>CM022301.1:397681700-398281700 GCA_011799875.1 Thinopyrum elongatum | reverse complement strand
ACAGTAATCCCATGTTAATGATGCCAGGTCATTGCTTTTACTATTGCTAGAAATCACTTTCATTCAAACCGGTTCCGATTCAAATTTGAGATAAAGTCAAAATTTAAAGTTTTCAAAATATCAGAACTAAAATGCTTGTAATGTTGCAAATTTTCCATAACTAATTATGGTGGAGAAACCACACTTATATAAAATATTTAAATGCACTATAATAATTAAAACCATGGCTTAAATAATTAACTAAATGCCTTTTATAAATTTATAAAATATTAAACTATTTTATTTGAGTACCAAACTTTTTATGGCAAGCTTAATTAATAATACTAATTTAGGGGCTAGTGTTTTATTTTATAAAACTAGAAATGAAATAAAACTAAAAAGAAAATTAAAACTAATAAAAGAAAAAGAAAAGGCAATTAGAAAGATAAAAGATAAAATAAAAACAAACCCCCTGGGCCTAGCCCAACTGGGCCGGCCCAGCTCCCCCACCGCTCCCTCTCCTTCCTATTCCTCGGTCTCGGAACGCTACAGAGAGCGATCCCGCCCGCGGTCGGCACCACACCACCTCGCCGACGACGAGGGGTGGATAAGAGCGCCCCTCCCCAAACCCTAGCTACCCACTCGCCCCACTCCTCCCTTCTCTCCTCGACGCCCCCTCTTAGATCCACTCCTCCTCGCCTCCCCTAGATCGGGAAGTCGCCCGACGCCGCCCAAGGTGGCCGCGTCGTCCTCGTCTCCGCCGCACCATCGTTGTCTCCGACTCCTTCCCGAGCAGCTTCATCGAGCCTCACCGCCCCGTACACTTGCACCGTGGGTGAGGACCCCCCTCGCTGTTTCCCTTTTCCCCCTACCATTCTCCATCGTCGTAGTCGCCGTTGCCCGAGTCATCGCGAGCTTGCGCTCACCCCGGCCATCGCCGCGAACCCCCCTGCTCCCCGCGCGGCTTGAGTGCCCCCACGCGCGTGCTGCCATCGCCGTCCGCGACCGTCGCTCTGGCCCTGCTCCGTTGCAGCCTCGGCTCCGATCGCCTGCCCTAGCCTCGCCTCCCCCCTGTTCTCTGCTGCGGCTGCTGCCGCGCCTCCGCCCCGTTTTCGCCCCGCGTCGGCGCCTCGCTCGCCCATGTGCCTCACTGTAGCCCCGCTCTTCCTCGCTGCATCGCTGCCCCGAGCGCCGTTGCTTGCTGAAATGCTGCTGCTTTTGCTCTGCTGCTGCCGCCGCCCGTTCGCCCGCTAGCCGGCCGCCCACACCTGCCGAGCTGCTCTGTTGCTTGCGAGCCCCCCTGGCCGCCCCTGCCGCCACTCGTGCCGCCGCGCGTGCCTGCTACCACCCCTGCGTCCACCTCCCCCTGCCCTGCTCGCTCACCGGCGGCCGCGCCGGCCATCTTCCCCGCCGTGGCCGGCCAGGGCCAGTGCCCAGTCGGGCCGCCCCCTGCCCGTTATGCCGTCGCCCGCTATGGCCCTTTTGGCCACTGATCATGGGGCCCCAGCGCCCTGTTAAAACATAATTTAAAAATAATTAAAATAATTAGTTAAGTAATTAATTAACTTAATCAATCCTGTTAATTAACCCAATTAACTAATTAGTTAATTAAAACTGTTAATTTGTTACTAGTCAATGACAGAACGGCCCCACACGTCAGGGTTGACCCTGGTCAAATATGTTGACTGCTGATGTCATGCTGATGTAATAATTCTATTTTTGAAGTAATTTAAATAATAATAATATTAGAAAATCATATAAAACTTTGGAAATTAATATAAAATAAACCGTAACTCGGATTAAAATACTTTGTACATGAAAGTTGCTCAGAAAGACAAGACGAATCCGAATACGCAGGCCGTTCGTCTGCCACACGTCCCTAGCATAGCGAACATGCAACCGTCCCCCTCCGATTCATCTATCCAAAAATGCCAAACTTCGAGAAAACTTTCCCGGATGGTATCCCCCTTCGCCTGTATCGTGTAGCACTACGTTAGAACACCCCTAGCTCTGTCTGTAGTCATGTCATGCATCTGTGTGCTTTGTATTTACTGTTTCTTCCCCCTCTTCTTCTTCGGTAGACCCCGAGACTGCTGCTGGTGCCCCTGTGATCGACGATGTCGATGACGACTCTTCTTCCTTTTCAGCAGAGCTTCCAGGCAAGCCCCCCTTGATCACTCCGATATCGCCCATTCCATTCTCTCTCATGCTTGCATTAGATTTTGCTACTGTTATTGATTGCTCCTATTCTGATGCATAGCCTTCTTTTGTAACCTGCTGTTGTACCTTATCTGCTTATCCTAAACTACTTAGTATAGGTTGGTTGGTGATTCACCTGTGGCCTCCCACTTTGTCCCAGTTGCCTCGGCTTGATGACCGATGACTCGATCAACGTGATCGATGACCAGAGACCGACACAGCACCTCACCCCCCTTTAGTTGTATGACTCTGCAGAGTTACTATCGAGTGCCAAGGGTGATACCTCGTACATCACTTCTGATGAGATCTCTGTAGTGTAGCTATTCGGTCGTGGTCATCGAGGGTGATTCCTCCTTCACCACTCCCGATACGACTCTGTCGTGCAACCCCTCAAGTGTGAACCTCGAGGGTGATTCCTCTTAGTTCGCCTTGACGGTCACATCGAGTGAAATCCGTCCAGGGTGATTCCTCGGGTTTTCCCCCTTGATGTTTTGGACACACGGTTACCTTGACTTTACTTGAGACCTTGTGAAAGTCGGGCGGGCCTGTAGAGCACCCGCAAGATGTTGCGGTGGCGGCTGGCTATTTAGCGGTATCACCCAGGAGGAGTGGTAGCTCTAGACTTGTCCCGACAGCCGTCACTTCTTTTAATAATGCACTAACAGGTTTGGGTATTTGTTCTGAGTTGGCCTTTGGCCTTTACGCACTAACCACCACGCGGGAATAGTTATGGGCCTCAGCGTCGTAGTATTGGCCGAAGCTTTGTCAGACGTCTAGTTCAGCATTGTGGCATGGCTGGGCCGGCACCATCCATGTAGAGGTGGAGCCTGGACCCGCCCTGCACGCAACGACCCGGAGTGCAACGGGCGATGGGCCCAAGACCCCGGAGTGCTTAGGATGTAGACCGGCGGGGACCTCTCTGCTGAGCCTAGGTAGGGCTGCGACATGTTGATCTTCCGAGGCCGGGCATTGACTCAGAAAAGTGTGTCCGGCCAGAGTAATCAAGCATGTTGAGAAATGTGGTGCACCCCTGCAGGAAAGTTATCTATTCGAATACCGTGTCCACGGTAATGGACGTTCAGACTTATATCCTGATCTATTTACATCTATAAATGGATACTTGAGACATGTGATGGATATGTTGGCTCCGGGATTGCTTTCTAGTAGGGAGTCGAGGAAGGATCTCTGGGCATTAATATTACAACATGCTTGTTAATTATAAAATGTTATTCTATACTCTTCTGAATGCTGCAAGATGCTAGTCTTTGATAGGCTAGGCCTTCCCCTCTATTCTGGCATTATGCAGTTCAGTCCACAGATACAACCCTTCCATTTGATACTAATGCATACTTAGTATAGATCTGATGCTTGCGAGTACTTTGGATGAGTACTCACGGTTGCTTTGCTACCCCTTTTCCCCCTTCTTTCTTCTTTCCAGTTGTTGCAACCATATGGTGGATCCCAGGAGCCAGATGTCACCCCGTCGACTACTACTACATGGAGACCACCGACGACCAGGAGTAGTTAGGAGGTCCCAGGCAGGAGGCCTTGCCTCTTCGATCATTGATGTTTGTGCTAGCCTTCTTCAGGCAAAACTTGTTAACTTATGTCTGTACTCAGATATTGTTGCTTTCGCTGACTCTTGTGTATCGAGCTTCTGTATTCGAGCCCTCGAGGCCCCTGGCTTGTAATATGAAGCTTGTATCTTTTATTTGTGTTTAGAGTTGTGTTGTGATATCTTCCCATGAGTCCCTGTTCTTGATCATACACGTTTGCATGTATGATTAGTGTACGATCGAATCGGGGGCGTCACATAAATTCTCATGCCTTTTACAAGGAATGGGCAGAGATTTCAAGGAAATGTGTGGCAATAGTCAACCACAAACGCGTTGTTTATTGGTTTTTCAACTATAGAAAAATGAAAAACATGCTTGGAGAACATGACGCCTCACGTGGTGCCATGGTATGGCCTCACCATGCCCTGGTAAAAATTTGAGAATGTTTGGCTTATGTCGTCATGCACACCTTTCATAAATCGAACCATCACCGAGGAAGTTTCATGGTTTCGAGGGGGAAATCACCAAGATTGAAGGGGAATCCAAATTTCCTTCGTCCTTTGTCCATGAGTTTTTTTCTACAATGAACATATACCCTGCAAATCACCGTGTTCAACTTTGGCACTTTTTCGGGTTCATTTACCATATTTAGGGGATTATGTGCATTTTCTAGGCATTAATGCACATAATTCAAATTCAAACAATCAGTGCATGAAAGGGTGCACAAGAACGGTCTGAAAAACCATGCTCGTGCTATTTAGTAAATTCTCATGCCTTTTACAAGGAATGGGCAGATATTTCAATGAAATGTGTGGCAATAGTCAACCACAAACGTTTGTTTATTGGGTTTTCAACTATAAAAAAATGAAATAAATGCTTGAAAAACATGACGGCTGGCATGGTGCCATGGTATGGCCTCACCATGCCCTAGTAAAAATTTGAGAAGGTTTGGCTTATGTCGTCCTGCACGCCCTTCATAAATCGAACCATCACGGAGGAAGTGCCATGCTTTCGAGAGGGAAATCACCAACATTGAAGGTGAATCCAAATTTTCTTTGTTCCTTGCCCTTGAGTTTTTTTCTACAATGAACATACACCCTGCAAATCACCGTGTTCAAATTTGGCACTTTTCCAGGCTCATTTACCATATTTAGGGGATTATGTGCAATTTCTAGGCATTTAGCGCATATAAATCCAATCCAGCTACAGCTGCATGGGTTTGATGTAAGGGACGTGGATTGTCGTTCGACCGCGGCGCATCCTATGGTGCACACGCGCGATCCGCGTGGCTGGGGTTTCGGCCAATCATAACACAACACACAATAGGCACAGCGCACACTGTTTCCGGAGGCGATGAAGATGAACCGTGTGCGATAATGAATGAGCAAGATTGTAAGGGAAGCCAAATATCCTTATTTGTTTGTCGTTGAGCTCTTAAAAACCACCGCACTGTACGGCTGCCCGGCCACTCCGTCCCAGAGCTCTCTCCAAGCGTCGTTCGTGGCACCGCGGTGCACAGTAACTGGTAAGGAAGCTATGGCATCCCGCCGCGCCGAGTTCCTCGCCGCCCGCAACTGCACACATGGTAAGGAAGCGATGGCATCCCACCGCGCCGAGTTCATCGCCGCCCACGACCGCACAAGTACATGGGCAGACTTTGATGCTGCCAAGGCCGAATGGGCGGTGGATCTAGAGGCGACCAAAGCCGCACAAAAGGAGCGGAAAAGGCAGAAAGCAGTCAAGAAAAGAGAGTCCCGCCGCCGCAAGAAAGAAGAGGCCGCATGCCGTGCTGAGGAGAGCTTGATAACCCACAAGTATAGGGGATCGCAATAGTTTTCGAGGGTAGAGTATTCAACCCAAATTTATTGATTCGGCAGAAGGGGAGCCAAAGAATATTCCCAAGTATTAGCAGCTGAGTTGTCAATTCAACCACACCTGAAAGACTTAATATCTGCAGCAAAGTTTATAGTAGCAAAGTAGTATGGAAGTAACGGTAACGGTGACAAAAGTAACAGTAGCAGTTTTATAGTGATTGTAACAGTAGCAACGGCAATGTAACTTAGCAAAGATCAATATGTGAAAATCTCGTAGGCAACGGATCAGTGATGGATAATTATGTCGGATGGCATTCATCATGCAATAGTCATAACCTAGGGTGACACGGAACTAGCTCCAATTCATCAATATAATGTAGGCATGTATTCCGTATATAGTCATACATGCTTATGGAAAAGAACTTGCATGACATCTTTTGTCCTACCCTCCCGTGGCAGCGGGGTCCTAATGGAAACTAAGGGATATTAAGGCCTCCTTTTAATAGAGAACCGGACCACAGCATTAGCACTTAGTGAATACATGAACTCCTCAAACTACGGTAGTCACCGGAAAAAATCCCAATTATTGTCACCTTGGGGTATGCGGATCATAACACGTAATAGGTGTCTACAACTTGCAAGATAGGATCCGGAACACAAATATATTCATGAAAACATAATAGGTTCAGATTTGAAATCATGGCACTCGGGCCCTAGTGACAAGCATTAAGCATAGCAAAGTCATAGCAACATCAATCTCAGAACATAATAGATACTAGGGATCAAACCTTAACAAAACGAACTCGATTACATGATAAATCTCATCCAACCCATCACCTTCCAGCAAGCCTACGATGGAATTACTCACTCCCGGCGGTGAGCATCATGAAATTGGTGATGGAGGAAGGTTGGTGATGATGATGGCGACGAATCGCCCTCTCCGGAGCCCTGAACGACCTCCAGATCTGCCCTCCCGATGAAGAACAAGAGGTGGCGGCGGCGGCTTCGTATCGTAAAACGCGATGAATCCTTCTCTCTGATTTTTTTCTCCGTGAATAGGTACTTATAGAGTTGGAATTAGGGTTGGAGGAGCTCCAGGAGGCCCACAAGCTTGCAGGGCGCGCCCCCAGGGCTTGTGGCCTCTGGGTGGCCCCCCTCTGGATAATTCTTGCGCCAGTATTTTTTATATATTCCAAAAATATTCTCCGTAAATTTTCAGGTCAATCCGAGAACTTTTATTTCTGCACAAAAATAACACCATGGCAATTCTGCTGAAAACAGCGTCAGTCCGGGTTAGTTCCATTCAAATCATGCAAATTAGAGTCCAAAACAAGGGCAAAAGAGTTTGGAAAAGTAGATACGATGGAGACGTATCAGAGCTCGGCGGAGATTGAAGCACGGTGGGCTGCCGCCTACAAGGCCGGGATGGAGAACGGCGACGTCTGGCTAGCATGCCCTGATGCCAGCATGTGAGAAGTAGTTAGTGCATGTGTCGCCCGTAAGTTTGTATAATTAACAACGAGCATCTACCAGTACTACATACCAGTACTAATTTTAGAGCAAATTACCAGTAGTACTTTAAGTTGCTACTATCTATTATTAACATACAATGTCGGTAAGCGCATCCTTTGAGGGCTTTGAGCGTTGATTAGCATGTGTTCACTGAAGTTTTGTAGCCGTACCCCGGCCCAAAATACTCCCGAAACGTCCGCCTGCGGCCATCGGAAGCCACCGGAGACTAGAGCTGGCCGCAGCTGGTTTTTAGTCCCATCTCGCCGCGCGAGTTGGCCGCACACTAGCTTAAATTGCTGTGTCGGTGGATGGCAGCAAGCTTCTCTCTTGTTGCATAGGATCAAATCTGGCTATGCGAGTGAGGCAGGTTGAGACTTGATTGCATTTCATAAACCGATGATTATTCATCGGGTGTCACCTTGCCTCGTTCATGTACATTGAATAATCCTGATACAATGAAACAGATTTTTGAAATTAGGTGCGGCTGGAGATGCTGATAGATATAAGAATTATTAGAAGATCACAAAACACACGATTTCTATGGCGTACCCGTGTGCGTTAATGATCCATAAGTCAGTTACCTATGCAATGTTTCCTAATAAAGCAAGCGTACCATTGACCAAAAAAAGCAACTACACGTGTATATTTCTTTGGAGACGGGATCTGCCAATTTTCTCTTTTCTCACACATGAGTATTTTATGCGCTTCGTCTATATTGTGTGTTTCCCCCGTCCAAGTTTCAAGTTTCGTAGCGAAATTTTCATTACGCGCGCGATTTCAGAATTTATTCCTCCCGCCACATCCCCACCCATCAAATTTCTGCAGTATCTCCGCCCTCCCCCCTCCCGGCAGCTCAAACCGCCGTCGCCGCAACCATAGCTTCAACCACATCTATGTTCTGCCCGAGCATCGTCGATCCAGTCAGGTAACCCACCGATCTCTATCACGGCCCCGGCCTGATTGCTTAAATGATGCCTGCGAAACATCCTCATGCCTCCAAATCCCCACCGCCCCTACCTCCAGAGCATCGCCGCGCAAGCCCAACCACATATCACGTGAAGGTCGAGGAGCTGATGGCGGTCGATGGCGCGATGGCCGCTGTGCGTGTTGACCCGGAGGAGCACCTCGCCCCCGCCGCCGCCGACTTAGTGCAGGCTCTGGCCTAGATGAAGTGCCCCAGCGACTACCCCCCAGGAATTAGCAGGTATGATCTGACTAGCTCAATCTTACCAATACCACTTGCAATGGCTATGTTTTGTACGGTTGATGTATTAAGCATGTTCGTGCCTTGTTTATTTCAGTACTGCACACTGTGTGATGTTCAAGTATTAACTGTCCAGCTCAATTTCACCAATACCAGCAACAAACTTACAATACATGACTCAGGATATCACTAGAGATGCTGCCCATTTGCTATTTTTGGTGGATGCTAACCCTGCTGTACTAGTTAACATGCATGTCCATGTACTGACGCAGGGTCATAATGGGCGATGCTGTTGTTTGCCGTCGAGGTTAGCTGCATCCCATATCTTACAGTATTTTACATCATTTGTGCAATTGCAGTTTAACTTCTAACATTTACTGGTTGCCGGTAGGTACACATGTCAGCGGCACTGATCCGCGCTTTGACCCGGAGGAACAGCTCGCCTCCGCCGCCGCTAACTTTGGGCGGGCTCTGGCCAAGATGAAGTGCCCCAGCAACTACCTCTCAGGACTTACCAAGTATGAACTCACCAGTTCAATCTTACCAATACCAGTTGCAATGGTTATGTTTTGTACAATTGATGTATTAAGCATGTTGTAGTAAACATGCCTAACACATTTTAGCTATTTTCCCAACCTTTTTATAGACAGCTGGGCCATTCTCTGCTCTGGCAGCACCTGCCTTGCGATGTTTAACCCTGCCAATTGCATTTTTACCAGTACCGGTTTCAATGGCTATTAAGCCTGTTGCAATTAACAGTTGTATCCATTTTTTAACAGTTGTATTTCAATGGCTACAAACTTACAAAACATGACTTAGGATGCTGTTAAGCCTGTTGCAATTAACAGTTGTATCCATTTTTTAATCTATCACTTTGCTACTATGCTACTCTCCGCAATGAAGATATACTAGAGATGCTGCCCATTTGCTATTTTTAGTGGATGCTAACCCTTTTGTACTTAACATGCATTTCCATGTACTTACGCAGGGCCATAATGGGTGATGCTGTTGTTTGCCGTCGAGGTTAGCTGCATCCCATGTCTTACAGTATTTGATATCATTTGTACAATTGCACTTTGGCTTCTAACATTTACTTACTTCTTGTAGGTACACATGTCAGCGGCACTGATCCACTCTTCGACCCAGAGGAACACCTCGCCTTCGCTGCGGCCGACTTGGGGCGGGCTATTGTCCATATGAAGTGCCCCAGCAACTACCCCTCAAGACTTACCAAGTATGAACTCACCAGTTGAGTCTTACCAATACCAGTTGCAATGGCCATGTTTTGTACGATTCATGTATTAAGCATGTTGTAGTAAACACGCCTAGCCCATCTTATCTATTTTGCCTACCTTTTTATAGACAACAGGGCCATTCTCTGCTCTAGCAGCACCTGTCTTGCGATGTTTAACTCTGTCAATTTCATTTCTATTAGTACCAGTTTCAATGGCTATACTAGGTTGTCTGTTGTAGTAAACAATTCTATCCATTTTTTAATCCGTCCCTTTGCTACCGTGCTACTCTTTCGCAATAAAGATATCACTACAGATGCTGCCATTTTATTACCATTTGCTATTTTTGGTGGATGTTAACCCTGTTGTAGTTAACATTGCCTTTCCATGTACTCCCTCCGTTCCAAAATAGATGACCCAACTTTGTACTAACTTTGTACTAAAGTTAGTACAAAGTTGGGTCATCTATTTTGGAACAGAGGGAGTACATACACAGGGCTACAATGGGCGATGCTGTTGTTTGTCGTCGAGGTTAGCTGCATCCCATGTCTTATACACCATCTGTTCCTAAATATAAGTATTTTTAGAGATTCCAATATAGACTACATATGGAGCAAAATAAGTGAATCTAGATTCTAATCTAAACTATGTCTATAATTCTATATACATCCGTATGTAGTTCATATTGAAATCTCTAAAAATACTTGTACTTAGGAACATAGGTAGTTGTATTTTACATCATTTGTGCAATCTCAATTTAGCTTCTAACATTTACTGGTTGCTTGTAGGTACATATATGAGCGGTACTGATCCACGCTTCGATCCCTTTTGCATATGGTGCAATGAGATATTCATGAACAAGCGTCAAGTGCGGAAACTAAAAAAGATTGTTAGGCGAAAGAAATGGGTGATGGGAATTAAGCTCTTTATTTATACTTTGTCCAAGACAACAGTGAACTTTAGGATGGTAAGTAATGGGTTGCCTTTTCCCCCTGCCCACAACAAGTTACTCTATTAGACCTGAATATCTGAATTTTTCTCTTTTCAGTGGTTTCTGAAGCAATTTACTGATGATTACCTTGCAAACTACATGACCGGAGTGAAGGCAACTAAGGTTAAAGTATATAATTCATGCTACCATGATAATGCTCTGGAAGTCTTCCAGAAGGCGGTGAAGGATGGGCGGGCGATCGTCACAAGGGGTTGGACAAAAGTTGTTCGTGCCTATGGCATGCAGGAGGGCACATTATGGGCATTCAGCTTCTTCAACACCATCGGCAGCCAAAATGATTTACACTTGTCTCTTCACCTTTACCGCATCTAAATATTGTGCTTCATCATAGTTAATTGCTGCCTAATCATATAATTACTGAAAATATTGTACTGAGAATTTTATTTATGGATTGGTTGTTGAACCATTGTGCTGAGAATTTGAATTCCACGTTTCATATTTCAAAATTTCCAATTCGAATAATAAATTACAGGGAAAATAAAATTAAACAGGACCGAATAAAATAATATGCACACGGTTAGAAACAAAACAGCGTGTGCGATGAAAAATAGAGAACACACGGTTCTTTGACGTGAAACGTTTGCGATGCGCGACGAACGCAAACATGGTTTCGTCTCATATGCGTGTGCGATTCATGGTAATACGGCAAATGTTTCAAACCTGTGTGCGTGTGTGATAGGAATACCTATCACACACAGTTTTTTAAAATGGACACGTTGGCGTTAGTAGAGGCACCGCACACATTTTACATTCTTGAACTGTGTGCGATAACGTACCTATCGCAAACACATCGGTAGATTAAATGTTGTTGTCCACCTTTTTCACACGACTATAGCGGCGTAATCGTCTCGGATGTCTCTCGGATCAGAAACATAACATGGAGACATAACGTGTGGGACCGGGGCGACTTCTCATACGTTTATTCTATGGCGATCGTCAGTAGCCGCTCGCCTATCCCCGACGGTTTTTGGGTCGTGTGGGAAGGACCCCCCTATCACACACACACTCACTCGGCGACGGTTTAGAATGACGTCATAGAAAGGGGTTAAAAACCATTTGTATAGCACCTTACGGTACCAGTGAGGCTGCCCAGGTGCACCCCTAGGGGCCGGCGGCCAGCCCTAGGGCGCCTGCCCTTAGGCGCGCCTCCTTCCTTATTTTCTCTTGGGGGGAAGGAAAGGGGAGGAGAGGGAAGGCAAGGGGAGGCCGAATCCCCTCCTTCCTTTTCGCCCCAAGGCCAGCGGCCAGAGGTGGGGTGCGCCAGCCCCTTGTGGGCTGGTGTGCTCCCCTCGTTTGGCCCATATGGCCCAATAACCTCCCGGGGCCTCCCGGAACCCCTTCCGGTGATCCGATGATTACCCGGTACATTCTGAAACCTTTCCGGTGACCACATAGCATCGTCCTATATATCAATCTTTACCTCCGGACCATTCCGGAGCTCCCTGTCATGTCCGCGATCTCATCCGGGTCTCCGAACAACATTCGGTCACCAACTCACATAACTCATATAGTAGTATATCGTCAACGAACGTTAAGCGTGCGGACCCTACGGGTTCGAGAATGATGTAGACATGACCGAGACGCTTCTCCGGTCAATAACCAATAGCGGGACCTGGATGCCCATATTTGTTGCTACATATTCTACGAAGATCTTTATCGGTCGAACCTTTATGATAACATACGTAATTCCCTTTGTCTGTCAGTATGTTAGTTGCCCGAGATTCGATCGTCGGTATCTCCATACCTAGTTCAATCTCGTTACTGGCAAGTCACTTTGATTGCAAGCTTCTTGTGATGTGTATTGCCGAGAGGGCCCAGAGATACCTCTCCGTCATACGGAGTGACAAATCCCAATCTCGATTCACGCCAACTCAACAGACACCTTCGGAGATACCTGTAGAGCATCTTTATGATCACCCAGTTACGTTGTGACATTTGATAGCACACAAGGTATTCCTCCGGTATCCGGGAGTTGCATGATCTCATGGTCGAAGGAATATGTATTTGACATGAAGAAAGCAGTAGCAATAAACTGAACGATCATATGCTAAGCTAACGGACGGGTCTTGTCCATCACATCATTCTCCTAATGATGTGATCGTGTTATCAAGTGACAACTCATGTCCATGGTTAGAAAACCTTAACTATCTTTGATCAACGAGCTAGTCTAGTAGAGGCTCACTAGGGACACGGTATTTGTTTATGTATCTACACATGTATTTAAGTTTCCTGTCAATACAACTAGCATGAATAATAAACCTTTATCATGAATAAGGAAATATATATAATAATAACAACTTTATTATTGCCTCTAGGGCATATTTCCATCAAATGACGAGGCAGTCGGCTAGGCCAGCAGTCGAAAGCTACCTAGAATACCTCTCGCCCACGACATCTTAATGACAGTACTTACCCAATGTTGGTATAATTCAGTTAAATACGACGGTTACCAACAGTAAATGCCAGGAAACAGCCGACCACGACTAGGGACATGGTATTTGTTTATGTATCCATACATGTATTTAAGTTTCCGGTCAATACAATTCTAGCATGAATAATAAACCTTTATCATGAATAAGGAAATATATATAATAATAACAACTTTATTATTGCCTCTAGGGCATATTTCCATCAGATGACGGGGGCAGTCGGCTAGGCCAGCAGTCGAAAGCTACCTAGAATACCTCTCGCCCAGGACGTCGTAATGACAGTCCTTACCCAGTGGTGGTATAATTCAGTTACATACGACGGTTACCAGCAGTAAATGCCAGGAAATAGCCGACCACGACTAGGACCATTAATACCAGCCCTTCATGTATGCCCTCCTAGCGTACTCTATATAAGTCGGGAGGGGATCAACGGGGTGAAGGTTGAACACTCACATCTTGTACCTTACGCCAAGAGCTAAGACCACCACAGTATTACCTCCCATCTACACCATTTGGTAGATACGATTGCATCTACATTACTACCCCCTCATATTGTCAAGAATATATCCACGACAGTTGGCGCCCACCTTGGGGCAACCGTCTATCGACAGTATGGTACGGTTGGCTTCATCCATGGTTCCGGCTAGTAGCATCCGCTTCGGGGAGCTCATGTTCACTATCGATGGATTGGCGTGGCATCCTAACGCCCCACTAAACACTATTGACATCCCGGCGCACGGGAGCATTCACTATCGGGCTAATGGCTCAGGAGTCTTGAGTCTGCGGATCTCAACGCCACATCAGTCGGCAGCTAGCGCCACGTCGTCGCCGGAAGCGATTCGGAAAACCTGGTCCTCAGTTCTATCATTCTGCGAGTCTGCTTGTAGGGATGATGGACTCTGAGTCCATTTTTCCTCTCTTGGAGTCCGTCTCTGAGGGAGAAGAGAGCTGCAGATCATAGTCGTCCGTAGAGGAAGTCTCCATGGCAGGCACGCCACCTCTTGAGACGAGTCGCAGGCGGGCGACATCCAATCCATATGCTGTAGTCGGCGACGAAGTAGTACATGATGATCCTCTCGCCTGGGAGTAGCGTGAGGTAGCAGAACGGCTCCTTCACACCCTAGTTTTGGGTGATCTGCCGGCTAATAAGGCCCTTGAGGCCACGCATCAGAAGACTCTGGCAGAGCGCACCCGATTGGCCCAACTCATGCACAATCTGATCATCTGTTAGCAAGAGCTGGCTGACAACAGTCGACAGCGATGTCCATACCCATCCGTTGTCTGGCGCAGTGGGGACATGAATGAAAACTTTGCAGCTGGAGTCCCCAGCGATCTCCAAATCCTTCGCACCCGATTGACAATGTCTGGGCGACAACCAGATTGGCTGATGCTATCCAGCAGCCTGGAGATGGAGTTGTCGCGGATGGCATCCGAGAGCTATCCACCTTTATGAAGGTGGCAGTCACGCAAAACGTGCTCATCTCCCTATCTCATGACCGGCTAGTGTCGCGCAGTTGGATACCGAGAGTAACTGAAAGCCGAGTGCCGACAGTTGCTTCATCACACCCTCATCACATGGCTGATCGAAGAACTGCCACTCAGATGGATAGTAGGTGAGGGCGATCCCCACCTCCCTGAGAGGACCACATGCGATGGCATGACGAATACTCTCCCGGCGCTGAGATGGTTCTCCCCTGACCCATGATGATATCTCCCCATGCCGGCACAGTGATGAGGCACATGGGCAGGATGACAATTTGCCGCGACGACAAGGGTCTCCACCCCGTCGTCATGATGATTCGTCGTGCAGTCGGGATGTTCATCCCCGAAGGCGCGATGATTCTCCTCGCTGTCCAGACAGCTCTCCCCAATCGCGAGATGATCGACCAAGCGGGTGAGGTGAGCAGCCCCGCAGGCGTGAGGATCCACCTCATCGATGTGCAGACTTCCCCAGTAAATAGGCCGAGTCCCCATGATGCCGAGAGGACCGACACCGCAACGCATGTGGGATTGTTACCTTAGTTTCTCACTGAGGAGAAGGCTTATTTTTACAACAAAATCCTACACTGGGCAACCCAACAAAGGCTATTGTAGCCAGCAAATTTCCCCTTCGATAGACTACCAGAACAGGAATGTAGATGGGATCGCCTGGAAACATGAACTGACGGTGGCGGAAATTTGTGATATACCTATGGATAAGGCTTCGGGGTATTTAAGGACCATGTGTTTCACCCACTAATTCACTAATAGGAGGGACGCACATGACAGCCCAGGAATCACGCTGGCGCCGCCTGATATACATGATATTCACAACACAAACATAACTACAAGAATTGTTTTCAAAGCCATTGTGGTTTATTTATTACAACAATTGCATAGATGGTACTATAGTAGAGTTTAACGGCAGCGGAAGACAAATTAGGGGCAGCATGTACTTGGAGCAACACCACTCCATTGGGAACTGGCTAGAAAACTCTCCTAGCAAATGAATGCTCCGACTTCACGCTAGTGAAAGACGACTCTTTAGCGGGATCTGGCCAAAACAACGAGCAAGTGAGTACTTTGAAAGTACTCACAAGCTAACGAAATAACTTATCCTATATACATAAGAAGTTGATCCCCACTCTCCTATTTATCTCAACATGCACACATGACACCTCATCAAAGGCCCACCTCCACATGCATGAGAAAAAGTTTTCCATTATTATTTGATCTCATGCACACCTTTCACCTTACCACACATGCCACCTCAACAAAGGTCCACTCAAAATGCATGAAAAATGTTTTCCGTTACATTATGCCACTTATTTTCTGACTACACAATTACAGTATATAATATTTATTCTTAGCTTTAGTTCAAATATTATTAATTCAACTTGGAAGCTTCATACAATCAGATCATTGAAATATATTGCAATTGATTCCTGCAGCAACGCGCGAGGTATTCTCTAATATCACTAAATAATGCAAGTCCTGGCATCTCTACTCCTAATGGAGCAGTTGGTAGCCTGGTACTCCGGTTTTATTTTCGTCCGGTTTTATTTCCTCCCACCTTCCACCACCTCTCCCACTGATTTTTCTCTTTCTCATTAAAAAACCAAATCTCATTAAAGTGAGATCTTATTTCGTGCTTGCTTTGGCAGGTGTTGATTCATTTTAATTATGTAAATAATAGTTAATTAAGAATTTAAAAATCGCATCATATATATGAGATCATCTTCCTAAAATATAGACATAATATTTTTCTTAATAACCTTCCAAAATAACATGACATATTTCTCAATAAGAAATCATTAATCCCGCGCACTATATCATATTATTATCATTATCTCTACTATTAATTGACAATCACACGTTTCCTAATATAACAAGAATAATATATCTTTTTCTTATGGGCGTACACATCCGCACGCCCCTGCGGAGAGACGCCGTGTGCGACACCATGGAGGATGCCGTAGTCGGGCCTGATGTCGGGGCGGTACTCAAGAATGTCAGGGCGTGCATCACGGCGTCGAGGACGGCCGTGGCGAAAGGAGGGTCGTCAGACTGCCACATACATGCATTCGTGGACGCGGTCATATTATATTTCTTATCAGTCATACAGAGAGCCAGACATGCTATATTATCAAATCAAGTGTGACCAGTCAAATGTTAAGAAATTCGTTTAAAAAATGTGTGCTACAATACTCGGTAGTCGTCGTCGTTCGTAATAGTCATTCATGCAAAAATATTCTAGAAATCGAGCGCAGAATCAATTTGGAAAGCAAACCATTAATGCAATTAATTAGCTAGAGAGTTAATTATGTATGCTCTTAATTAGATCCATTTAAATAGGAATTATTTTTCGCATCGAATCAATTTGGAAACCGAGTGATTAATGCAATTAATTAATTAGCTAGACACTTAGGGCCTGTTCTGGAACCTCCCAGCTTCTCCAAAACTTCCCAAATCTAGCTTCTCGCTCGGCTTCTCGCTTCAGGTGGCGATCTGAAAATGTTCGGCAGCCGAGGCAGCTTCTCCCAACGCCCTGTTGATCTGGCAGCCCAGCTGGGGGGCGCTGCAGGCCTTAGTTGCCACTTGGGCCAGCTAGAAGGAGCCCGTTTAAGAGAGAACACGAGGCACAGGGGATACATGAGCGAGCGAAACAGTGCGGGTTCCTGGTTGAGCGAGGAGGAGCGTTGATAGATCGAAGCGTTTTCTTAGGCAGTGGCATTACAGTCGTAATAATGTCCAACTCCAGATTCTGTTTAACGAGAAGCTGGTCTTCCCTCGCTCCACAAAAATACACTACAACCCAGGATAGCTTCGAGAATCTTAGCTTTTGGAGCTGTAGTGTTCGGGTTGGTTTCTGGCAGAGATTTTGTGAAGTTTGGAGTTGGAGGACATCAGAATAGGCCCTTAATTATGCTACATATAATTAGAAGTAGGGATTTTTTCCCAATTAGGAAGATAATTAATTGATTTGATTGGCAGTTAAGTAGGCATGCGGAGAATTGGGTAGGCTTTTAATTATTTGTGTAATCCCTACTCTTAAAGCCTCTGTAAGTAGGCCATTCGCTCATTTCATTCGTCGTCACCCCTCCCCATTAACTGATAGATGCCCCTCCCACCGATTTTTGTTTCGCCGACCACCACCACCGGTTTTCATCTCCAGCCCCATCGATTTTCTTTCCATCTCACACCTCCGTTGCCCCACAAAACTAAAGCTCCGTAAACAAAAGCAACGATATCCTCTTGCAACCATATACCAGCACTTTCCATATAAATCAGCCTCTTCTTTCGAAGGAAAGAAATCAGGACGCGTGTGTCTTCTCTTCTTTGGAAGGAAACAAATCAGAACGCTGCCGAACCAATCGGGATGCGCAATCAGATTTGATTCGATCTACTGGAGCCGCCATATAAACCAGCCTCCCCACAATAGCGCACCACTCCACAACCCTAATCTCCCCAAGTTCCTTCCACATCAAGCGGTCTAGGCTAGCGGCGGCGCACAGGTCCCCCACTCAACCATCTCTGACATCCCCTCGGTGCGTCTCCCTCATAGCCAAGCCTTCAACGAGGCTTCGACTCTCCTGTATGGTCATATGGATGCATCTAGGTCGTTGTCGGCCTACCCTGCGACGTTGTGATGTGGCCTCCGTCGTTGCTGCATCTTGAGCATAGTTGTGCCAAGGATTTCCTCCTGTCTGTCGAGTATGCGTCCTCCTACTGCCCTGGCACACGGTGGTGGCGGCCACCGAGGTGACGTTGGTCATGGCTGCTCTCCTTCCCCTATGTTGCATGAGGCATGGGCCTGTATATCCTTTCTCCACTGACCAGAGCGTGAATCACTTTTCCTGTGCTAGATGTATTTATCATGGATCTTATCAATATTTCAGATCTAGATGTACCATGTGCTTGATGTATTTGTGATAGATCTTGTATACTACTAGATCTGGATGTGTATGCTTGTTTGAGAAGATTTGTTGATGCATGCTTGCTCGGTATTCGTTGTCCATGTGTAAATGCGTGGATGATCTGATATGTATGCGTGTGCGCATGTATTTTGCATCTTAGTTTTAGTACTTTTGTTGAACATGAGGAAGCTTAAAATTTGCTTCGGAGATAGAACTTATCAATATAAAAAAGTAACACATAGACGGAATCAAATCTGGTTGGAGAAGTCGATTGTACCTTCTTCCCAGGTACCCAATATAGATGACTAATGTTGATGATATAATTCACTTGCCTTGTTTTTAAAGAACAGATGTGCAACACAACAATGCAAAGAGAATCTCATGGAGGAGGGAGAATAAGACATATTTGTGGAGTTGAAGGAGCACATGAAAGTAGATATGTTGGTGAGGGTGGAAATTGAAATGCATGCTTGGAGAAACATATTTAGAGGAAAGCAAGAGATAGACAAGAAGTACTTGTGACAACATAGTCATAGCATGAGATGTATAATAATATTTTTTATATGTTTTCATAGATAAGTTTGTTGTTTGAGGGCAACACACACGCATTCAACTAGATTTAGTTTCCTTGGATTAGAATAGATCGGACAGGTGATGTGGTCGGGTTGTTTTTTAACCTTGCGAGACAAGAAAACAACGACATGGAAGCTACATGCAGAGTTAAGGGGCAATAGATTGAGAGGATAAATGATGTATGGACAAAGAAGATGACGGGCAACAAGTTCAACAAGCTAGAGGGGTGCTTACTGTTTGTAAGAATAGAGAGAAGATGATGCTTGCATTTGTGTTGTGGTTGAACATTCCATGCAATATGCTTGTTCATAGAGAGGAAAATAACCATTGGTTATAAATTTATTTGTTGGCCCGTGGCAACGCACGGGCAGTCTACTAGTATCACATAACATAGCAGTTTTAGCTATTCATGGCATAGCAAGCTGTATCTAGCAGGTATGACGAATAACGCATGCATATAATATATCAAGATTTTCTCATGATCATTCCAAGATCATAATCATATTCTTATATATGGTCATCCAGACTAACATTGCCATAGCCTTTCCATGGCTCACACATGTCTTTCTCAAAAAAAACCACTTGGCTTTGTTTCACCTGCACAACATCTCTCCATGTTTATTGGTAGGTACATTTATTAAGGTTTAAACCTCCAAGTTCGACAAGGACTGGATAATGTGACTTATCCTGACTGGTCTATGACCATGGACAAGGACTAAATAGTGTCACCTATCCTGACTGGTCCATGACCATGGACAAGGACTGAATAGTGTGACTTATCCTGCTGAGGTCGTACACTATACCCATATGATGGACCACCCTTTGCGGGGACACCCGCCAAGAATATAACATACTGCTAAGTCCGACTATACTTTTAGAGAGAGAGAGAGGCTAGACCTCATCACCTTTTCTCGTGATGTCAAATAAAGAGAAGCAACATCAATGGATGTGGACAGTCAAGGGAGGATGAGAGACAAGGATGATATACATAATGATGGAGGGGGTAAGTTGGTGGTGGATTATGTTGGTGATCTTTGAATGGAAGATGACAATATGGAAGTATGTTGAAGGCATCAGGATGTTCTAATTTGTCGTTATTTCTTTATTTAACACCACATCAAAGATAAGCATTATTTTATTAATACTAATCTCAAGGTACTACTTAATTAAAAAAACATACCCACTTACATCACAATTAAAATATAGAATTTTGAGATCAAAGTTGAAATGAAATAAAAGGCTTGAAAAAACCTATGAGAAATTCAAATTACCTAGCTCCGTCTTAATTAAAATCAGCAATTATTGGTCGGCTACAAGGTCTCACAACAAGGAAAGGCGGAGGTGTGCTTCCACTCCAGTAAGAGTGTTGGTGGGGCTCCCAAGATGGTGTGCAGAATGCCTAAAATACATTGGGGGGAAATGACTCAAATCCTAGTAAGGGAAACAAATAACGATCACTAAATTAATAAAATTAATCAACCACTAAAGAGGTCCTATAATTTATTGTTCAAACATCAGAAAATATAGTTAAGAGTTGGTGTGTTCATCCTTGCTTTTGCTGAAGACCTGAAATCGGTCAGATGTAGAACTCTTGCAGATTCAAACTATAGTATTGAGTATCTAAAAGGAAGATGCATGCTTATCTGACGAGAGTGCCACTATTCCAGCTTCACGAACCTGACTTAGCTCACACACTCACACTACTATCAACTCGCATATGCCCACTTCCTAAATAATTGAAGTTCTATATTTGTCCTATGTTACACTAGTTTAAATTTGACCAACTCTATAGAAAAATATGCTAAGACCTACAATATCAAATACCAATGATATAAAAATACATTTCATAAAGAATGTCAAGATAATAACTTGGTGTTCAAGATGTTAATATGTTTTCAAATAAGTTTAACTTTGGACAACCAGAACTTCAACTATTTTTTAACGGATGTAGTACCAAGTAATCATATATTAAACTTAGGCCGATTGCAGCAATAGATAAATAATAGAAAAAGTGTATATCTAAATCGATAATTTGTGTTCACTCATGTCGCAAAATTGTTCACAACCAAAGGACATCCACAACACAAAATTGCCCTGATAAAAATCCACAACACGAAATTACCCTAGTAAGAATCCACAACTCAAACAACTAAAGCAACACGAGCTCTCAGAGGTAAAATAGCTTAGACAGTGTGCAATGACTGCCGGTGGTTCCGGACGTCTGCTAGTTCCCAACTTTTGGAATTTAACTAGGAATATTTGCGTCATGTTCCTGTTCTTCTTCTTCCGCTGCCTTCTTGTGAAGCTCTGTTATCAGATTGGAAGCTGCAGAGCACCTCGCCCCATCTGGGGTCTGATGAGGACCACCAGTGATGCTCATGTCATAACCAGGGCATGTAAAATGTACATTGGCATGGAACATTCCTGAAATGATATGAAAAGGACTGGTTAATCAGTGCTTGAAACAACGTGTGAGAAGATGGTAGGCAATCAAACAACAGTTATTTGTTATTGCTAGCTTGGAACATATTCAGTTCTCGACAACTAATTGCAATACAATGATAGATCTGATCTCTCATAGAGCCTACAAGGGTACAGACAAATATTTGGCAATCATCGATAGAACCATGGCGTTAAATAAACCTAACAATACAACATAGCACAAACAAGTGGTTGTCTATTGACATGACCACTTGAAAACTCTTTTTCTTAGGCATGATTAGTGTAGTACACCATGTATGTTGTCATTTCAATTCATGAAACTAACCGGGAACTATAGGGATTGAATTCAATAGATGCTACATCGAAAATAAGTGGCATAAGACCCATTTGTATGAAACTCTTAATTATTGTTTCTATATGGTCGAAGAACCCAATGCTTGTCCATGTAGAAAATTAAATAGATAAAAGTAAATATATCTGTACATACCATCTTCTAGTGAAGGTAATACTGTGTATCTTGGGGGTATACAGTTGATGTCACAGCAGATCTCGTTGAGCTCCTACATTGATAAGTGTCAACGATACATGTGGAATTTAACATCCTTATGCAGCATTTCAGCTCGAGGTCTCTTACCTGGCACTTGTTGTGGAGGAGTGCCTCCTTCAGTGTCTTCCTCTTATTTCTCCTAGTTTTGTCACCATCTCCACAACAAGATGGATTGGCAACTTCCATCATATTTGAGCTGGTTTCCTTATACTTTTCCATTATTGCCAGCACTTTAGCTGTCATTTTCCCTTCTGCGCAATTTTTAAACATGATGGGTAATGAAAATGTAGAATAAATATGGAAATAAATTCTTTCCAAAAAAAATCACACTTCCGACAGACGAATGTATGTCAGAAAGTGTGGCGGACGATTTGTCCACAATGAAAAAGTGTGGTACACCACTATTTAACACAAAACTTTGGGAAAGGTATGCCTCCCAGCAAAACACACCCACAATGTTTGCCACAAAACTATAAAAATCCTACATGTGAGTATCACTTCGACTATGTTTAGATGTGAAGAATGGTAGAATACCAGTCAAGATATTCTGAATGTCCATATCACATTCAGCACTTTGATCTTGAAGTATGTGTTCCTTATGAAGCTGAAACGAAAAAGGAATGAGTTCACATCAGATTCTCAAATAGAACAAAACACAAGAAAAATAAGCATAGTTTTTTCCTGAAACAGAAGAGAAGACATACAATATTATCCCGTGTTTTCAGAATTGGTCGCAGTAAATCATTCATCTGATCATTGTTGTTCTCAGTGACGTCGCCTTCAAAGAAATTTTGAAATTACATAAGTTAGTAACTTGGAGGATCAATAACCAATAGTAGGAAAGACAAGATGTGTTTAGATCCCAACCCGACTTCTTAGGCACTTCCATGATTTTGCTTTCCAAACCAGCATCCTTCAGTACAGCATCAATAGGTGTTGCCTGATACAACAATCATTTATTCAAGTTGAATCAGAGTAAATGAATCATATAAATAACTTGGCCCATCACCTACTGGTCATACGGAACTATTAGCCAAGACTTTCCAAAACAAGTATAGTGGCTATTTGGTCACCAACAAATGTTATGATCGCCATACCATAGTTCATAGGTAGATGAAACCAACGGATAACTTTTAACAACTAAAGAACAGAATAGTTGATCATTTCGGTTGTACATTCTTATGGTTGCATCATTTAAGAAATGGTTTGAGCGAGCTGGGTTCTCCCAGTTTTGTAAGTATGTGAATAAGTATAGTTTTTCTTTGCGGGGAATGAACAAGTACAGTTTGACAGAGCAAAACAAAAAGTACCGCATGCTGTAGTTGAAAAGACGAGCACACGAACTAAGGAAGGGGTTTGCCGCTTGCTGTGGTTGTCTACCGTATCCCTAGGCCCAGCTGCTGTACCGACGCCCAGACGTACGTCGATGTGCGCCCATGCGACTCATCGCCTCGGGCCATCCTCCGACGTGATGCGCCTTCTCCACCGCCGAACGGGAGGCAAGACCAGGCCGCCACCACCATCTCCATCGCTTAGCTAACATTTTATTTATTTTTCTTTTGAGGCGAGACCAAGCGCGGTGCACACAGAGACTAGGCAAAAGCGCATGTTCTGGGTTGGGCCTCCAACATGCGCATCGAGGCTCACTACTACACAATTAAGGCAACACACCATCTTTAATCGCCTAAATTAATACATCTTGTTTCTAAAGAAGAAGAAACTATCACATCTGGCACGCATCCCCCCTAACCTTCTGTTTAGAGAAACTTTAAGTTGGTACCAAATTGATAAGCACCTTCGGCACGGTGTTCGGACGCTAGATGGACTGCACCGCCTCTGGCGAGGCAACGGCGACGCGCCTCGCGCCGGATCCATGCGCCACTTCGGCGGACGCAATGGATTCCGGCTGGATGGAGTCCGGCCGCTGTCCGGCGTACTCCTCTCGTGCACGGCGGAGCGCAACACGGACGGTCATCTCCTCCTCGGGGTCGCGTGGGACGATCTCCCGACAGTCAATGGGGGAGGTGTAAGACTCGGATCCGCTGCCTGCCATGTCAGAGAAGGGCAGAGATCGCCGGAAGTAAGCTTTTGGGTGGAGGGAAGTGGAGGGGAGGGGAGGGGAGGGGAGTGGAGTGCGGCTAGGGTTTCATCCGGAGTGCAGATAGGGATTAATATATGTGGGATCGGGTGGGCCACAGTGGGCCAGATCGTACGCGGCGGCCAGTCCTGATGCAGCGGGTGGGCCATAGTGGACGTATTTGGGCCGAATGCGAGGGGTCCGGTTGGGTGGCAATTTTGCATCCGGACAGTGACTGGGCAGGCCCTCCGAAAGTTTGGCACGGATATAAGGTGTCCGGTTGTAGAAGCTCTAAGGATCGACATAACTATTATCTCCTAGGAAGTAATGTACCATCATTGCCTTCCAAAGGTTATTATGAACTTTATACTGTCATAGATGAATTTGGAAAGTTAATATTTTGCTTTTGTGAATTAGGGCAGTTGATATTAGAATAACTATTTTCCTACCCAAGAAAACTACATGCGTGCTGATTGACGTCATCTTTAATTTTCAGTTAAATTTCCATTTGAACTATGCATGTCATGAACGTAACAAGTACAAATGCACCAACCTTTTGTTAAAGAAATTGCGGGATGTGTTAACCTTTTGCTAAACTTCTAGAGTTGTCAATTGAATCAATGCAAGTAATATGATAAATGTAGCAAAAATGACGTTTTATTTCTTGATAAAAACAACTCAAAACTCAATTGTGAATTTTCTGATAATCCAACAAAGTAACACATTCATTCTAGTGTTTCGCACCTTTGTATTTAGAAAATAATGACGGCGAGCACTTGGTGTTCCGCCGCCCGATGCGACACGATGCATTGTTACTACTAGCAAAAGGACCCGTGCATTGCAATGGGAGAAAAAAAATCATAATATTCAGTGGCCATGATCATATTTTGCTGCATCACCCAGATACACTATCACTCTCAATTTCGTGAAATGATGATTAATTTTTGAAATCATGAACTGTATTTAAACTCGTGCACTTATTTAAAATCATGAACATTTATACAATTTTTTGAACATTTTCGAATTCTTGAACATTTTATACTATTTGCAAACATTTTCTTTAAATTGTGAACATTTTTTTAAACAATTTTCTTGAATCAACGAACATTTGTATAGAAATTGGTGGAACAATTTTTGAAATTCACGAATATTTTTTTGATTTAACGAACATTTTTTTAAATGCATGATCATTTTTTGAATTAGAAAACATTTTATGAATGAATAAACTATTTTTTAAGTCATGAACAGTTTTTTGAACTTTTAGGATATTTTTTCATTCACGAACATCTTTTGAATTTGTGAAATTTTGTTCAATTTCATTAACATTTTTTAATACACAAACTTTAAAAAAAATTCATGAACATTTTTTAATTTCCCGAACATTGTTTACAAAATTTGAACATTTTTTGAATAAGCAAACATTTTTTACAAAATTGCGAATATTTTTTGAATCCACAAACATTTTATGATTTATTAAAAAAAATAAAAATACTCATTTTTTTAATTTTCAAAAAATTTTGGAAATCCTAAATTATATAAAGTAGAAAAAACGAAAACAGAAAAGAAAAAGGGAAAACCAGGCCGCCTGGACATGGGCCGACCCAAATGGTCGTGCTGCGTGTTCTCCCAGCGCGCAGAGTGCAATATAGGAGCTACCTACTTTATGGGCCGGCCCAGGCGGGGGATTCCCGTGTGTAAAATATTTTTTATCAATTATAGGTGGCATGGGTGCGTAATATTTTGCAAATTTGGGGACAATTTTGATGACGTGCCGCTAGAAGGAATAGCCCTTTTATTATTAGGTAGAGATAGAGATAGAGATGTATTTTTGTTAGCGTCGTAGTCCTTCTTGAGGCCATCGTTTCTGGAGTTTGCTCCTGTTGAAGGGACCAGCGACGCCGGCGGCGCACAGCCTGGTGGCGCGACTGCCGATGAAAATCGCGCCGACTACGGTCATGGCAAACGATGGCGGCGTCTCCGATGTTGTTTCCTTGTTGAGGCATCGTCATTGCAGTTTGCGTCATCATACTCGGGAAGCTCTGGGGGAAATCCTAGATCTCATTGGGATCGTGCGATGGCGGCGCTTTTACGTCGTAGTCCTTGAGGACATCATTTCTGGAGTTTGCTCCAGATGAAGGGACCAGCGACGCCGGCGGTGCACGGCCTGGTGGCATGACTGCCGATGAAAATCACGCGGACTACGGTCATGGCAGACGATGGCGGTGTTTCCGATGTCGTTTCCTTGTTGAGGCGTCGTCGTTGTAGTTTGCGTCATCATGCTCGGGATGCTCCGGGGGAAACCCTAGATCTGGGTCTCCCGGATCGGACGATGACGGGCCATCGGTGTTGTTCTCCCTCCTAGGGGCATCGTTGTGGAGCAAGTGCTGGTTGGAGGGGACTAGAGGAGGAGCGGTGTTACATCTACCGCAAGGCCGATGGCGGATCTCGGTGGCATGGTGTTGTGCAGTTTCGGCGACGGGCGCGTGTGGATGGATACGTGTAGGATGGTGGTGTTGTCTGGTGCCGTGGTCGCGTCGACGGCAGGCCTGGCATGGTCGATGCGTCAGTGTCTGCTCTAGAGATGGATCGGTGGAAGACAGCGGCGGCGGCCTCTGTGAGTGCGTCGGACCGGTGTGTGCCCCAGCAAAGCGGCTTGGTTGGGGCCTCTCGGTCTAGATGTTAGGCTTTGATGTGATGTCTGTTTGGTATTAGGCTCGGACTATCGGTGTAACACCCCCAGTGGTTAGCTACAGTAATCACCCCTTTGATTGTGTCATGTCATCATGTTTAACAGTGCATGATCATCATTAGCATTATATTGCATTTCAACTCCTAAGTCAAAATCCAAATTTAAATGAAAGTGGAAAATAAAAATTGTCTAACATAAAAACTAAAATGTTCATTAAATGGCAAATATTCCAGAGGCTATTCTAAAATTGTAACCAACAATTAATAAAATAATTAGTTGGCTCAAACATTACCAAAACAGTTAGGATTAATGCATTTTAATTATTATAAAAATTGTGTGAACTCAAATTGTCTCCAAGCTAATTTTTGGTAGTAGTAGGTAATGCCTAGTAATTATTGGAACATTTGCCATGTTTTACAAAATTCAATATGAGGCCTAACTATTTACTAAACAGAGATATATGATTAAATAAAAGAAAAAGATAAAAGAAAAACAAAACAGAAAAAGAAAAAGAGAAAACCCCGGCCCAACTGGGCCACGGCAACCAGGCCAGCCCAGCCGGTCGGCCCACCCCATCCCCTTAACCCCCACTCCCCACCCGAAACCCTAGCTCGCTCCCACCACTTCCCTCTCGCCTCAGATCCCCTTCTTCCCCCTCACCTGAGCGCAGCCATCGTTGTGGCCTCGCGCGTGCGCGTGGCCACCGGCCGCCGCCCTCCGTCCGCCTTTGTCCAAGGGCTTCCACCGGGGTGGCCCACATATTCCTCGCCGCTGGATCGAGGCAGGGACGCGTCACCACCGTCGCCCGCGCCGTTCCCTCCGTCGGCCACCGCCTCTGCTTCGTCATCGATCCACCGCCATCGCTGCATCCCCGCCTCCCCGAGCACGCTGCCAGCCCCCTACAGCCCCGCCGTGAGCTTCTCTTCCTTCTCCGGCCTCACCGCCACCACAGGAGGGCACAGCTCGTTCCGCTCGCTCGGACGAGCCTAGCCACGATCGGAGCTGACGCCCGTAGCCCCACCTCGACGACCACCCGAACCCCGGCGCCGCTCCACTCGTCGCCGACAATGCTGTCTCCCGCCCCCGCCCGAGCCACGGCCACCATCGCACACGTGCGACCGCAGCCGCGCCGGTCGCGTCCGTTGCCCCCTGCAGCTTTCTCCCTCGCAGCCCGCTGCTCGCGCCCGCACCTCCTCCCGGCCTCGCCCACCTGCGCGAGGGCGTGCTCCCCCTTGCCCTGCCATAGCCTCGCGCTCGCCTCGCTGCTCCCGCTCGCCTGTCCGCAGAAGCTCGCCGCTTCCCGCTGCTACACTGGCTGCCCCTGGCCATCGGCCCCCACGCCGGCGCTCGCCGCCCGCTTCCGGCCCCCCTCGCCGCGATCCGCTTCCCCATGTTGGCCGCTCGCTGCGGCCCGCACCGCCGCGCTCGCAAACCCAAATCCACACGGGCGCCGGCGCCCACGCCCGTTTGCCCGTGTGCCCGCAAGACCCCCCTGTGCCACTGCACATGGGCCCGTCCCTGGAAAAAAAAAAGAAATGTAATAATAATAGATAATAATAATAATTAATTAATTAATTAATTAACCTAATTAATCCTGTTAATTAACTTAGCCTAATTAATCTGTGATTAACTTAATTAGACCCTAATTAATCTTAACCGACAGCTGATGTCATGCTGACGTCATGATGATGTCAGCATACACTGTTTCGGATAATATTAATATAATAATTAAATAAATTCCAGAAATTAATAAAAACTTTAGAAAATCATATTAAATAATCCGTAACTCCGATGGAAAAACTTTGTACATGAAAGTTGCTCAGAACGACGAGACGAATTCGGATACGCGGTCCGTTCGTCCGTCACGCGTCCCTATCTATCCGAACATGGAACCGTCCCCCTCCGGATCGTTTGTCCGATAATTCCAAAGACCCGGGAAATATCGTCAGATATTCTCCCGCTCCGTCTGATACGTGTAGTACTGCGTTAGACTACACCCGGCACTGCGTATTGTCATGTTATACCTTGTGTAGCACCTGTTTGCTTAGTATTTACTGTTTCCTCCCCCTCTTCTCTCTCGTTAGACCCCGACACCGACGTCGTCCCCGAGACTGACGCAGCTCCGGAGCCCGACGCCACCGTTGACGACCTTGCCCTTGCCGCCGAGCAACCAGGCAAGCCCCCCCTTTGATCATCCTGATATCGCCCATTCTATTTCTCATGCTTGCATTAGAATTGCTGCCGCTGCTGCTTTACCTATTCTGATGCATAGCCTGTTTATTGTATCCTGCTGTTGATAATTACCTGCATATCCTAAACTGCTTAGTATAGGCTGGGTAGAGACCTATCAGTGACCCCACTTATCCCGACTGCCCCGCTGGATTATCTGAAGACCCGATCAACGGGATTGAAGACCAGGTCCCGACACCGCACATCACCCCCCCCCCCCTTAGTTGTAACGACACTGCAGCGTTACTATCGAGTGCCGAGGGTGAAACCTCTTGTAGCACTTCTGATGTTAACTCTGTAGAGTAGCTATTCGGTCGTGGTCATCGAGGGTGATTCCTCCTTCACCACTTCCGATAACGACGCCGTCGTACAACACCTCAAGTGTGAACCCAGTGAGGGTGATTCCTCCGAGTTCACCTTGACGGCTACATCGAGTAGGAATCCAACGAGGGTGATACCTCGGATTCCCCTGATGTTATGGACACACGGATACTTGGACTTTACACTGTTACTTGGATAGGCTGGTCGACCCTGAGGGGTACCCGTGTGCGCCTGAGAGGTGAGTGTTGTGAAGACGGGTTGCCTGTATGGTGCCCGAGTGATGAATACGAGGCGCGGCCGGGCATTCTTAACCCTTGCAGCAAGTCCTCGAGACGGGGCGACGGGGTCACATCTTTCATGAGTCTCTGCTCATTACCGCAAGCCCAAGGTACTAACGATTTGGATATTTGATCCGAGCAGGCCTCTGGCCTGATAGCACTAACCATCACGTGGGCATAGTATGGCCGTTCTGCATCGTATGCATCAGCCGAAAGCTCTGTCAGACGTCTAGTTCAGCATGGCGGCACGGTCGGATCGTGTCGGCCACCCGAGGCGATGCTGGTATCGACCTTGTGCGCAACGACCCGGAGGGCGAGGGGCGATGGCCAAGACCCCCTTGCGCTTAGGATGTAGACCGACGGGGACCTCTCTGCTGAGCTGTAGGTAGGGTTGCGATGTGTCGTTTGGCCAAGGCCGGGCATGACCCAGGAAAGTGTGTCCGGCCGGAGTTAATCGAGCGTGTTGGGTAAGTTGGTGCACCCCTGCAGGGAAGAAAACTTCTATCGATAGCTTGTCCTACGGTAAAGGACACTCGGAGTTGTATCCTGATTGATACAATTTAGAACTGGATACTTGGATACTATGGCTCTGGGATTGCTTTCTCGCAGGGAGTCGAGAAAGGATCTCTGGGTGAGGATGAGACTTAATGATACTGCTACATTATATGGTACTGTTCTACTCTCTTCTAATGCTGCAAGACCTCTGAAGATGCTAGTCTTCGATAGGACTAGGCCTTCTCTCTATTCTGGCATTTCTGCAGCCCAGTCCACATATACAGCCTTCCTTTGAAAATGTTGCATATGTAGTGTAGATCCTTGCTTGCTGAGTACTTCTGAGTACACACGGTTGCTTTGTTTTCCTTTTCTCCCCATATCAGTTTGACGTGACCAAGATGACGGAGCCCCTGAGACAGATGCCCCGTCGATCGACTACTACTACTACCCAGAGGATGGATACTACTACGAGTTGACTGACGACCAGGAGTAGGATCGTAGGGTCCCAGGCAGGAGGCCTACGCCTTTCGATCGTAGTGTTTTATTTTGCCCCGCCTTTCTAGAGGCCTTTCTGTTTCTGTTTCATATATGTACTCAGATATCTGATGCTTCCGCTGACGCTTGTTTGCAAGCTTATGTATTCGAGCCCTCGAGGCCCCTGGCTTGTAATATAAAGCTTGTATGACTTTATTTATGTTTTAGAGTTGTGTTGTGATATCTTCCCGTGAGTCCTTAGGCTTGATCGTGTGCATTTGCGTGTATGATTAGTGCATGATTGGGTCGGGGGAGTTACAAGTTGGTATCAGAGCCGACTGCCTGTAGGAATCCCCCTTTCCAACTCCTTGGCCAAAGTTGAGTCTAGTAACCGAAAACTGTTTTACTAACTTGGCTGTGTGGCTTACGGGCCCACGTCGCCAATTGGGTGGTATTAGTATCTTTTACTCCTCGACCTATACTCTGGGACTCTGATCTCTCCTCTATTCGGGTTAAAACTTTACTAACTCCAACATTAGGATCTCGTAATTCTCGTCCACCCGGAGAGCTGGATATCTGTGCGATTTCCCTGAAATTGATCTGATTAGTCTGATAATCATTTTCCTTTCCATTGTTTTGTTTAACCTTTCTCTCCGAGTTGTATTATACTCCGAGTTGTCATTCGATAAGACCGGATTCTACATTAGAGTGCACACGGAGAGTAGGATCCAGCAAGTTGATCGATCATCGGTGTTTTCTAAACTCGACTTGAGGTTGGGTTATCATCAGATCCGTGTTCGTGAAGAGGATATTCCGAAGATGGCATTTGTTACTCGCTATGGCTCTTATGAGTACACTGTCATGTCATTTGGCTTAACAAATGCTCCAGCCACATTCTCCCGCCTGATGAATTACATCTTCATGGATTACCTCGACAAGTTCGTCGTGGTTTATCTAGATGATATTCTGGTCTATTCAAAGAATAAAGAAGAACATGCTGAACACCTCCGCCTTGTACTAGAAAGGCTCCGAGAACACCAGTTGTATGCCAAGTATTCCAAATGTGAATTCTGGCTTTCTGAAGTGACATACCTCGGCCATATGATTTCGAAAGATGGCATTGCCGTAAACCCAAAACGAGTTCAGGCTATTCTGGACTGACACCTCCGAAGAACGTCAAGCAAGTGAGAAGTTTTCTCGGCCTTGCAAGTTATTGCCGTCGATTTGTCGAGAACTTTTCCAAGATTGCTAAGACGTTGACTGATCTGCTTCACAAGGGCGTTAAATTTGAATGGACAGAAAAATGTCAGGAAAGTTTCCAAACACTCAAAGACAAGCTGACATCTGTCCCAGTACTATCTCCTCCGGATACCCATAAAGACTTTGTGATTTATTGTGACGCATCCCGTGAAGGATTAGGCTGTGTCCTAATGCAAGAGCGTAAAGTGATTGCTTATGGCTCTCGTCAGTTGCGCCCACATGAAGAGAATTATCCGGTACATGATCTAGAACTAGCTGCTGTCATCTATGCACTGCAGTTGTGGCGACATTACCTTCTCGGTAATCGTTGCGAGATCTACACGGATCATAAAAGTCTGAAGTACTTGTTCACTCAGCCATCTCTAAACCTCCGTCAGCAAAGATGGATGGAGGCCATTGCAGACTATGATTTGGGTATTTCCTATACCCCTGGCAAGGCTAACGTGATGGCTGATGCCTTAAGCCGCAAGTCCTATTGCGATAACCTCATGGTTAGGCGAGCTCAACCTCGTCTTTATGAAGAACTGTGCAAGCTGAATCTGCGTATTGTCCCACAGGGTTCTCTTAATAACCTTGTGATACAACCAGATCTTGAGAAAGCTGTTAAGGATGCGCAAGCTAAAGATGCTGAAATTGATATGATGAAGAAAGACCTTCACCTTGTAAAGTACAGGGATTTCTTGCTGTCTGAAGATGTAACCTTGTATAAACCGCATTGTCGTACCTCGCTTCGAGCTTATGACCGACAAGGTCATGAAGGAGGCACATGATACCCCGTTGTCTATTCATCCGGGTAGCACCAAGATGTATCGTGATCTTCGTCAAAGGTACTGGTGGTCTAGAATGAAGCAAGACATTGCTCGTTATGTTGCTGAATGTGATGTTTGTCGTCGCGTTAAAGCAGAGCATCAGAAACCAGCTGGAATTCTGCAACTGCTTCCTATTCCTCTATGGAAATAGGATAAGGTTCAGATGGATTTCATTACAGGACTTCCTAGGTCATAGAAGGGTCACGATGCTATTCTTGTCGTCGTCGACCAACTCTCTAAAGTTGCACACTTTCTGCCTGTCAAAGAAACTATCACTGCTAGTCAGTTAGCAGAGTTGTATATCTCCAGAATTGTATCACTCCACGGTATTTCGAAGGAGATCAGTTCGGACCGTGGCGGTCTTTTCACTTCCAAATTCTGGGAAAGTTTTCAAACAGCTATGGGAACTCATATTACCTGGAGTTCAGCTTATCACCCCAATCCCAAGGCCAAGTCGAACGAGTCAATCAAGTGCTTGAAGACATGCTTCGGGCTTGTGTTATATCGTTTGGCAAGAAGTGGGAAGAATCTCTTCCTTATGCGGAATTCTCATATAACAACAGCTATCAAGCCAGCTTGAACATGGCCCCCTTCGAAGTACTCTATGGACGTAAGTGTCGAACCCCTCTGAATTGGTCAGAAACTGGGGAACGACCGCTCGTGGGTCCGGATATTATTCAACACGCCGAAGAACAAGTTCGTATTGTTCGAGAAAATCTCAAGGCGGCTCAGGACCGCCAGAAGAGCAACTATGATCGCAAACGATGGGGTTTGACTTATCAACCTGGTGATCAAGCTTATCTGCGTGTCACTCCTATGAAGGGCACTCACCGTTTTGGAATCAAGGGCAAGCTAGCTCCACGCTACATTGGTCCTTTCCGCATAATTGCTAGACGTGGTCAGGTGGCATATAAATTGGAGTTGCCGCCACAATTCTCTCATATCCACGACGTCTTCCATGTGTCGCAACTTCGTAAATGCTTCAAGGAATCTCCGCACCGAGCAGTGGATCACGAGGTGCTCGAATTGCAAGATGACCTATCTTATAAGGAGCATCCGATCCGCATTCTCGATGAAGCTGAACGTCGGACCCGTCAGAAGGTTACCAAGTTCCTCAAAGTACAGTGGTCAAATCATACTGAAGATGAAGCCACTTGGGAACGCGAGGATGGCCTCCGTGCTGAATACCCCGAACTTTTTCCTTCTACCTCTTAATTCTCGGGACGAGAATTCTTGTTAGTAGAGGAGATTTGTAAAACCCCCAGTGGTTAGCTACAGTAATCACCCCTTTGATTGTGCCATGTCATCATGTTTAACAGTGCATGATCATCATTAGCATTATATTGCATTTCAACTCCTAAGTCAAAATCCAAATTTAAATGAAAGTGGAAAATAAAAGTTGTCTAACATAAAAACTAAAATGTTCATTAAATGGCAAATATTCCAGAGGCTATTCTAAAATTGTAACCAATAATTAATAAAATAATTAGATGGCTCAAACATTACCAAAACAGCTAGGATTAATGCATTTTAATTATTATAAAAATTGTGTGAACTCAAATTGTCTCCAAGCTAATTTTTGGTAGTAGTAGGTAATGCCTAGTAATTATTGGAACATTTGCCATGTTTTACGAAATTCAATATGAGGCCTAACTATTTACTAAACAGAGATATATGATTAAATAAAAGAAAAAGATAAAAGAAAAACAAAACAGAAAAAGAAAAAGAGAAAACCCCGGCCCAACTGGGCCACGGCCACCAGCCCAGCCCAGCCGGTCGGCCCACCCCATCCCCTTAACCCCCACTCCCCACCGGAAACCCTAGCTCGCTCCCACCACTCCTCTCTCGCCTCAGATCCCCTTCTCCCCCCTCACCCGAGCGCAGCCATCGCTGTGGCCTCGCCGTGCGCGTGGCCACCGGCCGCCGCCCTCCGTCCGCCTTTGTCCAAGGGCTTCCACCGGGGTGGCCTACATATTCCTCGCCGCTGGATCGAGGCAGGGACGCGTCACCACCGTCGCCCGCGCCGTTCCCTCCGTCGGCCACCGCCTCTGCTTCGTCATCGATCCACCGCCATCGCTGCATCCCCGCCTCCCCGAGCACGCTGCCAGCCCCCTACAGCCCCGCCGTGAGCTTCTCTTCCTTCTCCGGCCTCACCGCCACCCCAGGAGGGCGCAGCTCGTTCCGCTCGCTCGGACGAGCCTAGCCACGACCGGAGCTGACGCCCATAGCCCTACCTCGACGACCACCCGAACCCCGGCGCCGCTCCACTCATCCCCGACAATGCTGTCTCCCGCCCCCGCCCGAGCCACGGCCACCATCGCACACGTGCGACCGCAGCCGCGCTGGTCGCGTCCGTTGCCCCCCTGCAGCTTTCTCCCTCGCAGCCCGCTGCTCGCGCCCGCACCTCCTCCTGGCCTCGCCCACCAGCGCGAGGGCGTGCTCCCCCTTGCCCTGCCATAGCCTCGCGCTCGCCTCGCTGCTCCCGCTCGCTTGTCCGCAGAAGCTCGCCGCTTCCCGCTGCTACACTGGCCGCCCCTGGCCATCGGCCCCCACGCCGGTGCTCGCCGCCCGCTTCCGGCCCCCCTCGCCGCGATCCGCTTCCCCACGCTGGCCGCTCGCCGCGGCCCGCACCGCCGCGCTCGCAAACTCAAATCCACACGGGCGCCGGCGCCCACGCCCGTTTGCCCGTGTGCCCGCAAGACCCCCCTGTGCCACTGCACATGGGCCCGTCCCTGGAAAAAAAAAGAAATGTAATAAAAATAGATAATAATAATAATTAATTAATTAATTAATTAAGTAATTAAGTAATTAATTAACCTAATGAATCCTGTTAATTAACTTAGCCTAATTAATCTGTGATTAACTTAATTAGACCCTAATTAATCTTAACCGACAGCTGATGTCATGCTGACATCATGATGACGTCAGCATACACTGTTTCGGATAATGTTAATTTAAATAATTAAATAAATTCCAGAAATTAATAAAAACTTTAGAAAATCATATTAAATAATCTGTAACTCCAATGGAAAAACTTTGTACATGAAAGTTGCTCAGAACGACGAGACGAATTCGGATACGCGGTCCGTTCGTCCGTCACGCGTCCATATCTATCCGAACATGGAACCGTCCCCCTCCGGATCGTCTGTCCGATAATTCCAAAGACCCGGGAAATATCGTCAGATATTCTCCCGCTCCGTCTGATACGTGTAGTACTGCGTTAGACTACACCCGGCACTGCGTATTGTCATGTTATACCTTGTGTAGCACCTGTTTGCTTAGTATTTACTGTTTCCTCCCCCTCTTCTCTTTCGTTAGACCCTGACACCGACGTCGTCCCCGAGACTGACGCAGCTCTGGAGCCCGACGCCACCGTTGACGACCTTGCCCTTGCCGCCGAGCAACCAGGCAAGCCCCCCCCCTTTGATCATCCCGATATCGCCCATTCTATTTCTCATGCTTGCATTAGAATTGCTGCTGCTGCTGCTGCTTTACCTATTCTGATGCATAGCCTGTTTATTGTATCCTGCTGTTGATAATTACCTGCATATCCTAAACTGCTTAGTATAGGCTGGGTAGAGACCTATCAGTGACCCCACTTATCCCGACTGCCCTACTGGATTATCTGAAGACCCGATCAACGGGATTGAAGACCAGGTCCCGACACCGCACATCACCCCCCCTTAGTTGTAACGACACTGCAGCGTTACTATCGAGTGCCGAGGGTGAAACCTCTTGTAGCACTTCTGATGTTAACTCTGTAGAGTAGCTATTCGGTCGTGGTCATCGAGGGTGATTCCTCCTTCACCGCTTCCGATAACGACGCCGTCGTACAACACCTCAAGTGTGAACCCAGTGAGGGTGATTCCTCCGAGTTCACCTTGACGGCTACATCGAGTAGGAATCCAACGAGGATGATACCTCGGATTCCCCTGATGTTATGGACACACGAATACTTGGACTTTACACAGTTACTTGGATAGGCGGGTCGACCCTGAGGGGTACCCGCGTGCGCCTGAGAGGCGAGTGTTGTGAAGACGGGTTGCCTGTATGGTGCCCGAGTGATGAATACGAGGCGCGGCCGGGCATTCTTAACCCTTGCAGCAAGTCCTCGAGACGGGGCGACGGGGTCACATCGTTCGTGAGTCTCTGCTCGTTACTGCAAGCCTAAGGTACTAACGATTTGGATATTTGATCCGAGCAGGCCTCTGGCCTGATAGCACTAACCATCACGTGGGCATAGTATGGGCGTTCTGCATCGTATGCATCAGCCGAAAGCTCTGTCAGACGTCCAGTTCAGCATGGCGGCACGGTCGGATCGTGTCGGCCACCCGAGGCGATGCTGGTATCCACCCTGTGCGCAACGACCCGGAGGGCGAGGGGCGATGGCCAAGACCTCCTTGCGCTTAGGATGTAGACCGGCGGGGACCTCTCTGCTGAGCTGTAGGTAGGGTTGCGATGTGTCGTTTGGCCGAGGCCGGGCATGACCCAGGAAAGTGTGTCCGGCCGGAGTTAATCGAGCGTGTTGGGTAAGTTGGTGCACCCCTGCAGGGAAGAAAACTTCTATCGATAGCCTGTCCTACGGTAAAGGACACTCGGAGTTGTATCCTGATTGATACAATTTAGAACTGGATACTTGGATACTATGGCTCTGGGATTGCTTTCTCGCAGGGAGTCGAGAAAGGATTTCTGGGTGAGGATGAGACTTAATGATACTGCTACATTATATGGTACTATTCTACTCTCTTCTAATGATGCAAGACCTCTGAAGATGCTAGTCTTCGATAGGACTAGGCCTTCTCTCTATTCTGGCATTTCTGCAGCCCAGTCCACATATACAGCCTTCCTTTGAAAATGTTGCATATGTAGTGTAGATCCTTGCTTGCTGAGTACTTCTGAGTACTCACGGTTGCTTTGTTTTCCTTTTCTCCCCATATCAGTTTGACGTGACCAAGATGACGGAGCCCCTGAGACAGATGCCCCGTCGATCGACTACTACTACTACCCAGAGGATGGATACTACTACGAGTTGACTGACGACCAGGAGTAGGATCGAAGGGTCCCAGGCAGGAGGCCTACGCCTTTCGATCATAGTGTTTTATTTTGCCCCGCCTTTCTAGAGGCCTTTCTGTTTCTGTTTCATATCTGTACTCAGATATCTGATGCTTCCGCTGACGCTTGTTTGCAAGCTTATGTATTCGAGCCCTCGAGGCCCCTGGCTTGTAATATAAAGCTTGTATGACTTTATTTATGTTTTAGAGTTGTGTTGTGATATCTTCTCGTGAGTCCTTAGGCTTGATCATGTGCATTTGCGTGTATGATTAGTGCACGATTGGGTCGGGGGAGTTACAATCGGCACCCCTTCATCAAGTGGATAGAAGCAGCGACAGATGTTGTCAAAATGGTGACTTCACACTACCTAATGTTTTACTTTGCAAGGTCTTTGTGAATAATTAATAAAATGGTTGCATGCATCGCCTAGATGCAAAGGCCGGGGATCATCCTCTTTTTTTTTTAAAGCTAATGAAAGAAAAACAGTGCTTAGATGATAGATTACACCCGGTTTGGAATTTTTAGTTAGTTATCCTTAGTTTGTTTTTGGGGGTGTGTCTGGATTAATATTTTTAGTTAGTTATATCGTCTGCTTTTTAGATACACATGGCTGAAATGTGTGTGCAACAATGGGCTAAAAACTGCAGGATTAGGATTGGCAAAACGTCAGATGAGAGGGAAAGCAATCCAAGCCGAGTCCCTGCGCTCGAGATGTGTGTTTACGCACACAAGAAAGCTGGTACTATTGTTAATCCTGTATTGGCAAAGCCTCAGGTATGCTAAAAGCCGGTTGAACCTTAAAAAAAATGCATGCAGGAAATTGTGTGCACATGTGCGGTAAGCAGTGGAGCACTCATGAAGTAGAAGCGGTGTTGAATTTTTATGTATTAGATTTCTTGAAGAAGCTATTGCAAATGAAGTAAAACATATGCATGTTTTTTTAACAGAGATAGGGCATAAACAGCATTTTGGTCAGGCGAATCCAACACAGAGTGCCTCGCAATGTTCTGATAGTTTTGCAACACCGTCAAAGAAAAGGCAGCTGGATGCCCTAGCACAAGTCGCGACAAAGCACCACATGAGCAACCAGCTAAGAGGTCCAGGTTCTGTTCTATCTGCAGAGGTCAAGGTCACAAGAGCACCACTTGTCCGCAATGAGGAGATCTTCCAAAGGCACTGAGGAAGTCGCCTCGATGCTCCAGATGCAGCTTACGAGGTCAGGAAGAGCACTTGCACCAACCCGCCCCAAGCAGACTTTCAAGAATGATTTTGGAATTGCTTCTGTTTGAAAGTTCAGTTTAACAAAATCCGCGTTTATCGAGTTTGCACTATAATGAAGAGAATGATTTGTTTTCCGTGTTGTGACACCGTTGTCGAGTCCTTGGTTATATCATGTAATACACTGAAATTGTGGTGTTGCTGTGAGCAAGTGACGTTTAGTTTAACCTTTTCAGTTTGGAAATCTTCGGGCCTTGTTTTATAATCATATTGACATCAGTTTCTTATGATCCCAGTAATACACTAAAATTGTGGTGTTGTGAGCAGGTGTCGCCTAGTTTAACAATTTCGGTTTGTAAACCTTCCACTCCTTGTTTCTGAATCGGATTGTCGTCGGTGTCTTCTGAATCTTGTGTTGTGCAGTCACACAGGAACATGACGACCGAGTCAATCCCATGTACTTCCTCGTGACTCCTTCCCTTTGAACTGTTCGGGCCCTGTTGTGCCGATTAATCTACATGAGCTGCTGCTATTTATGTACTGGCAATACGGGATATTGAAAAGGGTGCGACGCTGAAATACGGCAGCGGACTGCCTGCATGGCGCTCATCAAGACAACGGCAGGCGGCACAGATTTCGGCCTCTATGGTGTGCGGCCACCAAATGGCATCTTCGCAATGGCATTCCAGTTGAAGTCAAATAGCACTTGTAGGAGGTTTTAATTATGCCTTTTATTATGGATGGTCAGGATTAAAAGTTTATATTGCCTAAACTAAGAGGGTGGTGCACTTTACAAGAACTCTAGGTGACGGGAAATACAAGTGACCCCTAGCAGAGAGGCCTCTTCAAATTCCAATTCCCTCTTTGCCGATGACTCTTTAATGCTTATGCGAACCAATACCATGAATGCGGAGACTTTAAAATTAGTTCTGGATTCTTATAGGGTCGCCTCGGGGCAAATGGCGAGTGTCAAAAAATCTAGCATATTTTTTAGCGCCAATAAAAAGTGGAAGACAAGGGGCAAATTTGTACTATTTTGAATATTATGATTGAAGCCCTCATTGACAAATTTGGGTTTGCCTGCCAATGTGGGTATGGAAAAAAACGATTGTTTTTAGTTCCTGATTGATCGAATTATTATGAAAATTAGTGGATGGAAAGAAAAATTATTATCTGCTGGAGGGAAGAAAATTTTGCTCAAATCCGTTGTACAAGCTATTCCCACCTATGCCGTGTCCGTCTTTAAAATTCCTTTTATTTTGCAAAGGAATAATTGACGCGATGTCGCAATTTTGATGGGGTGACGAAGACAACCAGAAAAGAATGCATTGGATGGCATGGTGGAATATGTGTGTTCGAGAAGACCAAGGGGGTATGAGCTTTAGAGATATACACTGTTTTAGTCTGGCATTGTTAGCTAAAGAAGCTTGGCGTCTTCTTGATAACCCTAATTATTTATGTGCCATAATCTTGAGAGCCAAGTATTTCCTCGAGGGTGATTTGATGAACGCAAGTTTAAAAAAGGACTCCTCTTTTACTTGGCAAATCATTATGGCGGGAGTAAACTTTCTCAGAAATGGTTATATATGGCAAGTTGGAAATGGACAAAATATTGATATCTAGAGAGATGCTGGGATCCCGAATTGTGGGGATAGGAAAATTATTACTCCTAGACGAGGCATCTTCTGTCAAAGGTTTCTGATCTTATTGATCCAGTCACAAATTTTTGGGAAGAAGATTTGGTGAGACAAATAATGTGGCCAATTGATGCTCAACGAGTCCTTGCGATTCCCCTTTCTATGCATAATATGCCGGATTTCTTTGCTTGGAGCTATACAAAAATGGTTTGTTCACTGTTCGATCAGCTTATTTGGAGGAATGGAACCAACAACATTGAACATATAAACCCTCAAGAACTGCTAGGAAGGAGAAAGCCCTCCATGTCGCCCCCTAAATCGCTATAAACAGTTATGTGCCACCGCCTGTAAATTATGCACCCCGCCGAGGGCATTTTAGTCTTTTCATGTGCAGGGGTATAAATCACAGCCGCTGCCGTGGAGAAACCCTCGCCGCCGCCTCCTGTCCCACTCTCCTCCCCCACCTCGTCGTCGTCCTCCTCTCTCTCTCGCTAACCCCTCTCTCTCCTCCCTAAACCGCGTCTTCAACCCTAGCCGCCGCCTCCTTCTCATCCTCCCACCTTGGTCGCCTCCCCCCTCCCCCTCCTCCTGCATCCCTCTTTGCGACGCGCCTTCGCCCGACGCCGTCGCCCGCCTCTGCCTCGGCGCCGCACGACGCCTGCCTCCTCTCGCGCCTCATCCTGGGGTCGCCCCGTCGGCCTCCGCACCGAGGCTGCCTGGTCAGTGGCGCGCCTCTGCCCGATGCCATCGCTGCCTCGGCCCCGCACGCCGCCGGCCGTAGCGGTGGTTCCCAATCTGAGCCGTCTTCAAGTGCGTGGAGCGACGGAGGTCGGCTTCCTCAGCAACGGCGTCGGGGCCACCGGCCGCGTCCTCTTCGCCGCACCACGACCATCCCATCACCTCCGCCCGCAGCGCCCTCTCCCACGCCGTCGCAGCCGCCTCCGCCGGTAATTTGGGGCGACAGCTCTCACCATTTCGGTGTACTGGTTTGTTCGGTTTGGGGGTGTATTTGTGTGTGTGTGTGAAGTAATTGCTGGATTTGGGGTTTGTGCGTAGGTGTCATAGCGGCGACCTTCGTGTGCCCGCTCGATGTGATCAACACGAGGTTCCAGGTGCATGGCTGGCCGAAGCTAGCCCCTGGCACAGTTGGAGGAGGTGAGCATTTCTTCAGAGAAACTACTGTGGATTTTGCTTCAGTTTGTTGCTATAGTTTTAGCAAAACACTGCATGAACCTGCTTTCAATACAAAGTTTTGATGCTGGGCTTGAATGTATCCACTGGTGAGAGCAGAGTGTCTGCATGAAGGGGATGTCATGTAGTAATAGTTTGTGGTGTCTTTTCACAGTCCAAAGGTCAGGGAGTTGAGAAAGAATCCTTTTCACTAATGGAATACACATCTGATTGTAAATGTTATAATGGTTTGAATCGCTTGCTGGACCAGTTGTGTCATCCTCAGCCTTCTTGGTTCATATGCTTTGAATAAAATTGTGTTCATAGATCATGTTATGCACTTTGAATGAAATTGGGTTCAATATACCAAGGACATTATTTACCTTTGAAGGTTGTATATGCAGCACTGAGTACTAACTAAATTTCTTATTCATAGGATGTATAGCTTTCTTACACGGCTTGGTTCAAGAACCCATTCAGTGTGCCCGCCGTGACTACTTGTTCTGCTCATTGTTTCCTTCAATTGTTGTCATTGCCCTCGGTCCTTCGGTTGCTCCATATGTTTCAGCTTCTCCATGGAGCCGTGTCTTTTTTTTTCGATCCCTTTGGTGTGCCCGGGTTCCCTCTTGCCCGACTCTTATTTTTCTACCCCCCCTCCCCCCTACATGATCTATGAGGTTGCTGCTGGTTTTAGGGTTCTCGGCCGCGTTTCATCTTTACCCACTGAGGTGAGCTTCCACTTCATTCCCTTCCGCCTCCCGTTTGATAAAGAATCTCCAATCTGATCAGTTTTTGTTTTCTTCATTTTAATGGGTAGTGTAATAATAAGTAAATTGTATTTATTTGCACATGAAAATATTTTTGTTCATATGCAGAGAGATTTGTAAAATAGAACAATCAGGTTGACGCTGTTGTTTCTCATATGTAGAGGTCTGCGTTTGGGGTAACAAATAATTTTATTCTAATTCTTGCATGCGGTCATGCAATGGTCGCCAGATAGAAGTAGAAGTTCATGCTCTCAAAAGTAAAACACTACTGGGTGGGCTGCGATTTTTCGCCATCGATACTCTTCGAGAATGCCAATGCTTTACCAAAAAAGTATGTTTTTAGAGTCGTTGTTGCTTGTGTCATTATATTGTTTTCCCATGCCAACATGGATTTGATATGCTGCTCTTGGAGATAGAAATGACTAGCTGAAAAATTATGATGCTTAGTAATAGGATCATCGTTTAGTATACAAGCAGCTATATTTCCTTACCATTTGTCCATGTTTTGCTTTTTAGAAGGCAAATTTTATACATAAGGCATTGGTTATACTGAGGTCTGCGTCTAATCATTAGGCAGCAATGTCTCGACTACTTTCCACCAAATAGTGATAAGTTGGCTGTTCTTTTGTTCTATTTGCGCAACTGTGTGATGGTGCCAATGAAGTCAAATGTATATAATGCTCAGCGGTGGCAGACACTAGCCCGGCTTGGGCAAGGGTGCAACTGCTGACGATCGCGGGTGGGTGGACAATGGAGGCTGTCAAACATCAGCAGGTACGAGTTCAAGTTGTCATCGTAGGCTCCTCAATTTTTACTCTCCTGCTTGTGCTGAGGATATCTCGATTTCTTGATTCTATCTCAGGAAAACAACCCCAACCTTAAAATTATAATGGCATCCCACACTGTACTTTCCTGAATCATGTTGTATGCAAGGACTCTCTTAAATACTACTCCCTCTGAATTACATACGCAGACCTTCTGGATGGTTGGCTTGGTTGTCCGGATCAGCTTTATGTGGGGAAACCATATTCCAACCGTAAAATTGATAAAATTGAAGTAGCAAGGTATTTCTTTGGCTTATTGGGTTGCTTCTCTTTCTACAACTTTCTTACTGAAGGAACAGAACAGAAGGCCTTACTGTTACGGCAATGGTATTTGATTAAGTATATCATCATCATCATCATCATGCTGCTAAATTCATAGTCTTGAACTTTGATTGTTTGGTATACGGTATAGAATAGTGAAGTCAAACAGTTAATTCAGCACTGCTCCTCCACGTTAGAATTAACCATTGGGGACTTTTGATAGAGGTGATTTTGTTTAGATAATTAGTCTAGGGAGTAACCTTTTGATCGATAAGGCACATGTTTATTTGCTTTTTCATTTAGGGATACACTAAAGTAACCATCACCATTAGTGAAAAGTAGGCATACAAAACATGAAGATTTTGCCTTGGATGTATGCCTCACTTAGCTGTCGCTTATTTATTTCAAGGAAGTTATTCGTCGAGCTTTCTTATGCTTTCAGTTTCTAAATATAAAATTTAATACAATATATTAATATCTGAGGAGGTGAGAGAAGAACAAAAGAGGGCTGTCAGGTTGGATTTATGTGCTATATTCATTTTAATTTGTTGAGTAATATTCCGCCGGCATTTCTTAAGAGCTAAAACTGAACCAGAACTCCATGTTTAGGGGTGCAACAATTCAGTTTAAACATCCAATACCCGGCTGTTTTACATAGCTAGCTGCAGCCAATGTGAAGCCTTTACCTTCGGGAACTACTTGTTACTGTGTGCCCTGACTAAACTGAACTAGATCACTTGTATATCTCTGAACTAAAATACACCCAAGTTCCTATTTCTGCTAGAACTGAATATATATGGTTGCCTTGTGATTTTCTTCTTTTATGTTGTGTGCAATCTCCAATCAATATCTTTTTTGCATTTCACAACTATATCTCTTCTGCTCAATTTTTATGCTACATTTCGCCTCTACAGTCAACCTGAACAGAACTGATCCAAAGGAATTGTACTACATACAAGGTGTTTCAGAACATCGTTTTAAAGATAGTGTTGCCTTGTGAGAGCAACATTCTTTTTGTTTCATGGTTCAATAGAGGTCTCATAGTGAACTACAACACTAGGTTGCAGTATAATGTCAGCTGATTGCAACATCCTGAGTTACTTTAGAAGTTTTCATCTGGAAACTTGATTTTCTTTTGACATTCATTGCACATGTATTCTGATTTGTGCACAAGGAAGCTCACAAATTTGTCTCCATCTTTTTCGTAGTAATCATATGGCTTGCATATTTTATCAGACTGATCATAGTCACGAAGATCAGACTGATAATATTTGGTAGAGAAGATCAGAAGAAACATTTATATCATATTTTTGTATGCTTTTCTTGTAAAAAAGGTACCATGGGTTGATTGTGTTGGATCCCATTACTATATGATGTATTTGACTGCTATTCCTAAGAACTGCTCATGGACACAGTGTTCTATGTTGACATGTCTTACATTTTATTGTGTCGCCTATCTGTATAGTTACTCGGATCTTACATTTTTGTATTTTTGTCGATGCAGGTGTGTTCTTCCTACTATAAAGCAACATGGATTTCTTTAAATTAAATTGTGCATATTGTGGAAAATAAATCTTGTGTGTCTATAGTCATGTTCATGTATGTTCTGAACTGAGACAAATATTCTTCATTGTCTATGCTTTTTCCTTCTGTTAATGATGATAGTGCAGCTCTCCATCTTATTAATTCCTTACCCATTCACTTGAAATATTGCCTAAATATTATTATTTTTGTAGTTGGTTTAGCAACCTGACTTAGATCTTCTACATTGCCCATAGAGAATCTTCAAAAGTGTAGTCATATATGTCACTTGATAAATTCCAGGACATTAATCTATACTGCTCCTATGCGTTTCAGCTGTCACCAATCCATGGTGAAATAAACAGGAGAATACATGCTTGCAGAAGTTGTCAAGAGGCTTCATTTAACCATCAAAGACCATGAGACCTACCAATCCAGTGATAGAGATGGACACAATATCTCCGTGTGGAAGAACAATGTATCAATTGCCAACAAAACCAAACATTTCATCCTATCTTACCATGTAGTACTAACTTAACTGCAATGTATCACTTGTGTCAAAAACTATTTGAATCGCGTATTTGGCTATCTATGATATCAAACCTTTGTGTTCTTTCAAATATCATATACACTTGAAAGCAAGGCCATTATATGATAAAAACCCATGTGCACTCCTAAGTTCATCAAAATAATTGCTTTCAGTTCATAGTTTAAATTGGGCTTTCGCCTTTCCTACACAACAAACAATCCAAAATATTTCATTGATTCATAGCACTTGATAAACAAGTATACATCAAAACCGTATGCTAAAACAAGGCAAAGGGATCTCTTTTAGTTCTTGGTTCAAGTTTGTCTTGCGCGCCAAATGGCGCGACAGGTCATCTAGTGGTAGGAAATTGCAATACACAAATGGTATGGGTACAAGCAAGGTCAATCCTATTTGGGATAAGATCTGAAAATTAGCTTGTCTGGCAAAGATAAAAAAACTTTATTTGGCGTACCTTACATGGAATACTCATGCGCCGTGTTACTCTTGCCAATAGACACATGAAAGTTTTGCCCATTTGCCCATCATGCTTGAATGGGCCAGAGGATACAAAACACATGTTGTTTCTGTGTCAGAAGGCAAAAGAGGTGTGGGATAAGTTGGGGATGTATGAGGCGATTAAGAAAGCATGTGTTATTGATCATGCCGGAGAGACAATACTTGAATTATTACTCCTTATGTTAGATCAAGAACTATCTACTTTGGCCCTCCAGAATGCACGTGAATTGATTGTTATAACCATTTGATATTTATGGTGGGATAGATGTAAGCTGATTCATGAGCAAAAGTTTGAAAGAGAAGTATCAAACCTCGATTGGGATTCGCGCTATAACGGCAAACTATGTAAATGCCCGCTCCCCTAATGCAACTAGCAGAAATGGAGGATGGAGCAGACCTCCTATGAGGATTGTTAAGCTGAATATGGATGCTTCCTTTGATAATGATCTGCTTAAGGGCACAGCCGGTGTTGTACTCAAGGATGACAAAGGAAAATTCATTGTTGACGAAAACTGGAAGATTGATTGGTGTGCTGATGTACTAAGAGCGGAAGCGTTGGCACTTAAGTTTGGCTTAGTGCTAGCACAAAAGGCGGACTGCAACCGGCTCATTATTAACTCGGGATAACATGGAAGTCATTGACACGGTGAAGAACGAGGACATTCTGCGGAAGTGGTGGCGGCAGTTTTTGATGATTGTTATTTATGGCTTGTAATTTTTCCCTTACTAGTTTTAAACACTGTAACAGGGAAGCGAACAAACTAGTTCATGAACATGCTACGTGACAAGGGATTGGTTCCAGGAGCCTATAGAATATATTGTATCTCTTCTTATAGACGATGTAACCATTATTTCTAGTATTTAATAAAGTTGGTGTTGTTTTTCAAGAAAAAACTGAACCAGGTTTCTATCTCCCCTGATCTAGTATTGACCACCCGTTCAACTGATGTACACCGTTTATTTTTTTTCCGGTTGGTCGTACCTCTAGCGGCCGCTAGACAGTCCAAGACAGCGTGAGTGTCGGCGTGGTGGGGGTCGTCGGAGGCCGAGCCACGAGCCGCAGCAGCGCTGCAGCCAAGCTCGACCATCCGTGCATTTGCCTAAAATTGTTTTCAAGGTGGTCAGCTTGTATGTGTCGAGTGGTGATCTGGGGCACGGCGTGGCGGCGTGTGGGCTGAAGCGGACGGGGAAGAGCAGCAGGAAGCTAGTTTGTTGATGGATTGGTCGGTTTGATATGTAGTTAGAGGAAAAGAGCACAACATATGCAAATGCAAAGCTAGACGGATTGGTCGGTTTGAGCGGTAGTGTTGCGAACAACAGGAGCGTCACGGATGGTCAGACTGGAGAGAATAGCAGCCGACGGGCTGACATCCCCCGCAGTCGCAGTGGGAGCGTCGTCGATGGTGTCGCGTCGCGGACGCTTGGACTGTAGAGGAAGCCGAACAAGTTGCTCAAGTGAGGTGATAGCTCTTTGTGCCATTGTCGATGTAGTCGAGAGCATAGGGTGGTGTAGCCGTGCGAGGGACGCCTTGGTCGATGTCAAGTCAGGGTGGCCGGTGTCGAGGTAGTCGTCGTGGACCAGAAAGAAGAGCGACGTCGGCGGCCTAAGGAGGCGGCGGCGGCTAGGTTAGGAGCGCGGCGACGGTGCTCGAAGTAGGCGAGGAAGAACCTGACAGCATGACGAAGACCAGGGCGGACGGTGGTGTTCCCGCGCCTAGCATGGCGCATACCACATACATGTCGACGCGCATGGACGGCGAAGTGGACCGCATGTCGTGGCGCTACAGCCCGAAGGGGCGACGCAGCGGCAGCGCGTCGGTCGGGGCGACGGTGGGGAAGACCTCAGGGCGGCGACAGGGGTCGCGTGCCGTGCTCGCTACGGCCCGATGGGGCGACACAGCGGCGGTGCGCGAGTCGGTGCAACCACGGTGATGGCCTCGGGCGGTAGCGTGGATCGCTTGCCACACTTGCTACAGCCCGACGGGGCGATGCAGCGGTGGCACGAGGGTCGTGCAGCCACGGGGACGGCCTAGAGTGGACGGCCTCGGGGCGGCGATGGACCGCGGGCCGCAGCACTACGACCTGAAGGGGCGACGCAGTGGTGACGTGGATCGGTGCAGCCACGGGGCGAACCACGGGGTGCAGGGGCGCGCTTTACTCGGGACGGTCTTCACGGGACCTGCGGAGGTGCGCGCACCCGACGGGCCAGGTCGGTCGCCCGGCGTAGATGAGGCGGATCGCGGCGGCGGGCGGGTGATCAATCCAATCGCACGCGAGATTGGAGATGCCGCTTGGTGGAGGCGGAGTGGTGGCGGAGTCCAAGAAGAAGCCGACGGCGACGACCGGCGTAGGATGATGTGCGGACGAGTGTGTCACCAGCGAGACGCGGGTGGCCAACACAGCGGCGGCGCCCGGGCAGGGACGCCCGAGCTGCCAACACAACAACGGCACCCGATCGGCCAGGCCCGAAGCGGCGAACGCATCGTCGTGCAGACACGGTCGTACATACGCGGCGGAGGCGGGAAGTGATACAGGAGCCCCGGTCAGAGTAGGGGGGCGACAGCCGACGTAGAGCCACGGGCGGGCAGCGGCGCGAACGACGGCCATGACGGGCCGCTGCGTCGCGCGAGGCCGCCGGGTCGGAGACGAGGCCGAGTGTAGCGTCGGTGTCGGAGTAGGGCGGCAACGGCCTGCGCAGGGCGACAGGCGGGCAGACGTTCAGACGACAGCCATGAGGGGCCGCCTGTCGCGCGAGGCCGTTGGGTCGGTGAAGAAGCCGTCTGGTCACGCCGATGTTGGAGTAGAGGCGCACAGAGGTCGACAGCGGCGGCGGACAACGCAAACCGATTTTAGATCGGAAAACCATAAAAAGGCACTGATTAAGATAACCGGCGGAAGAGAGAAAAATCCAAAGCAACGGCTCGGGAAAAAGACTCTCTAGGGCAGCCGGTCAATACGATCGGCGGACGAACCCTAGGTATGGGCGACGCGGTCCCCGGCGGCGGTCATGGAGGCCGACCGCCCCGGAGCGGCGCGCGGGGCAGAAGCGGCGGGCGACGGCTAGGGTTGGATCGGTTAGACTGATACCATGTTAGAAGGGATGGAGAGGGATTGGTGAAATCGATGGATGGCATAATGCGTTGAATTTATTATTTAGCATCGAGGACGAGTATATATTAAGTACAATATTTAAAGGGCAAGACGCCTTCTAGAGATAAGATGAAAACAGTTCCTATCAAATCCCGGACAATTTCTAAATACCAAATATATCTCTAACAACACCGAAATCAAAACTAACCGCACGCGAGCAGTTCTGTGAATGGTGCATCGCCGATCTATCCCCTACCACGATCAGATTTAGATTGACCAGCCAGCCCAACAACAAAAGGACGCGTCTGGCCTGCAGCCGTTGGCTGGCTAGCGCTCCGTAGCGGCCGGTCTTTTTTAGAAAGTATTTGTCCTTTCACTTGATTAAAAAACTTGATTAGAAAAGATTCTTCTGGTCTTAACTAGTTGAATCAAAACCATCCAACCAACATGCGTATTAAAATAATCCATATGCATCCTGTTGTGTCTTTTTATTGCACTTGCGTGGATTAATTTGTACCATTTAATTCATGATTAATTAATTTTAGAAAACCATAACTTTTTAACCATGCATTAGAATTAAGATCCGTTTTCACCATTGGAACCCTCGCGATGTGCTCTTCGAAACTAGATCCCACATGGATATGTTTCGAGAAATTTTTTGTTGTGCAATTTAGCCCCCGTTTTGTGCGACTACCTAACAGTCAATGTGCAACTAACTGATAGCGGATGTGTAGCTTTCCGCCTATCCCGCGGGTGTGCAGTTTCCACTAATGTCACCTCCACCCCAAACTACCCCTTCCATTGAGATGTGCGACTTCGTTTGTTGCCCAGGCCAACTACCTAGTAATTGATGTGCAACTTTTCTCCGGCCCGTGGATTTGCTTTCAATTGTTGCATCGGCCAACTGCCTACCAGTGAATGTGCAACTTCGAATACTACCACGACCAATTGTCTAACATTGATGTGCAACTTATAATCGTACCCCGATGGATATGTAGTTTTTCCTACTAGCACCCGGTCCAATCCACCCCTGCTAGTAAGATTTGAATTAGTAATGCCTTGTCTATATGCATCTTTTCACTATCCTCATGAATGTGGAATTTTCATCATCCAATTATCCTAGTCTGTGAGATGTGCAACTTCATATGTTTCCCTGGCCAACTGCCTAGCAGACTATGTGCGACTCTGTTTGTTGCCCCCGCCAACTGGAGGGGTATTTGTTGCACGTCGACTAAATAGGCAGTTGGCTTGAACAACAGGCTAAGTTGCACATATTGCTGGTAGGGGAGGTGGGGCAGGGTGTGCCAACATAGAAAAACTAGACGTCCACAAGTAGGGAGGATGGTTACACATCTACTACTAGGTAGTTGGCCAGGGCAGTAGACTAGTTGCAAATCAGGTTGTCATGGTTGCTAGGTTGCAACCTCATAGGAAGTTGGATTATGCAGCTCCAAAATTTTGTTTTGAAAAAAGTTGCACCATGTAGTACTAAAATTGCACCACGCAGTACTAAAGTTGCACAATATAGCACGAAAGTTGGCATTAAAAAATTTCATCGAAACATACCCATGCGGGATCTAGTTTCAAAGATCTTGACGTGAGGATTTCAACGGTAAAAACGGATCTGAATTCCGATGCGCGGTTAGAAAGAGATATATGACTTTTTAAGTTTTTGTGAAAGGTACTTAAATCAGGCACATGCGGAAAGAGAGAATAGACATCACGTACTACTTTTCCTTCCTAATTATATTCTGGCCCACCATGTGAGAAAGCAACAATCCAAAACCAGTCCATGTGGTTCGGACCAGGTGGCACCTGGATTATGTACGCGTGGAATCGAGTGGCCAGGAGCCGGCCTCTCGGTTCGCCCAAATAGTGCGTATGCACTTTTTAGATTTTAGGAAAGTTAAAATATCCGCTAGATCGAGCAGCCAAAGCCAAGCAATATGAGTGTGTGTGCTAGCAGATAAGAACTTCCTCCTACGGCCTCCCAACCCCTAAGGCCCTACCCGTACGTAGTGTAAACCACGATCAGATCTACCAGCCATCCAACCAAAAAGAACACAGTCGACCGATACGTGTGTAAGTGATCCACTCACCTCCTGCATAACGATGAGCTGCTTCTCCCGGGCCGTGCCTCGCGTTGTTCCTGTGCCTGCGGCGTCACTACCTTCATCTCCGTCACCATCTTCCCCATGTCTGGGGTTTAAATGATTCCGCCTCGATCTTCAGTACCTAGATAGGGTTTTGGGGGCTCGGTGCGGCGGCTGGGTGGCTAGGTGGTTAGGGAACGCGCTCGCTCGTGATGGGAATGGATGAAAGTGAAAAGAGGACAACTGGACAAATATCGTCAATGTTGTGCAAGCGCATGGAAGAGAGGCAGAAGCACATACGTGTTCTTTTACCGTATACGATCTATATATTAGGAAGATGGTTAATTCCTACTAAAGTCGTATTTTGTTTCTGTTTATTTTACTTTTTTCATTTGCTAAGAGTGATCAAACAACCATGCCTAGTAACAATCCGCAATACTATTAGAGTAAAGGAAGGGATCTAATAAGGAAGAATAAAGGATAAACTTTTTCATTTTACTAGTAACAAGTAAATATTTAGTTTGGAGGGAAGAAAATTGTGATATCATGGCACTAATTAAAAGTAGATGAAAAAAGACCCAACAATATTTCTTTGATGAAAGGAAGTAAATTATATAGTAGAATCAAATGCAGAAAATAGTACTATAAATGGTTTTCTGAAATTACCGAAGCAAAGGCAGTAGCGTTGAGCATTTGTGGTTTAATTCCTCGTCGGGAGAATGATTTGTGAGGCCAACATCTTGATTGGCATGTGTGACCGGTACTTGATAAGAATCTGGTAACTTATCATCACAACCTATATCTTCTTCCATTAGTACTTCTTGGGCCACTAGTTCATTTCTCACAGGAGATTCATGTTTGTCACTACTAAGGCTAAATTGGGACCCTCCAGTAACTACCAACTTGTCACCACAACTTATTTCTTCTTCCATCCCTTCATTTGCTACTAGGACTTCAGGTTGTGCCCCTCTAGGAACTGGTAACATGTCACCGCAACCTATATCATCTTCCATGGCCATTCCTTATACATGTTCATTTTTTGTTGGAGCTTCAAGTTGAGCCTCTCTAGGAGCATCCACAAATTTTTGTGAATACATTTTAGTCCACTCTCGTAGATCGGAATTTAGATCCACACAAAGATCAACCCCCTCATCTAACTCCAAGCATATTGACAAGGTATGTTTCCAACAATTTCCTGGCATTTTATTATGTGCCATAAGATTAATGTATATGCAATATTTTCACTAGAATTAATATTTGGTAATTGTGGCATGGAAATAAGAAAGATACCCTTGGAACTGTAGTGTGATTTTGTAGGGGAACGTTGCATGGAAAACAAAAAAAAAATCTACGCACACGCAAGATCTATCCATGGAGATGCATAGCTACGAGAGGGGAGAGTGTGTCTACGTACCCTTGTAGACTGTTAAGCGGAAGCGTTTATCAACGCGGTTAATGTAGTCAAACACCTTCGCGATCCAACCGATCAAGTACCGAACGTACGACACCTTCGCGTTCAGCACACGTTCAGCTCGATGACGTTCTTGCCTTCTTGATCCAGCAAGACGGGCGAAGTAGTAGATGAGTTCCAACAGCACGACGGCGTGGTGACGGTGGTGATGCAACTATCTCCGCAGGGCTTCGCCGAGCACTACGAAAATATGACCGAGGATGAACTAGAAGGAGAGGGGCACCGCACACTGCTTGGGAATCGTGATGTGTGTTACCCCTCTCTCTCCTCACATATATATAGGTGGAGAGGGGAGAGGAGGTAGCCCCTAGGGCACCCCCAAGTGGCCGGCAGCTGTCCTAGGGCGCCTGCTTGGCCGCGACCCCCCTTCCTTATTTGAACATGGGGGGAAAGGAAAGGGGGGCAGGCTGCCTTTGGGCGCCTCCCCCTTCCTTTCCCTCCCTTCCTTGGCGTGTGGGCTGGGGTGGAGGGGTGCGCCTGTGACGCCCGGATAATTAAGCTACAGTGAACCTCTGCTAATGATGCCGCGTCACATCGGTTACTGTTGATAAACTCGCGTTGATTCGAAACCGATTCAAATTTAATTTCGAAATCAAGTCAAACGGTAAAGGTTTTCAAATATTGGAACTAAAATGTTCGGGTTGTGCCAAATAATGCATAGGTAATTATGATGGAGAAACCACACTTTTATAAAATGATTGAATGCTCTAAAATGATTTAAGCAGTAGCTAAAAAAATTAAATAAATGCCTTTTGTATTTTATAAAATACTAAACTGTTTTATTTGGGGGTCAAACCTTTTTGTAATCGAGGTATAACTAGTGATACTAATTTAGGTACCACTTTTATGTTTTATAAAACTAAAATAAAATAAAACCTGTAGAAAGAAAAATAAGAAAAGAAAAACAAACAAAATAAATAAAACAGGGGAAACCCCCCTGACCAACTGGGCCAAACGGCCCAGCCGGCCAGCCCACTGGCCCATCCGGCCCCCTCGCCCCCCTTATCCCCACTACCCTGAAACCCTAACCCCCCATCGCACCCACTTCCCCCCACTCCCCCTCGTCAGCCCCCCCACCTCTCGATCCCATCTGGATCGGGGTGGGGTTTGACCCCGTCGACCCCGTCGCCACCGGGAGCCCCGCCGTTCGCCGGGCCCCCTCGCCGCCTCGACCTTGTCTTCGTCCGTCGCCGCAAGTCGTCCACATCTCCTCACCATGGGTCGCCCCCGAGCCTCGCCGGCGTACATCTACAACGTGGGGTGAGGACCCCGTTCTTCCCTTTTCCCCCTTCGGGTGCCGGCGACGACCGCGCCTCGCACAGCCGCTCGCCGACCCCCTCCCTGGCGCTGCCTCGCCTCTACTCAACCGCATCCAGCCGCGCGTCAACCCGCGCCACTGCCACCGGTCACTACGCGTGCCGGCCATCCCCTGCTCGCGCCGCTTTCCCTCGCACGCCCGCTCGCACACCCCCGCCGCGCACGCACGCCCGCGCACTCCGCTCCCCACCTAGCTGCTCGTCGCGCGCCCGCAGCCACGATCCGGCGCTCACGCCCCGGTCTTCCCCCGCGCATGCCCCGGTCGTCCCTGGGCCTCTGCCCGCTCGGGCTCGCCCCTGACCTCACCCGCCTCGCTCTCGCTCGCCACTCCGCCGCCGCGCCTCTATCCACTGCCTAGCCACACCGATGCGTGCTCGCCGCCCCGCCACGGCCTGCTCGCTGCCGCTCGCCCACGACCGTCCGCGGCCATCTCCACCCGCGCCCGACCTCGGCAACCGCCGCGCCCGTCTCGCTCCTTCGCCAACTGCGCCGGGCCGCGCCTGCCCTGCTCCCCGCACCGGCCGTCTCGCCCTACGCCTCCCCTCCCTTGTTCTGCTTCAGCCACGGCCTTGCCTAGCGCCGCACTTGTCCGCCGGCGCCCTGCTGCTGGCTTGGGCGAGCGCCCCGGCAGGCTGGCGCCCATCGCCCGGTTCTGCCCGAACCCGCGCGCCCGATCCAGTGGCCTCTGAGCCTATGGCAAAGGGGCCCCACGCCCTTGAGATAAGATCAAACAAAAAAATATAATAAGTAATAAATGAATTAATTAATTAGTTAATTAGTAAATTAATTAACCTAATTAGTCCTATCAATTAACCTAATCACTTAGTTAAAACTAATTAACTCTGTTTAGCTAATTTGTGACATTGATAACCGGGACCCACGCATCTGTTGACCCAATCAAACGCACTGTTGACTGCTGACATCATGGCGACATCACGCTGACGTCATAATTGCATTTTCTAATTAAATTAATTCTGTTAATTCTAAAAATGAATTAAAACTTTGATAAATAATATAAACTAAACCGTTTATCAGATGAAAATACTTTGTACATGAAAGTTGCTCAGAACGACGAGACGAATCCGAATACGCGGTCCGTTCGTCCGCCACACGTCCCTAGCATAGCGAACATGCAACCTTCCCTCCCCGGTTTGTCTGTCCGAAAATGCCGAACACCGGGAATACTTTCTCGGATGTTTCCCCCCTTCACCAGTATCGCCTAGTATCGCGTTAGGGCACACCTAGCACCGCTTAATGTCATGTCTTGCATCGTCATGCATCTGTTTGCATTGTATTTATTGTTTCTTCCCCCTCTTCTCTCCGGTACACTACAAGACTGACGCCGCTGCTACCCCGATCGACTACGGTGTTGACGACCCCTCCTTCTTGGCAGAGCAACCAGGCAAGCCAACCCCCCTTGTTCATCCCAATATCGCCTACTCTTTCCCTCTACTGCTTGCATTAGAGTAGTGTTACTGTTTCATCGGTTTGAACCTATTCTGATGCATAGCCTGTCCTTGTTACTTTTGTTGTTACCTTTACCTGCAATCCTACATGCTTAGTATAGGTTGCTAGTTTATCATCAGTGGCCTAGCACTCTTGTCCGTCTGCCATGCTATACTACTGGGCCGTGATCACTTCGGGAGGTGATCACGGGTACATATACTATATACTTTTACATTACCTATGTTACTGTTCGGAGATGGGGGCTGAAGGGGCAGGTGGTTCCACCCAGGTAGTGGTGGGCTGGGTTCTCGGCAGGCCCCTGATTGTTACTTTGTGGCGGAGCGACAGGGCAGGTTGTGACCACCTAGGAGACAGGTGGGCCTGATCCCTGGTCGGCGTCCGCGGATACTTCGAATAACACGCTTAACGAGATCTGGATATTTGATCTGAGTCTGGCCACTGGCCTATATGCACTAACCACCACGCGGGACCAGTTATGGGCACTCGATATCGTAGTGTCAGCCGAAGCCTCCTAGACGCCAGCGACTGAGCGGCACGCACCGGGTTGGACCGCGTAATGCAACTTCCATTGTAATGGAGGTTGCTAGGTCTGCTCACCGGCCGCGTTCGCAACATGCAGGTGTGCAACGGGCGATGGGCCCAGACCCCTGCGCGCTTAGGATTTAGACCGGCGTGCTGACCTCTCTGTTAGGCCTAGGTAGGGCTGCGACGTGTTGATCTTCCGAGGCCGGGCATGACCCAGGAAAGTGTGTCCGACCAGAGGGATCGAGCGTGTTGGGTAATGTGGTGCACCCCTGCAGGGAAGTTTATCTATTCGAATAGCCGTGTCCCTCAGTAAAAGGACGACCCGTAGTTGTATTTTGACCTTATGACAACAAGAACTGGATACTTAATAAAACACACCTCTTACAAGTTCCAGATACAACCCGCTGATTGCTTTCCCACAGGGCGACGAGGGGAGGATCGCCGGGTAGGATTATGCTATGCGATGTTACTTGATGCTGCACTTGCTACTCTCTTCTACATGCTTCAAGATGGAGGCTGCCAGAAGCGTAGTCTTCGATAGGCCTAGCTATCCCCCTCTTATTCTGGCATTGTGTAGTTCAGTCCATAGATACTACCCATTTCATTGATACCAATGCATATGTAGTGTAGATCCTTGCTTGCGAGTACTTTGGATGAGTACTCACGGTTGCTTTGCTCCCTCTCCCCCCCTTTCCATTCTTCCCGTTTGTCACAACCAGATGGTGAAGCCCAGGAGCCAGGCGCCACCTTCGACGACGACTACTACTTTACCGAGGGTGCCTACTACTACGTGGAGGCCGCCGACGACCAGGAGTAGTTAGGAGGCTCCCAGGCAGGAGGCCTTGCCTTTTTTATCGTTGCTGCTTTTGTGCTAGCCTTCTTAAGGCAAACTTGTTTAACTTATGTCTGTACTCAGATATTGTTGCTTCCACTGACTCGTCTGTGATCGAGCTTATGTATTCGAGCCCTCGAGGCCCCTGGCTTGTAATATAAAGCTTGTATTATTTTATTTGTGTCTAGCGTTGTGTTGTGATATCTTCCCGTGAGTCCTTGATCTTGATCGTACACATTTGCGTGTATGATTAGTGTACGATCGAATCGAGGGCCTCACAAGTTGGTATCAGAGCCGACTGCCTGTAGGAATCCCCATTCCACACTCCTTGGCCGAAGTCGAGTCTAGACATTGGAAAACTTTTACTAACATGGCTGTGCGGCTTACGGGCCCACGTCGCCATTGGGTGGTATTAGGATCTTTTATTCCTCGACCTATACTCTGGGACTCTGATCTCTCTTCTATTCGGGTTAAATAATTTTGCTAACTCCAACTCTAGGTTCTCGTAATTACTTCCTCCCGGAGAGCCCCTTCATTCCAGATGATGGCTTGATTCACCAGGAGATTTTGAAGATGCTCTTCAATGTTTTCTTAAGACCGATGTGCCACCACCGTTGCAATTTCCCTACCACCGATAAATCCTTATGGATAAATACATACACCTGTCATTCTTACTTTTATTCCCAGTTGATCTTGTTATTACAAGATACCCCAAAATTCTCTCTATTGTTCCGAAAATACTTTGTGCCTACTGCCTTGCAGCTCTTTGCCACATGAATACCCGTACGGATAATTTCTCACACTTATCAAGTATCCGCGCATCCCCAATTGATTCATGTATTTCACAATTGTCTTCGAAATACCATTCAATCTTCCAAAAATCCTCAACAGCCTATTGCTCTTGAAATTCTTGCTTGCTTGCTTTATGATTAATCCCATAAGTCTGGTAATCTTATTGGCATCCTTTGTCATTATCATTTTGAGTCTGTTGATTCAATATGTTGCGAATGCTCGCAATCCTCAATCAGATCCTAGAATTTATCCTTCCGGCTCATACGTCATTTTAAACATGGGCTGGATCTCAACCAATCTAATTGCCTGCGATTGTACCCTTAGGTCTATTCAACTTATCCATCCTTGATTAGAGCGTCTGCTTCTGATCCTTCATTTTGGAAATCATAATTCCTTTGTTATCTAAGCATTGAATTATTCAGATGTTCTATAATCTGATGCCTTTGCATTCTTCTTCATCTGGTTGTGTGCCAATGCTCACATCAGCTCCGCTATGGACCGTCAGATCCTTTGTTGGATTATTATTCGACAGTGTCCTTCATATTTAACCGCCTTGTGAATTCCTCCCTGTTACATAATGCCTTTGGTAAATTGTATCCTCCCCTTTGGTCAAACATGCTCTGCTTTCGAGCTTGTGTTAATTACTCCTGAAGTTTATGTTATATGTTCCCAAGATGCCCTATGGGATGAACATATACCTTCTCTAAAACCGTATGAACCCGAAAGTTTTCACAAGTCATACCCTTCTGGTGTCTTACCAGATAATTTTCAACTCTATAACTTCTTCGAAGACGAGAAGTGAATGAAAGGTTAGGCATTGAAGAAGTGGGAGTCGACCTTGAACCTTTACGTTCATGCCCATGGACCCCATGTGGAACTTATCATGCAAGCTTCTTGTAATAATAATTATTCCCTTGTTATAAAATCATCTTGTATTCTGTTTTGGTCCTTTGCAATCGTGGTTCTGACCATGATTGTTCTTCTTTGATCCCATTTCACGGACAAGTTAAAGCACTTGTCTTATTCAAATCAATATGCCTGTCCAACCTCTATACTGAACTACCTCGAGTATTGCCCCCCTACTACTATCTCGAGGATATCATGCTATTGCACTACGTCCTACGAATTTTCTGATGAAGTGATACCTTTCCCTGTCATAGTCACTCCACGGGTTATGGGATGTCGTCAACCGAGACCAAGGAATATTGAATCGATTCCGCTCTGTGATTCAGTACTCCTAGCACATTGTTGCTGGGAAGTTTGATACTACAACACGTCATTCCTATCCTGATTAGCTATATCATTATCATGCTGATTTTAACTGTGCTACCTGGTCCTTCTTCTCGAAGCACAATTTTCGATGATGAGCTAAGCTTACGTCGATCTTCCTCATCATATTGCTTCGCCTTGAACAACAAACTTGATCTCGAGTTTGTGTCGTATCCGTGGTTCCAATAACCTTTCGCTGCATCAGTCCTTTTGCTTGATGCAGTCATTATTTGATTGCTTCTTCATGAAGCCTCTCGACAAAATTTGTTGTGGTCATCATCAATATTTTGACTCCTTCCAGGATATCAATCGAATTCATGATGAGAAATATCATCCTTGCCCCTCGATGATTTGTGTTATCATCGATAACATTATTGCCTTCCCTCCAGCACAAACTTGATCATGTTATGGGGCTCCTTGCTATCCAGCTTATGTTATGTTCTACCCTGGAGTATTACCATCTTTTATGTCAAGGATGTTGTGAGAATTGCTCCGCCTCTTAAGAATCCTTGATATTGTAATACTTCTCGCCATCTCCGTTCATTTCTTGGTCCCCGTGTTGTTTCTAATCGGAATACCGACAAATGGATTGTGATGTGTAAAATTCAAAACTTCTAGCAACCCTATTGCTTGTAAGTTAATGAATGATAGTTTCATTCTTGGTGTATTGGTTATCGAATCACCATTCTAACATTGATCATGCTACCTAAGCCCATATTTCGGGTGCACCTTTCAACCAATGTTTACTCGTGGATGTTCTCCTCGAGCATACATCATTATATCATTTGATCTGACAAATGTTATCTCCTTGTTCACATAATTGTGGAAATCCATCTTTTTGGAAATCTCAATGAATTGTCGCTGAGTCCATCAGCCACCTCCTCACCCTCTCCTTGATTTAATGATGAACTCTTGTTTCAGAACTCGCTTCCATAGTTCATTTCCCGAGAATCTTACAATGTCATCTCGTCAATTGGTGTTGCACCTTTTCTTCTCAGGCATCCTGAGTCTGAGGTATCCTGACACCAATTAGATCTGAATCTCGGGTCAGATATGATGGTTTGAACATATTTCCAAGAGTTTTAACATTGGTATTTATATGACCCGGTAAGGTGATGTCATGCCTAGCACACCTGGCCGGGGGACCCATTGTTATAATACCCCCCTTTTTTCAGAAAGGTTAGCCATTCTTCCATGGGGAAATTGTAAGACTTATTCTATAAGTTGTTACTGATGGATCCTACACCCCGGTTTCCAAAGTTATTCCTCGTGCATGGCCTCGTATATAATTCACGAGCCACCTTCCGAAAGATCATCAATTCTGGTATCAGACACAATACTTATTCCCATTTCTTTGAACCCCTTTCACACTCTGTTTTAGGTAACGAACGATTGCCTATCCGCTCGAAACTTCTCATGGTACCTTCTTACTTGGCTCTCGATATTTTCTTAAGTTTCAATTCGGGAGTTCCTTTTCGCCACCTTCCCCGATGTTATCGACCAGATAGTCAACCTTACAGAGGTCCGTTCTCCCGGAATACCCACCCTTTATTCTCTCGTAAGTACGACGGAGTTCCTGATGAAAGGATGCCGACTTCATCATGATGACCTGAAGCAGAGAAATGAAGACATCAACGTAATGGATCGACCTCTTCGAGAAGAGCAACCAAGATCGAGAAGATTCGTTAGAATTTCATAACCAGATCTTTCCCCCATACTCCACCTCTTAAAATCTCGGGATGAGATTTCTTGTAGTGGAGGAGAATTGTGACGCCCGGATAATTAAGCTACAGTGAACCTCTGCTAATGATGCCGCGTTACCTCGGTTACTGTTGATAAACTCACGTTGATTCGAAACCGATTCAAATTTAATTTTGAAATCCAGTCAAACGGTAAAGGTTTTCAAATATTGGAACTAAAATGTTCGGGTTGTGCCAAATAATGCATAGGTAATTATGGTGGAGAAACCACACTTTTATAAAATGATTGAATGCTCTAAAATGATTTAAGCAGTAGCTAAAACAATTAAATAAATGCCTTTTGTATTTTATAAAATACTAAACTATTTTATTTAGGGGTTAAACCTTTTTGTGATCGAGGTATACTTAGTGATACTAATTTAGGTACCACTTTTATGTTTTATAAAACTAAAATAAAATAAACCTGTAGAAAGAAAAATAAGAAAATAAAAACAAACAAAATAAATAAAACAGGGGAAACCCCCTGGCCAACCGGGCTAAACGGCCCAGCCGGCCAGCCCACTGGCCCATCCGGCCCCCTCGCTCCCCTTATCCCCACTACCCTGAAACCTTAACCCCCACATCGCACCCACTTCCCCCACTCCCCCTCGTCAGCCCCCCCTCTCGATCCCATCTGGATCGGGGTGGGGTTCGACCCCGTCGATCCCATCGCCACCCGGAGCCCCGCCGTTCGCTAGGGCCCCTCGCCGCCTCGACCTCGTCTTCGTCCGTCGCCACACGTTGTCCACGTCTCCTCCCCATGGGTCGCCCCCGAGCCTCGCCGGCGTACATCTACAACGTGGGGTGAGGACCCCGTTCTCCCCTTTTCCCCCTTCGGTTGCCGGCGACGACCGTGCCTCGCATAGCCGCTTGCCGACCCCCTCCCTGGCGCTGCCTCGCCTCTACTCCGCTGCATCCAGCCGCGCGTCGACCCGCGCCACTGCCACCGGTCACTGCGCGCGCCGGCCATCCCCTGCTCACGCTGCTTTCCCTCGCACGCCCGCTCGCACACCCCCGACGGGCACGCCCGCGTGCTCCGCTCCTCACCTAGCTGCTCGTCGCGCGCCCGCAGCCACGATCCGGCGCCCACACCCCGGTCTTCCCCCGCGCATGCCCCGGTCGCCCCTAGGCCTCTTCCCGTTTGGGCTCGCCCCTAACCTCACCCGCCTTGCTCTCGCTCGCCACTCCGCCGCCGCGCCTCTGTCCACTGCCTATCCGCCTCGATGCGTGCTCGCCGCCCTTCCACGGCCTGCTCGCTGCCGCTCGCCCACGGCCGTCCACGGCCACCTCCACCCGTGCCCGACCTCGGCAACCACCGCGCCCGTCTCGCTCCTTCACCAACCGCGCCGGGCCGCGCCTGCCCTTCTCCCCGCGCTGGCAGTCTCGCCCTGCGCCTCCCCTCCCACGCTCCGCTTCAGCCACGGCCTCGCCCAGCGCCACACTTGTCCGCCAGCGCCCAGCTGCTGGCCTAGGCGAGCGCCCCGGCGGGCTGGCGCCCGTCGCCCGGTTCCACCCGAACCCGCGCGCCCGATCCAGTGGCTTCTGAGCCTATGGCAAAGGGGCCCCACGCCCTGGAGATAAGATCAAAAAATATATAATTAATTAATTAATTAGTTAATTAGTAAATTAATTAACCTAATTAGTCCTGTTAATTAACCTAATCACTTAGTTAAAACTAATTAACTCTGATTAGCTAATCTGTGACATTGACAACCTGGGACCCACGCATCTGTTGACCTAGTCAAACGCACTGTTGACTGCTGACATCATGGCGACATCACGCTGACATCATAATTGCATTTTCTAATTAAATCAATTCTGTTAATTCTAAAAATGAATTAAAACTTTGAGAAATAATATAAACTAAACTGTTTATCAGATGAAAATACTTTGTACGTGAAAGTTACTCAGAACGACGAGACGAATCTGAAAACGTAGTCCGTTCTTCTGCCACACGTCCCTAGCATAGGGAACATGCAACCTTCCCTCCCTAGTTCGTCTGTCCAAAAATGCCGAACACCGGGAATACTTTCCCGGATGTTTCCCCCCTTCACCAGTATCGCCTAGTACTGCGTTAGGGCACACCTAGCACCGCTTAATGTCATGTCATGCATCGTCATGCATCTGTTTGCATTGTATTTATTGTTTCTTCCCCCTCTTCTCTCCTGTAGACTACGAGACTGACGGCGCTGCTGCCCCGATCGACTACGGTGTTGACGACCCCTCCTTCTTGCCAAAGCAACCAGGCAAGCCAACCCCCCTTGTTCATCCCGATATCGCCTACTCTTTCCCTCTACTGCTTGCATTAGAGTAGTGTTACTGTTTCATCGGTTTGAACCTATTCTGATGCATAGCCTGCCCTTGTTACTTCTGTTGTTACCTTTACCTGCAATCCTACATGCTTAGTATAGGTTGCTAGTTTATCATCAGTGGCCTTACACTCTTGTCCGTCTGCCATGCTATACTACTGGGCCGTGATCACTTCGGGAGGTGATCATGGGTACATATACTATATACTTTTACATTACCTATGTTACTATTCGGAGATGGGGGCTGAAGAGGCAGGTGGTTCCACCCAGGTAGTGGTGGGCCTGGGTTCCCGGCAGCCCCCTGATTGTTACTTTGTGGAAGAGCGACAGGGCAGGTTGTGACCACCTAGGAGATAGGTGGGCCTGATCCCTGGTCGGCGTCCGCGGATACTTCGAATAACACGCTTAACGAGATCTAGATATTTGATCTGAGTCTGGCTACTGGCCTATACGCACTAACCACCACGCGGGAACAGTTATGGGCACTCGACGTCGTAGTATCAGCCGAAGCCTCCTAGACGTCAGCGACTGAGCGGCGCGCGCCGGGTTGGACCGCGTAATGCAACTTCCTTTGTAATGGAGGTTGCTAGGTCTGCTCTTCGGCCGCGTTCGCAACATGCAGGTGTGCAGCGGGCGATGGGCCCAGACCCCTGTGCGCTTAGGATTTAGACCATCGTGCTGACCTCTCTGTTAGGCCTAGGTAGGGTTGCGACGTGTTGATCTTCCGAGGCCGGGCATGACCAAGGAAAGTTTGTCCGGCTAGAGGGATCGAGCGTGTTGGGTAATGTGGTGCACTCCTGCAGGGAAGTTTATCTATTCGAATAGCCATGTCCCTCGGTAAAAGGATGACCCGGAGTTGTATTCTGACCTTATATCAACTAGAACTGGATACTTAATAAAACACACCTCTTACAAGTTCCAGATACAACCCGGTTATCGCTTTCCCACAGGGCGACGAGGAGAGGATCGCCGGGTAGGATTATGCTATGCGATGTTACTTGATGTTGCACTTGCTACTCTCTTCTACATGCTTCAAGATGGAGGCTGCCAGAAGCGTAGTCTTCGATAGGCCTAGCTATCCCCCTCTTATTCTGGCATTGTGCAGTTCAGTCCACAGATACTACCCATTTCATTGATACCAATGCATATGTAGTGTAGATCGTTGCTTGCGAGTACTTTGGATGAGTACTCATGGTTGCTTTGCTCCCTCTCCCCCCCCCCCACTTTTCCATTGTTCCCGGTTATTGCAACCAGATGGTGAAGCCCAGGAGCCAGGCGCCACCTTCGACAATGACTGCTACTTCACCTAGGGTGCCTACTACTACGTGGAGGCCACCGACGGCCAGGAGTAGTTAGGAGGCTCCCAGGCAGGAGGCCTTGCCTTTTCGATCGTTGCTGCTTTTGTGCTAGCCTTCTTGAGGCAAACTTGTTTAACTTATGTCTGTACTCAGATATTGTTGCTTCCGCTGACTCGTCTGTGATTGAGCTTATGTATTCTAGCCCTCGAGGCCCCTGGCTTGTAATACAAAGCTTGTATTATTTTATTTGTGTCTAGAGTTGTGTTGTGATATCTTCCCGTGAGTCCTTGATCTTGATCGTACACATTTGCGTGTATGATTAGTGTACGATTGAATCGAGGGCGTCACAGCGCCAACCCCCATGTGGGCTGGTGTGCTTCCCCCCTTGGCCCATAAGGCCCACCGCTTACCGATGGCCTCCCGGAACCCCTTCCGGCACTCCGATAAAATACCCGGTACTTCCGAAACCTTTCCGGTGACCAAATACTATCATCCTATATATCAATCTTTACCTCCGGACCATTCCGGAGCTCCTCGTCATGTCCGTGATCTCATCCGGGACTCCGAACAACATTCGGTCACCAATTCATCTAACTCATATAATACTATATCGTCAACGAACGTTAAGTGTCCGGACCCTACGGGTTCGAGAATGATGTAGACATGACCGAGACACCTCTCCGGTCAATAACCAATAGCGGGACCTGGATGTTCATATTGGTTCCTACATATTCTACGAAGATCTTTATCAGTCGAACCCTTATGACAACATACATAATTCCCTTTGTCTGTCAGTATGTTACTTGCCCGAGATTCGATCGTCGGTATCTTCATACCTAGTTCAATCTCGTTACCGGCAAGTCTCTTTACTCGTTCCGTAATACATCATCTCGTAACTAACTCCTTAGTCACTTTGCTTGCAAGCTTCTTGTGATGTGTATTACCGAGAGGGCCCAGAGATACCTCTCCGATACACAGAGTGACAAATCCCAATCTTGATCTATGCCAACTCAATAGACACCTTCAGAGATACCTGTAGAGCATCTTTATGATCACCCAGTTACGTCGTGACGTTTGATAGCACACAAGGCATTCCTCCGGTATCCGGGAGTTGCATGATGTCATGGTCGAAGGAACATGTATTTGACATTAAGAAAGCAGTAGCAATAAACTGAACGATCATATGCTAAGCTAACGGATGGGTCTTGTCCATCACATCATTCTCCTAATGATGCGATCTCGTTATCAAATGACAACTTATGTCTATGGTTAGGAAACCTTAACCATCTTTTTATCAATGAGCTAGTCTAGTAGAGGCTCACTAGGGACACGGTATTTGTTTATGTATCCACACATGTATTTAAGTTTCCAGTTAATACAATTCTTGCATGAATAATAAACCTTTATCATGAATAAGTAAATATAACAATAACAACTTTATTATTGCCTCTAGGTCATATTTCGATCAGTCTCCCACTTGCACTAGAGTCAATAATCTAGATTACATTGTAATGAATCTAAAACCCATGGAGTCTTGGTGCTGATCATGTTTTGCCTGCGGAAGAGGTTTAGTCAACGGGTCTGCTACATTCAGATCCGGTATTTTGCAAATTTCTATGTCTCCATCCTTGACCTTTTCACGAGTGGAGTTGAAGCATCTCTTGATGTGTTTGGTTCTCTTCTGAAACCTGGATTCCTTCACTAAGGAAATTGCTCCAGTGTTTTCACAAAAGATTTTCATTGGACCTAATGCATTGGGTATTACACCCAGATCAGATATGAACTCCTTCATCCAGACTCCTTCATGCGCTGCTTCCGAAGTAGCTATGTACTCCGCTTCACACGTAGATCCCGCCATGATGCTCTAATTGGAAATGCACCAACTGACAGCTCCACCATTAATTATAAATACATATCCGGTTTGTGACTTAGAGTCATCCAGATCAGTGTCGAAGCTAGCATTGACGTAACCATTTACAACAAGCTCTTCGTCACCTCCATAAACAAGAAACATATCCTTGGTCCTTTTCAGGTACTTCAGTATGTTCTTGACCGCTGTCCAGTGATCCACTCCTGGATTACTTTGGTACCTCCCTGCCAAACTTATGGCAAGGCACACATCAGGTCTGGTACACAGCATAGAATACATGATAGAACCTATGGCTGAGGCAAATGGAATGACTTTCATTTTCCCTCTATCTTCTGTCGTGGTGAGGCTTTGAGTTTGACTCAATTTCACACCTTGCAAAACTTTCTTTGACTGGTCCATTTTGAACTTCTTCAGAACTTTGTCAAGGTATGTGCTTTGTGAAAGTCCTATTAAGCGTCTCGGTCTATCCCTATAGATCTTGATGCCCAATATATAAGCAGCTTCACCGAGGTATTTCATTGAAAAATTCTTATTCAAGTATCCTTTTATGCTATCCAGAAATTCTATATAATTTCCCATCAACAATATGTCATCCACATATAATATCAGAAATGCTACAGAGCTCCCACTCACTTTCTTGTAAATACATGCTTCACAGTAAGTCTGTATAAAACCATATGCTTTGATCACCTCATCAAAGCGTATATTCCAACTCCGAGATGCTTGCACCAGTCCATAGATGGATCGCTGGAGCTTGCACACTTTGTTAGCACCTTTAGGATCGACAAAATCTTCTGGTTGCATCATATACAACTCTTCTTTAAGAAATCCATTAAGGAATGCAGTTTTGACGTCCATTTGCCAGATTTCATAATCATAAAATGCGGCAATTGCTAACATGATTCGGACAGACTTAAGCATCACTACGGGTGAGAAAGTATCATCGTAGTCAACCACTTGAACTTGTTGAAAACCTTTTGCGACAAGTTGGGCTTTGTAGACAGTGACATTACCATCAGCATCTGTCTTCTTCTTGAAGATCCATTTATTCTCAGTGGCTTGCCGATCATCGGGCAAGTCCACCAAAGTCCACACTTTGTTCTCATACATGGATGATATCTCAGATTTCATGGCCTCAAGCCATTTATCGGAATCTGGGCTCATCATAGCTTCTTCATAGTTCGTAGGTTCACCGTGGTCTAATAACATGACTTCCAAGACAGGATTACCGTACCACTCTGGTGCGGAACATGTTCTGGTCGACCTATGAGGTCCAGTAGTAACTTGATCCGAAGTTTCATGATCGACATCATTAGCTTCCTCTCTAGTTGGTGTAGGCATCACGGGAACGGTTTTCTCTGATGTGCTACTTTCCAATTCGAGAAAAGGTATAATTACCAAGTTCTATTTTCCTCCCACTCACTTCTTTCGAGAGAAACTCCTTCTCTAGAAAGGATCCATTCTTGGCAACAAAGATCTTGCCTTCGGATCTGTGGTAGAAGGTGTACCCAATAGTTTCCTTAGGGTATCCTATGAAGACACACTTCTCCAATGTGGGTTCGAGCTTATCAGGCTGAAGCCTTTTGACATAAGTGTCGCATCCCCAAACTTTAAGAAACGACAGCTTAGGTTTCTTGCGAAACCACAGTTCATACGGTGTCGTCTCAACGGATTTAGATGGTGCCCTATTTAACGTGAATGCGGCTGTCTCCAATGCATAACCCCAAAACGATAGTGGTAAATTGGTAAGAGACATCATAGAACGCACCATATCTAATAAAGTACGGTTACGACGTTCGGATACACCATTATGTTGTGGTGTTCCAGGTGGCATGAGTTGTGAAACAATTCCACATTGTTTTAAATGAAGGCCAAACTCGTAACTCAAATATTCGCCTCCATGATCAGATGATAGAAATTTTATTTTCTTGTTACGATGATTCTCTACTTCACTCTGAAATTCTTTGAACTTTTCAAATGTTTCAGATTTGTGTTTCATTAAGTAGATATACCCATACCTACTCAAATCATCTCTAAAGGTTAGAAAATAACGATACCCGCCGCGTACCTCAACACTCATCGAACCGCATACATCGGTATGTATTATTTCCAGTAAGTCATTAGCTCGCTCCATTGTTCCGGAGAACGGAATTTTAGTCATCTTGCCCATGAGGCATGGTTCGCAAGTATCAAATGATTCATAATCAAGTGATTCCAAAAGTCCATCCGCATGGAGTTTCTTCATGCGCTTTACACCAATATGACCTAAATGGCAGTGCCACAAGTATGTTGCACTATCATTATCAACTTTGCATCTTTTGGCATCAATATTACAAATATGTGTATCACTACGATCGAGATTCAACAAGAATAGACCATTCATCAAAGGTGCATGGCCATAAAAGATATTACTCATATAAATAGAACAACCATTATTCTCTGACTTAAATGAATAATCGTCTCGCAATGAACAAGATCCAGATATAATGTTCATGCTCAACACTGGCACCAAATAACAACTATTGAGGTCTAAAACTAATCCCGAAGGTAGATGTAGAGGTAGCGTGCCGACGGCGATCACATTGACCTTGGAACCATTCTCGATGCGCATCGTCACCTCGTCCTTAGCCAATCTTTGTTTATTCCGCGGCTCCTGTTTTGAGTTACAAATATGAGCAACCGAACCAGTATCAAATACCTGGGCTCTACTATGAGCATTAGTAAGGTACACATCAATAACAAGTATATCAAATATACCTTTGTTCACTTTGCCATCCTTCTTATCCGCCAAGTATTTGGGGCAGTTCCGCTTTCAGTGACCATTCCCATTGTAGTAGGAGCACTTAGTTTTAGGCTTGGGTCCAGCTTTGGGCTTCTTCACGGGAGTGGCAACTTGCTTTCCATTCTTGTTGAAGTTCCCTTTCTTTCCCTTGCCCTTTTTCTTGAAACTAGTGGTCTTGTTAACCATCAACACTTGCGAAGAGCTCGGGAATTGTTTTGGTCATCCCTTGCATATTATAGTTCATCACGAAACCTTTATAGGTTGGTGGCAGTGACTGAAGAATTCTGTCAATAACACTCTCAACTAGAAGATCAATTCCCAGTTGAGTCAAGTGGTTATGATACCCAGACATTTTGAGTATGTGTTCACTGATAGAACTGTTCTCCTCCATCTTGCAGCTATAGAACCTGTTGAAGACTTCATATCTCTCAACCCGGGCATTAGCTTGAAATATCAACTTCAGCTCTTGGAACATCGCATATGCTCCATGACGTTCAAAACATCTTTGAAGTCTCGGTTCTAAGCTGTAAAGCATGGCACACTGAACTATTGAGTAGTCCTCAGATCGAGTCTGCCAGACGTTCATAACATCTGAAGTAGCTCCTGTGATATGTCTCCAACGTATCTATAATTTTTGATTGTTCCATGTTGTTATATTATCAATCTTGGATGTTTTACAATCATTTTATAGCAACTTTATATCATTTTTTGGGACTAACCTATTGACATAGTGCCCAGTGCTAGTTGCTGTTTTTTGCTTGTTTTTTTACTTCGCAGAAAATCAATACCAAACGGAGTCCAAACGCAGTGAAACTTTTTGGTGATTTTTTCTGGACTTGAAGACACAAGATGGGCTAAAGAAGTACCAGAGGGGTGCCCCGAGGGGGGCACAACGCACTTGGGCGCGCCTGGGGGCCCAAGCGCGCCCTGGTGGGTTGTGCCCACCTTGGTGGCCTCCCGCACCGCCTCTTTGCTCTATAAATACCCCTATATTCCAAAAACCCTAGGGGAGTCGACGAAACACAATTCCAGCCGCCGCAAGTTCCAGAAACCATAGATCTAATCTAGACACCATCACGGAGGGGTTCATCATCCTCATTGGTGCCTCTCCGATGATGCATAAGTAGTTCATTGTAGACCTTCGGGTCCGTAGTTAGTAGCTAGATGGCTTCCTCTCTCTCTTTTGATTCTCAATACAATGATCTCTTGGAGATCTATTTGATGTAACTCTTTTTGCGGTGTGTTTGTTGGGATCCGATGAACTTTGAGTTTATGATCAGATCTATCTTTTTATCCACGAAAGTTATTTGAGTCCCTTTGATCTCTTATATGCATGATTACTTATAGCCTCGTATTTCTTCTTCGAATCTTTGGTTTAGTTAGGCCAACTAGATCGATTTTTCTTGCCATGGCAAGAGGTGCTTTGTGGTGGGTTCGATCTTACGGTGCTCAATCCCAGTGATAGAAGGGGAAATGACACTTATGTATCGTTGCCATTAAGGATAACAAGATGGGGTCTATTCCTACATGAATAGATCTTGTTTACATCATGTCATCGTTCTTATTGCATTACTCTGTTTCTCCATGAATTTAATACACTAGATGCATGCTGGATAGCGGTCGATGTGTGGAGTAATAGTAGTAGATGCAGGCAGGAGTCGGTCTACTAATCTTGGACATGATGCCTATATAATGGTCATTTCCTGGATATTGTCATGATTATTTGAAGTTCTATCAATTGCCCAACAGTAATTTGTTTACCCACCGTATGCTATTTTCTCGAGAGAAGCCACTAGTGAAAACTACGGCCCCCGGGTCTATTTTTCGCATCATATATTTTCATATCTATATTGCTATTTGCCTTTTTATTTATTTGTACCTTTTACTTTCAGATCTATATTTCCAAAAACCCAAAAATACCTTGTTGCACTTTATTTTATTCGCGTTTTATCGAGACCTATTTATCCAATCTATCAAATTTAGTCTCCCGTCCACGTGACAATTTCTGGCACCGTTACCCGAAAGGGATTGACAACCCCTTTAACACGTCGAGTTGCAAGTATTTGTTCTTTGTGTGCAGGTACCGTTTACATAGTGTTGCTTGGTTCTCCTACTGGTTCGATAACCTTGGTTTCATCACCGAGGGAAACACCTACCGCAGCTGTGCTGCATCATCCCTTCCTCTTTGGGGAAATACCGATGTAGTTCAAGCCACATCATCCTGCAGCAGGTTTGTCACCTAGCGGTGCATCAAGGACATAATTCTTCTATGCAACAATGAGGATAATCCTCAAGTTACGGACCCAGTCCGTGTAGTTGCTACCATCATCTTTCAACTTAGCTTTCTCTAGGAACGCATTAAAATTCAGGGGAACGGTAGCACGGGCCATTGATCTACAACATAGATATGCAAAAACTATTAAAACTAAGTTCATGATAAGTTAAGTTCAATTAATCAAATTACTAATGAACTCCCACTTAAATTAACATCCCTCAAGTTATCTAAGTGATACATGATCCAAATCAACTAACCCATGTTCGATCATCATGTGAGATGGGGTAGTCATCAATGGTGAACATCTCTATGTTGATCATATCTACTAAATGACTCACGTTCGACCTTTCGTTCTCCAGTGTTCCGAGACCATGTATGTACATGCTAGGCTTGTCAAGTTTAACCCAAGTATTCTGCATGTGCAAAACTGTCTTACACCCGTTGTATGTGAACGTAGAGTCTATCACACCCGATCATCACGAGGTGCTTCGAAACGAATAACTTTGGCAACGGTGCATACTCAGGGAGAACACTTTTATCTTGAAATTTTGTGAAGGGATCATCTTATAATGCTACCGTTGTTCTAAGCAAAATAAGATGCATAAAGGATAAACATCACATGCAATCAAAATATGTGACATGATATGGCCATCATCATCTTGTGCTTTTGATCTCCATCTCCAAAGCATCGTCATGATCTCCATCGTCACCGGCTCGACACCTTGATCTCCATCGTTCCGTCGGGGTCGTCTCGCCAACTATTGCTTCTACAACTATTGCTAACATATAGCGAGAAAGTAAAGCAATTACATGGCGCTTGCATTTCATACAATAATAGACAACCCTAAGGCTCCTGCCGGTTTTCGATATTACAAAACATGATCATCTCATACAACAACGTATATCTCATCATGTCTTGACCATATCACATCACAACATGCCCTGTAAAAACAAGTTAGATGTCCTCTACTTTGTTTTTGCAAGTTTTACGTGGCTGCAACGGGCTTCTAGCAAGAATCGTTCTTACCTACGCAAAACCACAACGGTGATTATCAAGTTTGCTATTTTAACCTTCTTCAAGGACTGACCGTAGTCAAATTCGATTCAACTAAAGTAGGAGAAACAGACACCCGCCAGCCACCTTTATGCAAAACAAGTTGCATGTCAGTCGGTGGAACCGGTCTCATGTGCGTGGACATGTAAGGTTGGTCTGGGCCGCTTCATCCCACAATGCCGCCGAATCAAAGTAAGACATTGGTGGTAAGCAGTATGACCATCACCGCCCACAACTCCTTTGTGTTCTACTCGTGCATATCATCTACGCATAGACCTGGCTCTGATGCCACTGTAGGGGAACGTTGCATGAAAATCAAAAAAAAATTCTACGCACACGCAAGATCTATCCATGGAGATGCATACACTGGTACAGCGGGGTGCTATACAAATGGTTTTTAACCCCTTTCCGCAGCGGCATTTGAAACCGTCACCAAGTGAGTGTGGGCGATAGGGGGGTCCTTCCCACACGACCCAGAAACCGTCGGGGATAGGCCCTTCGGCCACACACGCTCGGCAAAATGAGGTCGTGTGCGACGGGCAAGCGATCAAATATGATTATACATACAGTTGTATTAAAAAAATACAATTATACAGGCCAAATTGTTTCCAGTCGTAAGTACATCCACATAGTCAGTCTCGGTTAAACGTTTCCGTTCGTATGTATATTCCACACAGTTAATTCGTTTGTGATAGCGTTGCCATTGCAGACGATATTAACAATTTTACCGTTTGCGTTATTGAATGCATCACACACGGTGCGTAGAAGAAACTGTGTGGCATAGGCTGTCCATCACACACACTTTTTATGTGGTAAACGTTTGCGACGTTTGCGCAAGGTGGCCAAACGCAAACAATTTTCAAGAGGAAGTCGTGTGTGATTGTTCATTGATCCAACACGTTTTATTCCTAGAAATTGTGTGCGTTGTCTAAGGTCATCGCCCACGGTGTTTTTGTGGCACCCCGGCTCGGAGAAGACCGGAACGCCCCGTATTCCAGCCCAGGGACAAGTCCTCTAGAATACGGCACTGTTGGCATAGAACAAATCAGCTTTTTATTACAATGGATATGGTTACAAAGGGTATATGGATTACATTGGCACGACGACACTACGCCTGCCCGGGGTAGCTCTATGCTAACAGCGGAGTAACTCTCTCGGCAGCGGAACAGCGACGACGGTGATGGACTCCACTCCGCAGGGACTCTGGCTAGAACATGTATCCTAGGTCGCAAACTAGGAATCCTCGACAAGCAAGCAATCACGGCATGACCTGCAAACTGGCATGACATGCCAGGTGAGTACTTTGAATGTACTCGCAAGCTCACAACAAATATTAGCATTAAGGCAAGACAACATCATAGCAAGGTAGCTACTGAAGTAGATGCAGTAAGGTAAAGCATATTTCATACATACTCTGAATAATCTTAGGATCCAATCCGAACCTGCTCCAAGTCCAATCCCCACATCTCACAGCCATCCCATGACATACATATCATATTCCTGATACCATCTGTACCACAAGTCTGACAAACTTACTCTCTTCCGGGTTGTCTCACAACCCCTCAGAATACTCACAATCCACCGAGTACTTCTGATCTTACGACGAGTTCTTCCATCATTATCACTACTATGGTTGACCACCTAGTGAGGTCTGGACGGACTGTCCAATACCATGGACACGGCTATTCGAATAGATTTTACACTCTGCAGAGGTTGCGCACTTTACCCGCACCATCGAGCACCTGACCTCGTGATCCCATTCGGGTGGACCAGCGTTGCTCCAACGAAACCCGCCTGACCCGTGACCCTCCCATCATACCACCGGCAATCATCCTCCCCAGGAGTCCTGCCCTGGGTGGCCACTGTGTCACCGCGTGGCACCTGCCACCGTCGTGGCTAACAAACTGTCCCAAACGGGGACCTGGTACCATAGAACTCAACTGGGCTCACAAGGTTATCGCTGCCTACCGGGCCATGGTAGTGCGCACGCATAACCTTCCCTGTCAGGTGGTACCGGTGAAAGAGCACGCGATCAGATCAAGTCAAGGCCGTCCCATACCAGCAAATGTGGCTGCACGGATAAGTTCAGACAGGTGACTCAGGATCAACCATGAAGTATCTAGTCTCCGAACAATCTCTGTCATGGCTGACACTCCGATATCATAGCAATCCAAGTCAAAACAATATCCAGCCAGAAATCCGGTAACCAGTATGCTTAAGCCACTGCTACTAACTCATCTCCATGAACTGCCGGATGAAATCCAAAATAATCATAGACAGTGATCTCAACATCATAGTATCAACAAGTGGGTAAACTACTAGTCACTAACAATCCGGTACTCAACATGGTAGTCACCTATCCAAGAATTTACTCAAGCAGTGCATAATCCAATCCATTTCACAAATAACACATACTTGTTGTTGAAGTAAATAGTTAAACTATGATATTGCAATGCAATTATGCAGATGAGAGTTGTGGCTTGCCTGGGGATGAAGGAACCATCGGGAAGGGGGTGTGGAGAGTCCGCGGAAATGATTGCCCGAAACAGTTCTCTCTCGGAGGGGGCTGTTTACGGGAAAGGGAAAAATGGTCATTTTCACAGTGGGACCACATAGTGAAAATGATGCCAACAGATAGAGCTCGACGAGACGAAGAAGTGGGCTTTGGAATCACCTCAATCGGAGTTGCGGAGGAAAAGTTATAGTCTGACGAAGTTCAGGGACCAATCTGCAAAAGATTTCTCACAAACAGGCCCCTGGAGAAGAAAACAGAAAGCGCCTTATTTGAGAATACGCTTTCCGCAACGGGAAGGCGCACTCCAGAGGAATGCGCCTCCACTTGCCACGTCGGCGGGCCGGCTGGGTCCACGGTGAGTGGCTTACATGCGGGGTCCACCATCTCTCTCTTCTCCCTCCTTTGCTCTTCTTCTTGCTCCCGATAGCGAATAGGGGAGGGACGGGGAGGCTCGGCCGGCGACTGGCCTGGCTGGCTCCGACCGTCTCCGGCCAGGGCGCGGGCGCCGGCGAGCGCGCCGAGGAACACCGTGACCAGCAGGGGCGCAGGAGTGGCGGGAGTCGGCAGAGGGGACCGGCCGCGGCAGGTTACAGAGAGAGATTCCGGCGAGGGCCCCCGGCATCTCTGGCCGCCTTCGGCGAGGCTGAGACCACCTACGGGCTCCGGGTGCTATACCGCATCCAACCTGAGGAAGAGTCGGTGCCGGGGAGGGCCGTAGCAGAGGCGCCACACTGTGGCCGGAGGAACGGGCGGCGGCCGCATGTGGGCACGCTCCTACGGGTATGCCGGCGACTAGGAAAGAGGCGGGGGAGGTTCGCGGGGCTCTGGGTGGCCTTCTGGAGTAGGAATGGGGAAGAGAGGGACCCGGGCTCAGGCCAATTTAGGAGGAGGAGGCCGGCGGCCATGGCGGCAATGAGCGGCGAGGAGAGGCTCTGGCGAGGGACAGAGAGGTCGGGGAGGCTTCTGGGAGAGAGGTGAGGGCGATGGTGAGCTCGGGGAGGCGCGAGGATGACTTTTATAGCCGGGCGAGATCGCCAGATAAGCTCGGCCGTGGCGGCGAGCCTATCCGCGCACTGGAGCTCCGGGCGATGTGGCTATCCGTTTGTGGTGCCGAGAGGCTTCGCGGGGAGAGGAGAGGACTGCAGCAGCTTCGGGAGAGCTCGAGGAGAAGGGGACAGAGGAAAAAGACGACGGCGGTCACAGGCCGAACAATGGCGGCGATCATCGTGGCGCGAGGGGGGAGAATCCGGAGGGGGAGAGGCTTCCAGAGTGAATACGAGGCCAAGGGGAAGCTGCTGGACATGGTTAGGTGGCGAGGGAGAGGAGGAACGCGACGAACCCGAGAGGTTTCATCACCGGAGCGCGCTGGCTGGCATGCCAGACGCGTGGTCACCACGTGAACTGGCACACACGGTGCACCCTGACCGGCCACATCATGTCCAGTGAGTAGTCCCTCTATGCTAGGTTACAGCTGAGGTGATAGATCAGCAAAAGAGACCAAGGGTGGATGTGAGCCTTCACTGGAAGTTTGCTGTAGCAAACTTGACCACACCTCTGTGATGAACAGGAAGGTGATAAGAACCAAAGGTGATCTGGGAGGTTTAGGGTAGGATGGACTATAGTCCTATGAAGTTTGGAAAGAAATGGACCAATATTTAATATAGTTGCTTTGCAACTGACCAATCTGGTCCAGAAGCTCAATCTTGATGTGCCACTCACATGGAGTAGCCAATTGGGCTGAAATTTGGTATAGCATGATGATTTGTTCATATGAGAGTGCCATAAAAATTTCATGCCATTTGGACAAGCCAATATGGTACTTCCTTCACATATATCCTCTCTGACCAGAATCTTAGAAAAATTCTAGGGAATTATTGGGAAGATTAAATGAGCCCAAATTTTGTGGAGGTAGGTTATATGGGTAGGAGAATGATTTGGTAAATTTTCAGCAATTATGGAGCAGTATAAAATATAGTTGCTTCACAATGTGAAAATCTAACCAGAAACCAAGATTTGAGGCTGTGCTCACATAGATGATTGGATAGGGTTGAAACTTGGTGGAGAGACATTATTTGAGCATATGAAGATGGTTGCAAAATTTTAACTCATTTGGATGCTCCTAGCTAGCACTTGCTTCACAAAGATTCCAGTTGACCAGAAATTTTGGAAATTATCCAAGGGAGATTTAATAGCCAAATGAATTTGAATTTTGGCATGTAGCAATTATATGGATAGGAAAGAATGCCCAAAAAGTTTGAGATCAAGCAAGCAAATATAAAGGGTACTTGCTTCACAAACTGCCAGCTGGGGCAGAATCAGAAAAGGAATATTTGTGAAATATTTTTGAACATGGCAAGAAGGGTTTTGACATATTTGAGGAAGATATGTCCCAAAGTATTTATGAGAATTATTTGGGCATCTTTTGAATGATGGAAATGTGGGTTGTTTCACAACTCTGGGCATACAGGGTTATTCCTTTAATAGAAAAAGGAATATTCCCAAGGAAAAGAATATTGGGGTTGGTCCAAGATGGAAATAACATGGTCTTGGGATAGTTTTGAAGTTGTCAAGCCACTTGGGAAGAGGAATCAAGGGTGATCCCTCCAAGTTGCAAGACTACTAAGCCACAGAAAAGCGAATCCGGACCAAAATCAAAAGAAAAAAATGGGCAAAATCTAGGGTGTTACAAAACTACCCCCCTTAAAGAAATCTCGTCCTCGAGATTTGGTTGCTCAGTGATCAAACATGAATATTTCCACTTGAGGAAATCGTTTCCAACTCGGGTTTCCTTTTTTACCTTCGTATAATGCTCCCACTGAGTTTCATATGACTGACTGCCTTGCTTTGGGGTGGTTTGCTTCACTAGACCCTTTTTCTGGCAAATCTTACCTCATATGCTACTCTGACTTCACTCCTTTTGTGTCTGCTGATCTGTCTAGAGCAATAAATTATCTTGACCAAACTATGTGCCCTGCTCGTAAGTCCAAGGGTGGTTCCTCATGGACGTGTCGTGACGAGGTCCAATACGAATGACCATTCACTGAGTTGTGAACAGATCCTCTTGGTGAACACAAAATCTTTTACTCATTGCATTGGGTGACTTCAAATGGCTGTGTGTCCTCCAGGCTCAAAATAGTATTGTGAATCGTACCATTCTCCTGGCGGTATCTGACTTCTCGCACGGATTTTGGGTCATCTTGGGTATCTTCACTGTCTTGGGTATAAGGCTCCTACCAAATATTTGATTGTCACCTATCATGACCAGCATAAAGATGTACGGTCTTATTGTGATATTATCCATAGACTTGACTGACAGTGGTCCTGGCGGCAGAATCTTGCTCACGGCAGGTTATTCTTTAACTGATTCCCATCTATGAGGACACATGCTTCGAGGCTGTTGTTCATCCTTCTAATTACTCAGTCTGTCGGTATCCCTATATGGATGGTAGGCCGTACAATGCTTTAACATGGTTGCTGAATTTGAACTGCTGAGCTAATCTTTCGGCTGACCTGACCAGCTTGTTTGCCCTCTTCTGACAATTATGAGCATATCTGGTTGGCTGGGCGGGTTGTCTCGATATGGGGTCCTTGCAAATGGGATAGACCCTGTGGGTGTGTACCCATGGTGGTTGGTATCAAACCTGACTGTCCGGAGTATTTGTACCATTACCATACCTGTATGGACAACCTTGCTTTTTCATTATGGTTCTCTTTGCCTGGATCCTTTGCTGAAAGAACTTGACCTTATGTGTTCTTGGCTCTCCGAGTGACCATAGGTGTTGTCAAGTGCAATGTTCCGGCAGGCATATTACTTCACAAGTTGTAGCTATAGGGTAACGACCGTCTGAACCCTTGGATAGAACCGGCAAATAAACCAGTAGCCTCCAGAACGGTCTTTACAACTCAGATCTGGGACATTACTGGAGTAACTCAACCCCGACTCAAGACGGCTGAAAAGCAGCTCAGAGCATGAGACGGTGTCAATAAGAAGAAAGTAGCGGTTCCCTAAGACAACCAAAGAATAGCTCAGAGCATAGGGTCACTGCTACGGAGAGAAATTCAACAACTGCCCGAGATGGCCAAAAAGTAGCTCAGAACACGGGCCAGTTGTTGACAAGAGAAATAAAAGTCGGCATCCACCCCGGACGGCCGGAAACAGCTCAGAACACAGGCGTGGTGCCGTCACCAAAGAAAGACGGGCAAGGGTTCATCCGCGTCCCACACAGCTCACTATTATGCGTACAGGTATGAGCATAATAATTTGAACATATCGGAATAACATAGAGCAATGCTATAGGGCATATATCAGATGGTCGGCTTGCTCCATAGGTTGTTGGTCATCACACTGAAGTGTATAACCGGCGTTCTCTTCTTCTTACATAGCTCATGCAATAGTCAGATCCTCACCGGGCTGGCATCATTGTATGAGTAACCCATATGACCTTGGCAGCATGTCCACCATATCTATGGAAACATGTGTAACTGGCCACTTGATTTCCGACACAGACTTGTGTCCTGACTGATTTTTGCCTTCGGACCAACTGTTGCGGATCTGACCTTTGCATCGGAAGATGTCCATGTGGCGTATCGAGGAAGACGCAAGCATCTTGCATTGTAAGCTTCTCTGGTAGTTTGTGGAGAAAGACTGGGTTGCTTACATCTGAAGCTTTCTTTGCCACATGCAGACTGAGTGCATATATATATATACCTTGAGGTTACTACTGTCGGTTACTTGTTGTAGGCAACAGGGTATTCGGCTATCCTTCTTGCTGAGTACTAAGTTCATAGCTCATGCTGGCTTGCTTCCAAGACATAGCAGGGTTCAAATTGTACTCATAGCAGACTCAAACCATGTATATGAATCATACCTTTGGCGCGGAGTGCATTGTGGATCATGCACACATCTTTGCCTTCTTGATCGTTACTGCTGTGAAAGTTGCACTGATGTATACTTGATGCTGATAACCAATCCAGCCAGGATATCATTTGTATTCAGGCCCGATATTCCCGATATAACACAGTCTGCTGAAAATTCCATATTGCTAAGCTAAGCTTCCAAATGGCTGTCTCTTCACTGATTCCTTGGGTTCAGGGTCAGTGAGCAACTTCGATAAGGGGAAAATAAGGTAACACCAAGGGCCCAAATAAAAAAAAAACAAAAGAAACGACTAAACAAAAGCACACAAAGCAGCAAGATCACACACACAAGCAATATCACATTCTACAGCTATTCACAGCAATAATATGCACTCCTACTTAAGCACACAAATCTCGCAAGAACTCTGGTATTACGGTCTAACATGCTGTGGCAATGTGCACGAAAGTGAATCAATGTGTGGAAGAAAATTGGTGTAAACAAGGCTACACCAAATACTAGCTTAACACCAGTTCCATCTGGATGGACATGGTGGCGAGGACGAACTTGGTGACGGGGTCGGAACACAGAAGTTACGACCACATCATCATCAAGCGTACATAAGAAAATCGTACACGTCCAAAGAATAGGTGGTGGAATGAGTTAGTGGTGGAGAGAAAGGCTTGCAGGCATTGCCCTTTTCTGATAACAAGGATAAGTAAGGGTTGCCGAAGCGGCTAGTGGAATGGCATGATCCGGGATAGAACTTGTCTATCACCAAAACGATAGGGGTGTCTGAAGAGAATAAATTGGTGTGGCACCGGTGCATCAATCCGACAAGGGATCGACACCACCAAGCACCTTGGCATCACTCTGCTGGGACGAAGATGACACCACACCAAGGAACAAATATGCAAACTGGAGAGCGCAGGTAGGGAATCGAAACTAATGCCACCTACACTCACCAGATCCATCGTTAGTGATAAGATATCTAGTCTATATATATGCTATGCACAAACAAATGCAACAAACAAGTGCAGCAAACCAACTGGATCCTATACTACCGGTTACTAACGCTCGCGCGGTCTAGGGCCTAGGACGTCCTATAGCCAGACCTGCTCTGATACCAATGCATGTGGCACCCTGGCTCAGAGAAGACCGGAAAGCCCCGTATTCCAGCCCAGGGACAAGTCCTCTGGAATACGACACTGTTGGCATAGAACAAATCAGCTTTTTATTACAATGGATATGGTTACAAAGGGTATATGGATTACATCGGCACGGCGACACTACGCCTGCCCGGGGTAGCTCTATGCTAACAGCGGAGTAACTCTCTCGGTAGCGGAACAGCGACGGCGGTGATGGACTCCACTCCGCAGGGACTCTGGCTAGAATGCGTATCCTAGGTCGCAAACTTAGAATCCTCGACAAGCAAGCAATCACGGCATGACCTGCAAACTGGCATGACATGCCAGGTGAGTACTTTGAATGTACTCGCAAGCTCACAACAAACATCAGCATTAAGGCAAGACAACATCATAGCAAGGTAGCTACTGAAGTAGATGCAGTAAGGTAAAGCATATTTAATCCATACTCCGAATAATCTTAGGATCCAATCCGAACCTGCTCCAAGTCCAATCCCCACATCTCATAGCCATCCCATGACATACATATCATATTCCTGATACCATCTGTACCACAAGTCTGACAAACTTACTCTCTTCCGGGTTGTCTCACAACCCCTCAGAATACTCACAATCCACCGAGTACTTCTGATCTTATGACCAGTTCTTCCATCATTATCACTACTATGGTTGACCACCTAGTGAGGTCTGGACGGACTGTCCAATACCGTGGACATGGCTATTCGAATAGATTTTACACTCTGCAGAGGTTGCGCACTTTACCCACACCATGGAGCACCTAACCTCGTGATCCCATTCGGGTGGACCAGCGTTACTCCAACGAAACCCGCCTGACCCGTGACCCTCCCATCGTACCACCGGCAATCATCCTCCCCCGGAGTCCTGCCCTGAGTGGCCCCTGTGTCACCGCGTGACACCTGCCACTGTCGTGGCTAACAAACTGTCCCAAACGAGGACCTGGTACCATAGAACTCAACTGGGCTCACAAGGTTATCGCCGCCTACTGGGCCAGGGTAGCGCGCACACATAACCTTCCCTGTCGGGCGGTACCGGTGAAAGAGCACGCGATCAGATCAAGTCAAGGCCGTCCCATACCGGCAAATGTGGTTGCATGGATAAGTCCGGACAGGTGACTCAGGATCAACCATGAAGCATCTAGTCTCCAAATAATCTCTGTCATGGCTGACACTCCGATATCATAGCAATCCAAGTGAAAACAATATCCGGCCAGAAATCCGGTAACCAGTATGCTTAAGCCACTGCTACTAACTCATCTCCATGAACTACCGTATGAAATCCAAAATAATCATAGATAGTGATCTCAACATCATAGTATCAACAAGTGGGTAAACTACTAGTCACTAACAATCCGGTACTCAACATGGTAGTCACCTATCCAAGAATTTACTCAAGCAGTGCATAATCCAATCCATTTTACAAATAACTCATACTTGTCATTGAAGTAAATAGTTAAACTATGATATTGCAATGCAATTATGCAGATGAGAGTTGTGGCTTGCCGGGGGATGAAGGAACCATCAGGAAGGGGGTGCGGAGAGTCCGTAGAAATGATTGCCCGTAACAGTTCTCTCTCGGAGGGGGCTATTTACGGGCAAAGGAAAAATGGTCATTTTCACAGTGGGACCACATATTGAAAATGATACCAACAGATAGAGCTCGATGAGACGAAGAAGTGGGCTTTGGAATCACCTCAATCGGAGTTGCGGAGGAAAAGTTATAGTCTGGCGAAGTTCAGGGACCAGTCTGCAAAAGATTTCTCACAAACAGGTCCTTGGAGTAGAAAACAGAAAGCGCCTTATATGAGAATACACTTTCCGCAATGGGAAGGCGCACTCCAGAGGAATACGCCTCCACTTGCCACGTCGGCGGGCCGGCTGGGTCCACGGTGAGTGGCTTACATGCGGGGTCCACCATCTCTCTCTTCTCCCTCCTGTGCTCTTCTTCTTGCTCCCGATAGCGAACAGGGGAGGGGTGGGGAGGCTCGGCCGGCGACTGGCCTGGCCGTCTCCGGCGAGGGCGTGGGCGCCGGCGAGCACGCGGAGGAACACCGCAACCAGCAGGGGGTGCAGGAGTGGCGGGAGTCGGCAGAGGGGACCGGCCGCGGCAGGGTACAGAGAGAGACTCCGGCGAGGGCCCCTAGAATCTCCGCCCGCCTCCGGCGAGGCTAAGACCACCTACGGGCTCCTGGTGCTATACCGCATCCAACTCGAGGAAGAGTCGGTGCCGGGGAGGGCTGTAGCGGAGGCGCCACGCTGTGGCCGGAGGAACGGGCGGCGGCCACATGTGGGCACGCTCCTACGGGTACGCCGGCGACTAGGAAAGAGGAGGGGGAGGTTCGCCGGGCTCTGGGTGGCCTTCTGGAGTAGGAATGGAGAAGAGAGGGACCCGTGCTTGGGCCAATTTAGGAGGAGGAGGCCGGCAGCCATGGCGGCAATGAGCGGCGAGGAGAGGCTCTGGCGAGGGACAGAGAGGTTGGGGAGGCTTCTGGGAGAGAGGTGAGGGCGATGGTGAGCTCGGGGAGGCGCGAGGATGGCTTTTATAGCCGGGCGAGCTCGCTGGATAAGCTCGGCCACGGCGGCGAGCCTATCCGCGCACTAGAGCTCCGGGCGACGTGGCTGTTCGTTTGTGGTGCCGAGAGGCTTCGCGGGGAGAGGAGAGGACTGCAGCAGCTTCGGGAGAGCTCGAGGAGAAGGGGACAGAGGAAAACGATGACGGCGGTCATGGGCCAACAGTGGTGGCGATCGCTGTGGCGTGAGGGGGAAGAATCTGGAAGGGGGGAGACTTCTAGAGCGACTACGAGGCCAAGGGGAAGCTGCTAGACATGGTTAGGTGGCAAGGGAGAGGAGGAACATGACGAACCTGAGAGGTTTCATCACCGGAGCACGCTGGCTGGCATGCCAGACGCGTGGTCACCGCGTGAACTGGCACACGCGGTGCACCCTGACTGGCCACATCATGTCGAGTGAGTAGTCCCTCTATGCTAGGTTACATCTGAGGTGATAGATCAGCAAAATAGACCAAGTGTGGATGTGAGCCTTCATTGGAAGTTTGCTGTAGCAAACTTGACCACACCTCTGTGATGAATAGGAAGGTGATAAGAACCAAAGGTGATGTCTGGGAGGTTTAGGGTAGGAAGGACTATAGTCCTGTGAAGTTTGGAAAGAAATGGACCAATATTTAATATAGTTGCTTTGCAACTGACCAATCTGGTCCAGAAGCTCAATCTTGATGTGCCACTCACATGGAGTAGCCAATTGGGCTGAAATTTGGTATAGCATGATGATTTGGTCATATGAGAGTGCCATAAAAATTTCATGCCATTTGGACAAGCCAAAATGGTACTTCCTTCACAGATATCCTCTCTGACCAGAATCTTAGAAAAATTCTAGGGAATTATCGGGAAGATTAAATGTGCCCAAATTTTGTGGAGATAGGTTATATGGGTAGGAGAATGCTCTGGTAAATTTTCAGCAATTATGGAGCAGTATAAATTATAGTTGCTTCACAATGTGAAAATCTGACCAGAAACCAAGATTTGAGGCTGTGCTCACATAGATGATAGGATAGGGTTGAAACTTGGTAGAGAGTCATTATTTGAGCATATTAAGATGCTTGCAAAATTTCAACTCATTTGGATACTCCTAGCTAGCACTTGCTTCACAAATATTCCAGTTGACCAGAAACTTTGCAAATTAGCCAAGGGAGATTTAATAGCCAAATGAAGTTGAATTTTGGCATGTGGCAATGATATGGATAGTAAAGAATGCCCAAGAAGTTTTATATAAAGCAATTAAATATAAACGGTACTTGCTTCACAAACTGCCAGCTAGGGCAGAATCAGAAAAGGAATATTTGTGAAATATTTTTGAACATGGCAAGGAAGGGTTTTGACATATTTGAGGAAGATATGTCCCAAAGTATTTATGAGAATTATTTGGGCATCTTTAGAATGATGGAAATGTGGGTTGCTTCACAACTCAGGGCAGACAGGGTTATTCCTTTAACAGAAAAAGGAATATTCCCAAGGAAAAGAATATTGGGGTTGGTCCAAGATGGAAATGACATGGTCTTGGGATAGTTTTGAAGTTGGCAAGCCACTTGGGAAGAGGAATCAAGGGTGATCCCTCCAGGTTGCAAGGCTAGTAAGCCACAGAAAAGCGAATCCAGACCAAAATTAAAAGAAAAAAAGGGCAAAATCCAGGGTGTTACAGTTTTCTCAATAACCGTTTGTAATAGAAAACCCCAATTAGCAAGCTAATTGGCCATTAGCAGGCTAATTGTCCTATTATTAATAATCCATTTATTAATCGACATTTCATATTAAGCACACAATATATTTCATTTTCGTATTAAGGAAGCAAGATTTCATAATTGAAATACATCAGAGTACAACATCATATAGCTTCAGCACTCAGCTACCCCATTACACAACTGCACCAGCACCAAGTTTCACTTGCAACATCTATAACCTTTCGAAATTAGCATCATAGACTATACATAGACAGATGAATCTCATCTGGAAAACTGCTGAAGCGGAAGGCGAATACTGAGCCTTCATTGATGTTGAAGGTCTTGCAACTTTAGGCCAGTGCGTGTGGATGATTGACTATCCATCCTTCGTCCTCTTCAGGAAGACTTCAATATTGAACCATGGGTGTTGTATGAATACCTTCCTCGCCTCCTGACCATACATGTGATTTGAGAGGTAATCATCAGTGAACTGCTTTGGAAAGGCCTGAAAACAAGGATGTGCATAAATATCTTCTCTAGATTTGAAATGGCGCAAAGGAATTAAAAAGACAAGTTATAATAGTTAGTACCATCCTGTAGTGAACTGATGTCTTCTTCATTGTGCAGACAAAGATCTTGTTTTTTTGTCGTTAATTTCTTTTGGAGTTTCTTGACTTGACTGATATTCATGGACAACTCATTTCCACATGCAAAAAGGGTCGAACAGTGGGTCAAAAACCTCTCACAGCAGGACCTACATGTGCAAGACCAAATTGTTATAAACCTAATATTTAAAAACAAGAAGTGGAAAGGTGTGTTATTAACTGCAACAGGCCTAATATTTAAAAAGAAGCAAACATAGTCATTCAAACTTGTATTGTGCAGGTCTAAGTACACTAGTTATTGGCCCTGTTTGGATCCATGGGTTAGAGTTAGTTTGAGCTAGTTTGGGCTCAAATAGCCCTACAGTATCCAAACATGAGGGCTAGTTTGAGCTAGTTGCATCTAACCCACCCAAAACAAGTATCCCACCCAAGAGGTGCTGATTGGGGCTAGTTCTCCTAGTGCATTTATTGTCAATCTAACACTGTCATCCAAACACCTCTTTGGCTAGAGTTAGTTCAGGGTTAGTCATTGTTGAGTATCATTGTTATTTAGGAAACATAGGATAGCGTAGGATTTATTCTACCTTGACTTGTACTCCAAGATGACCATGTACTCCTATATATATGCCCACGAGGCTCAAGCAATACAATCAACTATTCCATGAGCTAGAAACTAACTCTAACCTCTAGCTAAGTTAGAGTATCCAGACAGTGACATTGTTAAATCAAATGGAAAGGCGTGTTAAATACTCCCTCCGGTCCTTTTTACTCTGCATATAAGAATTGTTTGAAGTCAAACTTCATCAAGTTTGACCTTATTTATATGAAAAAATATCAACATCTACCATGCTAAAGTTATACAATATGAAAATTTAAGTCATGACACATGTACTGATATTGATTTCATATTGTGAATGTTGGTATTTTTTTTCTATAAAGTTGGTCAAACTTTACGAGGCTTGACTTTAGATAAATCTTATATGCGAACTAAAAAGATTCGGAGGGAGTACAACATGCTTAACAGCAACCAAATATAGTCACTCATAGAGCTATTGTTAAAATTGGTATTGATGAAATTGAACTGCACAATTAATACTAGCACATATAGAACATCACACTGTTAATAGCTAAAATAAACAAGGCATACTACGAACAACCAAAGATGGCAATTGAAACTGGACATATGCTAACTATAAACAACCGATCAACCAAAAACTGTAGAAATAAACAAGGCGTAATGCAAACAACCAAATATAGCAATAAATACTGGACATGTTCTCACTACAAAAGGGGTTCGAGAAAACAAATCATGGGTTTCCTCACTTGTCATAGATTGGCTCCTCCTCGTGGTCGCCGTCGATGAGGTCTGACTTTCCAGCTGAGGATCCCAAGCCAGCGTCGTAGAACGTGTCCTTCAGAAATGACAAAAGGGGCTCCATGGCGATGAAGGATGGCAAATTGTTCATAACGAGCCGCAAGAGATCAGTGGCAGGGCCATCGATTAGATCGACGGATGTCGAACCCGAAGGGTTGGGGGTGGGCAACTTAACCTGTGACATAGCCCGTGTCAAGCCGTCGGTGTCGACGACCTCGATGTCGTAGCCGGCGACTGCGACATGCCAGAATACTTTAGCCCGCTGATTGAAAGGCTCCATCCAGGTCCAGTCATTGTCGTCAGCTTCCTCGGCGGCCAATGCTACTTCTTGAGCTTGCGTTGGTTTTTCTCTTGAAGAGGAAAGGATGATGCAGCAAAGTAGAGATAAGTATTTCCCTTAGTTTGAGAACCAAGGTATCAATCCAGTAGGAGGTACACGCAAGTCTCCAATCTATGCACCTGCACAAACAATCAAACACTTGCACCCAACGCGATAAAGGGGTTGTCAATCCCTTCACGGTCACTTGCAAGGATGAGATCTGATAGAGATAGATATAAAAGATTACTAAAACGTAAAACAAAGTAAAAGTAAATAAATTGCAGCAAGGTATTTTTGGGTTTTTTGGTTTATAGATCTGAAAATATATGATGGAAAATAGACCCGGGGGCCATATGTTTCACTAGAGGCATCTCTCTTGAAAGAAAACATACGGTGGGTGAACAGATTACTGTCGAGCAATTGATAGAAAAGCGCAAAGTTATGACGATATCTAAGGCAATGATTATGAATATAGGCATCACATCCGTGTCAAGTAGACCGACTCCTACCTGCATCTACTACTATTACTCCATAGATCGACCGCTATCCAGCATGCATCTAGAGTATTAAGTTCAAAAGAACGGAGTAATGCCTTAAGTAAGATGACATGATGTAGAGGGATAAACTCAAGCAATATGATGAAAACCCCATCTTTTTACCCTTGATGGCAACAATACAATACGTGACTCGCTACCCCTACTTTTTCACTGGGTGAGGACACCGCAGGATTGAACCCAAAACTAAGCACCTCTCCCATTGCTAGAAGAACCAATCTAGTTGGCCAAACCAAATCGATAATTCGAAGAGAAATACAAAGATATCAAATCATGCATATAAGAATTCAGAGAAGATTCAAATAATATTCATAGATAATCTGATCATAAATCCACAATTCATCGGATCTCGACAAACACACCGCAAAAGAATATTTACATCGGTAGATCTCCAAGAACATCAAGGAGAACATTGTATTGAAGATCAAAGAGAGAGAAGAAGCCATCTAGCTACTAGCTATGGACCCGTAGGTCTGTGGTAAACTACTCACGCTTCATTGGAAGGGCAATAGAGTTGATGTAGAAGCCCTCTGTGATTGAATCCCCCTCTGGCAGGGTGCCGGAAAAGGCCCCAAGATGGGATCTCATGGGTACAGAAGGTTGCGGCGGCAGAAAAGTATTTTGGTGGACGCTTCTGGTCGTTTGGGAATTTATAGGCCAAGAATTAGGATTGGAGGAGCTCTTAGGGGCCCACAAGCCCTCAGCCCCCCTAGGGTGCGCCCCTGAGGCTTGTGGCCTCCTCGGGACTCCTCTGACTTCATTTCCAAGTCCTACGTGTGTCTTCTCGTCCCACAAAAATCATCGCGAAAGTTTTATTCCGTTTGGACTCCGTTTGGTATTCCTTTTCTGTAAAACTCAAAAACAAGGAAAAAAACAGAAACTGGCACTGGGCTCTAGGTTAATAAGTTAGTCCCAAAAATAATATAAAATAGCATATTAATGCATATAAAACATCCAAAACAGATAATATAATAGCATGGAACAATAAAAAAAATATAGATACGTTGGAGACATATCAAGCATCCCCAAGCTTAATTCCTGCTCGTCCTTGAGTAGGTAAATGATAAAAACAGAATTTTTGCTGTGGAATGCTACCTAACATATTTATCCATGTAATTTTCTTTATTGTGGCATGAATATTCAGATCCATAAGATTCAAAACAAAAGTTTAATATTGACATAAAAACAATAATACTTCAAGCATACTAATAAAGCAATCGTGTCTTCTCAAAATAACATGGCCAAAGATTGTTATCCCTACAAAATCATATAGTCTGGATATGCTCCATCTTCATCACACAAAGTATTAAATCATGCACAACCCCGATGACAAGCCAAGCAATTGTTTCATACTTTTGATGTTCTCAAACTTTTTCAACTTTCATGTAAGTGCATCTAGTGCCCCTTAGTGATTTTGGTGTATTGAAGACTTATAGGTTAAGGGACTAATGTGTTTGTGAGTGTACACAGGTCTATAAGTCTATGAGGAGTTTGTTATTTATGATGAATGTCGACCCCTAAAAATGAATGCCTTCAACTGAAGACTTTGGTTTTCTTGAAGACTTTGAAAGTGAAGAAATTGGTGTGACCCTGAAGACTTGATATTCATGCGAGGATTATGAAGCGTGAAGACTTTTGTTTTCGTAGTTTCATTTTCTTCTTCTTGAGTCATAGGAAACACCGTACTGTTAAAGGGGGTCGAGGTAAAACTAAGGAAAAGTTTCCAAGTGATGCTCAACTCAAAATCCTACACCTACCCAATCCTTTCGAGTGAAGCCATTGGAAATCTCATACAGTTTAGTCAAGTTCTTCAGTGACAGAGACGAAGTTCTTCTGTTCTCTGAGGAATTTGTTCTGACTGAGGAGTTAGGAATTCGCCAGTGCGGATTGCCTACAAGTGAGGTACATGATAGCCCTGAGGAATTTGATACAAATTTCTGACCGTTGCTGTGCTACGCGCCAGCTGTCCAAATATCCTACCCACCTAACGGTCATATCATTGAAGGGCATTTATGTCTTATCATGTCGGGCTACTCCCTAGGCTATAAATAGCCGCCCCCTACAACCACTAGCTGGTTGGCTGCTCCGAAAGATAGATTGACACTTGTCATTTAGAGCATCCCATCCTCCGAGGACTTTGAGCGAAAATCATCAAGTGAGGAAAAACCCAAAAACCCAAACACCTACAAACCCAAAGTGATTGAGCATCACTGAAGAGATTGTTCCTGTGTGGAACCGATGCTTGTTACCTTTGAGGACTGTGCATCCTTCAGACAGTTAGGCGTCATGGTCTAGAGCATCCAAGAGGAAATTGTGGATTGCCGAGTGACCGAGTATGTGAAGGTTTGGAAGTCACCTGAAGACTTACCACGAGTGATTGGGCGAGGTCTATGTGACCTTAGCTCAAGGAGAATACGGTGAGGACTCTGTGTCCGGGACTGTGTGTCCTCAGGTTTAAATACCTAGCCGCTCTAACCAGACGTACAACTGTCACAGCAGTTGGAACTGGTCTACCAAATCATTGTCTTCTCCGAGCTGCTGGTTCTATTTCCTCAACCCTTTCATTTCCTCGCATTCTTGCTATGTATTTGATCATTACTGTTTGAAGACTTTGACTGAAGACTTTCTCAATTTCCTCAGTTCAATTTCTTCAGTCAGTTTGTCTTCTGCCTGCTTATCCTGTGTTTACGCTACTTGTACTCTGCGCTTGTTTTCATTTCATCATGATGACTGTGCTACTGCTCTGTTATGTTTGCATCTGAGTACTTATTCCGCTGCTAAGTTGTTCGTCGCTTAGGAGTTTCCTCACCTTGAAATTCCTTAGTGAAGAATTTGTAAAAATCGCCTATTCACCCCCCCTCTAGTCGATATAACGCACTTTCAATTGGTATCAGAGCGAGGTACTCCCTTATTCTGTATGATTTTGGTTTAACCACCTGGAGTTTTAGTTATGTCGACTGCAGGCATGATCAAGGCCTCGGCTGGGTGTCCTACCTTCGATGGGACGGACTACCCCTACTGGAAGAACAAGATGCGCATGCATCTTGAGGCAATTGACAACGATCTCTGGTACATTGTGGAAAATGGCGTTCCCTCTGTCACTCCTTCCGTAAACGCTGCTGATGTGAAGAGATTCAAGCAACTCGACTCTCAAGCAAAGAGTATCATATGTGGCCATCTGAGCAAAGGACGGTATGGCAGAGTGAGTGCTTTGGAGACAGCTAAGCTTATCTGGGATAGGCTGTCCAAGGTCAATGAAGGAGTCTCAACTCAACGTGACTCTCGAGTTGACGTTCTTCGCAATCTCTTCAACCGCTTCAAAAGACTCGACAACGAAAATTTTCAGCAAACCTTTGATCGCCTCACTGACATTTCAAACGAGCTTCAAGCACTGGGTGCCACTGATATCACCGACCATGAAGTGGTGAAGAAATTGCTGAGGTCACTTGATTCTTCATTCGATACACTGGCACTGATGATTCAAGAACATGGAGACTACAAGTCACTTGATCCTGCTGATATTCTTGAGAGGCTGAACACTCATGAATTCCAACTAGCTGAGAAGAGAGATCTCTACGGACCGAGCTATGGTAGATCTCGTGCACTGAAAGCCAAGGCAGTCTCTGAATCTGAAGATGAAGATTCTGGTAGCAGCCTTGGTGATCCTGAAGAACTGAGTCAGGAGCTAGCAATGCTTGTGAGGAAATTCCAGAAGTTCTCTAGACGTGGCCGATTTGGAAAATCCTCAAGAGGTGATGACATGAAATCAGATTCCTCATCCCGTGACTACAAGAAGAGAACTTGCCATAAATGCAAGAAACCTGGTCACTACATTACTGATTGTCCTCAGTGGGAGAAGGAATCAAAGAAGAAGAAATACAAGGATGATAGTTCAGATGACTCTAAGAAGAAGAAGAAATCTTCAAAGTCCTCATCGTCAAAATCTTCAAAGTCTTCATCTCACAAGAAGAGCAGCTCCAAGAAAGCTCGGGCATTCATTGGCAAGGAAATGGACTCTGAAGCTGAATCTGAGGAACATGAGGAAGAGGAGGCATCTAAGGAGTCAGACTCTAGTGTGGCGAGCCTAGCCCTCGCTACTGCTTACGTCAGCAAGTCCATCTTCAACACTGAGAAAAATGGCTTCCCCAACACTGCTGATGACGGCAACGATGACTATGCTCCCACCTATTGCTTCATGGCAAAAGGTGCCAAGGTATTCAAATATCCCTCCTCTGAATCAAGTGAGGATGAATCTGATGATAACCTCAAGCCCAGCTATTCCAAACTTGCTAATATTGCTGTTAAACAACAAAAGGCTTTGGAAAAGGTTCAAAATATGCTAGACAAAAGCGATGACCTGTTAGGTGAGGAAATGGATCGAACTCAAACACTGACTGATAATCTTCAGCAACTACAGTCTAAGTTTGACAACCTTCAAAGTCGTCATGAAACTCTCTTAGCCGATCATGAGAAGCTTTCTTATGAATTTCTTCAAAGAAAGCAAGATCTTGAGAAGCTAAGGGAGAGTCATGAAGATCTTCAGAAGGAAAATGATTCTTTGCTTGCTCAACAGATCAGTTCCACTCAGGAAGAATTTATTCCACCATGCTTGAAATGCATTGAACGTGAAACTGCTAATTCTTCACCTGAATGTTCAAATGCTTCTATTGCTGCAAATTCTTCAACTATCTCTGTGGTCACAAATTCCTCATCTGAGGATACCACTAGTATCACTGATGAAAATGCAGGGTTGAAGGAATTGTATGTGACAGGCATGTACAAAAGCCTCAAAGGGCATCAGACTCTTTGTGATGTGCTCAAAAAGCAGATCTTGAACAGGAACCCTAGGAAAGAGGGTATTGCCTTTGAGAGGAAACTCAATGCTGATGGAACCTACTGGAAACCTGAGCAGTATCCCAAAACCTCATGGGTTGCTGCGAAGGGATCGCCCGTAGATCCATCTACTTTATCTGGCTTTACTTGTGAATCCTCATATTCATCTGATGAGTCATTTAACTCCAACTATAAACTGTTCAAAAATCAGAATGGTGAAGTATTTGCTAGATATGTTGGATCTAACTGCAGGAATGGTCCCCCTATGAAGAAAATCTGGGTTCCCAAAAGGTGCCTTGAAAGTCTTCAGGTGAATGTCCTCATGACACCACCTGTGAAGAATAAGAACCCCAGATCAAATTCTTCATATGGACCAAAGTCTTCATATGGACCCAAGTCCTCTTATGGATCAAATTCCTCACATGGATCCAAGTCTTCACATGAACATCATCATGCTAACGCTTCTGTTTCGCAAGGAAAATCTAAGAGTTCTGATTATGTGCATTATTCTTCAAATCATTATATTCATAAGTCCTCGAAGAATTTCTCTGCTTACTCATATGTCTATGCTAATCCCTCTCGTGTGAAACGAAGCACTCTGGCTTCAATGCCACCTTTCTCTTATGGAGCTCGCAGAATGATGAACTCTTTGCCACCCCTCCAGATGTGGGTGGTGAAGAAAAAGAACTAATCTCTTATGCAGGGTCAGGTCTCCAGACGAAGTAAATCGTCTGAAGAATTTGCTGGAGACCTGAAATGCTTGAAAGGACGCAAGCTAATCATGAAGAAATGATTTATTCACTTCTCACGTCCTCATATTGCTATATATACATATGTTGCTTTAATTGATGAAATATGACTGATGAATTTGATGTCATATTCTTCACTCTGAAGTATATGAGTTCGTAAGATGCACTAATTCATCTGCAGGATGATTTACCCAAAGCTACTGAGTGGGTCCTCGATAGTGGATGTACAAATCACATGACCGGTGGCAAGAGCTTACTGATGAACACTCCTTTATCTCCATCACACTTGAAGCATATCACCTACATTGACAAAGGCAAAAGCAAGGTATTGGGTCTAGGTAGGGTTGTAATCTCAAAGGATCGACACATGGATAAAGTCATGCTTGTCGAGTCCCTCGGATTCAACCTCATGTCTGTCTCAATGCTTTGTGATCTTGATATGGTTGTTGTCTTTGGCAAATATCATTGCTTAGTGCTCATGGAATCTGACAATTCCAAAGTCTTCGAAGGCTTTAGGAGAGGAGACTTGTATATTGTTGATTTCTCTGCAGGACCACAGCCTGCCACTTGTCTACTTGCTAAAGCTTCAGAAGGCTGGCTATGGCATCGACGACTGGGTCATGCTAGCATGAGGAACTTACACACGCTCGTGAAGAAAAAGCACGTCATTGGCATCGAGGGTGTCAAATTCCTCAAAGATCATCTTTGTGGGGCTTGTGAGGCTGGAAAAATGACCAGAGCCAAGCACACCTCGAAGACTATCATGACTACTTCTCGTCCTTTTGAATTGCTTCATATGGATCTCTTTGGCCCTACCCATTATGCCACACTAACAAATGCAGCATCTCTATATGGCTTTGTCATTGTTGATGACTATTCTCGTTACACATGGGTGCATGTCATTACTTACAAAACTGAAGTGCAGGAAGTCTTCAGACGATTTTCCTCAAGGGCTTCGACGAATTTCGGTGTGAAGATCAAGCATATACGTAGTGAAAATGGGACCGAGTTCAAGAATACTGGTCTTGATGACTATCTCGATGAACTTGGTATTACTCATGAGCTATCTGCCCCATACACTCCTCAGCAGAATGGCATTGTGGAGCGCAAGAACAGGACTCTTGTTGAGATGGCTCGCACCATGCTTGATGAATACAAGACACCTCGTCACTTCTGGCCTGAGGCAATTGATACTGCATGCCACATCATCAACAGGGTATATCTTCACAAATTCTTCAAGAAGACCTCATATGAACTCCTCACTGACAAGAAACCCAATGTGAGTTATTTCAAAGTCTTCGGTGCTAAATGCTGGATTAGAGATCCTCATCACAATTCTAAATTTGCACCAAAAGCACATGAAGGTTTTATGCTTGGTTACGGAAAGGACTCGCACACCTACAGGGTCTTCAACACCTATCACAACAAGGTTGTTGAAACTGTAGATGTGCGGTTCGATGAGACTAACGGCTCGCAAAGAGAGCACCTACCTCCTGTGCTAGATGAAAAGACACCTGAGGAAACCATCAAGTTCAAAGCTACTGAGGATGTCATTCCTACTGAAGAATCTGCTGAAGAAATCATTCCAGAACATGAAGAACAGCACGCTGGCGCATCTGAAGAAAATGGCTTTGAAGAAAATGCTGAGCCAAATCAAAGTCGTCAACCTGCACATCCCCGCATTGCAAATGAAGTACAGATTGAGAGAATCATCAACGACATCAACGCACCAGGTCCTCTGACTCGCTCAAAAGCTTCGCATTTATCTAACTTTTGTGGGCATTTTGCTTTCGTCTCCATCACAGAGCCCACCAAAGTTGATGAGGCATTTCTGGAGCCTGAATGGATTCAAGCAATGCAAGAGGAATTACATCAATTCAAGCTGAACAATGTATGGGAGCTTGTCAAGCGACCGGACCCATGCAAGCACAATATCATCAGTACCAAATGGATCTACCGCAACAAGCAAGATGAAAATGGCCTAGTGGTGAGGAACAAGGATCGTCTTGTAGCTCAAGGCTACACACAGGTTGAAGGAATTGATTTCGATGAAACTTTTGCACCTGTTGCTAGACTTGAGGCTATTCGCATATTGCTTGCTTATGCTAACCATCATAATATCATCGTATATCAAATGGATGTGAAAAGTGCATTCCTTAATGGTAAGCTTGAGGAAGAAGTATATGTTGCTCAACCCCCAGGTTTTGAAGATCCTAAGCATCCTGACAAAGTCTTCAGACTCAATAAGGCCCTCTATGGCCTCAAGCAGGCCCCTCGGGCGTGGTATGATACTTTGAAGGAATTCCTCTTGAAGAAAGGCTTCAAACCTGGTTCACTCGACCCAACTCTTTTCACCAAAACCTATGATGATGAATTATTCGTGTGCCAAATATATGTTGATGATATTATCTTTGGCTGTACTAACCAACATTATAGTGACGAATTTGCCTACATGATGAGTGAGGAATATCAAATGTCCATGATGGGAGAATTGAAATTCTTCTTAGGTCTTCAAATTCGTCAACAACGCAATGGCATCTTCATTTCTCAAGAGAAATACCTCAAGGATGTTCTGAGGAAATTCGGTATGCAAGAATGCAGAGGCGTCAAAATCCCTATGCCCACAAATGGCCATCTATGCACTGGTGAAAATGGAATAGACTTCGATCAAAAGGTATACCGCTCCATGATTGGCTCTTTATTGTACCTATGTGCATCTAGGCCGTATATTATGCTTAGTGTTTGCATGTGTGCCCGTTTTCAAGCTACACCGAAGGAATCACACCATAAGGCTATGAAACATATTCTTCGATATCTGGCTCACACTCCAACACTTAGATTATGGTATCCCAAGGGCTCGGCTTTTGATCTCATTGGATATTCTGACTCTGACTATGCTGGTGATCGTGTGGATCGCAAGTCAACATCAGGCACATGCCATTTCCTCGGACGATCCTTAGTATGTTGGTCCTCGAAGAAGCAGAACTGCGTATCACTCTCTACTGCTGAAGCTGAGTATATTGCTGCTGGTTCTTGCTGTGCTCAATTGCTATGGATGAAGCAAACCCTCAAGGACTACGGCATCAATGTGAAGAATGTGCCACTCTACTGCAACAACGAGAGTGCCATCAAAATTGCTCATAACCCAGTTCAGCACTCGAAGACAAAGCACATCGAGATTCGTCATCATTTTCTTCGAGATCATGTGTTGAAGGGTGACATCTCTATTGATCCCATGAAATCTGAAGAACAGCTAGCGGATATCTTCACAAAGCCCTTGGATGAGAAGAGATTTAGCAAATTGCGGTGTGAGCTAAATATCTTAGAATCTTCGAATGTCCTTTGAAAAGGACACACATCCTAACACTTATGCAAATTGATGACTTAGATGTGCAACACACGAAGAAACGTTTTTCTTCAATCAATGAAGACTAACCCTCTAAGTGTGAAGAAATTAATGAAGAATTTGATTCTCAGAACCCTACGATAATTGTACGCGGTGTCTGAAATCATCATTCTTACACGGTGGGTCACGCCACCACAAAAAGTTGAAAATCTTCAAAATTTGAGTTTTTCATCATTGTGCAAATTCTTCAAATTTTCAAATTCTTCAACTTTGCAAAATCTTCACTCTTTCCGACTGTGTTCTTCATTGACTATATATATATTTGAGTTTTCTGTCCTCTACAGCATTCACTTATTGCTAATTCTTCAAGTTGTGTTTCTTCTAAGTGAATGTGATCGGACCCGTTCCCCCTCTATGCTAAACTCAATCCAGTCCGTTCACAAATTCTTCATGTGCGTTCTATTTGAAACCCGTTCAAAGCCTTCACTGTGTCCTTGACAGCTGAAGAATTTGCGAACGAAACATTAAAATATTCTTATCTGAATTTTTGGCTTTTGCCGCTCAAACCGTTCCATATCCCTCGATAAGATTTATCTATTCACCCATGATCTAACATGATCTCCACTTCACAGTACATTGGTGACACATGTCGCTAGGATGAGAAGGGTCAGGGGCATGTTCGTCCATTTTCCTCGGACGAGCAGGTTTTCACCTCGGCTATAAATACCCCTCGCCCTCCTCAGATCTCATTTATCCCGCTCGATCTCACTCCCCTCGCTTGAGCTCTCAGACCTAGCGCCGCCGCTACACTCCATCGTCGCCGGTGAGGAAGAGCTTCACTGCCTCGACCTCGTCGCCGTCGTACTCACGCCGGCCGCGGAAATCTTCACTCCGCCGCCGCCGTAGCTGTTTTCCATCGCCAAGTTAGGGCGTGGAAGATCTGAACGGACAAACTTCTCCACTGCTACTCTCAGTTCGTCGTGTTCTTCGTCAAGGGTAAATAAAATTTATTTTTACTGCCCTTGTTGATTCTGATGATTTCCACAAAATCTTCAAAAGGTGTTTATTCTTCAACTTTCATGTTCTTAAACACCAACTTGCTTCTGTCCTTGATCAATTTCTCTAAGCAATGTTTTTCTTCAAGATTCCTCAATTGTGTGGATTTTCAATCTACACAACTCTGGAACCTAAGTCAATATGCTTAGTGAAATTCCTCAAGACACCCCTGGTCTTCTTCCTCAAACTTGATACTTTTGAAAATCTTCTGAGAACGCATATGACCTCTCCAAAACTCTTCGCACCTATATTCTGTTCACAGGTACACATGTCCGCTGCTGAATCTCTAGGTTCTCATCAACTTAACTCATTTGCAGCGTTCCTTGAAGAAAAATTGCATACCTCATCAGAAAATTCGATTGTTCAAAATCCTCAAGTGAAGAAAATGGCTGATGGTAAAAGACCTCAGAAGGGAGGAAAGAGGCCAGAAACAAATATTGCTTTTGAGATCCCTGATGACATCTATGATGAATATTGTACTCCTGATGAAGCAACTCATGGCAAGGAGAACAAAAATCGGCGCAAAGTGCGCATTCAGAAGATTGAGAGGAGATGGGCAAGAGAATGGAGAGAATATCGCTATGTCACTCCCAAGTACATGAAGAAATTCGCTGTTAACCCTCCATGTCCAAGACCTCCATTGGCTCCTGGCCAAGAAGCTGATCCCACTAGCATCAGAAGAGGTGAGGAATTTCCTCAGGAGTGGGCTAAGCGTCAAGCCAAGCTGGCCAAAGTGGCTAAAGAGGCAGTGAAGAAATTCAATGAAGATTCTGTTGCTGCCGCTGCTGAGGCCTGTGCTAACAAGCCTAAGAAGGCTATGCTGAAGAAATCAGCTATCAAGACAAGTTCCTCAGCTGCAATGCCCTCACGGCCAAGCTCTTCAAAGCCCTCACGGCCTGTTCCTCAAGCAAATTCCTCAAAAGCAGCTCCAACTCCCTCAGTTGCAAAGTCCTCAGCTGCTCCTGCAAAGTCCTCAGCACCTGTGCATCTTGCCATGTGCCAAAGGACTACTGGAATCTCAATTGCTTCAGGAGTCTCTGCAAGTTCTTCAGCTCCACCTCAGTCTTCAACAAACTCCTACCTTGCTGAAGAAAAAGGCCACTGCTGGACGAGGCACAAGGCCAAGTCCTCACAGGAAGCAAGTCGCCTTTCAGGTTCCGTCAAGCGAAGACGAAGCTGATGATGAAGAATTAGCTGAGATCATCAGAGATCGACAACAAAGGGCCTCTAGTGCAAAAGGCAGTGTTGTGCCCCTCATGCTGGATCCAAGGAAGATCCTTGATTTTATTGATCTATGGCACAAGGATCCAAATACACCTTTGCCTGAATTAAACCTCACTCCTGGTCAAAGTCACATGTTGACGGCCTTCATAAATGAAGAGAAATGGAAATTTGAAAAGGCCAGGCAGGTGAAGAAGGCTCAGTACAAGAAGGAGCGTTTTCTGAAGAACAATGTTGTGAAAATGTCTCTTGAAGAACTTGTGACTATGCAGGCTGAGATCAAAGCACTCAGTGATGAATTTCATGCATTCCGTGCAGATTGGCTAGGTGCCAAAGTCAGATTCGTCAGAATGGCAAAAGAATTTACTCCAAGTGTTGCAGCTTCATCGCAACCCAAATTTCCTTAGACTGGAACATCTGTTCAGTCTGCTGAAGAAAATGAAAGCGCCAGAGCTGATGAAGAAATTCCAGTCTCTGAAGAAAATGCCAGGGCAACCTCCAATATTGCGCCTGAAGAGCAATCCAGGCCAGTTGAAGCTTCTGCTACTGTGCCTGAGGAATCTGAACAAGCCAGGGCAACTGCATCAGTTGTGCCTGAAGAAATTCAACCAATTTCCTCTGCTCCTCCTGCACCGATGACAAGCATCAACCTTCCTTCTGCAACAGAAGCGAAGAAAACCAAGGCTGCGGAGCGAGCAGCTGTGAAGAAAAGGAAAGCATCTGCATCTTCAGAGTCTTCAGCTCCCAAGAAAGTGAAGACTTTGACGAGTTCATCTGAAAACCCAATTGATGCTATTCCAATATCAAGCATACCATCAAAGGAGATCATTCCCTTTGGTGAGAAATATGAAATTCCAAGTAAATCTGATGAAGATAATCCTTCTGCTGCTTCGACAGAGCAGATGGATGAAGAAATTGAAGTGGATACTTTCCCTTCAACCCCACTGGTATCATCGCCCATGCCTCAGTTCACAGCTGAAGAGGCAGGCGTCGAAGGAATTGAAGAAGATGAGGATGTGGATATTGGGTCTACAACACCTATTCTAAATGATGATTTTTGGGAAAGTCATCACCCCAATTCACCTCTGACAACCCCTCTACATCATGTTCCTCAGTCCCCTGTGCCAACTGAAGAAATTCATACGGGCTCTGATGAACGTCAAGCTTCACTTCATTCTATTCCTGAAGAAGTTCCAGTCACTAGCGCTGATGTACATATGTCTGAAGAAATGGAGGCCAAGGCTGCTGCTGAAATTCCTCAGCATGTGGCTCCAGTGGCTATACCTCAAGAGGCTGTAAATTCTTCAACTGTTAATCTTCAGCCCAAGCCACAGAACCCTCACTCCAAGAAGCAGAAGTTTAATGCTGAGAATTTCTTCAATGAACACATATTCTTCACTGACTACAATCCCTATGATTCTGCTCGACTCCGTCGCAAGCGCTTCTGGACTGCAAGCCAGATGAACTTCTACTCCTCATTGTTGTTTGATAAGGATAAGATCTTTGAACATGAGCAAATTCCTCATGTAGATATGGAATCGCTGCCCTGCTTCACCCCAGTCCTCAGTGTTCTTCATGACGCTGGGTTACTCAATTTCCGCACCGACATCTGCGATTGGAATGAAGAACTCATTCTTCAATTCTTCGCCACGCTGCACATTACTGGAAATGTTGATGATGTCAATTCATGGGTATTGGACTGGATGACCGATAATACTCATTTCAAAGCACCGGCCTCTGAATTGCTTCATGCCGTCCCAGTCAGTCCTCCCACTGAAGGTGCAAGGCTTCTCTATGTTGAACCTGAACTGTCTGATCATTTGATGCAAGTGCTGATGAAGCCTTTGAAGCCAGGCCAAGCTCCAAGGACCAAATTCCTCGTCAAGGAATTGCTCTATGTGCCAAGGACAGTCTATCGCATATTGACCAAAACCCTCAGTCCAATCAAGGGCCACAACTCTGATGATGAAGAAGTTGTTGGCATTATGAAGAATTTGCTGTTCAATATCATTCACGGTATTCCTATCAACTACCACGATTTCTTCATGAGGACTTTGGCCAATGCTGCTCTGTCACCTTTTGAGTTGAAGCCTTATGCTCCCTGGATCATGAAGTTCATCAGATCAAGGTCTTCAATTCATTATAAGGCTGACTTTCAAAATCATCTCAGCTATTTGCCCCCCATTGAAGTCCTCAAGCGGACTATTTCCTCAGCTGATGAGAAGGGCAAGGCTGCTGTTATTGATGAAGGTACTCGTCCATTGGATGGACAGTTTCGCAAAGCTACTTCCTATTCCACCAATGATGACTCTGCAACTCAAGATTCTGCCGCCAAAGCTTCAGAACATCATCCTCAAGCCACAGCTCCGCGTGTGATGACTGATCGTGAACTTCTCCTTAGTCTTCATCAAAAAGTTGATCGAAATCACAAGTGGGCCAAGCGTCAGTTTGGTGCAATTCTTCAGAACATGACAGTCACTCAAAATACTGTGAAGAAGAATCACTACTACTTGCATGAAGTCTTTGACCGCACTTGGGCGATTCTGTCTAATCTTCATAGTGCTGAAGAACTCAAGGAGATGGGATTCCAACAGGACTTTGACTGGTCTCAGCCACCTTCGAAGAAAGTCAAAGTTCCTCAGCTTGTTGCCAGTTCATATTCTTCATCGCGCGAGACGGATGAAGCTGAAGACTTGAACGACACTGCGGCAGGCCCTACCTCAACAGACGACCCCAACAATGTTGGCGCTCCTCCATCGACATCATGATGATATTCTTCAGGGGCGTTAGTCCTCACTTTTCGTCCCTTTTGGTCATTCGATGACAAAGGGGGAGAAATTTGAGTTAGTCTTCAAGCGGGTCTTATATATGGGCTATATTTCTGTTAAGTTTCAACTCTTGCTCTTCTGAGGTGTTTGCTCTGATGAGTTGTAAACTTAAGTCCTATGGTGGTCTGATACTTTTGAACTGCCTTCTGCATGCTTATTTCCTCAAGTACCTTAATGCACGCATGCTGAATTTCGTCAGACACCATATTTCATCATGCATTTCAAATTCTTCATATCATATGTTAAATGCGTATGAATTTCAAGATATAGGAGGAGATCTCCATGATATTACTCAACAATGTGCATTTGCTATTCAAAGCAAATTCCTCAAATATGCACATCTTCAGGGGGAGTTCTTCTATATCTTGCAATCAAATTCCTCAATATCATTATTTACACTTCATATGTTTATCCCCGTTGAAAACTTAACCTATATTGTCATCAATCACCAAAAAGGGGGAGATTGTAAGTGCATCTAGTGCCCCTTAGTGATTTTGGTGTATTGAAGACTTATAGGTTAAGGGACTAATGTGTTTGTGAGTGTACACAGGTCTATAAGTCTATGAGGAGTTTGTTATTTACGATGAATGTCAACCCCTAAAAATGAATGTCTTCAACTGAAGACTTTGGTTTTCTTGAAGACTTTGAAAATGAAGAAATTGGTGTGACCCTGAAGACTTGATATTCATGCAAGGATTATGAAGCGTGAAGACTTTTGTTTTCGTAGTTTCATTTTCTTCTTCTTGAGTCATAGGAAACACTGTACTGTTAAAGGGGGTCGAGGTAAAACTAAGGAAAAGTTTCCAAGTGATGCTCAACTCAAAATCCTACACCTACCCAATCCTTTCGAGTGAAGCCATTGGAAATCTCATACAGTTTAGTCAAGTTCTTCAGTGACAGAGATGAAGTTCTTCTGTTCTCTGAGGAATTTGTTCTGACTGAGGAGTTAGGAATTCGCCAGTGCGGATTGCCTACAAGTGAGGTACATGATAGCCCTGAGGAATTTGATACTCAAATTTCTGACCGTTGTTGTGCTACGCGCCAGCTGTCCAAATATCCTACCCACCTAACGGTCATATCATTGAAGGGCATTTATGTCTTATCATGTCGGGCTGCTCCCTAGGCTATAAATAGCCGCCCCCTACAACCACTAGCTGGTTGGCTGCTCCGAAAGATAGATTGACACTTGTCATTTAGAGCATCCCATCCTCCGAGGACTTTGAGCGAAAATCATCAAGTGAGGAAAAACCCAAAAACCCAAACACCTACAAACCCAAAGTGATTGAGCATCACTGAAGAGATTGTTCCTGTGTGGAACCGACGCTTGTTACCTTTGAGGACTGCGCATCCTTCAGACGGTTAGGCGTCATGGTCTAGAGCATCCAAGAGGAAATTGTGGATTGCCGAGTGACCGAGTATGTGAAGGTTTGGAAGTCACCTGAAGACTTACCACGAGTGATTGGGCGAGGTATGTGTGACCTTAGCTCAAGGAGAATACGGTGAGGACTGTGTGTCCGGGACTGTGTGTCCTCCGGTTTAAATACCTAGCCGCTCTAACCAGACGTACAACTGTCACAGCAGTTGGAACTGGTCTACCAAATCATTGTCTTCTCCGAGCTGCTGGTTCTATTTCCTCAACCCTTTCATTTCCTCGCATTCTTGCTATGTATTTGATCATTACTGTTTGAAGACTTTGACTGAAGACTTTCTCAATTTCCTCAGTTCAATTTCTTCAGTCAGTTTTGTCTTCTGCCTGCTTATCCTGTGTTTACGCTACTTGTACTCTGCGCTTGTTTTCATTTCATCATGATGACTGTGCTACTGCTCTGTTATGTTTGCATCTGAGTACTTATTCCGCTGCTAAGTTGTTCGTCGCTTAGGAATTTCCTCACCTTGAAATTCCTCAGTGACGAATTTGTAAAAATCGCCTATTCACCCCCCCTCTAGTCGATATAACGCACTTTCATTTCGCGCAATACATGAGCGTGAGCCATGGATATAGCACTATAGGTGGAATAGAATATGGTGGTTGTGGAGAAGACAAAAAGAAGGAGAAAGTCTCACATCAACTAGGCGTATTAACAGGCTATGGAGATGCCCATCAATAGATATCAATGTGAGTGACTAGGGATTGCCATGCAACGGATGCACTAGAGTTATAAGTGTATGAAAGCTCAAAAAGAAACTAAGTGGGTGTGCATCCAACTCGCTTGCTCATGAAGACCTAGGGCAATTTGAGGAAGCCCATAATTGGAATATACAAGCCAAGTTCTATAATGAAAAATTCCCACTAGTATATGAAAATGACAACATAGGAGACTCTCTATAATGAAGATCATGGTGCTACTTTGAAGCACAAGTGTGGTAAAAGGATAGTAGCATTGCCCCTTCTCTCTTTTCTCTCATTTTTTTATTTTTTTTTGTTTGGGCTTCTTTTGGCCTCTTTTATTTTTTTGCAAAGTCCGGAGACTCATTCCAACTTGTGAGGGAATCATAGCTTCCATCATCCTTTCCTCACATGGGACAATGCTCTAATAATGATGATCATCACACTTTTATTTACTTACAACTCAAAAATTACAACTCGATTCTAGAACAAAATATGACTCTATATGAATGCCTCCGGCGGTGTACCGGGATGTGCAATGATCAAGAGTGACATATATAAAAAAATATGAACGGTGGTCTTGCCAAAAATACTATGTCAACTACATGATCATGCAAAGCAATATGACAATGATGAAGTGTGTCATAATAAATGGAACGGTGGAAGTTGCATGGCAATATATCTCGGAATGGCTATGGAAATGCCATAATAGGTAGGTATGGTGGCTGTTTTGAGGAAGGTATATGGTGAGTTTAATGCACCGGTGAAAATTGCGCGGTACTAGAGAGGCTAGCAATGGTGGAAGGGTGAGAGTGCGTATAATCCATGGACTCAACATTAGTCATAAAGAACTCACATACTTATTGAAAAAGTCTATTAGCTATCAAAACAAAGTACTACACGCATGCTCCTAGGGGGATAGATTGGTAGGAAAAGACCATCGCTCGTCCCCGACCACCACTCATAAGTAAGACAATCAATAAATAAATCATGCTCTGACTTCATCACATAACGGTTCACCATACGTGCATGCTACGGGAATCACAAACTTTAACACAAGTATTTCTACCAATCCACAGTTACTCACTAGCATGACTCTAATATCACCATCTTTATCTCTACTACTTAAAAAGAACATAAGGTTCCCATTTCACTTTTCTTCCCACCACCCCTTCGTCCAACCTTCCATGTATATGATAATCAATCACCTTAATTTACTTACCTTCTAAACCAATTCCACTTTAATTTACTTACCAAACTTCTAATCAAAATATAAGGTAATTCACGGGCAGAATTTGATGAACATTTATTTACACAATCACATTATTATTGACAGGTAAATCACAAGCTAACGTACTAGAATATTTATATCCCTTTGCAACGCACGGGCATTGTTCTATATCTCAAAACAAATGCAAGGAATCAAACTTCTCATAGTATTCAAAGCTCTTTATATGAAAGTTTTTATTATATCCCTCTTGGATGCCCATCATATTAGGACTAAATTCATAACCTAAGAAAATTACCATGCTGTTTAGAGACTCTCAAAATAATATAAGTGAAGCATGAGAGTTCAACAATTTCTATAAAATAAAGCCACCGCCGTGCTCTAAAAAGATATAAGTGAAGCACCAGAGCAAATTGCCTAGCTCAAAAGATATAAGTGAAGCACATAGAGTATTCTAATAAATTCACGATTCATGCATGTCCCTATCAAAAGGTGTGTACAGCAAGGATGATTGTGGAAAACTAAAAAGCAAAGACTCATATCATGCAAGACACTCCAAGCAAAACACATATCATGTGGTGAATAAAAATATAGCCACAATTAAATTTACCGATGGATTGAAGACGAAAGAGGGGATGCCATCCGGGGCATCCCCAAGCTTAGATGCTTGGTTGTCCTTGAATATTACCTTGGGTTGCCTTGGGCATCCCCAAGCTTAGGCTCTTGCCACTCCTTATTCCATAGTCCATCAAATCTCTACCCAAAACTTGAAAACTTCACAACACAAAACTCAACAGAAAACTCATGAGATCCGTTAGTATAAGAAAATAAATAACAACTTTTTGGTTCTATTGTGAACTCATTCTTTATTTATATTGGTATAATATCTACTGTATTCCAACTTTTCCATGGTTCATATCCTCCGATACTACCCATAGATTCATCAAAATAAGCAAACAACACATAAAAAACAGAATCTGTCAAAAACAGAATAGTCTGTAGCAATCTGTAAACTTCTTATATTTATGTAACTTCAAAAATTCTGAAAAATTAGGAAAACCTAGGAAATTTGCATATCAATCTTGTGTAAAAAAATCAGATCAAAATCACGCTTCTGTGATTTTTTAAAATTGTTTTACTTAGCGCAAAAGTTTCTGTTTTTCAGCAAGATAAAATCAACTATCACCGTAAGCCATCCCAAAGGTCTTAATTGGCTCAAACACTAATTAAAACACCAAAACACAATTACTACAGAGGTAATAATGTGTATTTTATTCAAGAACAGAAGCAAAACAAAAAACATAAAAATAAAATTGGGTTGCCTCCCAACAAGCGCTATTGTTTAACGCCCCTACCTAGGCATAAAACATAGATCTAGGTATTGTCATCTTTGGTATGCAATCCATAAGTAGCCCTCATAATAGATTCATATGGCAACTTAATTTTCTTTGTTGGAAAGTGTTCCATGCCCTTCCTTAACGGAAATTGAAATCTAATGTTTCCTTCTTTCATATCAATAATTGCACCAATCGTTCTAAGGAAAGGTCTACCAAGAATAATAGGACATGTAGGATTGCAATCTATATCAAGCACAATGAAATCTACGGGCATATAATTCTTATTTGCAACAATAAGAACATCATTAATTCTTCCCATAGGTTTCTTAATAGTGGAATCCGCTAGACACAAATTTAAAGAACAATAATCAAATTCACGGAAACCTAGCACATCACATTTAGTTTTTGAAATCGTGGAAACGCTAGCACCCAAATCACATAAAGCATGTCACTCATAATCTTTAATTTTAATCTTAATAGTACATTCCCACTCATCATAAAGCTTTCTAGGGATTGAAACGACCCGAGACCGACACTCTAGATGCCTTCCAGTTATTTCTTTGTCATCGTGTGTTTTTGTTTGCTTGTTGCATTTCATCATGGCATCATGCGCATTGCATCCGCATGTTTTCAAAAAACTATCATCCGTTAATAGTCGCTGCTTCTCTTTTTTGTTTTCGTTGACCGTTCCGAGACTAACCACACTTGCACACGACCGCCTAACATCTCTGCACAACCCACTTTTCCCCTCCTTGCAACTTGTCCGAAATTTCCCCGAACCCGAATCGCTCATTCATAACCGTTGGATCCGGATCAACCCCGTACATCCCCCAAACATCTTCGGTTTCGCGTTTGGACTCCCCTAGCCTGTTATTCCGGCCGTCCGATCTTAATCGGATGGTTAATTTAGCACCTAAACTTCCCCTGCCTGCTATAAATAGGTGATCAACCCTAGACCGGCTATCCCATCCATCCATCCCATCCGCCGCCACCCACCTGGTCTCCCCCTTCCTCGGGTCCTGTCCGATCCATTCAACTGATCCAGATGCCGCCGCACTCCACCTCTCTCCTGTCTCCCTCCTCGTGTTCAGCCACCACCCAACCAGCGCCTTGCACTGTTCTCCCCACAGCCAACCACCTCCTCCTCTCGATTCATCTCCGCGCCCGAGCAGGAGCGCTCGGTCTCGTCCACTCGCTCCGCCGCCCCGCCAGGCCAGGCCGTCGTCCCGTGCCCAAGCTCCTCCGCCCCCTGCAGTCTCATCTCCGGCCGCGCCAGCGACCAGTCGCCGCTCGCCGGAGCACACCGAACCAGCAGCAGCTACAGGCCGTCGCCTCAGTCGCCCTCGACCTTCGCAGCCTCCTCCCCGTCCCGTTCGTCTGCACCGCTGCCGTAGGGGAGTTTCGGCAAGGACCCCGCGACCACAAGGGCCTGACCCCGCCAGCGCTCCTAATCCCATCGGGATCCTCGCATGGAGCGCCGCCCTCCTCAAGCGCCTCCGCTGCCCTGCAGGTCAACGCGCCACACGCCTCCTCTTCCTTTCTCCTACCTCTGCCCTCACCCCGTGTAATCTCCCTCTTCCCGTGCAGCTCCCGCCATGGAGGGCCCTGTAGGAGCTTCTGCGTGCCCGCCACCGTGTCAGGAGGTTGCCAACGTTCGGATCGGCATGGATGCACGCCAGAACCGCCGCCATCTTCTTCCCGGAGCTCCGCCGTCGCCGGAGTCCCGCGCAAGCCGACACCGCAAGTTCCAGGCCACCGCTACTCTGCTTCCTGTCGAGCAGAGGAACGCGCCCGCAACCCCTGCCTCGCCCGCTCGTCCCAGCTGCGTTGACCGCCTCCCTCACGTGCGTGCGTGCGGGCACACGCGCTAACCTCATCTCCACCGTCTGGGCCTCAGCCCACTAGGTGAGACCCCCAGCGCCCTCCTGCTTTCCCCCGCTGTTGGGTTGAGCCCATTTGCTCTGCTGTTGCATGCCGCCTAGTGCCCTGCTTTCGGCCCAGGAACGTTTTCTTTAATGTCTGCGAATTTGCCTAATATTCCAGAGAAAAACTGTTTTACAGAAAAAAAAACCTTGCACTTCATGCATATCATAACTCACCAACCGTGCATCACATGTAAAAACTTTATATATGTAAAATGCTTAGAATTTCATCTAGTTTCAAAATATCCAACTTTCATCCATGTTAAAAATGTTAAAAATGTTGTTTGCATTTAATTTACGAAATGACATGCTAAAATGGTTTATTTCATAACTAAATAACCGTAGCTCCGAATTAAATAAACTTTATATGTAAATGGGGTAGAAAAATGTGTAAGTTGACATGGTGGCATTACTTTGCATGTTCAACAACTCTAAAATTGTGTATAGGACAGAACAGTACCAAATCCAAAATATGCACATGAGGGTTTTTTGGAATTGTTGTTTGTTGTTTCCGGCCTCATTTAAACTTGCCTAAATAGTTAGATTAATTATGCTTCATCTCTTGCCATGTTAATCAACATTTAATATTGATGGGTAGCATAAACGAGAGTGAACTAAATATTTGAATGTAGTGTTTCGTCAATATGTTGCATATTGAGCTCCACTTAATTTGTAGTATTGTTTGTTGCACTTTGCCATGCCATGAATCATTAAACCGGACATGCATCATACTTGATTGTGCATCATGCCATGTTTATGTGATGGTTGTTTACCATGTTGTTTGCTTCTTTCCGGTTGTGCTTCTTCTCGATAGTTTCGGTTACGTTGCGGTTGTGAGGATCCGTTCGACTACGTTGGTTCGTCTACATGGATTCGGTCTTCTTCCTAGTGGGACTTCAGGCAAGATGACCGTTACCTTGGATATCACTACTATCTTTGCTTGCTAGTTGTCTCGTTGCTATTGCTATGTCGCGCTTCCTACCACATATATGTCAGCCTCCCATATGCCATGATACAGTCTCTAACCACCCTTACCCAGCAAACCATTGTTTGGCTATGTTACCTCTTTGTTCAGCCCCTCTTATAGCGTTGCTAGTTGCAGGTGCAGTCGCAGGTCCATGTTGGGACATGGATTTCATGGGATATCACAATATCTATTATTTAATTAATGCATTTATATACTTGGTTTTGGGTGGAAGGCTCGGCCTTTTGCCTGGTGTTTTGTTCCACTCATGTCGCCCTAGTTTCCGTAATGCTGGTGTTATGATTCTTGATTATCATTCCTAACATGCTTAGGGGAATGGGACCCTCTTGACAGTTCGCTTTGAATAGCCGCTTCCAGCAAGGCCCAACTTTGGTTTTACCATTTGCCAACATAAACATACTGAATTAAATAATTAATTTGCATAGGGCGTCATGAACCCGAGGATTCTTTATTCCACATAATACAGGGGGGCCAGTGCTGATGGTGCTGGTCCAAAACTAGAGCACCGTGCGAGGCCGCCCCTTGGCAACTTGGGGTGTTTTGGTACTTGTACGCTTAGCTTATCCGTCGTGGCCCGAATATCTGATACGCGCGGCTCCTATCTGGGTGTCGGCACGTCGGATGGTCTTGCTGGACTTGTGTTACCATTGTCGAAATGTCTTGTGCACCGGGATTCCGAGGATACTTCGGGCTGACTCGAGGTTGATCGGGTTTTCTTGAGGTTGAGGTATTTCCACCGCAGCTTGTGTTGGCTTGTGATGGGCCAGGTTGGAACACCCCTGTAGGGTTAAATCTTACGCGAAGCCGTGCCCGCGGATATGTGGTACTTGGATATTTATAACCTCCGGTTGTAGATAACTTGACACTAAATCCTAATTAAAATACACCAACCGCATGCGTAACCGTGACCGTCTCTTTTCGAGGAAGTTCGAGAAGAGAACATGGTGGGGTTATGTTTGACTCATAAGTAGTTCAGGATCACTTATTGATCATTACTAGTTTGCGACCGTAATGCGTAGTTACTCTTCTTACTCTTGTACTCGTAAGTTAGCCATCATACAATGCTTAGTGATGCTGCAACCTCACCATTTATCCATTCCATACCCATTAAGCCTTGCTAGTCTTGATACCCATGGTAATGGGATTGCTGAGTCCTCGTGGCTCACAGATTACTACAACAACAGTTGCAGGTACAGGTAATGCGATGATCTGACGTGAGAGCGATGCTTGATCTATTTGGAGTTCTTCTTCTGCTTCTTCTTCTTCGATCAAGGGATAGGTTCCGGGTCGGAAGCCTGGGATTAGCAGGGTGGATGTCGTTCTTCTTTTTCATTTGGTTTCATCTGCAGTCGGATCCTGCTCTTTTGTATGATGATTGCTATGTATTCATGTATTCATGTTGTAGCTTGTGGCGAGTGTAAGCATTTATCTTGTATTCTCATCTATTCAGTACATGGTATGTTGTAATGATATCCATCTTGCTATGCGCTCGAAATGCGGTTGTGTCCCAATCATAAATTCATCAAGTGATTGGGATAGAATCGCATCTTGGACGCTACAAGTTGGTATCAGAGCCTTACCGACCGCAGGAGCCCCCTTGATTGATCGAACCGTTGACGTTGTTGGGTCTACAAAAAAACTATTTTGAGTCTACTTATATATCGGAGAGTAGGAATTCTTTTTACTCCTCATCCCCATCATCGCTCTGGTAAGGACTCGTGACGTAGGTGTTTTGGATCCATCACTCTCCTTTTTCACTCACTTTTTTTAGGATCACGCGGGTATTGTTGGAATCGTTGCGATATCGGTGTGATGGATTTCTGTCTTGGTGCTTCCTATCTAGGGTGGTGTCCGGGGGAGTTGAGCTCCAAGGTTGTCCTGTCACAGTGCTTATCGTTTCAGTTCTGGAATACCAGAGGACGCCGACATCGAAACGCTGCCATACTTTTCATGATGGCAAATAGTGCCATGACTTATCCCCAGTACTGGAGGAGATAGCATGGATGATCTTCCATGACTAGTATCGTTGTTGTTTTCGAAGGTCCGAAGTAAACGAGTTTCCGAGGTTTTCTTGCTTATGTGTTGACGGATGTGATACATTTGGAGCGTAGAATTCTGTTAGGAGTTGTGTGATGATATTTTGCTGCTTGTATCCGTTGGCCAGATTGCATAACCAGAAAATTGCGGGAGTTCTCAGGTGGGAATTCAAGTAGTTACCTAGGATATCTTTCCAACACATGCATGACATGAGATTGGGGTTCGACGTCTAGTGGTCCGCCTGTCCACGGTCGGTTTTACAGTAGTCTCGTTGTGTCTTAATGAGCCTTGTGTAGCTTTGTTATGGCTTGGGGACGCTTCGTATGTCATGTGCACTGCCTTGTACATGATGGTGATGTACGATCGAGCCCGTGTGGGCCCCACCATGAAGATTTTGGACGAAATATCTATCATATGTTTGTTTCAGCTGATTCCACAAGCCAATCCTTTGTTTTGATTTGAGTTGTGGTATTCGAGTTGCTTCAATGTCAAGTGTTGATTCCATACCTTTTCCAAGCGGTGTTCTCATATTTTTATGGGAGTGCTAATCCTTCTTGATCATCGAGATTGTCATCTCATTTTTTCCCAACCGGTGTGCTTCTCTTCAAGTTAATCCTATCCTTTCAATATTTGCTAGATCAATTCTCAGTTCTTCGCAACGGTGTTTGTTTCATCGGTCCCAGGTTGCCTTTGTTTTCCCACCATCCCACCCTTTACTTCAAGGACTCATATCTTAATCAAGTATCCATTTTATTCATGAGAAGTCTCTCCATTTTTTCCCTTCAATCTTCTTATCCAGTGTTTCCTCGTGAAGATGCTCAGGAGCTTAAAGTTTATCATTCTTCATTCTCTTTTCTTCTCCGGTGGACTAAATGCAAGCTTTCGGTGTTGATCATATCCCTTTCGTCCTTTCATATGCTTTCTCATGCCAGTGCACCTCTTATTTATTCACCTCTCTCTATTCATATATGGAGTGCTCAAGATATCTCAGAAGATTCGTGCTTCCATTCTTAATCCGTTCAAGCTATTTTGAGGTTGTTATCTCATTCAAGCCGTCTAATTCAACCAGTGCAATCTCTCTTTAAAAGTCTTCAACGGTGTTTCTTCGAGTGGGCCCTAACCCACACGTCTTTTCCCAGGATCTTACCTGACTTCTAATTTGTCCGGAGTGATTCTCAAATTCTTTTCCAAGTTTGACGTAGGAATGAATTCTCATCAGTCAAATGCCTCCTCCAAAATCGCTTTCAAATTCTTTCCACCTTTCGCTTAACTTTTCTACCCTTCATTGTTCCAGAGTGTCTCAACAATTTTGGTGGTGTTTTTCTCAGCATTTGAAGACCGAAGAAGAGTTTTCCTCCAAATCTTTGTCCGTTCTCATGAAGATTCGGGGTGCAAGCTTCATGCTATACTCTCAATTGTTTCGAGTCGTGAGAAATTCTTTTCATGACCGTCCCAAATGCTTTGCATGAGTTGTTTTCGTTTTGATTCTCCGAAGGCCATCATTTCAGAAGATATCTTCGTTCTATGTTTTCAGCTTCGTTCTCCAATTATTCCACATGGATGCCTCTTCGTTTGTCTCCATATTCTTCCCGGTGATTCATTCTCTTTTCTTCAATCATTTTCAATTCTTACGGTGGTTAGTTCAAGATTCCTCTCCTTTGCTATCGTATCAATTCATTTGTTCTCCCAAAAATCCTACTGGTCGTGCGTTGAAGACCATCCAAGTTTGCGCTAAATCAATCCTTTTCAATGAGAATAAGTGGTATGCCAAATCCATTGCTTGTCACAATTTAAATTGGTGAAGGATACGCATAACATAATTCTTTTTCTTGTTTCATCCAAGTGATTAATTCCTTCTTCCGGATTTCGTTCATGATATCAATTTCTTGGTTCCAAGTTGTTCATTTTTCTTTTCCGAAGTTCCAAGCTCTCTCAGTTATATCGTCATGAAGCTTCATTTAAATCATTGCAAGGCTTCAATCTTGTTCTTTTCAACCTTCAATTCTTTTATATAATCCTTCCAGTACTGGAGTTCTTCTCGGAGTCTCAACATGGTGGTTCGATAAGGATTCAATTTATTCTCGAAGTGTTCTTCAAGGTTCTTCTTGGAGGAGCTCAATTATTCTTCATCTTGCATCCAGAAGTGCAATTCTTTCTACCTTATTTTTTTGTGGTGGTAGTATATCATTCTTGATTCATAAGGAGTCTCGAAGTGAAGTTGTCAAGAATGAGATATGTTAAACCCATCAATCTCTTCATTGCAGTTATCTTGGTATAGATTTCACCTAAAGCCTTCCCTAAGGAATGTTGCTATTGTGGTGCTTATCAATGATCCAAGTTATCTCTTTATCATCTTGATGGAAAGAAGTTTTTTTATCTCTTTGGTGTTCTCAATCAAATTAATTGATTCCGTTACTGGCAAGTCTTCACCTCATAAGTTTGGGATGTTTTCCGTAAGACAATTGGAAATCATATCTTTTGTTGTTGATTTTCCAACAACTCCGTTCAACCCTTCTTCGTAGGAAGGCTCCTTCATGTTCATTCATGGTGGAAATTGTTGTTCTTTTCTCCGTTCTTTTCATTCCATTCTTTCAATTTTTCCGGAAGCATTGTGTTGCTGCTCTCTTCGAGGTAGCAATCCATCTTGTCAAGTTCATGTTAAATTCCTTCGCTTTTTAGCCGGAGTGTTGTCCGAATTCTTTCATTCTTATTCCTTCTTCCTCTTGTCCAACGGACTGTTTGCAATCTCGTTCATCGACGTTGTATTTTTCTTTCAAGTTGTTCAACCTCTCAAGGTTCTCTGGATTCACTCGTTGGTCAAAGAAGCAACTTTGTTTTACCTCTTCTCTCCATTTTCATCCCTAGATCTCGGGGCGAGATCTCTTGTAAGTGGAGGAGAGTTATAACGACCTGAGACCGACGCTCCAGATGCCTTCCAGTTATTTCTTTGTCGTCGTGTGTTTTTGTTTGCTTGTTGCATTTCATCATGGCATCATGCGCATTGCATCCGCATGTTTTCATAAAACTTGCATCCATTAATAGTCGCTGCTTCTCTTCGTTGTTTTCATTGACAATTCCGATACTAACCACACTTGCATACGACCGCCTAACATCTCTGCACAACCCACTTTCCCCCTCCTTGCAACTTGTCCGAAATTTCCCCGAACCTGAATCGCTCATTCATGACCGTTGGATCCGGATCAACCCCGTACATCCCCCAAGCATCTTCGGTTTCGCATTTGGACTCCCCTAGCCTACTATTTAGGCCGTCTGATCTTAATCGGATGGTTCATTTAGCCCCTAAATTTCCCCTACCTACTATAAATAGCAGATCAACCCTAGACCGGCTATCCCATCCATCCATCCCATCCGCCGCCACCCACCTGGTCTCCCCCTTCCTCGGGTCCTGTCTGATCCATCCAATCGATCCAGCCGCCGCTGCACTCCACCTCTCTCCTGTCTCCCTCCTCTTGTTTAGCCACCACCCAACCAGTGCCTTCCCCGTTCTCCCCATAGCCAACCACCTCCTCCTCTCGATTCATCTTCGCGCCCGAGCAGGAGCGCTCGGTCTCGTCCACTCGCTCCGCCGCCCTGCCAGGCCAGGCCGTCGTCCCATGCCCAAGCTCCCCCACCCCCTGCAGTCTCATCTTCGGCCACGCCAGTGACCAGTCGCCGCTCGTCGGAGCACACCGAACCAGCAGCAGATCCAAGCCATCGCCTCAGTCGGCCTCGACCTCCGCAGCCTCCTCCCCATCCTGTTCGTCTGCACCGCTGCCGTAGGGGAGTTCCGGCAAGGACCCCGTGACCACAAGGGCCTGACCCCGCCAGCGCTCCTCCTCCCATCAGGATCCTCGCATGGAGCGCCGCCCTCCTAAAGCGCCTCTGCCGCCCTGCAGGTCAACACGCCCCACGCGTCCTCTTCCATTCTCCTACCTCTGCCCTCACCCCGTGTAATGTCATTCTTCCCGTGCAGCTCCCGCCATGGAGGGCCCTGCAGGAGCATCTGCGCGCCCGCCACCGCGTCAGCGTGGATGCATGCCAGAACCGCCACCATCTTCTTCCCGGAGCTCCGCCGTCGCCGGAGTCCCACGCAAGCCGACACCGCAAGTTCCAGGCCGCCGCTGCTCTGCTTCCTGTCTAGCAGAGAAACGCGCCCGCAACCCCTGCCTCGCCCGCTCGTCCCAGCCATGTTGACCGCCTCCCTCACGTGCGTGCGGGCACACGCGCTAACCTCATCTCCACCGTCTAGGCCTCAGCCCACTAGGTGAGACCCCCAGCGCCCTCCTGTTTTCCCCCGCTGTTGGGTCGAGCCCATTTGCTCTGCTGTTGCATGCCGCACAGTGCCCTGCTTTCAGCCTAGGAACGTTTTTTTAATGTCTACGAATTTGCCTAATATTCCAGAGAAAAACTGTTTTACAGAAAAACCCTTGCATTTCATGCATATCATAACTCACCAACCGTGCATCACATGTAAAAATTTATATATGTAAAATGCTTAGAATTTCATCTAGTTTCATTATATCCAACTTTCATCCATGTTAAAAATGTTGTTTGCATTTAATTTGCGAAATGACATGCTAAAATGGTTTATTTCATAACTAAATAACCGTAGCTCCGAATTAAATAAACTTTATATGTAAATGGGGTAGAAAAATGTGTAGGTTGACATGGTGGCATTACTTTGCATGTTCAACAACTCTAAAATTGTGTATAGGACAGAACAACACCAAATCCAAAATATGCACATGAGGATTTTCCGGAATTGTTGTTTGTTGTTTCCGGCCTCATTTAAACTTGCCTAAATAGTTAGATTAATTATGCTTCATCTCTTGCCATGTTAATCAACATTTAATATTGATGGGTAGCATAAACAAGAGTGAACTAAATATTTGAATGTGGTGTTTCGTCAATATGCAACTCGTTGCATATTGAGCTACACTTAATTTGTAGTATTGTTTGTTGCACTTTGCCATGCCATGAATCATTAAACTGGACATGCATCATACTTGATTGTGCATCATGCCATGTTAATGTGATTGTTGTTTACTGTGTTGTTTGCTTCTTTCCGGTTGTGGTTCTTCTCGATAGTTTCGGTTATGTTGCGGTTGTGAGGATCCGTTTGACTACGTTGGTTCGTCTACTTCATGGATTCGGTCTTCTTCCTAGTGGGACTTCAGGCAAGATGACCGTTACCTTGGATATCACAACTATCTTTGCTTGCTAGTTGTCTTGCTGCTATCACTATGTCGCGCTTCCTACCACATATATGCCAGCCTCCCATATGCCATGATATAGCCTCTAACCACCCTTACCCAGCAAACCGTTGTTTGGCTATGTTACCGCTTTGCTCAGCCCCTCTTATAGCGTTGCTAGTTGCAGGTGCAGTCGCAGGTCCATGTTGGGACATGGATTTCATGGGATATCACAATATCTATTATTTAATTAATGCATCTATATACTTGGTTTTGGGTGGAAGGCTCGGCCTTTTGCCTGGTGTTTTGTTCCACTCATGCCGCCCTAGTTTCCGTAATGCTGGTGTTATGATCCTTGATTATCATTCCTAACACGCTCAGGGGAATGGGACCCTCTTGACAGTTCGCTTTGAATAACCGCTTCCAGCAAGGCCCAACTTTGGTTTTACCATTTGCCAACATAAACATACTAAATTAAATAATTAATTTGCATAGGCCGTCAAGAACCCGAGGATTCTTTATTCCACATAATACAGGGGGGGCAGTGCTGATGGTGCTGGTCCCAAACTAGAGCACCGTGCGAGGCCGCCCCTTGGCAACTTGGGGTGTTTTGGTACTTGTACGCTTAGCTTATCCGTCGTGGCCCGAATATCTGATACGCGCGGCTCCTATCGGGGTGTGGGCAAGTCGGGTGGTCTTGCTGGACTTGTGTTACCATTGTCGAAATTTCTTGTGCACCGGGATTCCGAGGATACTTCGGGCTGACTCAAGGTTGATCGGGTTTTCTTGAGGTTGAGGTATTTCCACCGCAGCTTGTGTTGGCTTGTGATGTGCCACGTTGGAACACCTTTGCAGGGTTAAATCTTACGCGAAGCCATGCCCGCGGTTATGTTGTACTTGGATATTTATAACCTCCGGTTGTAGATAACTTGACACTAAATCCTAATTAAAATACACCAACCGCGTGCTTAACCGTGACCGTCTCTTTTCAAGGAAGTTCGAGAAGAGAACACGGTGGGGTTATGTTTGACTAGTAAGTAGTTCAGGATCACTTATTGATCATTACTAGTTTGCGACCATTATGCATAGTTACTCTTATTACTCTTGTAATCGTAAGTTAGCCATCATACAATGCTTAGTGATGCTTCAACCTCACCACTTGTCCATTCCATACCCATTAAGCCTTGCTAGTCTTGATACCCATGGTAATGGGATTGCTGAGTCCTCGTGGCTCACAGATTACTACAACAACAGGTGCAGGTACAGGTAATGCGATGATCTGACGTGAGAGCGATGCTTGATCTATTTGGAGTTCTTCTTCTGCTTCTTCTTCTTTGATCAAGGGATAGGTTCTGGGTCGGGAGCCTGGGATTAGCAGGGTGGATGTCGTTCTTCTTTTTCGTTTGGTTTCATCCGCAGTCGGATCCTGCTCTTTTGTATGATGATTGATATGTATTCATGTATTCATGCTGTAGCTTGTGGCGAGTGTAAGCTTTTATCTTGTATTGTCATCTATTCAGTACATGGTATGTTGTAATGATATCCACCTTGCTATGCGCTCGAAATGCGGTTGTGCCACAATCAAGAATTCATCATGTGATTGGGATAGAATCGCATCTTGGGCACTACATTTCATCATAGCATCAACGACATGTTTAGTAAAAGCTTTATTTTGATTATAAGCATGAGGAGAATTCAACATGGATTGCAACAAGGGAATACAATCTATCAAAGAACAATTATCATAATTAAAGTCCTTGAAATCCAAAAGAGTGGGTTCATCGCTACTTAAAGTTTTGATCTCTCCAATCCCACTTTTATCAATTTTTGCATTAAGATCTAAAAACTCCGAATCATTGGGACGCCTTCTAGCTAAAGTTGACTCATCTCGAGTCCCATCTTTATCAAGATTTATATTAGCAAACAAAGATTCAATAGGAGTCACACCAATCACTTTAATATCTTCATCATTATTCAAAGATTCCGGTTTAGTGGCCATCTTATTCACCAAAGTGGTTTGTTTATCGGAAATTTGGCCTACTAAATTTTCAAGATGAGCAAATTGAGATTTAAGACCATAAAATTCCTTTGTAACGTCATCAAGCTCTTTATTAATATACTCCATCATAGTTTTTTTTTCTTTAAGCTCGTTCCTAAAGAAACTATTATGCTCAAATTGTAAAGACATGAAGCTTTTAGCATTATTTTCAATCTCTTCCAACTTCCTAAAATAAGGATCAAAACTCTTGGGTTGAGCCATACGGGCAAACAAGCAATCTAACACACGAGCAACCAGAAAGCAAACGAAAAGACAAACGGAAGAAAGGCGAATAAAAAGGCAAATCTTTTTGTGTTTTTCTGAAATCGTTTTAGAAGTGGGGGAGAGGAAAACGAGAGGCAAATGGCAAATAATGTAATGCAAGAGATGAGAGTTTATGGTGGGTACTTGGTAGGCTTGATGTAGAACCTCCCCGGCAACGGCGCCAGAAATTCTTCCTGCTACTTCTTGAGCTTGCGTTGGTTTTTTCCTTGAAGAGGAAAGGGTGATGCAGCAAAGTAGAGATAAGTATTTCCCTCAGTTTGAGAACCAAGGTATCAATCCAGTAGGAGGTACACGCAAGTCTCCAATCTATGCACCTGCACAAACAATCAAACACTTGCACCCAACACGATAAAGGGGTTGTCAATCCGTTCATGGTCACTTGCAAGGATGAGATCTGATAGGGATAGATATAAAAGATTACTAAAACGTAAAACAAAGTAAAAGTAAATAAATTGCAGCAAGGTATTTTTGAGTTTTTTGGTTTGTAGATCTGAAAATATATGATGGAAAATAGACCCGGGGGCATAGGTTTCACTAGAGGCTTCTCTCTTGAAAGAAAACATACGGTGGGTGAACAAATTACTGTCGAGCAATTGATAGAAAAGCGCAAAGTTATGACGATATCCAAGGCAATGATTATGAATATAGGCATCACGTCCGTGTCAAGTAGACCGACTCCTGCCTGCATCTACTACTATTACTCCACACATCGACCGCTATCCAGCATGCAGCTAGAGTATTAAGTTCAAAAGAACGGAGTAACGCACTATTGCAGGATGCTGCTAACGCGACACTACGATCAGACACCCTTTGATGAAACTGTGTGCGATGCATTAATCGCAAATGGTGATGTAAAAAACCCGTCAAAAAAGATGCAAAACATTTGCGATGGCGGAGACATCAAACACGGTTCAGATTTTAGTTAGTGTGCGATGCAGGGCACACGGATGATCCATACGAACTGTTTGCGATGAGACAGAACAACAGAAATGGGCAGCCATATCAGGGTGTGTGCGATATACGGCATACAGTTCGCTCAGATGAACTATTTGCTATTAGGGAGTGCAACAGAAACGGTTAGCCAGATCAAGGTGTGTGTGATATACGGCATACGGTTCACTCGGACGAGCTATTTTCGATTAGGGAACACAACAGAAATGGTTCAACTTAACAAGATGTCTGTGATATGCGGCATACAGTTCACATAGATGAACTGTTTGCGATGAGCCAAAAGAACACAAACGAGTCGTATAAACAAGATATGTGTGATACGCGGCAAACAGCCCACTCGGATGAACTGTTTGCGATGAGAAATTACAACACAGACGGTTACTACAGTTGATTCGTGTGCGACTCTGTGTGTACAAAAAACTTTGAAACTTGCATACTAGTTGCTTGCGGTGGCTATGAGTATCGCACATGATGTGTCTGCGAGTACTCGTGTGCGATGATTAGTAAGTTACACATACGTTTCCTTATGTTAACACGTGTGTGAAGTTGCAATATGGACAATTAATATGCAAATACCTTCTGGACATCGGTGCTGATTGCCACATCCAAAACATGGACGTCCTCTACTCTACCGCTCTACCAGGCACACTCTTAAACTCAATGAATTGTGTGCGATACTAATACTTTCCATGAAAATTTAAGAACTTGGCTAACAGCATTTGAGTAACATATATATAGTGGTTACACTATTCGACAAAAGGAGGATCTTTGTAACACGGTTTTGACAACCATATGGTCCATATCTACATACTTAACATAGTAACAACTATCACATTTTAAGAGGCTGAGGGCCAACAACCATATGGTCCATATCTACATACTTAACATAGTAACAACTAGGACATTTTAAGAGGCTGAGGGCCAACAACCACAACTATCCGCTGGAAGCAGCTTGATCATGGCGACTCGGCATCTTGTCAATGAAAAGTAAGAACCCTCTTGTGCCTTGGTAGATCCTGAGTAGAACAGTGTCTCCAATTTTCCAATATGGATGCATTGCCATGACAAGCGAGAACTTGTTAATTTGAATGGTTCCATTTCTGCGGGAAATGCAGTACCTTGCAATCACTTTGGCGTTATTAGCAGGAACAAGTGTATTTCGACCACGTCGGCAAATCGATCCAGGAACAGCTACAGCGGGTAATTTCTGTTGAAATGTAGAATAAAAACCAGTTGTAACATATTGTTGAAGATATAAATAGTTTATGAGCATCAACATAAAAATAAGACTTTGTACCAGCGTTTTGTGCACACAATTGGTCTTGTTCAATGTGTGCACCATAGGTATAATTAATCCCATCCAAAATCCAACATTCATACGTTGTGCTATCTCTGTCAGATTATCAACAAAGTTTATGACATGCTTCAAGTCCTTCCAGTGAAATTTGGTACTCTTAGTAACATACAAATCGTTAACTATGCATCCAACATATCCTGCTTAAAAGGTGAAAGGTATTATTTATTCAGAACATAGCAGAAGAATATATAGTGCGCATAAATTGGTAAATAGAATTTGTTACTGCCTAGGAATGGAGTCAGAAAATGAAATCACAATTGGTTGCTTAAATAGTGATCAATTAGTCAGAACAAATACCCCAATTTTGCTAAGTAATATGCCAGCATGGAGAAAGTTGAAAGGATACTAACCTTGATCAGACTTTGATCGGCTGATGACGTTGGGGAAGTAAACATCCATGTTAATTAGACCAGGCTGTGGTGCACGCACTAGAATTTTATTGCCAGCTTTCAGTTCATAACACTAATACATTTTTCTCCAAAGGTCCACATCAAAATAGGAGTGACCATCTTTATCAAGTTTTACGCTAACTGTCATTGTAAATCCATGTTGCGTTATCAATATGACATCCATCGAGTCATCAACAAATAAAGCCCAAGATTTCCTTCTACTCCTGTTCTTGCAAAGCAAGGGATGTACTGCTTGAAATGAAAATTAAGATCGTAAATTAGATATATTGAAATAACAGAGCAAGATGCAAATATGGGAGTAACTGATAGAACAGATTAATATATAGATGAAAGCAAAGTACAAAAATAGATAATTAAAAATAAATAATGTACCAAAGATTTGATGCAAATATGAGAGTAACTGAATGAACAGTACATCATAAATTTGCCTAATATAGGGGGGAAAATCGGCTTTGACATCTAGGCTGCACGTGGCACCGTACCTTTTATCCAAATGTAGCAATAGACGGTATATGTTCACAAATTTAGGCCATGCCGACCGTGGTAGGGTGATATTGAACATACCAAGCACTCCCTGAAGTCATCCGGAATGGTGAGATAGAACTTCGTTTCCGACTGGCCGCGACCACACTTGCCCGATTTGTGCTCACACTGTGGACACATGAATGAAAACCCTCGAATCAGCTTGAAGAAAAATGAATCCACGGTGATTTTCGCCGGTTGATTAACAACAACGGACGGACTGCGATAAGAGATGAGTGAATATTTTGCTAAATTGATTACCTTCTCACTGAGAAAAATCCCCGGCCCAATCCCGCAGAAAACCCCAATCGACCAGAGTCTAGAATGTCGGTGCAAGTCGATGCAGATAGGCGGCGGCAAGCGGTAGGGGCGATATCCCATGCCGTTTGGAGCGCGACCTCCGCCTGCCGACGACAGCCGTCAAGCTTAGGGTGGCCACCGCGATAGAAGTTGATGAGGTGCAGAGTTGCGGAGGAGTCCGCGGCGAGTGGGTGGGGACGAAGTGGGCGAGGGTTTTCTTTTTTCCTTTTGCATGTGTGGGTGAACACACACGGTTCGCAGAGGCGACGGAGATGAATCGTGTGCGATAGTAAATCACCGAGATTGGAGGGGAATCCAAATTTCCTTTGTCCTTTGTCCATGAGTTTTTTTCTACGATGAACATAAACCCTGCAAATCACCGTGTTCAAATTTGGCACTTTTACGGGTTCATTTACAATATTTAGGGGATTATGTGCATTTTCTAGGCATTAATGCACATAATTCAAATTCAAACAATCGGTGCATGAAAATGTAACACCCCAAAAATTTAATCATGTTTTTACTAAATAAAATTTGGCCTGAAATAAAAATTTTGATTTATAAGTAAGTCCTTTATTGTTTTCAGAGTATTTTCTATTTCTGTTTTTCAATATTCTTCCCTCCATATAGAAATTTTGAAAATAATGTTGTGCCTTTGGGAGTTTTCTTAAACCTTTTCATTTATATTTTAATAACAGTAGGAGTTATTTTCAGAATAAAATTTGCCTCTAAATAATTCTTTTAATAGATTTTTCAATACTTTAAATGCCTCTGTTGCACTACAACCTTTTTAAATAATTCTTTTAAATTTACACAAAAATTATGGGAGGTCATGTGATGCCTACATATCACTTTTATGCAAAAACACAACTTAGTCTTTTGTAAATTTTGAGTGAAACAATCTCTTTTCATTTCTGTCCCATTTCTGAGTTATAACTGCAACCCCAATTTTCCCTGCTCCAAAAATTCTGAAAATTTTCCCACCTACAGTCCTTCCAACTAAACCCTTAAGTCCAAAATTTTATCTCCATTGGAATCTTTTTAGTTCACCAAATATTCCTCTGTAGTTTCTGTCCAGAAATGAAATTCCCCCAAACTTGCACTAGAAAGTTTTGCATTCTGCCAAACCAATCACACCATCATTTTATTCATCTAAGGAGACACCATCCTGGAAATTTTCATGCCTAGAAAAGCTTCCTAGATACCCCTAGCATTCTATCAAACAGGTGAGGTGCATGGCAGAATTTAGCAAAGCTTTTGTCATGCACTGCACACCTGCTTCCCTAGCCATTTTAACATATCCACCAGTCTTGCTATCTAAAGGATCCCCACCCTACTAAATCTCCCTTGCAACCGACACTTATAGATGCCACTGGCATTGCCTCGAACAGGTTGTGCGCGTGCATGGAGCGCGTCCAGAGCACGCGTTCTGCAGCCTCTAGCATCGAGCTCTGCCGCTCACTCTGTTGCCTCCCCTGCTTGCCCGAGTCTTCCCCTGGATCACCACGTCACCCCTGGCCCTCGTCGACACCTTCCCTTGGCTCCTAGTGCCGACCCCCGCCGCCTCCACCGGCCTCAACTGCCGCAGTTAAGGCTCCCACCGCAATCCACTCGGGGACGGCACCGACCGGGCCACCTGGTGCTTCCCGAGCTCATCCACACCGCGCCGACCTCACCGACCACTCCACCAACCCGCCGACCTCGCCAACTACCTTGACGGCGCCATGAATGGCCGCCGCCGTCGTATCTTCTCGGGGAAGCCACGGAACCACCCTCCCCGCGCTATATAAACTCACCTCGGCTCCCACAGCTCCTGACGATCACTCCTCACCTCTCCGAAATCCACCCCGAGCAGCCAAGCAAGCCGAAGCGGTCTTCTTCACCGTCTCCGGAAGCTACGGTCGCCGCCACCTCGCCGATGATTCTGACATCTACAAAGCTTTCCCCTCCTCCATTTCTTCTCCTAAAGCACCCACTCGACCCCACGGATTCGTTCCAGCCACCAATTTCGCCGGAGGTAGCATGTGGGTGAAACGCGCAATTTTGCTCCCGCCGGAGTCCTTCTGGCAAGCTCGCCGCCGGCAACCACTCGCTCCCCGGAGGGCGTGCTGCACACCGACGGAACCACCTCGGTCTCCTGGGCCCAATGGTGGGCTCAGCTCGCCGCGGGACGCCGCCCTTCGCTGGCAATGGTCGCCGGAGCTGCGCCTCCGCTCTGCCACGGGAGAGAGACTGCCAAGACGACCCCGGTCAAACCTGACAAGTGGGGCCGCCCTTCAGCCTCACAAGCCACGGGTCCCACCGTTAAGTGGACACGGGTTTTCTGCAAATTCGTGTTCGCACGACGAAAGCGTATTCCAGCAATACGCCATCGGCGTCGACTGACCTCTTCGCACGGCCGAACAGCTGGGTCGGCCCAGTAACACCAGTGGCTATGCAGCGCTCAAGGCGCCCCTCTGCCTTTCTCTTTTTCTTTTATCAGTAGTTTTCCATTATTTCCACAGCAGTCATTTTGCATCCAAATTGGATGAATCAAATTTCTACAGATCCCTAAAATCATGCTCTACTATTTCAGCTTAGGTGAACATTTTTACTAGGCCTTGTCTCTATTGAACCTATTAAATAGTCCTTTTAATCAATTACTTCAACTTAGAAATTCCATAAGTAATTCATATTAACTCCTGGGTGTTTCCAGTTGTGACTGAGAGTGGGGCACCCCTTGGAATCCGCGCGTATTAATAGTGATCCCATGCAGGACGTTGGTCTCTCCGTCTCAGAGTTTTACTTGAACGATGCTTTGGGTGATTCCTGGCATCTGGAAAGTTAATCTGGTGTGTGCTGGTTAGGTGTGTTTTCAACCCAAAGACCGTAATGGGAATTAGTCAGTGTCATGGTACTGACTAAAGAAATCCTTTACTTGTGGGTAATGAGTACACCCTCTGCAGAGTTTAAACCTATTCGAATAGTCGTGTCCGCGGTTAGGGGCTACATTCTGGGTTGGTCAAGTGTCGGTCTTCGGAGGAAAATAATTAAATGGTGCCTGAGATATTTTGCAGGACAATTATTAACACCCTGATGCTACCATGAATATTTTATACATGTTAATGTTATTATGGTTGTGCATATTATTGAGGACTAACCCGTTTCTCTTATTTTGTATTTCCTGAGTGTCTCAGGGGCTGGCTAGACTACCCCGGGCACTCAAATTTTATTTTCAAGACCTCTCATGGCGTCCCTCGAGTTCACAGGCGGTTTATCGCGCCACTACTCTTGTGGACACCCGATTGGCATTTCTCTTCAAGTCCGACCGTGGCGTCACTTTTGACACCTGACTGGCATTTCTTTTCAAGACCTCTTTGCGGCGTCCCTCGAGTTTACAGGCGGTCCCGCCACTACTCTTGTGGACACCCGATTGGCAAATCTTTTGTTTCTCTGAATGTTACTTGGGCTGGCTAGACTACCCGTGGCATTCATTGCGTTATTTCTGACAAGTTTGGTCATGACTAACATGCTATATTTACTCCTGTATCATTTTGCTATTGTCATGTCATGATTTACATTTGTGTCAGCATGAGAATTTTTGCATGATCCAGCATGAGCATACGCATATAGTTTGGTTCAACATGATCATATATTTTATCTGCTGCATTCGGTATATCTTTTGTTCATGATGTTTGTGAGTACATTCAAACGTACTCATAGGCTTGTCCCTGGCTATTTACTTGGCCAGGTCAGGATTTCAGCGAGGAGTATTACCACGACGTCCGTGCGGAGCCTAGGATAGCAGCTACGCGGATAGGAATTATCCGGGTCAGCTGTTCCTGTGGGAATGGAGCCCCATCGACGTTGGAGAACCACGAGTCGCGTCCGTCACCCATAACCTTTATGGTCTTGTATCCAATTCTTGTAATAGCTTGGTAATCTATAACAAGGATGTGTCCACCGGTAACAGTAATCCTGGGCTGGTGATGACACGAGGGGTTAATTTCTGGAATGTCATGTCCCGGCCCCGACAGCCTTGGTATCAGAGCCAGGCTGACCATTGGCTAATCCTATCTTAGCCTGGTCGCTATCCGTAGGTTTTCACACCGTCCACATCATTTCCTATCCATCGTCAAGCCCATCCAATCCGATAACCGCACAGTGGCAGCCGACATCTTTTGACAGTCGGTGCCCAACCTATCAACCTAGCCCATAGGCTATGTGCCTGTGGCCGACACCTGAGTTGTCCCATCCGCAAGCGTGTGATGGAAGACTCCGTTGGCTTATAAGAGAAGCCTTGCCTGGACACAGCACATCACAGCCTCACTCTCAGTTCAATATCCAACACCCCAAGATGCCTGGTCCCATCGTCCACAACGAGACCACCGCAGCCGAGCTTGAAGGCTTTGTAGCCATTCTCGCCAATCTCACCTGTCGTGCTCTCGGCATCGAAGAGCCGCCGGAGTATGTCGTGTACCAAGAGCACGCGAGTGATGCCATCCACCACTACTGGGCCACGGTGCACATCCACGGGAGGGGCACCACCGCAGAGCGCCCTTACCGGTTCACTGGGAGGACGACCACCGACGAGCCCCAAGCCATCCAACTTGCAGCCCGAGAGGCTGTAGTTCAACTCCGGCATCGGTCGTCGAGGGTTAACTGTCGCTCCTTCTACTACTACCCTAGTCGTGAAGGCTATGGTAGGCTGACCCAAGTCGCTAACGGAGACCACGAGACGGATCCTGCTCTGTTGCATCTGGTGCGCTACCTGAGAGCGCAAGAGGCACTGTTCGATCAGGTCACCAATGATCTGATTGAGACCCGCAGGATGCTTGCTCTCCTGACCCCGGTGAGAAGTGAAGCTGCACCTGCCACTGACAACCCGGTAGTACTGTTCGGGAGACCAATCAAGCCTGCGAGGTCTGCCCCTGTTGCCCACCCGGGCAATGCATTCATTACCCCGGATGAACTCCATCGTCTCTTTGGGATTTCCTCCAACGGGACTGTAGCCACTACACCCCGCGTGGGTCATCATCGCTACCCCAGTCCTGTAGCTCCTCATAACACTCCAGTCAACTCCGACGTTGAAGCCCCCGGAGAAGCCTCGATGTCCGTGAGACACGCCCGTCTGGATGTCGACGAAGTGGACTGAGTCTGCCAGAGTAGTTGCCATGCCCTTAGCAACCCCGTTGCCCTGTAAATTTCACCGTCAAGCCGTAGACGATTATGTGTATGTTTCTAGCAGTGTGTAGTGTTTGATTGACTGATGTGCTTGTGTGTTATTGTCTTGTGCATGATTGCTTGTCTATTGTGATTTGCATTTAGTTCCTCCGTCCTTAACAAATCTCGAGGATGAGATTTCCTTAAGGGGGGTAGAGTTTGTAACACCCCAAAAATTTAATCATGTTTTTACTAAATAAAATTTGGACAGGAATAAATTTTTTGATTTATAAGTAAGTCCTTTATTGTTTTCAGAGTATTTTCTGTTTCTGTTTTTCAATATTCTTCCCTCCATATAGAAATTTTGAAAATAATGTTGTGGCTTTGGGAGTTTTCTTAAACCTTTTCATTTATATTTTAATAACAGTAGGAGTTATTTTTAGAATAAAATTTGCCTCTAAATAATTCTTTTAATAGATTTTCAATACTTTAAATGCCTCTGTTGCAGTACAACCTTTTTAAATAGTTCTTTTAAATTTACACAAAAATTATGGGAGGTCATGTGATGCCTACATATCACTTTTATGCAAAAACACAACTTAGTCTTTTGTAAATTTTGAGTGAAACAATCTCTTTTCATTTCTGTCCCATTTCTGAGTTATAACTGCAACCCCAATTTTCCCTGCTCCAAAAATTCTGAAATTTTTCCCACCTACAGTCCTTCCAACTAAACCCTGAAGTCCAAAATTTTACCTCCATTGGAATCTTTTAGTTCACCAAATATTCCTCTGTAGTTTCTGTCCAGAAATGAAATTCCCCAAACTTGCACTAGCAAGTTTTGCATTCTGCCAAACCAATCACACCATCATTTTATTCATCTAAGGAGACACCATCCTGGAAATTTTCATGCCTAGAAAAGCTTCCTAGATACCCCTAGCATTCTGTCAAACAGGTGAGGTGCATGGCAGAATTTAGCAAAGCTTTTGTCATGCATTGCACACCTGCTTCCCTGGCCATTTTAACATGTCCACCAGTCTTGCTATCTAAAGGATCCCCACCCTGCTAAGTCTCCCTTGCAACCGACACTTACAGATGCCACTAGCATTGCCTCGAACAGGTTGTGCGCATGCACGGAGCGCGTCCAGAGCACGCGTTCTGCAACCTCTGGCATAGAGCTCTGCCGCTCACCCTGCTGCCTCCCCTGCTTGCCCAAGTCTTCCCCTGGATCACCACGTCACCCCTGGCCCTCGCCGACACCTTCCCTTGGCTCCTAGTGCCGACCGCCGCCGCCTCCACCAGGCTCAATTGCCGCAGTTAAGGCTGCCGCCGCAATCCACTCGGGGACGGCACCGACTGGGCCACCTGGTGCTTCCCGAGCTCATCCACACCGCGCCGACCTCACCGACCACTCCACCGACCCGCCGACCTCGCCAACTACCTTGACGGCGCCATGAATGGCCGCCGCCATCGTATCTTCTCGGGAAAGCCACGGAACCACCCTCCCTGCGCTATATAAACTCACCTCGGCTCCCACAGCTCCTGACGATCACTCCTCACCTCTCCGAAATCCACCCCGAGCAGCCAAGCAAGCCGAAGTGGTCTTCTTCACCGTCTCCGGAAGCTACGGTCGCCGCCACCTCGCCGATGATTCTGACATCTACAGAGCTTCCCCCTCCTCCATTTCTTCTCCTAAAGCCCCCACTCGACCCCACGGATTCGTTCCAGCCGCCAATTTCGCCTGAGGTAGCCTGTGGGTGAAACACCCAATTTTGCTCCCACCGAAGTCCTTCGGGCAAGCTCGCCGCCGGCAACCACTCGCTCCCCGGAGGGCGTGCTGCACACCGACGGAACCACCTCAGTCTCCTGGACCCAATGGTGGGCTCAGCTCGCCGCGGGACGCCGCCCTTCGCTGGCAACGGTCGCCAGAGCTGCGCCTCCGCTCTGCCACGGGAGAGAGACGGCCAAGACGACCCCGGTCAAACCCGACAAGTGGGGCCGCCCGTCAGCCTCACAAGCCGCGGGTCCCGCCGTTAAGTGGACACGAGTTTTCTGCAAATTCATGTTCGCACGACAAAAGCGTATTCCAGCAATACGCCATCGGCATCGACTGGCCTCTTCCCACGACCGAACAGCTGGGTCAGCCTAGTAACACCAGTGGCTATGCAGCACTCAGGGCGCCCCTCTACCTTTCTCTTTTTCTTTTATCAGTAGTTTTCCATTATTTCCACAACAGTCATTTTGCATCCAAATTGGATGAATCAAATTTCTACAGATCCCTAAAATCATTCTCTATTATTTCAGCTTAGGTGAACATTTTTACTAGGCCTTGTCTCTGTTGAACCTATTAAATAGTCCTTTTAATCAATTACTTCAACTTAGAAATTCCATAAGTAATTCATATTAACTCCAAGTAATTTGATTCTTTTTCTGTTATTCCTTATTTCTCATCTAATTTATTTTAGTATTTATTTCAAAAATATTTGAAACAATTTTTAGCACTGTTTTGGTTTTATGTGGTAATTTCAATATTTTTGAAAATAGGAAATGGAGGGAAGATAAATATTTCAAACTTTTGGAGTGCACCTAATCCTCTGCATGCTCAGGGCAAACATCTTGAACACTTGATATGGTGAATGCATGGTAGATTAATTGCTATAATAATTTGAACATGACTATGTTGAATTCAAATTAAATTGGCATATTGCTAGTAGTGCTTGCATGGTTTGAATTCGAGTAAAATTTGCATGCATGTAGTGTTGGCATGTTTCATCGTACCATGCAACGTGTACTTGTCATGACTAACCTGCAGGAGTAGGCATAAGAAAAATACCGTTACCGGCAGAAGGGTGATCACGTTGGAGCGTGATCATCCCTTGTTGGTTATGCTTGTTGGAGCATGCAAGGGTTGTGGCCCTGTTGGTATTGCTGTTGAAGGAATACTTTGTTGTGCTAACCGTTGCAGGAAACTTAAACCTCCTGAGTCGACCGTAGATCGAGTCTTGTTCTGGTAACCCCCATACTTGTTTCGTGCTTCCACTTGTCCCTGCCACAGGTGGGGTATGGTTTAGTAAGTTGTTAACCCCTTTCCATGCACACACCGTACAGAGGGCCACAATGAGGGTTTCCCAGGGATCCGGGACTAAATCCTGTCATCGGGTCAGGGGGCATGGGTGTTTCCAGTTGTGACTGAGAGGGGGGCACCCCTTGGAATCCGCGCATATTAATAGTGATCCCATGCAGGACGTTGGTCTCTCCGTCTCAGAGTTTTACTTGAACGATGCTTTGGGTGATTCCTGGCATCTGGAAAGTTAATCTGGAGTGTGCTGGTTAGGTGTGTTTTCAACCCAAAGACTGTAATGGGAATTAGTCAGTGTCATGGTACTGACTAAAGAAATCCTTTCCTTGTTGGTAAAGAGTACACCCTCTGCAGAGTTTAAACCTATTCGAATAGCCGTGTCCGCGGTTAAGGGCTACAGTCTGGGTTGGTCAAGTGTCGGTCTTAGTGTCGATCTTCGGAGGAAAATAATTAAATGGTGCCTGAGATATTTTGCAGGATAATTATTAACACCCTGATGCTACCATGAATATTTTATGCATGTTAATGTTATTATGGTTGTGCATATTATTGAGGACTAACCCGTTTCTCTTATTTAGTATTTCCTGAGTGTCTCAGGGGCTGGCTAGACTACCCCGGGCACTCAAATTTTATTTTCAAGACCTCTCGTGGCATCCCTCGAGTTCACAGGCGGTTTATCGCGCCACTACTCTTGTGGACACCTGATTGGCATTTCTCTTCAAGTCCGATCGTGGCGTCACTTTTTACACCCAACTGGCATTTCTTTTCAAGACCTCTTCGCGGCGTCCCTCGAGTTTACAGGCAGTCCTGCCACTACTCTTGTGGACACCCGATTGGCAATTCTTTTATTTTTCTGAATGTCACTTGGGCTGGCTAGACTACCCGTGGCATTCATTGCGTTATTTCTGACAAGTTTGGTCATGACTAACATGCTATATTTACTCCTGTATCATTTTGCTATTGTCATGTCATGATTTACATTTGTGTCAGCATGAGAATTTTTGCATGATCCAGCATGAGCATACGCATATAGTTTGGTTCAACATGATCATATATTTTATCTGCTGCATTTGGTATATCTTTTGTTCATGATGTTTGCGAGTACATTCAAACATACTCACAGGCTTGTCCCTGGCTATTTACTTGGCCAGGTCAGGATTTCAATGAGGAGTATTACCACGACGTCCGTGCGGAGCCTAGGATAGCAGCCACGCGGATAGGAATTATCCGGGTCAGCTGTTCCTGTGGGAATGGAGCCCAATCAACGTTGGAGAACCACGAGTCGCGTCCGTCACCCATCACCTTTATGGTCTTGTATCCAATTCTTGTAATAGCTTGGTAATCTGTAACAAGGACGTGTCCACCGGTAACAGTAATCCTGGGCTGGTGATGACACGAGGGGTTAATTTCTGGGATGTCATGTCCCGGCCCCGACAGAAAAGGTGCATGAGAACGGTCTGGAAAACCATGCTCATGCTATTTAGTAAATTCTCATGCCTTTTACATGGAATGGGTAGAGATTTCAAGGAAATGTGTGGCAATAGTCAACCACAAACACGTCGTTTATTGGTTTTTCAACTGTAGAAAAATGAAATACACGCTTGAAAAACATGACGGCTAGCATAGTGCCATGGTATAGCCTCACCATGCCCTGGTAAAAATTTGAGAAGATTTGGCTTATGTCGTCGTGCACACCATTCATAAATCGAACCATCATCGAGGAATTTTCATGGTTTCGAGGGGGAAATCACCAAGATTGCAGGGGCCGGGAATCCAAATTTCCTTCCTAGTTTGTCATTCTGTTTTTTCTACAATCAACATACCCCCTCTAATGCAACGCGTTCAAATTTGGCATTTTTCCGGGCTCATTTACCATATTTAGGGGATTATGTGCATTTTCTAGGCATTGATCCACATAATTCAAATTCGAACAATCGGTGCATGAAAAGGTGCACAAGAATAGTCTGGAAAACCTTGCTCGTGGTATTTAGTAAATTCCCATGCCTTTTACAAGGAATGGGCAGAGATTTCACGGGAATGCGTTCCAATAGTTAACCACAAATGCGTCATTTACTGGGTTATCAACTATAGAAAAATGAAATACGTGCTTGAAAAACATGACGCCTAGCATGGTGCCATGGTATGGCCTCACCGTGCCCTGGTAAAAAGCTGAGAAGGCTTGGTTTATGTTGTCATGCTCGCCCTTAGTAAATCGAACCATTATCGAGGAAGTTTCATGGTTTCGAGGGGGAAATCACCAAGATTGAAGGGGAATCCAAATTTCTGTCCTAGTTTGTCATTCAGTTCTTTTCCAACGATCAACATACCCCCTTCAATGCAACATGTTCAAATTTGGCATTTTTCCAGGCTCATTTACCATATTTAGGGGATTATGTGCATTTTCTAGGCATTAATGCACATAATTCAAATTTGAACAATCGGTGCATGAAAAGGTGCACAAGAATGGTCTGGAAAACCATGCTCATGCTATTTAGTAAATTCTCATGCCTTTTACAAGGAATGGGCAGAGATTTCAAGGAAATGTGTGGCAATAGTCAACCATAAACGCGTCGTTTACTGGGTTAACAACTATACAAAAATGAAATACATGCTTGGAAAACATGACGCCTAGCGTGTTGCCATGGTATGGCCTCACCGTGCCCTGGTAAAAATTTGAGTATGTTTGCCTTATGTCGTCATGCACGCTTTTCATAAATCGAACCATCACCGAGGAAGTTTCATGGTTTTGAGGGGGAAATCACCAAGATTGAAGGGGATCCAAATTTCCTTTGTCCTCTGTCCATGAGTTTTTTCTACAATGAACATACACCCTGCAAATCACCGTGTTCAAATTTGGCACTTTTCCGGGTTCATTTACCATATTTAGGGGATTATGTGCATTTTCTAGACATTAATGCACATAATTCAAGTTCAAACAATCGGTGCATGAAAGGGTGCACAAGAACAGCCTGGAAAACCATGCTCGTGCCATTTAGTAAATTCTCATGCCTTTTACAAGGAATGGGCTGATATTTCGATGAAATGTGTGGCAATAGTAAACCACAAACATTTGTTTATTGGGTTTTCAACTATAGAAAAATGAAATAAATGCTTGAAAAACATGATGCCTGGCATGGTGCCATTGTATGGCCTCACCATGCCCTGGTAAATATTTGAGAAGGTTTGGCTTATGTCATCATGCATGCCCTTCATAAATCGAACCATCACCGAGGAAGTTCCATGCTTTCGAGAGGGAAATCACCTAGATTGAAGGGGAATCCAAATTTTCTTCGTTCTTTGCCCTGGAGTTTTTTTCTACGATGAACGTACACCCTGCAAATCACCGTGTTCAAATTTGGTATTTTTCCGGGCTCATTTACCATATTTAGGGGATTATGTGCATTTTCTAGGCATTTAGCCCTTATAAATCCAATCCAGCTACAGCTGCATGGGTGTGATGTGAGGGACGTGGATTGCCGTTTGATCGTGACGCATCCTACGATGCACACGTGCGATCCGCGTGGTTGGGGTTCCGGCCAATCATAACGCAACACACAATAGGCTCAGCGCACACTGTTTCCGGAGGCGACGGAGATGAACCATGTGCGATAATGAATGAGCAAAATTGTAAGGGAAGCCAAATTTCCTTCGTCGTTTCTCGTTGAGCTCTTAAAAACCACCACACTGTATGCCTGCCTGGCCACTCCGTCCCAGAACTCTCTGCAAGGGTCGTTCATGGCACCGCGGCGCACAGTAACTGGTAAGGAAGCGATGACATCCCGTCGTGCCGCGTTCCTCGCCGCCCGCGACCGCACATATGGTAAAGAAGCGATGGCATCTCGCCGCGCCGAGTTCATCGCCGCCGCCGGCCACACAGTTACGTGGGCCTTTGAGGCTACCATGACCGAATGGGCGATGGATCTAGAGGTGGCCAAAGCCACACAGAAGGAGCGGAAAAGGCAGAAAGCAGTCAAGAAAAGAGAGTCCTGCCGTTGCAAGAAAGAAGAGGTCGCACGCCGTGCTGAGGTGAGCTCGGCGGAGATCGAAGCACGATGGGCTGCCGCCTACAAGGCCGGGAAGGAGAACGCCGGCGTCTGGCCAGCATGCCCCGATGGCAGCATGTGAGAAGTAGTTAGTGCGTGTGTCACCCGTAAGTTTGTATAATTAATTATGAGCATCTACCAGTACTACATACATACTAGTTTTAGAGCAAATTACCAGTAGTACTTTAAGTTGGTACTATCTATTATTAACGTACAATGTCGGTAAGCGCATCCTTTAAGGGCTTTGAGCATTGATTAGCATGTGTTCACTGAAGTTTTGTAGCCGCACCCCGGCCCTAAATACTCCCGAAACGTCCGCCCGCAGCCACTGGAGGAGACTAGAGCTGGCCGCAGCTAGTTTTTAGTCCCACCTCGCCGCACGAGTTGGCCGCACACTGGCTTAAATTGCCACGTCGGCGGATGGCAGCAAGCTTCTCTCTTGTTGCATAGGATCAAATCTGGCTATGCGAGCGAGGCAGGTTGACACTTGATTGCATTTCATAAATCGATGATTGCTCATCGGGTGTCACCTTGCCTCATTCATGTACATTGAATAATCCTGATATAATGAATGAGATTTTTTAAATTACGTGCGGTTGGAGATGCTGATAGATATAAGAATTATTAGAAGATCACAAAACACACGGTTTCTATGGTGTACCTGTGTGCGTTTTTTTTTTGCGTTAATGATCCATAAGTCAGTTACCTGTGCGATGTTTCCTAATAAACCAAGCGTACCATTGACCGAAAAAATCAACTACAAGTGTACATTTTTTTGGAGACGGGATCTGCCAATTTTCTCTTTTCTCGCACACGAGTATTTTACGCGCTTCTTCTGTGTTGTGTGTTTCCCCCGCCCAAGTTTCAAGTTTCGCAGCGACATTTTCATTAGGCACGCGATTTCAGAATTTATTCCTCCCACCACATCCCCACCCATAAAATTTCCTCATTATATCCCCCCTCCCCCCTACCGGCAGCTCAAACTGCCGCTACCGCAACCACAGCTTCAACCACATCTACGTTCTGCCCGAGCATCGTCGATCCAGTCAGGTAACCCACCGATCTCTATCACGACCCCGGCCTGATTGCTTAAATGGCGCCTGCGAAACATCCTCATGCCTCCAAATCCCCACTGCCCCTACCTCCAGAGCATCGCCGCGCAAGCCCAACCACATATCACGTGGACATCGAGGAGCTGATGGCGGTCGATGGCGCGATGGCCGCTGTGTGTGTTGACCCGGAGGAACACCTCGCATCGGCCGCCACTGACTTGGTGCAGGCTTTGGCCCAGATGAAGTGCCCCAACGACTACCCCACAGGACTTACCAGGTATGATCTGACCATCTCAGTCTTACCAATACCACTTGCAATGGCTATGTTTTGTATGGTTGATGTATTAAGCATGTTCGTGCCTTGTTTATTTCAGTGCTGCACACTGTGTGATGTTCAAGTATTAACTGTCCAGCTCAATTTCACCAATACTAGCAACAAACTTACAATACATGACTCAGGATATCACTAGAGATGCTACCCATTTGCTATTTTTGGTGGATGCTAACTCTGTTGTACTTAACATGCCTGTCCATGTACTTACGCAGGGTCATAACGGCCAATGCTGTTGTTTGCCATCAAGGTTAGCTGCATCCCATGTCTTACAGTATTTCACATCATTTGTGCAATTGCAGTTTAACTTCTAACATTTACTAGTTGCCTGTGGGTACACATGTCAGTGGCACTGATCCACGCTTCGACCCGGAGGAATAGCTCGCCTCCGCCGCCGCTAACTTTGGGCGGGCTCTGGCCAAGATGAAGTGCCCCAGCAACTACCTCTTAGGACTTAGCAAGTATGAACTCACCAGTTCAATCTTACCAATACCAGTTGCAATTAATGGCTATGTTTTGTACGGTCGATGTATTAAGCATGTTGTAGTAAACATGCCTAACATGTTTTAGCTACTTTCCTTACCTTTTTATAGACAACTGGGCCATTCTCTGCTCTGGCAGCACCTGCCTTGCAATGTTTAACTCTGCCAATTGCATTTTTATCAGTACCGGTTTCAATGGCTATTAAGCCTGTTGCAATTAACAGTTGTATCCATTTTTAAACAGTTGTATTTCAATGGCTACAAACTTACAAAACATGACTTAGGATGCTGTTAAGCCTGTTGCAATTAACAGTTATATCCATTATCCATTTTTTAATCTGTCTCTTTGCTACCGTGCTACTCTCCGCAATGAAGATATACTAGAGATGATGCCCATTTAATATTTTTAGTGGATGCTAACCCTGTTGTACTTAACATGCCTTTCCATGTACTTACGCAGGGCCATAACGGGCGATGCTATTGTTTGTCGTCGAGGTTAGCTGCATCCCATGTCTTACAGTATTTTACATCATTTGTGGAATTGCAGTTTGGCTTCTAACATTTACTTTCTTCTTGTAGCTACACATGTCGGCGGCATTGATCCACTCGTCGACCCGGATGAACACCTCGCCTCCGCTGCGGCCAACTTAGGGCAGGCTCTTGTCCATATGAAGTGCCCCAGCCACTACCCCTCAGGACTTACCAAGTATGAAATCACAAGTTGAATCTTATCAATACCAGTTGCAATGGCCATGTTTTGTATGGTTCATGTATTAAGTATGTTGTAGTAAACACGCCTAGCCCATCTTATCTATTTTCCCTACCTTTTAATAGACAACAAGGCCATTCTCTGCTCTAGTAGCACCTGCCTTGTGATGTTTAACTCTGACAATTTCATTTCTATCAGTACCAGTTTCAATGGCTATACTAGGTTGTCTGTTGCAGTAAACAATTCTATCCATTTTTTAATCCGTCCCTTTGCTACCGTGCTACTCTTTCGCAATGAAGATATCACTACAGATGCTACCGTTTTATTACCATTTGCTATTTTTGGTGGATGTTAACCCTGTTGTAGTTAACATTGGCTTTCCATGTACTTACACAGGGCTACAATGGGCGATGTTGTTGTTTGCCGTTGAGGTTAGCTGCATCCCATGTCTTATACACCATCTGTTCTTAAATAAAAGTATTTTTAGATATTCCAATATAGACTACATACGGAGCAAAATGAGTGAATCTAGATTCTAATCCAAACTATATCTATAATTCTATATACATCCGTATGTAGTTCATATTGAAATCTCTAAAAATACTTGTACTTAGGAACGTAGGTAGTTGTATTTTACATCATTTGTGCAATCTCAGTTTAGCTTCTAAGTTCTAACATTTACTGGTTGCTTGTAGGTACATATATGAGCGGTATTGATCCACGCTTCAATCCCTTTTGTGTATGGGGCAATGAGATATTCATGAACAAGCGTCAAGTGAGGAAACTAAGAAAGATTGTTAGGCGAGAGAAATGGGTGATGGGAATTAAGCTCTTTATTTACACTTTGTCCAAGACAACAATGAACTTTAGGATGGTAAGTAATGTGTTGCCTTTTCCCCCTGCCCACAACAAGTTACTCTATTAGACCTCAGTATCTGAAATGTTTCTCTTTTCAGTGGTTTTCGAAGCTATTTACTGACGATTACCTTGCAAACTACATGATCGGAGTGGATGCAACTAAGGTTAAATTATATAATTCATGCTACCATGATAATGCTCTAGAAGTCTTTCTGAAGGCGGTGAAGGATGGGCGGGCGATCGTCACAAGGGGTTGGACAAAAGTTGTTCGTGCCTATGGCATGCAGGAGGGCACATTATGGGCATTCCGCTTCTTCAACACCATCGACAGCCAAAATGATTTACACTTGTCTCTTCACCTTTACTACCTCTAAATATTGTGGTTCATCATAGTTAATTGCTGTCTAATCCTGTAATTACTGAACATATTGTACTGACAATTTTATTTATGGATTCGTTGTTGAACCATTGTGCTGAGAATTTGAATTCCATGTTTCATATTTCAAAATTTCCAATTCAAATAATAAATTCAAGGAAAAATAAAATTAAACAGGAGCAAAAAAAATAATGTGCACACGGTTAGAAAGAAAACAGCGTGTGTGATGAAAAATAGAGAACAGACGGTTCTTTGACGTGAAACGTTTGCGATGCCCGACAGACGCACACACGGTTTCATCTCATATGCATGTGCGATTCATGGTAATACGGCAAACATTTCAAACCAGTGTGTGTGTGTGGTAGGAATACCTAACGCACACAGTTATGAAAATGGACACGTTGGCGTTAGTAGAGGCACCGCACACATTTTACATTCTTGAACTGTGTGCGATAACATACCTATCGCAAACATATCGATAGATTAAATGTTGATGTCCACCTTTTTCACACGACTATAGCGGCGTAATTGTTTGGGATGTCTCTCGGATCAAAAACGTAACGTCGAGATGTAACGTGTGGGACTGGGGCGACTTCTCATACGTTTATACTATGGCGATCGTCAGTACCTGCTCGCCTATCCCCAACGGTTTCTGGGTCGTGTGGGAAGGACCCCCCTATCGCAGTCACTCACTTGGCGACAGTTCAGAATGCCATCGTGGAAAGGGGTTAAAAACCGTTTGTATAGCACCTTACGGTACCAGTGACGCCTTAAGTAAGATGACATGATGTAGAGGGATAAACTCAAGCAATATGATGAAAACCCCATCTATTTACCCTTGATGGCAACAATACAATACATGCCTCACTACCCCTACTTTGTCACTGGGTGAGGACACCACAAGATTGAACCCAAAACTAAGCACCTCTCCCATTGCAAGAAGAACCAATCTAGTTGGCCAAACCAAACTGATAATTCAAAGAGAAATACAAAGATATCAAATCATGCATATAAGAATTCAGAGAAGATTCAAATAATATTCATATATAATCTGATCATAAATCCACAATTCATTGGATCTCGACAAACACACCGCAAAAGAATATTACATCGGATAGATCTCCAAGAACATCGAGGAGAACATTGTATTGAAGATCGAAGAGAGAGAAGAAGCCATCTAGCTACTAGATATGGACCCGTAGGTATATGGTAAACTACTCACGCTTCATCAGAAGGGCAATAGAGTTGATGTAGAAGCCCTCCGTGATCGAATCCCCCTCTGGCAGGGTGTTGGAAAAGGCCCCAAGATGGGATGTCACAGGTACAGAAGGTTGCGGTGGTGGAAAAGTATTTTGGTGGACGCTTCTAGTCGTTTGGGAATATTTGGAAATTTATAGGCCAAGAATTAAGGTTGGAGGAGCTCCGAGGGGCCCACAAGCCCTCAGGGCGCCCCCCCTTGGGCGTGCCCCTGAGGCTTGTGGCCTCCTTGGGACTCCTCTGACTTCATCTCCAAGTCCTATGTGTGTCTTCTGGTCCAAGAAAAATCATCGCGAAAGTTTTATTCCGTTTGGACTCCATTTGGTATTCCTTTTCTGTAAAACTCAAAAACAAGGAAAAAAATAGAAACTGGCACTGGGCTCTAGGTTAATAAGTTAGTCCCAAAAAATAATATAAAATAGCATATTAATGCATATAAAACATCCAAAACAGATAATATAATAGCATGGAAATATCAAAAATTATAGATACGTTGGAGACGTATCAGCCACCTCGCCGACCTCGGGAGAAGAGGCTACGGTAAAGCTCTTTTGGGCTATTTGCTCCTCGAGCTCCCCAGGAAGCGTAGCCGGGCTTAGGTTGCGACTCTCTAGAGTGGGGGAGGGGTGGGGATGGGGATCTGTGGGAAAGGGGGCGTTTCGCAGGCGTCATCTAAGAAACTCAGGGCGGCGAGGGTATGTATATCGGTGGTTAAACTGCAAGGGCGGACCGGCAGAGGTTAACGATGGAGGCAGCGTGGCGGCGGCGGCGACCTAGCTAGGTTTCGAGCGAGGGAGGGGTGGTGTGTATGTGTGTGAGCGGGGGATTTGGGATGAGTGAAGGATTTGGGGTGTGTGTGTGGAGGGGGTCCAAGGTGGTGTTTGACGAAATGCCGCGGGTACTGAAAATTTTACTAGGCGGGAGTAAAATGGTGGGGCTAATGAAAATTTGGATCAAGGGATTGAAGCAGAGCGGGGCGGGAGTAACGAACATCACACACGGTTAAAACATAATAATCATGTGCTATCAAACAGAAAACCACACCAGCCGAGCAGGTATTTTTGAGATTGCGAGGGATGCAGGCGGGAGTAAAATGCCGGGGCTCCAGTTCAAAAAAAATCCGGGGCTACTGAAAATTTGGATCAACTGATTGAAGCAGAGTGGGAGTAACAGACATCTCACACGGTCCACACATACGAATCATGTGCTATCAAACAGAAAAACCCTCTACGCGGGTAGATATTTTCGAGATTACAAGGCAGTAGATATTTTCGAGAGCGGGAGGCAAGCCTCGTGAATCCCAATCTACTCTCCTAATGTGAGTGACTGCAGGGGCACGAGCGTGGCACACGGGTAGTCTGACCGAACCGTGTCTGTTGCATACCCAATCGCAGACGGTTTTTGCATCCAACTCATGTGCTGTTTATAAATTTGGTAAAAGAATAATGCAGGAAAGGGTCAGAACATGAACACACTTGCATGTGGACCAAATATATGTATGAAAAAGGTGGTTTGATGTTCAAATACCCAATGCACAACTTTGATGTGGCACCTGTCGCTCAAAGCGCACAATATTGCTAGTCAGACACCCCCTACGAACCCCACTTTGTGTCGGCGGTAAGGGAATCCTAGCTACGAATGCATGCCCCCAGATAGTTAGGTTTGAAATCTCACCCTACCGTAACACAAAACCTATAGGAGTCCATCATATATATGGTCAAACTTCCTCCTTTCGCTTCTGGACAAAGGTGGACCATCACTACAGGAATCAGCTTCTTTGCCGTCTGCCATGGCAGACGGCAAAGGCATGAATGGCGGTCGGCAAATCTCTTTGCCGACTGCTAGCTGTCGGCAAACAGTCCGGCTCAATTCCTGCCGGTAAAGGCCTTCTTTGCCGTCTGCTTCAGAGAAGCGGACGACAAAGGTTTATGCCGTCAGCCGTTTGCGGCCAGCAGACGGCAAAGAGCGTAGACGGCAGTGAGGTGAGGTGGGAGCCGTTAGGGGTTAACGGCGTGCTTTGCCGTCAGCCGGCAGACGGCAAAAAGGCTAAGGTCTTTGCCGTCTGCTGGCGGACGGCAAAGAGCCCAAATAGGAGTCACTGGGAAGCTGCCACGTGGCCTTATTTGCCGTCAGCCGGCAGACGGCAAAGAGGCTAAGGTCTTTGCCGTCTGCTGGCGGACGGCAAAGAGCCCAAATAGGAGTCACTGGGAAGCTGCCACGTGGCCTTATTTGCCGTCTGCCAGCTGACGGCAAAATGCCCAAATAGGCAACCCAGTGTTCCCAGGTTGCACAGGTAGCTGCCACGTGGCCTTCTTTGCCGACTGCTAGCTGTCGGCAAAGCTCTTTGCCGACTGCTAGCAGACGGCAAAGCTCTTTGCCGTCTGCTAGCAGACGGCAAAGCTCTTTGCCGTCTGCTAGCAGACGGCAAAGAGCCTATATAACCCCTGTTTTTAATTGAATTCATTCAATTTGACAGAAATTCATAGATATACACAGATAATACATATATACACAACAAGCATATCCAACAATATATTTCCACAAGTCCAACATATATCCATATGACATAAGAAGTTTCCAACAACATATCCATAGTGACATACACATCCAAACAAGTTCCCAAACATGTTTTCATAAACAAAAAGGAAGCACAAGGAGAATATATGAGTCCATCAATGCAAGCTTCCTCATCTCAAGCAAATCTGCAAATTGGGAAAGATGAAAGTTAGAAGAAGAAGAAGAAGAGGAAAAGAAGATGAAGAAGAAAAGAAGAAGAGGAAAATAAGAAGAAGATTTTATATTCTCTTTCTTTCTCTCCTCCCCCTCTTCTTTATCTTCTTCTTTTCCAACAAATGTAGTTAAAAAAGCCAATTTAGAGCTAAGCTAGGTAAATAGGTCATTTTGGAGATAAGCTAAGTTCAATGTATCATATTGGAGCTAACCTACGTAAACTTGGTCATTTTGGAGCTAAGCTAAGTTAAATGGATCATATTGAAGCTAACCTAGGTAAACTTGGTCATTTTTGAGCTAACCTACGTAAAAATGTCATTTTTTGCTATGCTAGGTAAAAATGCTAAGTGTGTAGGTCAATTTAGAGCTAACTTAGGTAAATAGGTCATTTTGGAGCTAACGCGGGTAAAATGGATCATATTGTAGCTAACTTAGGTAAACTTGGTCTTTTTGGAGCTAACGTAGGTTAAATGGATCATATTGGAGCTAACATAGGTAAACTTGGTCATTTTGGAGCTAACCTGGCTAATTAGGCCATTTTTGACATTACTAAGCTTATTGTGTCATTTTAGAGGACAACAAGCTAAGTATATGACATTTATGAGGTTAGCAAGGTTACTATGCCATTTATGAATAAAAACAAGTAAGAGGAGGAAAAGAAGAAGAAGAAGAAGAAGAAGAAAAGATGAAGAATAAGAAAAGATGAAGAAATGTTCTTCTTCTTCTTCTTTTCTTATTCTTCTTCTTCTTCTTCTTCTTCTTCTCTTCCTATTCCTTCTTTTCTTCCTATTCCTTGATTTTCTTCATCTTATTATGTCATTTGTGGACTAAATAGGCTAAATTATGTCATAAATGGGCTAAATAGGCTAAGCAAGAGGAGGAAAAGAAGAAGAAGAATAATAATAATAATAAGAAAAGAATAATAATAAGAAAAGAAGAAGAATAAGAAAAGAAGAAGAAATGTTCTTCTTCTTCTTCTTCTTCTTTTCTTATTCTTCTTCTTCTTCTTCTTCTTCTCTTCCTATTCCTTCTTTTCTTCCTATTCCTTGATTTTCTTCATCTTATTATGTCATTTGTGGACTAAATAGGCTAAATTATGTCATAAATGGACTAAATAGGCTAAATAAGAAGAAAAATACCGTTATCACGGAGGTGAAGGACCGGTCGGGGCTGCGCCAGTGCCAGACTGAGGTGAAGGGCCGGTCGGGGTTCCACCAAGGCCAGACGGAGAAGCATCGGTTGATGCTTGTCGGGAAGCATTCTACACCAAAGATCATTTCCAATGTCTCGTTAGCATGATGCAACATAAATGGGAATTATGTAACTAACGACCGTACAAATCAAAACTCACCGTGGTCGCCGGAGCAATCTGGGGCATCGGCGGAGGGGTCTGACCGCTTTTCTCGCACATGCTCTACACATTTGGTTCTCACGAGTAGTCATATTAGTTAGTAATGGAACAAACATTATGTGATGATTTGGCTAATATGCAGGAGAAACGTACCACCAAGAGTCGTATAGGGCCCGGTTTGAGCATCGTTCCGGTTCCTCTCCTCCTCAACAGCCGGCCGTCCTCTCCTCCAGCTCCCTCTCCGGGTCAGGGTCAGGGTGAAATTTCATGAGAGAAGACATAAACATCAAGTGAAAAAAATTAACATTGTCAAAGTTGAAAACTTGCTACTACGACGAGGTAAAGTTCCTTTGCGAAATCATAGTCTTGAAAGCGATATATAATAGCATCATCATCAACCTTTGCAAATATTTCTCGCTCAGTAATTATTTGGTCAGTAGCAACAACGATAAGGTACTGCAGTAGCAAATACTAACATTATAGCAAGCAGATCAAAAAATGTTCAATCTACAAAATTTTAACACAACAGCAAGGCAGTAGCAGTCAGTGTAGCACAATGCACATGCACATATTATCCTGTCTGTGAGTGAGTGAGTCTGTCCATTACCAATCCGGCTCTTCAGTGCGGCTGCGGCTGGGCAGACGGCGTGGCGGACAGGCAGAGTCGCGGAGACCAGGGCAAGGGAGGCCGGAGCCCGGAGCAGAGCCGGCGTGCAGAGCAGTAGAGCCGCAGCCCGCAGAGGAGGAGGAGGAGAGGGAGAGCGGCGGAGCGGGCGCGTCAGTGGGCGAGCGCGGAGCCGGCGAGCACGGCGGGGGCAGCGGAGTGGAGGAGGGGAGGGGGCGCGGTGGTGGAGAGGGGAGGGGGCAGGTGGTGGAGGGGGAGGGGGGAGCGCGATGAAGGGAGGGAGGGAGGGGGGCGGGGTGGAGGGAGGGAGGGAGGGAGGACGGAGTGGAGGGGGAGGGGGACGGGGGGTCGGAGGAGGGGGGAGGAGGGGGGGGGAGGGCAGGTGGAGGGGGGGGCGCGGAGGATGGGGGGGGGGGGGAGGCAGGGGGGGGGAGGGGGCCGGGGCGGCGGCGGCGGCCTGCGGCGTGCGGGAGGCAGAGGGTGGGGAGGCGGGAGAAAGAGATGGAGAAGGGCGCGCGCGCGGGGCCAAATTAACCCCCCGCATTACCGTCTGTTTTTTTTTCTCTTTGCCGTCTGCTGGCGGACGGCAAAAGATTCTTTGCCGTCTGCCAGCAGACGGCAAAGAATTCTTTGCCGTCCGCCAGCAGACGGCAAAGAGGATGACCGTTAGACGGCCACCGCCGTGAAACTGTGGGCCCCTCTTACCTTTGCCGTCTGCTGGCAGACGGCAAAGAAGTGGCCGTGGACCTACCCAGTGCAGTACCCCCGGGGTCCACTTTGGACTTTGCCATCTGCTGGCGGATGGCAAAGAACTCTTTGCCGTCTGCTGGCGGACGGCAAAGAGCTCGCAGATGGCAAAGACCCTGTTTGCCATCAGCTGGTTTCTTGCCGTCTGCTTTGAGAAGACAGACGGCAAAGAGCCTCTTTGCCATCAGCTGGCAGACGGCAAAGAGCTGGCAGATGGCAAAGACCCAGATTCCAGTAGTGATGTGCCGCCCCACAAATGTGTGTTGTGGCGGGAGATGGGTGAGACCACATTGAACCACGTGTGGGTGGCCCTATACTATATGTATGAAAAGGGTGTGGTGTGATATTTAACTACCATTCACAACTTTGATGTGGCACGTGTGCCTCACAAAATAACGGACTTCCCCAACCCCACGGAGTTGCGGGTAGTGCGAAGTAGCCCCCCCCCCACACACACGTGTCGGGGGGGAGGGCATCTCACCAAGACATACTATAACACGGACCAAACAGAATCCAACTTGATCGTACAACCTCTCTCACTCGTTGTTGGTCAAAGTGATGGACGTCCACACGGCCCCGCAAAATGGGCTAGCTTGTCGCCGATAAACTCGCGAGGGAGTACTGTCTGAAGACAAAACCCACTCTGTGCATGTGGCCCAATTATGTATACGGAAGTGGGGTGTGTGGTGTTTGAATACGCAATGCGCAAATTTGAGTGGCACCATGCTTTGGAACCGTAAAATCCCCATACTGATCGGGGTGCACGATGCGTAGCATGCATGCGCTCAACTTAATTAGGCCTAGGATGATCGACCTACTATACGGTAACACGAACCAAAGAAGAAGAATCCACCCTGGTAACCTTTTCGTCGTCGGTCGAAATGATGGACGTCCACATGGGCCCACGAATATATATAGGCTTGCCGCTCATGACCCAAGCGAGTGAGAGTGTGCAAAGACAACCATTGCAGCATGTGTCCCAAACATATTTATGGAGCTAGGTGCGTGATGCATGCATATGTGTTGAATACCTAATGCACGACATTGATGTGGTGCATGCGTTCAAAATGCAAAGGTCCCCACACAGAGCAAGAGGTTCATGACATGCCTGTGCTCGCCCCCCCCTCGATCCAGCGGGATGGATTCATGTGTAAACATGCGCATTATATATGTAATCTCACATCATGACTATATCGTGCGACAAACAAAAAATTAGTCCTCCTAAGTCAAAATAATTAACCTCTCTCGTTGTCGGTGAAAGTGATGGACCAAGCGGGCCGACAGATGGAAGCATCGCTGATAACCATGTGAGTTAGTGCCACAGGACACCACCATCGCTTGCATGTGTGCCAAAACATATATATCTACAAAAAAAACCACTTCCGTGATGATACGTGTTTGTCACAGTAGGTCACGTTTTCTGTCATGCATGTACGTCCATGACGATTTTATGACAGAATCAAGATAGTCATACCTGTGCTGTCATAGAAGTGTTCCATGACAATACCAAAATTATCATCACGGAAGTGTCACTTCCATGACGATAAATGGCGCGTCATAGAAATGCTTTCGTCAAGGGTAACCGACATGTGGCATCCACCGTAACGGGTCGACGTTAAGCTATGGGTTCCGGTTTGGATCCGATATCCACGTGTCAACTCAGTGTTGGGAACAGATGTCAACCGTCCATTGGATAGGAGTCGCCATGAAACGTTGACACGTGGGACGGCCCAATAGAGGCCCATATAGGTTGAAAAGCCGGCCCAGGAACAGGCCCACAAGATTTCGTCAGATCTAATGGGCCGGCCCGTTAACAGCCTAACATTTTCTGGACCAAATTATGGCCCACATCGATACGGCCCGTTAAAGCACTGCATATTTTGGGCCAGTGTATGGCCCATATCAGATCCGGCCCGTTAACAGCCTGCAATAGTTTGGGCCAAATTACGGTCCAATCTCATCCGGCCCGTTAACTGACTTTCATATCTTGGGCCAAATATGGCCCATAACAGACGACCCTTAACAGTTACTGTGCCATTGGGCCCATTGGGGGCCTGATTTGTTCTTCGGCCTCTTAATGGCCCGTTTAACAGTTCGGCCCGATATAGTTTCGGCCTGTCAGCGGCCCTGTCTACATATGGGCCTCTTTGCCCGGTTTCACTTTCGGCAATTTAAAGGCCCGGTTGACCAGGCCCTAATTCTGGTCCGTAGTTACTTTCGGCCTCTTAACGGCCCGTAGTCTTCGTGGATACATCTAGCCCAAATACCTATCGGCCCGTTAAAGGCCCTTGATGTGTTGGGCCTAATTTTGGCCCGTATACATCCGGCCTGCTTCCAGCCCGTCATGTAATCGGGTATCCAAGGCCCAAAAATATTTCAACCTGTTAATGGCCCGTCATAATAGTGGGCCAATAATGGGCCGATGTATATTACAGCCTGCTGTCGTGCCGTGAGTTCGCCTGTTAAAAGCCTATTTAATTTTCTGGCCCAATTAAGGCAAGCGGTTTACTCGGCCATTTAAGGGCGAAACTAATAGTGGGCCAGATTAAATCTAGACCTAACTAATGGCCCAAGATGATTGTAGGCCCACAGTTCGGACCGGCGATTGGCGACCGGCCAGTTTTAGTACCGAAAATTATTTTATATAAACCTAACCTATTGGCTCATTGCGCTCCGATCGAAGATTACGACCTTTTCTCAGAGCGACGACAGCATAAATAGCAAATAAATTATAGCATCGTGACGAAGAATAACCTAGACTATACAAGAAGAAATTATAGCAACTTATTATGTCATTTGTGGACTAAATAGGCTAAATTATGTCATAAATGGACTAAATAGGCTAAATAAGAAGAAAAATACCGTTATCACGGAGGTGAAGGACCGGTCGGGGCTGCGCCAGTGCCAGACTGAGGTGAAGGGCCGGTCGGGGTTCCACCAAGGCCAGACGGAGAAGCATCGGTTGATGCTTGTCGGGAAGCATTCTACACCAAAGATCATTTCCAATGTCTCGTTAGCATGATGCAACATAAATGTGAATACTAGTAACTAACGACCGTACAAATCAAACTCACCGTGGTCGCCGGAGCAATCTGGGGCATCGGCGGAGGGGTCTGACCGCTTTTCTCGCACATGCTCTACACATTTGGTTCTCACGAGTTAGTCATATTAGTTAGTAATGGAACAAACATTATGTGCATGATTTGGCTAATATGCAGGAGAAACGTACCACCAAGATGTCGTATAGGGCCCGGTTTTGAGCATCGTTCCGGTTCCTCTCCTCCTCCAACAGCCTGGCCGTCCTCTCCTCCAGCTCCCTCTCCGGGTCAGGGTCAGGGTGAAATTTCATGAGAGAAGACATAAACATCAAGTGAAACAATTAACATTGTACAAAGTTGAAAACTTGCTACTACGACGAGGTAAAGTTCCTTTGCGAAATCTATAGTCTTGAAAGCGATATATAATAGCATCATCATCAACCTTTGCAAATATTTCTCGCTCAGTAATTATTTGGTCAGTAGCAACAACGATAAGCAGTACTGCAGTAGCAAATACTAACATTATAGCAAGCAGATCAAAAAATGTTCAATCTACAAAATTTTAACAACAACAGCAAGGCAGTAGCAGTCAGTGTAGCACAATGCACATGCACATATTATCCTGTCTGTGAGTGAGTGAGTCTGTCCATTACCAATCCGGCTCTTCAGTGCGGCTGGCGGGCAGACGGCGTGGCGGACAGGCAGAGTCGCGGAGACCAGGGCAAGGGAGGCCGGAGCCCGGAGCAGAGCCGGCGTGCAGAGCAGTAGAGCCGCAGCCCGCAGAGGAGGAGGAGGAGAGGGAGAGCGGCGGAGCGGGCGCGTCAGTGGGGAGCGCGGAGCCGGCGAGCAACGGCGGGGGCAGCGGAGTGGAGGAGGGGAGGGGGCGCGGTGGTGGAGAGGGGAGGGGGCAGGTGGTGGAGGGGGAGGGGGGAGCGCGATGAAGGGAGGGAGGGAGGGGGGCGGGGTGGAGGGAGGGAGGGAGGGAGGACGGAGTGGAGGGGGAGGGGGACGGCGGCGGTGGAGGAGGGGGGAGGAGGGGGGGGGAGGGAGGTGGGGGAGGGGGCGCGGAGGAATGGGGGGAGGGGGGGAGGCAGGGGGGGGGAGGGGGCCGGCGGCGGCGGCGGCGGCCTGCGCGCGTGCGGGAGGCAGAGGGTGGGGAGGCGGGAGAAAGAGATGGAGAAGGGCGCGCGCGCGGGGCCAAATTAACCCCCCGCATTACCGTCTGTTTTTTTTTCTCTTTGCCGTCTGCTGGCGGACGGCAAAAGATTCTTTGCCGTCTGCCAGCAGACGGCAAAGAATTCTTTGCCGTCCGCCAGCAGACGGCAAAGAGGATGACCGTTAGACGGCCACCGCCGTGAAACTGTGGGCCCCTCTTACCTTTTGCCGTCTGCTGGCAGACGGCAAAGAAGTGGCCAGTGGGACCTACCCAGTGCAGTACCCCCGTGGGGTCCACTTTGGACTTTGCCATCTGCTGGCGGATGGCAAAGAACTCTTTGCCGTCTGCTGGCGGACGGCAAAGAGCTCGCAGATGGCAAAGACCCTGTTTGCCATCAGCTGGTTCTTTGCCGTCTGCTTTGAGAAGACAGACGGCAAAGAGCCTCTTTGCCATCAGCTGGCAGACGGCAAAGAGCTGGCAGATGGCAAAGACCCAGATTCCAGTAGTGCATGTGCCGCCCCACAAATGTGTGTTTGTGGCGGGAGATGGGTGAGACCACATATGAACCACGTGTGGGTGGCCCTATACTATATGTATGAAAAGGGTGTGGTGTGATATTTAACTACCATTCACAACTTTGATGTGGCACGTGTGCCTCACAAAATAACCGGACTTCCCCAACCCCACGGAGGTTGCGGGTAGTGCGAAGTAGCCCCCCCCCCCACACACACGTGTCGGGGGGGAGGGCATCTCACCAAGACATACTATAACACGGACCAAACAGAATCCAACTTGATCGTACAACCTCTCTCACTCGTTGTTGGTCAAAGTGATGGACGTCCACACGGCCCCGCAAAATGGGCTAGCTTGTCGCCGATAAACTCGCGAGGGAGTACTGTCTGAAGACAAAACCCACTCTGTGCATGTGGCCCAATTATGTATACGGAAGTGGTGTGTGTGGTGTTTGAATACGCAATGCGCAAATTTGATGTGGCACCATGCTTTGGAACCGTAAAATCCCCATACTGATCGAGGGTGCACGATGCGTAGCATGCATGCGCTCAAACTTAATTAGGCCTAGGATGATCGACCTACTATACGGTAACACGAACCAAAGAAGAAGAATCCACCCTGGTAACCTTTCTCGTCGTCGGTCGAAATGATGGACGTCCACATGGGCCCACGAATATATATAGGCTTGCCGCTCATGACCAAGCGAGTGAGAGTGTGCAAAGACAACCATTGCATGCATGTGTCCCAAACATATTTATGGAGCTAGGTGCGTGATGCATGCATATGTGTTGAATACCTAATGCACGACATTGATGTGGTGCATGCGTTCAAAATCGCAAAGGTCCCCACACAGAGCAAGAGGTTCATGACATGCCGTGTGCTCGCCCCCCCCTTCGATCCAGCGGGATGGATTCATGTGTACACATGCGCTATTATATATGTAATCTCACATCATGACCTATATCGTGCGACAAACAAAAAATTAGTCCCCTCCTAAGTCAAAATAATTAACCTCTCTCGTTGTCGGTGAAAGTGATGGACCAAGCGGCCGACAGATGGAAGCATCGCTGATAACCATGTGAGTTAGTGCCACAGGACAACCACCATCGCTTGCATGTGTGCCAAAACATATATATCACTACAAAAAAAACCACTTCCGTGATGATACGTGTTTGTCACAGTAGGTCACGTTTTCTGTCATGCATGTACGTCCATGACGATTTTATGACAGAATCAAGATAGTCATACCTGTGCTGTCATAGAAGTGTTCCATGACAATACCAAAATTATCATCACGGAAGTGTCCACTTCCATGACGATAAATGGCGCGTCATAGAAATGCTTTCGTCAAGGGTAACCGACATGTGGCATCCACCGTAACGGGTCGACGTTAAGCTATCGGGTTCCGGTTTGGATCCGATATCCACGTGTCAACTCAGTGTTGGGACAGATGTCAACCGTCCATTGGATAGGAGTCGCCAATGAAACGTTGACACGTGGGACGGCCCAATAGAGGCCCATATAGGTTGAAAAGCCGGCCCAGGAACAGGCCCACAAGATTTCGTCAGATCTAATGGGCCGGCCCGTTAACAGCCTAACATTTTCTGGACCAAATTATGGCCCACATCAGATACGGCCCGTTAAAGCACTGCAATATTTTGGGCCAGTGTATGGCCCATATCAGATCCGGCCCGTTAACAGCCTGCAATAGTTTGGGCCAAATTACGGTCCATATCTCATCCGGCCCGTTAACTGACTTTCATATCTTGGGCCAAATTATGGCCCATAACAGATACGACCCTTTAACAGTTACTGTGCCATTGGGCCCATTGGGGGCCTGATTTGTTCTTCGGCCTCTTAATGGCCCGTTTAACAGTTCGGCCCGATATTAGTTTCGGCCTGTCAGCGGCCCTGTCTACATATGGGCCTCTTTTGGCCCGGTTTCACTTTCGGCAATTTAAAGGCCCGGTTGCACCAGGCCCTAATTCTGGTCCGTAGTTACTTTCGGCCTCTTAACGGCCCGTAGTCTTCGTGGATACATTCTAGCCCAAATAGCCTATCGGCCCGTTAAAGGCCCTTGATAGTGTTGGGCCTAATTTTGGCCCGTTATACATCCGGCCTGCTTCCAGCCCGTCATGTAATCGGGTCATCCAAGGCCCAAAAATATTTCAACCTGTTAATGGCCCGTCATACTAGTGGGCCAATAATGGGCCGATGTATATTACAGCCTGCTGTCGTGCCGTGATTTGTTCGCCTGTTAAAAGCCTATTTAATTTTCTGGCCCAATTAAGGCAAGCGGTTTACTCGGCCATTTAAAGGCCCGAAACTAATAGTGGGCCAGATTAAATCTAGACCTAACTAATGGCCCAAGATGATTGTAGGCCCACAGTTCGGACCGGCGATTGGCGACCGGCCAGTTTTAGTACCGAAATTATTTTTATATAAACCTAACCTATTGGCTCATTGCGCTCCGATCGAAGATTACGACCTTTTCTCAGAGCGACGACAGCATAAATAGCAAATAAATTATAGCATCGTGACGAAGAATAAACCTAGACTATACAAGAAAGAAATTATAGCATATTACATCCCCTGGGCATCAAAGTTCGCCGCCAGTGATAATAAAGGGCAACCAGATAGCAGATTCCATACACTGGGCAGGTCGCTACCAGTGGAAGTAAACAGGCCGACAAAATAATAGACAGAACCGACAGCACTTCAACACAGTTCAAGAAAGGTTAGCCCTGCCCAGGAGCTGCAGTGCAAGAAGCTTAGCAACCTAATGAGACTGCGCTTGTTTGACGCTTCTATCCACCAACTCATGCTGCATAGCATCAATAGACATCATGTACTTATGGTTAATCTTGCATAGAGATTGGAGTTCCAGTCGGATCTGAGCGGAAGCATGTCGAACAGATTCAGGAGGCGACTTCATCGACCTTGTGTCACCAAGTAAGTTCGACACTATATCAAGACATGACTTTGGGGTTGTATCGCTACCCTCAAGATGTGTTGCCTTCTTCTCTGGAATATATGTTAGAGGGACAAACAATGGGTTCGTCTCACTATCATTGTGGCAGTTCTTCCTAGCATCAGTGCTGTCACCCTGAAAGAGAAACAAGTAGGTAGATAACAGGTTTTGCACGTATAAGCAGCAGCGTTGTCAATTCATCTCATTTCTTTGTCAGAAATAAAGAGACACAGTTTAAAATAGCATTAACATAATAGGCATTGTTCATAGTTAAGATGGCAGGAAATGGCATTGTGCAGGAGCGGCCAGCTTCACCATACCACTGGATTACAGATCAAGAACACAAGCATACATGTAGTGCTAAACAACGTATAAGCATGAATGGTGAGTGTACTGTCAATTTATGCCATTTCAGATTGGTAAATAAAGAGACATGATTTAAATAACATTAATATAATATGGCATTGTTCATAGTTGAGACATAGCAGGATATGACATTGTGCTGGAGTTGGTAGTTTCACCACACCACTGGATTACAGATCAAGAACACAAGCATACACACAGTGCTAAAGAAGATAACTTGCTATGTTTAGTTTAATTTACATGGTATGAATAAGGAACTAGGTTGTACAACTAAAGACTGAAATTGAGAAGGACAAACTTATGTTTATGTACTTCTTCATTATAAACTTTGAACAAGAAATTTGATGCAGACGATAAAGAAAAAGCATTTGCACTCATATCTGTCCAAATATACACAACAAAGTTTCAAGGCTCAAGGAGGACAAACTTACATTAGGAGTGAAGACCGGCTCTATAAAGCCCTTGTCCATATTGTTGGGGGGGCAATTCAAGAAGTTTACCATACACTCTTCTTCAAGAGCATTGCCTTTATTCTATATTTTGTTAAGAGTAAATATAGATGTGAAAATATAGGAAAAATGGCGATTATTTAACCTAAGATGCAGAGTACAAATGTAAATACAGCATACAGGCAAAAGGCACTGACAAGAGCAATGCAGAGCTAAACTTCTTCAGTAACATTGGTTTTATTCAATATTTTTGCAAGAGTAAATGTAGATCTGATGTGTAGAAAATGGAGGGCAAGGGAAAATAAGCTGCAAAGTGTACATGAAGAACTAGCTGACAATATAAGTACAGTGATGAAGGATAGCAGATACTTACAAGAACAATGCAGAACTAAATTTCTTCATAAGCATTGGGTTTATTCTACATTAATGTAAGCATTAATATAGATATGATAATTTGGAGCGAACAGTGGATAAGCAAGCTATAATGCACAATGATGTCACATAATCCACCAGGTATGAATGTAAGTATAGCGATAGGACAATAGGTACTCACAAGAGCAAAGCAGCGACCAGCATAGTTGCGATATCCTAGGTTTTGCGGCGCTGGTTCTATCGCCAATATACGTGGGGTGCTATCTGATTTCTCCGGTAGCACCACCTTTTTCAAGGACTTTGCTTGTACTCCTTCAGGTTCTGCAATCACCCTCTTCCTTTTGGATGTCTGAAACACAAGAACAACATTTGAATGGAAAAACATGGTATGACCACAAATGGAATAGGTATTGATAATGGATGGGCATGGCACCTTAACATATATCATGAGTAAACTAAGCAGATGGCGGTGCAACGAAGCAAAAGAAATGCAAGACACCTTATGCAAGATATGTGCAACCAATAAAACCTTACCAAATTAGAACAGGCACCTTATTTGGTGAACAGGATAGGCCATCTGCCTTTGACTCCTTGAGCTCAGAATAGTCATTAGGATCATATTCTGAATACGAATCTATAGGTCGGGAGCATGTGGGTTTCATTGCATCCACAATGGACCTCAATCCCTTGATGCCAAGTTTGTTACCCATTGAACTGTTCCGCAATATTCTTCTGATGTGCGCATTCTTATATTCATTGTGATTACGTACAATATCTGAAAAGCATGAAAACATAAATAGTAGTGAGATTATCTTTGTAATGCAGAGGATATTGTAATATAATAGGGGCTCCCTGTAAACCCTTGTGTGCTATCACTGGATTCTGATGAGAGAGCCCATGTGTGCTGTAATATGGTGAGTAGATTAATATAATCTGGCACAACTACACAAAAAATAGGCTCCCTGTTGGGAGCTCCAGATGTAAGGATAGTTGGCAGATGATAGGTTCATAATATGCCATATAGAAAGTTTATTGCCAAACCATGATAATGAGAGCGCACAACCACTAGGCAGATCGTAGTGTAGATAATAGGGGTACACCATAACCACCATAAATAAATCGGTAAAGCAGAACTGGCTGGAAAATACAGGGTTTTGCCGCTACTAATATGCAGCCTATCAATCACCTACATGACAGCTCTATTCATCTGAAGGCGCACAGCCTTTACTATCAGTCTAGTCTATCAAAGACCATGCGTCTCCCACCATTTCTGGGATATTATGGCAGACCAACTCGAAGTGCGAAATCATGTAGCAGAACCGGCCCAATAGAGCTGTCGACTGCAGATGTCCCTGCTGCCCTTCCTGACAAGGAACATATTGTACTTACTAAAGAAGAACAGAAAAGGAACATGTTAAAGAATAGAAGGGGAAGCATATTATTGAGATTCCCCTCCTTTCTATACAATGTTGGTTGCCCACCCATGATGAATCAGAGCGCCGAAAGAAATGCCATTCCATGATGTCTCTCTATATGTGGCCACATGCATTTGGAAACTCAAGTGGGAGCATTAGCTAACCAATTAAATGTGTGTCTGTTAGCTAATGTCAGTATCATATCACATTCGTATTTGAAGAACCTTAGGATGTATGATTGGTGTGTTATTTAGCTTGAAAGGGTGGACAGCTGCTAGTAGGACACAAAGCACCTACGCAGATCATAGTGTAGATATAATGGGAAAACCCTAAGCATCAGGAGTAAAATCAGGAAAGTGGAACTTGCTGGAATATATGTGCTAGTATTGCCGGTATGGCTAGAAAGGCTTTAGATACCAGCTCTCTACAACTGAAGGCGCAGTACTGTTACTATCAGTCTAACTCTCAAAGGTGATACATACGACCGAATACGAAGAGTTGAAAGCGTCCATGACAATCGACATGAAGACCAACACAAAGAGTTGAAAGCGTCCATGACAAGCGACTGAATAGACCTGTACACTGCAAATGTCCCTGCTCCTCTTCACTACAAAGAACATATTGTACAACTATTATACTCCTTCTGTTCCTAAATACAAGTCTTTGTAGAGATTCCACTATGGATCACATACGGATGTATATAGATACATTTTAGAGTGTAGATTCACTAATTTTGCTCCATATGTAGTCCATGGAGGAATCTCTACAAAGACTTATATTTAGGTACGGAGAGAGTACTTACAAAAGAAGAACATAAGAGGAGCATGCTAAAGAAGAGCAAGCAGATTTTGGATAATAAAATGTTGGTTGGCCACACATGATGAACCAGAGCGCATTAAGAACGCAACTCCCTGCTGTCCCTCGATATGTGGCGCATGTGCTTTTCGAAAGTAAAGTAGGAACATTAGCTGACCAATTAAACATTCTCTATTTTAGTACATGTCATCATCATATCAGATTCGTATTTGAGCAACTAAGTTTAGAATTATGAGTGGCATGTTGTTTAGCTTGATGGGTTGAGGAGCACTGCTTGCACGTACGTCTCGAAGCACCTACGATAATGGTACTGAATATATCGGAATGTCTACATGCAAGTCGCCTGACTTTCCTCATTTGGGTCAGTCGACCATTTCAGGCGGTTGGATGAAGATCCTACGTCTCCTAACCCTTCTTCTTCCTCGCCTCTTATTCTTCCCCTAAGGACCACCGCACGGGCCACCGGCCGAACCACCAGCCCCCGCCCTCCCCTGAACCACCCACCACCTCCAGTCTTCCGCCACCCCCGGCCATCCCTCTAGCTAACCCCACCCCCCACCCACGTCGAGTTTTGCCTCCGGCGAGGCCCCACCATAGCTCGACGACAGCCCCCCACAACCACGGTCCCCACCCGAAACCCTAAGATAGATAATGGGGCAGCCCTCCGGCGAGCCCCTTCCTTCCCTCCGGTGAACTCCCAAAAATGGACTGACCCCAATTTGAAATTCAATCGACTGTCATTTAAGCTAATGTGGAATATAATAGGGGAAAACCATAAGCATTACGAGTATAGTGGTGCACGTGCCATGGCGGATCTGAAGGTGCAAACCAGACAAAGGCAACTTCGCAACCAATGTTTGGTTTCAACTAACAAGTAAGATTCTAAGTGATAGACAAGAAATCATAGTAAAGCAGTGGCGATCTATTTTCTTGCTGAGATAAATAACTTGAGCAGATACAAAAGAGTACCGCCTCTGGTGTGGCGCCGTGTAAGCATCTGCTGAGGCATTGAGGGTGCTGCGGTAGCGATGGATGTCAGCGGCATGGAAGCAGATCTAGGATGGCAGACGATGGCGGCGAGGGAAATATCCCGGTGCGGTGGACGAGACGGTCGTACGAGCAGCCTCGGCAAGGTGGACAACGGCGCGGATGAAGCGAGAGGACGCGATGCAAGGATCCTGGTCCGAAGCCATGGATGAGAGAGGTCGATCTCTTGTAATGGACGATGGCGTCGAGGTATCAGCTCCGGCATGGTGAAGGAGGACGGTGGTGGATGGGGTGGCGGACGGAGGAGACTGCGGTGGAGAGGGTGTTTTGGTACCCACGGAGTACGAATGGGGAAATGGAGGGAGAGAGGAAGGGGGAACCATGTCTTCAGGGCGCGCTTGTCTCAAATGCGAGGAAATTTACAAACTTAGCCCCCGTTTAAAATTTCCTACATCACAGCAATATTAGTCGGTTGGGGATAGGACGGTAATCTCGCATACACCGAATATTTGCCGACAGAGATTTCAGCCGAGGAGAGTTTGTTTTGGCGCCCACCGTGTATGAATCAGGGAGGGAGGTGAGTGGCAATTTCGGCCAAGGAGAAACTGTGTTTTGGCGCCCGCCGTGTATGAATCCGGGGAGGTGAGAGGCGGAGGCGGTTCTGTCATGTTTGAGTGAAATTACAAGCCTACCCCTATCAAAACCTATAGAAATCGAGCCGATAGGCTTTGCGTGTCAGGGATAGGCTGTAATTTCCATCTCGCAGATTTTGGTTTTGGGCGGTTACTGCGAGTTTCCCCGCTTCGTTCAATTTTTTTGTAGAGAAAGAGTGCACGTTTACCGTGCCAACTAAATTCGAATCCAGTTTTTTTTTCGGGCAGGATCCATTTTGTATTCGAATACAAATATATATATATATACATCATTTTTTTATATATACTTTCAAAAGCACAACACCCTTTATACATAAATATGGTTTACAAGTAGCATGATCTCAGATTCATAAGGCTGGATCCATCTTAATTTGGATTTTCAAATATTTGAAACCACTATGTTGAAATACAATGTATGCATTCCTCGCTAACTGTCTCCAATTAATATGTGTTTCATCCGGTTTTTTTTTACTTGTCAAACACGTATAATATGTTTGACACACGCAACATATAGTGTAATCCTGTTTAGACATTAATTGCATATAAACCATGCATTGTCTCTAATTAAAGAATCTATGGATCACTAATATTGATAAACTATATAACCTTACACGTGTCCCCAAATTCAAATGAATATGCATGTTTGATAGACCAATTTCCGTTATGATATTATCGATGTCATGATCTCTAGTTTAAATATTTGAATCCCCTTTAATCCAGATATTCGTCTCATATAGCTATCACTCATGCTTGTATATCTCTCTAGACCTATACGCCTTCATCGTCTCTCGGGTATCTCTCGTGCTATTTGTATGTCGACAATGATCTTTTATCTTCGTAACACACTGACGGTACTCTCTCCCTCGACATTCACTCTATCTCTCTCTAAGTATATCTCACTCCCTGCTATGTGTCTCTAACTATGATTCTCCCTGTGAAATCTCTTTCTCTCACACAAACACAAACTTCGTCTACTGGGGTCTCATTTCTCTCTACTATTCCCCTGTGTGCCACTCGCACACCCCCTCTCACACAGAGATGTCTTGCGCTCCTTAGGTATGAGAAGCTACGACTCTCCCTCTTAAATATCTCTTTCTCACACACAAACACAAACTCTGTCTCCCAGGGTCTCATATCTCTCCACCATTCCCATGTATGTCGCTCACACACACTCTCTCTCCCTAGAGATATCACGCGTTCCCTGATATGTCTCTCTAGCTATCACTCTCCTTGTGAAATATCTTTCTCTCTCGCAAACACAAAACTCCGTCTCTTGGGATCTCATTTCTTTCTGATATTTGTTTGTATGTGACTCACATGCACCCTCTCTCTATCTCTCTCACACCCACACACATAACTCAGCCTTCTGATCCACTCGACTCTTATCTATAACACACACACTAGCTAGCCGATCTCCCTCTAGCTAGCATCTTTATCTTTCTATTTATCTGTTTCTCCATCAACCTTCTTTCTCGCCCTCACTCTTGCTTCCTATCATGCAGACTATATATGTTTCTCTCTACATGCAGCCATGTGCCCTCTTTTTATCTTTCTCTCACACACACATAACTTCACCCCTCTGAACCACTTGTCGGTCATCTCTAACACACAAACTAGACAATGTCCCTCTATCTAGCATCTCTATCTCTCTATCTATCTGCAGTTTCTCCGTCAACCTTTCTTTCTCGCACGCACTCTTGCTTCCTATCACACACACTATATCTGTCTCTCTATACATGCATCTATAGTTTGATGTCTTTTGCACAATCGTTGTGTCTCGCTCTCTCTGCTCGCCATAGATGCATGCTCTAGCCCATGCCACTATCTCTTAAAGACAAAAACACATGCTCAATTATCGGGCCTTCTTCCCTCCACTCTCACATGCATGCATATTGTCATACCGATCCGTCTCTCCCATGTCGTTGATCTGATGACTTATGTCTTCTTTCTTTTATCTCGATCATGCGCGCGCGCGCACACACACACACACACACCATGTATACATGTATACCTCTCGCACATGCATGTTCAAGGTCTCCTATGTCTCCATACGCAGTTGATTACCCTCAGCCCTAACCCTACATCGAATCGTTCTCTTCTTGTGTGCACATGACTTCCGCCTGGATGGGTCTCTTCTCTAAAACACACACTCACACTTAACAATCTCTTTCTAGCTACACCCTCTCTCATTCTTCCCCTATATCCCCAAAACCAATAAGACCATCCCTTAGTTTAATTCCCTCCTACATGCACCATCGATATATAGTAGTATTCCTCGGTGTCTCTCGAACAAACACGTTATCTCAATGTCGACTCCGCTCACGCGCACACGCCTTCTCCTCCCTCTTTACGTGCCTCTTCTCTCTCGCACCCCCCCTCGTTGGTGGCCTATGCCATACATATCACCTCTCTACGATGAAGCCACACACACTTAAATTACTTTCGCCACCGAAGACTCCGCTTCACACACACACACACACATTAAGACTCCATCTCACACACACATGCTCTAGGTGGAGCATTTGTTCCTACCACCCTTCGTCCAACATTACCCGTATGATAAACAATCACCTTAATTTACTTATATAACATGGACAAATTCCACTTTATTTTAGTAGTTAGCAAAGTTCTCATAATTATATAACACAAATCAAGAGCAGGAAGTGACATTTTTTTACACAACCACGTTAACATGGCCACGTAAATCACAAGCTAAAGTGTAATACCATTATACTTATATCCCGATGCAAAAGGTGCAGTACATGTCCGAAGAGTAGAGTCGCACACACGCACTCTGTCTCTCAGAATCTCACACACATACCAGTTACATGACGCCCCCTAAGCAGACCCGTATATTACAATTTGTGCACCCGCGGGTACACGTGATGGTGCGCATTTATTTAAGCCGGACGGCGAACCCAAACAGTAGCTGCATTCATTCCTTCCCGCTGCCTCTTCTCTGGTCGCCGTCGCCCGATAACCATGGCCCGGTGATATGTCTCCAACGTATCTATAATTTTTGATTGTTCAATGCTGTTATATTATCATTCTTGGATGTTTTACAATTAATTTATAGCAACTTTATATCATTTTTTGGGACTAACCTATTAACATAGTGCCAAGTGCCAGTTGCTATTTTTTGCTTGTTTTTTACTTCACAAAAAATCAATACCAAACGGAGTCCAAACGCAGCGAAACTTTTTGGAGATTTTTTGGACCAGAAGACATCCAGTGGGCCAAAGAAGTACCAGAGGGGTGCCCCGAGGGGGGCACAACCCACCTAGGCGCGACTGGGGGCCCAGGCGCGCCCTGGTGGGTTGTGCCCACCTCGGTGGCCTCCCGCACCGCCTCTTCGCCCTATAAATTCTCAAATCCAAAACCCTTGGGGGTAACCCTAGATCAGAAGTTCCGCCGCCGCAAGCCTCTGTAGCCACGAAAAACCAATCTAGACCCCGTTTCGGCACCCTGCCGGAGGGGGAAATCATCACCGATGGCCATCTTCATAATCACGGTGGTCACCATGATGAGGAGGGAGTAGTCCACCCTCGGGGCTGAGGGTTTGTACTAGTAGCTATGTGTTTAATCTCTCTCTCTCGTGTTCTTGAGATGGCACGATCTTGATGTATCGCGGGCTTTGTTAATATAGTTGGATCACAAGGTGTTTTCCCCTCTCTATCTTGTTGTGATGAATTGAGTTTTCCCTTTGAGATTTCGTTCTTATCAGATTGAATATTTTTATGGATTTGAGAGCACTTGATATATGTCTTGCATATGAACACCCGTGGTGACAATGGGGTTTTTTATTGATTCACTTGATATATGTTTTGGCACTCAACTCACGGATTCCCGAGGTGACATTGGGGTAATCTATGCATGGGGGTTGATGCACGTTCTCATCTTTTGTTTCTCCGGTAGAAATCTTGGGGCAATCTTTGAGGTTCTTTGTGTTGGATTGAGTATTATGAATCTGAATTTGCTTTGGTGTTATTTTAGTACGAACTCTTGATAGATCGATTGGAAAGAATAACTTGGTGTTATTTTAGTACGAACTCTTGATAGATCGATCGGAAAGAATAACTTGGTGTTATTTTAGTATGAACTCTTGGATAGATCGATCGGAAAGAATAGCTGCAAACAATTTCTTCTTATGTTCTCCTCTAGATAAGAACTTTGGAGTGATTCTTCATCACACATTGAGGGATGGTTATATGATCCAATTATATTATCATTGTTGAGAGATTGCACTAGCGAAAGTACGGACCCTAGGCCTCATTTTCAAGCATTGCAATACCGTTTGTGCTCCGTTTTATCAATTGCTACCTTGCTGTTTTTTAGTGTTCGTATTACAAAAATCAATATCTACTATCATTACTACGCTTGTATCACCATCTCTTCGCCGAACTAGTGCACCTATACAAATTTCCATTGTATTTGGTGTGTTGGGGACACAAGAGACTTTTTGTTATTTGGTTGCAGGGTTGTTTGAGAGAGACCATCTTCATCCTACGCCTCCCACGGATTGATAAACCTTAGGTCATCCACTTGAGGGAAAATTGCTACTGTCCTACAAAACTCTGCGCTTGGAGGCCCAACACGAGTCTACAAGAACAAGTTGTGTAGTAGACATCAAGCTTTTTTCTGGCGCTGTTGCCGGGGAGGTGAGTGCTTGAAGGTATATCTTTAGATCTTGCAATTGAATCTTTTAGTTTCTTGTTTTATCACTAGTTTGGTTCGTAAAAGAAAAGTACAAAAAATATGGAATTGAGGTGGTCTCATATTATTCATCTTTATGATGTCTTTCATGAAAATGATGGAAAGGAAAATTATGCTCAATTGATAGAAGAAGAATTCAATAAAATGTTTGGCATAAATGATGAGCATGATTGCAATGTTGTTAGTATGAATTCCGTGAGCATCCATGATGATAATGATATCCAAAGCCATAAGCTTGGGGATGCTATGTTTGATGAAGATGATATTTTTAGTCCCTCAAGTTTTGATGAGAATGTTTACTATGATGAAAGCATGCCTCCTATTTATGATGATTATGGTGATGACATGTATGCTATCAATAGTAATGATATCCATGAAACTTTTCATCATGATTTTAATGCTCAATATGATTATGCCAATCAAGAATCACATGATAGCTATTTTGTTGAGTTTGCTCCCACTACTATTCATGAGAATAAATTTTCTTATGTGGTGAGTAAGAAAATTTCTATGCTTGTGGATCATGAAAAGAATGCTTTACATTATAGCTATATTGTTTAATTCATTCATGATGCTACTGAAAATTATTATGAGAGGGTAACATATGCTTTTACATATTGCAATAATATCAAGTTTTCTCTCTATGTGTTAAAAATCTTGAAGTTTTGCTTGTTTTGCCTTCCTATGCTAGTTGATTCTTGCTCCCATAAATTTTTTGCTCACAAAACCCTTTGCATAGGAAGTGGGTTAGGCTTAAATGTGCTTGCCATGCGATTCATGATGCTCTTTTTCATGTTTCAATTACTATTTTTACATGAGCAACATTGAAATCATCATGCCTAGCTTAAAAGGCATTAAAGAAAAGCGCTTGTTGGGAGACAACCCAACACTTTTACCTACTGTTTTTGTGTGTTCACATGGTTATGATACTGTAGTAATCATGTTTTATTGCTTTTATTTCAATAAAGTACCAAGTACAGCCTTTGGGATAGTGTGGATGATAGTTGACTTGATTCTGTGCAAAAACAGAAACTTTTGCGCCCAGTAACAGAATTGTTTAATATCCCTGGAGCGTCTAAAAACTCTGAATTTTTTACAGTTGTTGGGTACACACATTTTATACGTTTTCCTAAGTTTTCTGAATTTTTGGAGTTACATCAGTATAAACTTAATTCAGATCTTTACGTACTATTCTGTTTTTGACAGATTCTGTTTGCAATGCATAGTTTGCTTGTTTTATGGTTTCTATGGCTTATATTGCTTAATATAAATTGTGGAAATTGTATAGTACAGTAGTAATTGTGTGAGAACAATTATTAATCTTATCTTGACAGTACAAAAGTGAATGATTTGTCTTTATCATACTAACCCATCTCACGAAGTTCCGTTAAGTTTTGTGTGATTGAAGTTTTCAAGTTTTGGGTGAGATATCGATATGAGGAGAATAAGGAGTGACAAGACCCTAAGCTTTGGATGCACAAGTCACCCCAAGGAAATATTCAAGGAAGATCCAAGCAACGAAGCTTGGGGATGCCCCGGAAGCCATCCCCTCTTTCGTCCCCAACATTATCGGTAACCTCACTTGGGGCTATATTTTCTTTCATCACATGATATGTGTTTTGCTTGGAGAGTCATTTTATTTTATTGGGATTTTCTTTCTATTATTTAGAATAATGTTTTTCATATTTCATTTCAATAAAAATGGCAAGGATAGCCATCACCATGCTTTTTTTGCAAATATATGAGTTGCTGTTTCAAAACAGAAAGTTTATCGCTGTTGCAATAATTATCCAGAAAAGTGAGAATGTTATAAAATGTTGAAACTTTTTGCACAATAATCTTTGATAAATTTTCTACAGTGTGGTAAATTCTCAGAATTTTTGAAGTTAGGGAAGTATGAGTACAATTGCACTCTTTACAGACTGTCCTGTTTAGACCTATTGCTGTTATGTTTGCATTGTTTGCATATGTTTGCTTGTTTAATGATTCTATTTGAGGATAGGAATATTAAATATGCATAGGCATTTAGTATGCAATGTTAAATAATAATTTTAGTGATTTGCTACAGTATAGAATGATAAGGTGTTGCATTGATTTATACTAACGTATCTTACGAGTTCTTGTTGAGTTTTTTGTGGATGAAGTTTTTAAGAATTAGGGAAACCGTGTTATGAGAAGAATGAAGAAGACACAAGAGCTCAAGCTTGGGGATGCCCAAGGCATCCCAAGTTAATATTCTAAGAAGTCTCAAGCATCTAAGCTTGGGGATGCCCCGGTAGGCATCCCACCTTTCTTCATCAACAATTATCGGTTACTATCGGTTGAGCCTAAGTTTTTGCTTCTTCACATGAGTTGTGCTATTCTTGGAATGTCATTTAATTTTTTTTTCTTGCTGTTTTAATAAAATACTTAGATCTGAAAGTTTTTTTTAATAAGAGAGAGTCCTCACATAGCTACCCATTTACTTAACTACTCGCATGATTTTCACTTATACCTTTTTTGAGTAGTGTGTCATTTGCTCTAGTGCTTCACTTATATCTTTTTGAGCATGGTGTGCTTTATTATTTTTGAAGAAATTCTCTCATGCTTCACTTATATTATTTTGAGAGACGAAAATTTTTATGCTCATGTTCTTCACTTAAATTTGTTTGAGCTTGTCAAAAGCAATTGCAATATATGAAACTAGTCCCAAAGTGATAGATATTCAAGAGGGATATAATAAAAACTTTCATGAAGATCATTGGACAAAATAAACTTGATTCTTTGTAATAGTTTTGAGATATGATGATAGTGATATCTGAGTCATGTTGGTGAGTAATTATGCTTTAGTAAGAATATTGGTGTTAAGGTTTGTGATTCCCTATGCTAGCACGAAAGTCAATAGTTATGAAATGAAATTACATCCTACTTGTGGTGCATTATTCGGTGTTAGTTATGCTTAATGCTCGTTTATGTGAATTTTTTTTCTTGGTTGGTTGCTTCTCAATCTATTTGCTAGCCTCCATTTGTACTAAGTGGGAATTCTACTTGTGCATCCAAAATCCTTAAACCCAGTTTTGCCACATGAGTCCACCATACCTACCTATATGCGGTATTTCCATGCCGTTCTAAGAAAATTTGTATGTGCCATCTCTAAATTTTCAAAATAATTTCCTTTTTGTGTGCTCGTACCGCTCATGAAGCGGCAGGGGATGGCCAATATTTTCCATGCTAGATGTGTTATTCTCAAGATTAGTGTTTATTCACTTGTCATTACACGAGAGTACGACAAAGGTATTAGGGATGCCCAGTCCTGAAATGAAAAATGAATTTACTTTATGTTGTCAAATAATAAATTCCTTGGAAAGTGTTGGTATGGAGGGCATGCGTGGATACGGCTAGCCATGGATCATGAAAGAATGGTGGAAAAAGGAATAAACTTTATTTTTTATTTGGGAACCGCCTATGATATATCTAGCATGGAAAGTGTTGGGAATTACTCGGTCGTTTTCGTTGACGGGAAAAGTATGCCTCTCAAAAATTTTATCTCTCAATTTAAGCTTCGAGCTCTGGCACCTCTAAAAATCCCTACTTCCCTCTGCGAAGGGCCTATCTAATTACTTTATGCAAATTTTATTTTTATTTGAGTCTTCATCTTCTCTTATAAAGCACCAACTAAGGGGCACTATGATCGTACTTGAGCAATGGATGTAGCTAATATGCGAGTGTGTTTTGCGAATGGATCAATGATTGAGCATGATGGGCTAGGGATAGCTTTCTTTAGTGTTGATATTTTGAAAGACATGGTTGCTTGTTGAAATGCTTGAGTATTGAAATCTTCATGTCAAAACTAGACTATTGCTTTGAACCATATAAAAGTCCATATGTCCATGCTACAAAAGAAAAGAATATGTGATGAACATGTTAGGCAACATTCCACATCAAAAATTCTGTTTTATCATTTACCTACTCGAGGACGAGTAGGAATTAAGCTTGGGGATGCTGATACGTTTCCAACGTATCTATAATTTTTGATTGTTCCATGTTGTTATATTATCATTCTTGGATGTTTTACAATCATTTTATAGCAACTTTATATCATTTTTTGGGACTAACCTATTGACATAGTGCCAAGTGCCAGTTGTTGTTTTTTGCTTGTTTTTTACTTCGCAGAAAATCAATACCAAACGGAGTCCAAACGCAGCGAAAATTTTTGGAGATTTTTTTTGGACCAGAAGACATCCAGTGGGCCAAAGAAGTACCAGAGGGGTGCCCTGAGGGGGGCACAACCCACCTGGGTGCGCCTGGGGGACCAGGCGCGCCCTGGTGGGTTGTGCCCACCTCGGTGGCCTCCCACACCGCATCTTCGCCTTATAAATTCTCAAATATTCCAAAACCCTTGGGGGTAACCCTAGATCAGAAGTTCCGCCGCCGCAAGCCTCTGTAGCCACGAAAAACCAATCTAGACCCCGTTCCGGCACCCTGCCGGAGGGGGAAATCATCACCGGTGGCCATCTTCATCATCCCGGTGGCCACCATGATGAGGAGGGAGTAGTCCACCCTCGGGGCTGAGGGTTTGTACCAGTAGCTATGTGTTTAATCTCTCTCTCTCTCTCATGTTCTTGAGATGGCACGATCTTGATGTATCACGGGCTTTGTTAATATAATTGGATCATATGGTGTTTTCCCCTCTCTATCTTGTTGTGATGAATTGATTTTTCCCTTTGAGATTTCGTTCTTATCTGATTGAATATTTTTATGGATTTGAGAGCACTTGATATATGTCTTGCATATGAACACCCGTGGTGACAATGGGGTATTATATTGATTCACTTGATATATGTTTTGGCACTCAACTCGCAGATTCCCGAGGTGACATTGGGGTAATCTATGCATAGGGGTTGATGCACGTTCTCGTCTTTTGTTTCTCCGGTAGAAATCTTGGGGCACTCTTTGAGGTTCTTTGTGTTGGATTGAGTATTATGAATCTGAATTTGCTTTGGTGTTATTTTAGTACGAACTCTTGATAGATCGATCGGAAAGAATAACTTGGTGTTATTTGAGTACGAACTCTTGATAGATCGATCGGAAAGAATAACTTGGTGTTAATTTAGTACGGACTCTTGGATAGATCGATCGGAAAGAATAGCTACAAACAATTTCTTCGTATGTTCTCCTCTAGATAAGAACTTTGGAGTGATTCTTCATCACACGTTGAGGGATGGTTATATGATCCAATTATATTAGCATTGTTGAGTGATTGCACTAGCGAAAGTACGGACCCTAGGCCTCATTTTCAAGCATTGCAATACCGTTTGTGCTCCGTTTTATCAATTGCTACCTTGCTGTTTTTTAGTGTTCGTATTACAAAAATCAATATCTACTATCATTACTATGCTTGTATCACCATCTCTTCGCTGAACTAGTGCACCTATACAAATTTCCATTGTATTTGGTGTGTTGGGGACACAAGAGACTTTTTGTTATTTGGTTGCAGGGTTGTTTGAGAGAGACCATCTTCATCCTACGCCTCCCACGGATTGATAAACCTTAGGTCATCCACTGGAGGGAAAATTGCTACTGTCCTACAAAACTCTGCGCTTGGAGACCCAACATGAGTCTACAAGAACAAGTCGTGTAGTATACATCACCCGGCTGAAGGTAACGACATACGCCATGCTCCCGTCGTAGCGGCGCTTTGATCTGGAGGCGGCGCGAAGCCCGGATCGCAGCCACCCTGCCTCCGGAGTCCGAACTAGCCGGAGCCAGACGAGGAGGCGTTGGAGGCGGAGCAGCACGGGGAGCTAGAGGAGGAGAACGACGACGTGGAGCCAAAACAGGAGGACGACAACGCGAGCGAAGCAGAGCCGGAGGAGGACGATGATTTCCATTATACTCAGACTTAGAGGGCTTTGAGTTTCACGCCACATTTATTTCATAGAGATAAAGAAAGGAAATTTTAGTCGTCATGCATGCATCTATTTGTGCTAGCACTCCTACATAAGGGTTGACCGGTCGCTTCCCGCGGACATGCGCGGGCGGTGGAAGAGGAAGGAGAAGGGAAGCGGGCTGTGGAGTACGCCAGTTGCAGCACGAGCTCCAAGGAACGTTCGTGCCAAACAATGCATAGTAGTACAGTATAGTCCAGCGGAGTATGAATTGGCCTTTAGGTTGCATGTGGATGACATGGCTGCAACATGCAGGCTGCAGTTCGACAGCCTACCGCTCCGCTTCCCACGGTTTGGTCACGCAAGATTTGCATGCATGCATGTACTTGTTGAAGGCGTGCTCGAAAAAGGGCGACCAGGTCCGCTAGTCCGCGTTGGTCCATGCGCCCGGAAAACAACTAATCCCAGTCGCTGTAAATGTCGTGCATGCTTTAATTCCGGGGTAGTGGATGGACGCGAACGTGCCGTACAATGAACCGCCCGCCAGCTCCCTAATCTCCATCTCTACTCTTATAATAATAATAATCTATCTATCTATCTACTCTTATAAAAAACAGAGTTGGTGATGATGGTCTGCCTGCCATCCTGCAATATAGGCCATCCGATTTATATCTGACGGATAGGAAGGAAACTATGGTAATTTTGCAAAAAGATACCCACACCCCTCTCCACATTTGCAAATAAGGCCTTCCCTCGTTCATCCTTTTCTCTCACAAGATAAAATACTCATACAAATGCATCTTGATGTTACGTGCAACGCACGGGCATCTTGCTAGTAATAAATAAATAAAAAATATAAAAAATCGAGTTGGTGATGATGGTGTGCCTGCCATCCTGCAATATAGACCGTCCGATCTATATCTGACGGATAGAAAGCAAACTATGGCAATTTTGCAAAAAGATACCCGCACCCCTCTCCACATTTGTAGATAAGGCCTTCCCTCGTTCATCTTCGTCTCCCACATCTTATTGCCATGTCATCTTATAACATTTCAGTACATGTCTCTTTGTACTCCAGGAGCAGGAGTAGTTCTTTCCTTCTTTTTTTTATTGATTGGGATAGTCATCTACGCAACTTTATAATGCCAGTTGTATAAACTATAAAGGACTTAACAATTTCAATTCCGTGTAGTACTAGCTAGGTAGCCATAATCCCATCAAACAAAACTACTCCTACTTTAATTAATGTACATGGCCCAGGTAACACTCTCAAATTGTTTATCGTCGCCCGTGCCGCAGCTAGTCTATACATTGCTTCCGTTCCCCCTCATAGAAATAAGCAATATAAAGTATTTTATTTTAATCCGTATCCCTTGCTTACGTCACCTTATTATACTGCATGGACCATAACCATGCACGTCAGCATGTATCCAGGTTTGAGATGCCAGGTGTACCAGATGGACGGCGGCGTGTTCGACCCCCGTGATGTTACCTGGGTGCGGATGAACACACTTGAAGAGTACTCGATTTTCATCGGGGACAACTACCCCATAGTGCAAACGATGCCACCTTCCGTGCACGACGCCGACGGCCTGCCGTTCATGAAGAACGGGTGCGTTTTCATTGCGCAGCGATGGATTCATATCTTGAATGCCCCTATCCCTGATCTATGCCGCTTCAGTTTGGATGAGTCTCCATCGTGGGGAGCCACACTTAAGAAGCTGCGATGATATGGACTCCCGTTGCCCACCGTTATGGATCGTTCCATCTATGAAGAACACGTGGGACTGGAACTATGAGACGGACATGTACCCAGGGATGTACAAACCTGAGTGATGTAGCGCAGTAAGTGAAGTAGAAAGGCACAAATAGTATGAACATGCGTGGCATATAGGCATTTGTCTCTTACTACCACTAAATGTTGTACATGCAATGCATAGTGATATTATGGTGTACGTGCCTATGTACTCTACTACTATATTAATTGGAGGCACATATTAGGTTTTATATTTGTTTACATGTATGGCCCGAGACCTTCCAACTAGACGCGTCTTTCTCTCCGGGTCGCACTTTGTATCGTTCATACTACTAGTACTACGTGTGGTCTCCGACCTAGAAGTGGAAGAAGTGGAGACGCTCTACCACGTTATTCATGTCCCACTCCTTTCGCTGATGTGTGGGACATCCAGCACGTGTCGTGTTTGGCACTCCTTTGTCGTAAGAGTTGAAACGCTAGCTTTCATCAAAAATAAAATATAAATATAAATCAGCAGTGATACTATACCACGCGGTTTCCTTGCTCCTCGATATCGGAAAGAATATTTCCGTTCGCCGACATGTGGGACGTCGACCATCCTGGTCCACTTGCCATGCACGCAGAACTCCAAGGGAGAGTCACCCCGGTCGTCGCGCTGCAGTAATAATGACTAATGAGCCGTCAAATCACAGGCCCAACCTTTCCCACTGTAAAGTTGGTCGAATGAAGGAACCATCATGACTTCGTTGAATTCCGCTTCTTGAAGAAAACTACTCTACCAGCAATACTGCTAGCTACAGTAGTACTACTGTACTCCAGCGGATGCCTCCTTTGGTTCATAGGATAGGAATTTTATAGGAATATGAAAATCATAGGAAGTGAGATGACATGCATCTCAATTCCTATAGAGAAAGAGATGCCATTTGATGCATAGGATAGGAATTTTTCCATTGAGTCTAGGCTAATGTACTGGTAATTTGCTCTAAAAACTACAGTAGTAACTAGTACTGGTATATGCTCGTAATTAATTAAACAAACTTACGGGCGACACAGACACACACACTAACTACTAGTACTACTACTTCTCACATGCTGGCCAGACGCCGTCGTTCTCCATCCCGGCTTTGTCGGCGACACCCCACCGTGCTTGGATCTCCGCCGAGCTCTCCGCAGCAGCGCGTGCGTCCTCTTCTTTCTTGCGGCGGCGGGCCTCTCTTTTCTTGAGTGCTTTCTGCCTTTTATGCTCCCTCTGTGCGGCTTTGGCCGCCTCTTGCTCTACCGCCCATTCGGCCTTGGCAGCTTCAAAGTCCGCCCACATAGGTGTGAGGTCACGAGCGGCCATGAACTCGGCACGGCAGGATGCCATCACTTCCCTACCATTTTGTGTGTGGTCGTGGGTGGCGAGGAACTCGGCGCGGCGGGATGCCATCGCTTCCTTACCGGTTAGTGTGCGACGCGGAAGCATGAACGACGCTTGGTGAGAGCTCTAGGGCGGAGTGGCCGGACAACCATATAGTGCATTGGTTTGTCAAGACTCAAGAGCTCAAGGACAGACTACGAAGGAAATTTAGATTCCCCTTCAATCCTGGTCATTTATTACTGAGTAAAATGCATTGGCGGTCATCTAACTTGTCTTGATAGCTCACTTTGATCATTGTACTTAAGAATACGGTCAATACGGTCATTATATACGAGATATGGTGATTATACGGTCCCTATCATCACACCCGTGTAGCTGTAGCTGGGATTTGATGTTTCTGCACCTCCGTCCTGGTTTATGCATGTCACTACAAATAATATGACTAGAAACTATGTTTATTAGTAAGGTACACGTGCATTGCACGCATGAGATTTGGCAACCAAATTATGAATAAATACCACACTATAGCATGTAAGCTTCGAGTCATATATGCATGATGTAGATGTTCGTTAATTCTTATAGTGGTAGTAAATTTCTACAAAATGCACATAATGGCCTAAATATGGTAAATGAACCTAGAGAAGTGCCAAATTTGAACATGGTGCTTTGTAGGGTGTATGTTGATCATAGAAAAAAAGTGAACTGCCACATTAATTGAGTACTTTTGCAAACTACAAAAACAATATACCACCACGCCAGCGTCTGACCGCGCTGGCCTACCGAAACCCCTTCCATCGCTAGCGCGCGCTTCCCGCCTGAAACGGTCACCGTCGCTCCAGAACGTCAATGCCGCATTCACGCCCGACGTGACGTCTCACTGGCGCCGGCATTGCAGCAGCGCGACGGCCGAGAGAGCGCCACCCGCGCGGCATCCTGGTGCAAGCGACTGCTCCGCGTTAACGACACCACGGCCATCCGTCCGTCCGCCGCCCACATTAATGACACGCGGCTGCCGATGAACCTACTCTGGTGCCAGCCGTCCATCCGTCTGCCGCGGCTCATTGCCATTCGCCCACTATATTAACTTCAGCCCCAGCCCCCAGCCATAGCCAAAGACCCACAGTCATTCTCCTTCGGTTCCTTCCTTCTATCGGCACCACTCCAACCATGGCCTCCTCGCGCTCCAAAGCTCTCTTGGACGTACTATCGCAGGAGCAGACGAAGGAAATCGCCGGCTCCGCTCCGGGCACGCTCCAAAGCTCTCTTGGACGTACTATCGCAGGAGCAGACGAAGGACATCGCCGGCTCCCCACCCCCCCCCGGCCGCCCTCCGCCGCCACGACCACGAAGCCGACGCGCGTGCACGGGCGCAGCCGGCAGCGAGGAAGAGTAGTACATGGTAGGTCACCACCGCTCTGGTCCCAGGAAGGCCACCACTCCTCCACTCAGTCGACGCCAAGCTTGGTAGGTTAAACATCGGCGGCGGATTAGCTACTTGATGTTGATGTGGAGGCGGAAATCTTCAGAACCTTGTGCGCCGGAGGAGGAGGTTATCAAGGCGGAGCTGGACAAAGCCGAGGCGGATGAGGAGGAAGCAAAGGCAATAGCCGGAGCGTCAGTTCTCGGGGCTCATGGCCGGACATGGTGGTTGGGCGCCGGCGATCGTTTAGATTAGGTTTACAGTAGGTTTTAGTACGGTTTGTGCGAAATATGTAATGAATTTCATCCAGTTTATAGGAAAAGTTTTCGAAATGTAATAAATTTCATCCGGTTAATTTGAAATTTGCTTTGTTTGCACGAATTTCGTCCGGTTAGTTCATACAGTTGTCAAAAGGTATGCGGGTAGCATCGGATGGCATCCTCTGGTATCAGTGTCCTCGGAAAGATGCCGGTGTAAATTTGTGGGTCAGCGCTGGAGATGCCCTAACTATCATGCTTTAATCGCTAACAGTGCTCCATTATTTCGCAGGGAACAGTTATCCCTCGATCAAAATCAGATCCGCCGTGTTTCGCACTCCTCCCACGTAAGAGTGGAGACGCTTGCTTACATAAAAATGGAGCAAGTGGACGGCACTGTAGCACGTCATATCACTCAAACCCACTAGGCCAAACTAGCCCGCCTAACACGCTGGAAAGCCCCGCCCTCGTCATTTTGTTCTAGATTTCTATTGATCGATCGCACGAAAATGTTACACTTTGCAAGTTCAAAAGGAAAAGGCGGCACACTTAAAGCACACCTGTCGCGTTCGCGTCGCATCCCCGACAGTCCGGCTCGCACGCCGCTCACCAAAGGGGACACGCGTTGTCTTGCATTTTCACTGACATTTGGGACTGCAATTGAATAAACCGTCGATAGCCGAAATCTAATCGCTCGGCGGGCGTTGACTGAGAAGAGAGAGACGAGGGAGGGAGAAGAGATCGCCCGCCCGCCGCACACGGACTCCAAGAAATATGGTGATAATGTGAGGTGGGCCATGCGGGAGTCTGGACCGCTTCCAAGCCCGCTTCCAAGCCCGCTTCTGACGGCCCTGGCCCACTAGAAAACCCCTCCCCCCCTCCCGCGCGCGCTCCCCCCTTAGGCGCCAGCTGCCCGCATTCATAGCAAGTACAATACTGGGCTATAAGCCCGCTTATGTGGAGGAGAGAGGCATTGAAAAAGTGAAGGAGTGGGCTCTGCAAGAGCCCGTCTCTACATGTGCTCCTAGGTATAAAAAAACTAATTCTTAAAAAAAGGTATAAAAAAACAATTGTGTCTAAAAAAAGAAGGTAAAAAACATTTGAGAGGAAATAGATAGAGAGAAAGTGAGAAAAAGTTGTAACCTTATAGCCAACCTTATAATCAACACTATGGTACATGAGGAAGGAAGGAGTTGTGCACATGCCAAGTTCACTGGGCTGCCGTGTTTCACACTCCTCCGTCGTAACAGTGGAGACAATAGCTTTCATAAAAAATAAACAATGAATACTCCTTGCTCGTCCTCAATATCAGAAAGAATACTTTCATTCGCCGACATGTGGGACGTCGACCATCCTGGTCCACTTGCCATGCACAAAATTATCCTGGTCCACCCAGGTCGTAGCGCAAGCCCAACCTTTTCCACTGTAAGTTGGTCGGACGAAGCAACCATCATGACTTCGTTGAATTCTACTTCTTTAAGAAAACTTATTGTACCCGCAATACTGCTACCACACACAAAGACTGGACGGCACTGTAGCACGTCATATCACTAAAACCCACTAGGCCAAACTAGCCCGCCTAGGATTTGTACGTCTCTGTACTGCTATGATTTTGTGTTCTCAAAAAATATCCTTTGTCAATCTAACGAATAGGAGTAGAAAGAAATGGAGGCCTCCTGTGGTTCATAGGATAGGAATTTTATAGGAATAGAAAAATCATAGGAAGTGAGATGACATGCATCTCAATTCCTATAGAGAAAGAGATGTTATTTGGTGCATAGGATAGGAATTTTTCCATTGAGTCTAGGCTAATTTTTTTCCTCCAAAATATGAAGGATTCATTCCTATCCTACATAGGAATAGGAATCCATTCCTATAGACCAAAGGGCTTCAAAGGAATTTTTCCTTTGTAAATCCTATCCTATAGAGTTCCCACAAAATTCCTACAAACCAAAGGAGGCCGGAGGGTCTTTCTCTCTCTCTAGATCTCTCTCTCTAGATCTCTCTCCATCCCACAACCCCTCTAGCACACGTACACACTCTCTGTAGCCATTCCAAAAGTATGACGTCACTACACATTCACGCTTCCAACAACAAAATTACACATTCACGCATGCTACAAGTACGTGCTAATTTTGCTGGCTATTAATGTGAATGTATCCGTGAACCAACTCTTTGAGTTTGGTGTGAATTAATGTATAATTGTGGACTATTGTCTGATCGATCGCTAAGCCTACAATTTTAGGAGCTTGGGCTATTGGCCGATCGACGACGGATCAGACCTATAAGCGTACCGCAAGCTCATCAGCCCCAATGTTTCTCTTCGGTGAGTGTTTGCAAGTACTATAGCTTGCACAGTACCTAGCCTCCTAACACCAAGAATCATCAAACAAGCCCTGCTGATATGATAAACAGTTCAAACTTACATCTAAGCATGCCATATATTACATCAAAAGCAGGTGAGGATAAATCTGTTTCCATAACTCGGAGAGGGTTTGCATGATTCACTATCAAACAAAAGTAGCAAGTACCGCCCACACAAGACAGTGCACTAGCCCTAAGATGGTTTGATAACACGCATCGTTCTGCTAATTAAACACAATGCAAACTACCTTGAAGGATTAGCGCGACCAACTATTTCTTGTCATTGATCTCTCGGGCAATGACCACAGCACGGACAACGGCATGGGAATTGATCTCTGGGGCGATGTCCACAGGACGGACCGTGGCATCAGAATCGATCTCTGGGGCGATGTCCACAGGACGGACAGTGGCATCGGAATAAATCTCTGGGGCGATGTCCACAGGACGGACAACGGCATCGGAATCGATCTCCGGGGCGATGTCCACATGACGGACCGCGACATCGGAATCATCAAGAACGTCCATCGGCACCTGCACAACCCTAACATATTAGCAAGCACATTGCAAATAATCAATAATCACAACTATGGTAAGCCATTTTTTTTAGCTTGTGCAGCTCACCGGGGGATCCCATCCCTCTGGGGGCCATCTCCTCGATGGGGGCCATCACCTTGCCAGGGAAATACTGCTTCTCAACGGCGACTATCTCCTCAAACTCGGCCTTGAGCCTCTCATAGGTGGCCATTAGAGTTTCTGGGGTAGGCACGGTGGGGCCCTTGCTGTTCTTCCAGCTTTCTTTGAGGAGTTCGTCTGCCAACGACGTCAACTCTTTTGCCAGTGCTTGTTTCTTTGAGTTCTTCGTCTCCATGGGTTGGCCCGCCAACATGGCCAACTCGTTGGTTGGTGCTCGCTTCCTAGAGATCTCTGTCTCGAGTGGGTTGTCCGCTGGCAACTCTTTACCTAGTACTCCAGGATCCATCAATAAACTGACAAACAAAAAGCAATCAAAAGGAAACCACAATCGCAATGAAAACGGAAAAGAATAGGCAGTGAGAATCGGTCGGTGCTTCGCAAAAAAAGATTCTTGGAATGAAAATATAGTAGCATCACTAATTCGCCCACCTTTCCTTCATCGATATAGAAGAAAAATGGCAGAAGTGAGTATCCTAGAGTGAGGTTTTCTTCAAGAAAGGGGAGAAAGGGCTTCAACGAGTGTTCCAGTGAAATGATGGTTGCTTCGTCCAGTCCAACTTCGAGGCCACTTTACCACTGCTGGTAAAGGTGTGGGTTTTGTGATATGACGGGTTATGACGGCCACACCGGGGTGACTGGTGAGTCTCGACTGTAGCACCTCGCTGTGATTTGATGGATGGCACGTGGGCCCGGATGCTTGATGTCCTGCATGTAATAGAGCGGCTAGTCATATAGTAGTTTGGACGACAGACGAGGAGCTCCGTCCTGGTTTATTGGTCCTTGGTCCCTATGATAATCTGTGCCAAATTTTGACTATAAATTTAACTAAACAAATGTTCATGCATGTCACAAAAAGTACATCATTGAAAACTATGTTCAAATACGAATCTAAGGATATAACTTTTGTTAACATGCACTAACATTTTTGCCCGTTAAATCTTTGGTCAAAATTTAGCACAAATTACAAAGGGGCCCAATAAAGATTGTACTCTCACATTTTGTTTTGAGGACTCCCACATACAAAATATAAATAATAATGCATGTGGTGCGGCCCACGTTTCCGATAATTTTAGCCGTGGGCTTGTTCACAATTTTTACGAGGCGGTGGTTGTTCACTTAATGGAGGGTCTAGTACCAGACTTGAATGATACAAAGTGCAACCTGGCACACCGTCACACCACTTGGAATAAGCGGGTAGCTATCTCAAAAAACAATCAACAACTCAAAAAAAAAATGGTGACCTAGCACGTACACAATTTTAAACAATTGTTTTGATGGAGTGAAAAAAGAAAACTACCCCACTATACGTATATATATAGGCAGGAGCCTCCACGCTTGCTTGCTAGGGTTGCTCTATTCACACACTCTCATCCTCTCCAGATCTAAACAAGGTAGCGGTGGTAACACTGTCTTTCTATCCTCACCGCTGGTTACAGATACGGATGTGTCCTCCTCTGCCGGTGAAGGGGAGGAGGGGCAGCGTTTAGGCCATCGTCGACAGCGAGGGAGGAGACCCACTGCTGGCTGCACCGTTATCTCTGGCCAAGCGCCAGCGCGGGAGGTCCTCCGATCCCTTCGTCGCTACCCTAGTGTGGGCGGATCCGGCCTCCCGCCGCCCACCTATCCACACCCCGATGACCTTCAGGTATATCTTCCTTCGAAACCGGCCTAGCTCTACTTCCCCAGCTCGCTACGTCGCTGCATGTGCATCATTTTCTACTTCTCAGCCCCCCTCATAGCTAGGCTCGATCGGACGGTCCAACGTCACCTATTTTTTTTTCTATTGTTAGAGGTAAAGCTACTTGATGGAGTCGAATCTTGTACTTGGTTCAAACAAGAAATAAAGGGGGGAAATTTAGTATGTACATCGGACTTGGTACAAACAGGAAAGAAAGGGGGTGAAAGTAGTACTGACTGGTCATCCAACCGGTCTCTTGGTCGAAAAGGGAAATACAGGGGAAACGCTGTACACAGTGGTATGACCAGGACTAGATTTGCTATCCACACATAGGAATAGGTGGCAAGAGTGAACAAAAATGGGACCAACCCAGATATGTTTCTTGGATGTTTGTCTCTCGGGGCAACAAACTCTGAATCACCACTTTATGCCCCGGTTTAGGTACATGGTGCTGGACTGCTGGTGCACCCATTGTCCCATGCCCTTATAGCAAATATTTAGCTGTTCTTAATCTAATGCCCCTGGTAAAATGAAGTCATGCCACTGTTATAAGCCATGACAAGTTTAACCAATTTTTTTTGCCAGTAATTGTTTGAGACTCTGACTGTTTCCTCTGTAGCTTTTTGTGCAAACAGAGATATCCATTTCACCTCGTTGCTATTGCGACCTTTTGGTGCACTGCACAAAACACTTCTTAAAAGAAGTGACTTTTGTGCTGTTTAACTGGAATGTCAGAATGGAACTGTTGGTTCATTTCGGTGGAACTGCACAAAGGGAGATCTATGTTCCAATCTTCATCCTCCATATTGGCACCATAACCTTCCTTTAGGTAAGAATGATATTTAATGCATGTGTTCACCTCTATTTTGTGACTGCCATGAGAAAATAATGCTATTGTTTACTAGTACACTTGTACTCCCTCACTGACAAAACCAATTCTGAAATAGAAGGCCAATCATGTACTTGGTTTCACCAACTGGTGAGGAGAAAGAGAAACAGAGCATGAAGAGGAAGACGAAGAAGAAGAAGGAGGAGGAAATGAAGAAGATCACACGATGGTACCGTCCTATGTTATCCTGACATCTTGCTAGTGGTATTGTATTAATGTGTTGCTACTAGTCTTACTTTACTTGGAAGACTAGCAAGATGCCCGTGCATTGCACGTAACATCAAGATGCATTTGTATGAGTAGTTTATCTTGTGAGAGAAAAGGATGAACGAGGGAAGGCCTTATTTGCAAATGTGGAGACGGGTGTGGGTATCTTTTTGGAAAATTGCCATAGTTTCCTTCCTATCCGTCAGATATAAATCGGACGGCCTATATTGCAGGATGGCAGGCACACCATCATCACCAACTCTGTTTTTTATAAGAGCAGAGATAGATAGAGAAATGCTTACTTGGCTTGACGACACATCATACTAATTAACTGGATTTTGGATGCATGTGTGACCCAGCTCTACACGATCAACAGTGCCAAGGTGATCTTGCTGAAGCCGAGGCCTCAGTCGAGGCCATTCAAGGGCTCCGGCAACGTCTCCCTTACATGTGATACGATCCTCCAGGAGCCCTTCCACTTCTGCTGTCTCTCCTGTAAGGTCACTTCATTAATTAGGAGTACTTAAGTAGCACTAATTTATTGCTGCCTAATTTTCCTGTCAGAGTTAAACAAATCTTTAGTAGCACCCTATGCTGAATCATGTACGTGTGTATGTGTGTTTGTGGAGGTAAATCATGTGGTGGAGCAGGGAGGGAATCTTGGTAGTGTCATGACATAATAATGCTATTGTTTTGCATGTCAATTTATTGCCACTAGTTCAATGAGGCAATGTTTTGCGTATTGTCCATCATGAATTTGATGCTACTGTTAAAGTAATATGCTAATGTCTTTCTATCCTTTCTCACTAAGCTAATGAAGGTTTCACCTTGTTCCTACTTGTGCAAACAGGGATCATGTTGTGCCAATCGTACATTTTAGTGGAACTGCACAAGAGAATACAATGAACTGTATCCCAGCCAGTGCTTTAACTCTGCTGGAAGTTCTTGATAATCTTTCGATATAATCTCACCACTGGTAAACAAGAGTGATGTCAACCATACATTTGAAGTGCACAAAAATATATACTATTGAATGATTCCAGTGAGCGCTTTATCATCTCTTCTGGGACTACTTGAATAAGCTTTTTTGCTCAGGTTGGTACAGGCCTAAGGCCTTCATCCATATTAGTTTGTTGTCATCTCTATTTGTATCGTGCTACTGTGTTGCTACTGTCATGAGAAACTCCTTTGTCTTTGCACGTTTAAGTTTTGCAACCTATGATACATGGCAATGCTTTGAGTGTTGAGCTAATTGGCACTGATTAAATAAACTAATATCTGTCTTTAAGCAAGACTACTATGTTGCTAACTTTACCCATTAAGATAATGAGGGTTCTTCTATTTGTTAGTGTATGTTTCATCAACTAGTCCCACTATTATAGTAATCTCACTCTCTCAATATATGTGCCAACAGGGATGCTCGATTTTGGTGGAACTGCACAAAAACTTTGGGTGCTTCATTGCCTCGACTACTTCCTTCCTTTCCTGTCAGTCGCTTATCTCGGCTTCCAGTCAAAGGAAATAGTATTTGATATGCAACCTCACACAGGTTGGTACCGGTCTGTATCCTGATTATTGTGCTTGTCATATGTATTGGTAATTTGGTATTGTGCTACTGTTTGCCGATTTCATAAAGGAGTAACTTGGTGCCTGAACTTGCAAGCAAATATTACATTGGGCGATTTCAGTAGAACTGCTCAAAAACATCAGATGGACAGATACTTATGCTGCTGCTATGTACTCCAAAGTTTACTCAGACAAGCATCGATGTTGACAAGAAGAAGTGCCAGAGTGAATGCCAACAATATTGCTTGGCGCATAGCCCAGAAAAATGCAGTCCAGTCTTTGGTCCCAACTTATGCCTTTTGGTTATCGGCACATATGGTAGCGAACTGTATGGCATGGAGTCCAAAGATTCCAGACAAGTTGGTTGACGCGTATATTCATCTAGCACTTAATCAGTCTGCACGCCAGGGATGCTCCATTTCAGTTGAACTGCACAAAAAATTTGAGTGATTCATTTTATCGACCGCCTCCTTTCCTGTCTGCAATGTAGAATTTTGGTGAGCTACAGGACTAAGATGAGCCAGTAAACTAGTTGGATGAAAGTAGTGGCCAAGTTGCTCAAACCTCCCTCGGCATCGAGGCCACTATCTCGAGGATAAACCTACAAGCAAAGTTCAGACTGTCTGTGCTGCCTCTTATGTACTCGAAAGTTTACTCGTACAAGCATTAATTTTAGCAAGAAGTACCACCGAGTGAACACCATTTACCAGTCTGTACCCTAGGTAAGTAAAGTTTGTCCATTGATGATATTGGCTGTGATCTCAATCATTTGGATGCATAAACATGCTGAACATGTGTATATCTGAATCTTTTTGTGAATTATCTATTAATATTGTCTTGTGATCTATCAATCATTTGGATGCATAGACATGCTGAACTTGTGTATATATGAATCTTTTAGGTTGTTGATTGTGAATGTTGGCTATGAATATGAACGTGTCCTATGAACCTAAGTTTGATACGAATGTTTACCTTTTCTGTTGTACTTGTGTGTGAACTTGTTAGAATGTCTACTGTGGGATTGTGACATGTGAGTGTCAATGGCACACCTTCTTCCCGAGAAGAATTGCACCTGCTTGTTAGGGTAGCAACGGCACATCAGCTCTTTTTTATCTTTTTGCTCTGTCTTCCCCCTCCCCCGCTCAACCCCTGCCGTAATGTTTTTGGCCTCAAAACAAACATAGTACTGCATTGTTTTTGGGCCTTGATGAAAAAGCAAGTGTTGCTTTCTGTAGGTTGGCCCGCCCAGCAAATGGGCTGCTGGTCCACCACGGACTGGAAGGCTAAAAATACAAGTTGTATGGTGCAGAGGCAAGTAAAAAACGCCATCGAGAGCCATCCACTGAAAAAAAATCGCGTCTGATGTGCTTCTTCAGTCGCGCCGCCGGCCCCCTCTTTAATCCAGTTCGCTCCATTCCCCAACCGGCAGCACGGGACGGAAGTTTATTTCCCCCTCGTGCTGCCGGGGGATTGAAGAAGTGCGGCATCGAATCCAACACTGGCGATGGCTGCTTGTCCAAGTGATTTTCAGATAAGAAACTGCATGTTTCAGAGGCAGAGCATTTCAATCAACACGCACTTTTCAAACATGGATAACAGAATGTTGGAAATTTTATTCCTGGTAAAAAATGGAACTAACAACAAGTTAACATCATGCTGGTCAACATTCATGTATCTCACATCTTCATATGATGCAAAGTCAAAAAGATATACTATTTTCAAAATGGCAAGACAATGTTGAGTGTGCGAAAAACTGCGTAAACCAGGGACGAAATTTTGGCAAGTGTTAGATATTTTTCAACTGCACCAGTTGGAATCGAACCCGAGCAGTACAACTTTTGGGTGAGAGGGCTGCAGCCACCGGGCTAGTGCAGTATGTTCGAAAGAATGAAGGCATCTTCCCCGGCTCCGGTTCTTTCCCGTCCGTGTGCGCTCGCCGTGGCGCCGCCGTATGCCGTTGTCAACATGCTCAACAAACGAGAGGAATCCGGAGAGGACTGTACGCCGAGAGACTGACAGTAGGGACCCACTAGGTCTAAGCCGTATGCAAGCAAGTGCCTCATTGAAAAAAAAGCTTCCTCCTAATTGTATACTGACATTGGGGCCCACGGGTTTGTCAACCTAGTCAATAAACGAAATAAATTTCCAATGATGACTGTCATCGGGGAGCTTTTTTTTCCAGGGGTATTGGGGATTTTTTTTTGTTGCGGGAAAGGGGTATCGGGTATCTAGCTGGTATCATATTTTTCAGAGGGCGAACAAGTATCAGCTAGGCCTATGTTTTGTTTTTTAACATGCGTAGCCCACGACATACCAAGACAGTGGTTTCAACTTATTTTTTTAGGTCCATCATGTACGTACCGGCCTATGGGCCTCCCAGCGTAGGTTTTACTTTTTCTTAAACATCGGCAGCCCAATGTATTTTTAAAATAAAACGCAGATCTCTGCTCTATTTATCTATATATAAGAATAATAATGCAGTGTCCAATTTATGTTTTCCCTTCTAACCACATTATATATATTTATATTATTACTATTATCGTATATTTAATAGAGAATTATATATACATTATAAAAACATCCCATGTCTTATTAACTTATAAAAGTAAATGTTTAACAAAAGTTGGCAAGGAAAATCTTGATTGTTTTTGACTCACAGGCAAGGAAAATTCTGGTGATTGCGTACAAAAGTTTGCGAAGATTTTAAGGACCAATGTAATAATAACGCGCTCATTTTTCTTTTGAGCAATAACTAGCTAATTTGTTAATTTTATATATAATAAAATGTGTAGCTCCAGTTTATTTTTTGATATTAATTGCTCCTTCTAACCTAACATTAAATATAGAACAAGCCCAGCTAATTCGTGTATTTCAAGAAAGTGCAAATGGGTTGGGATTTCTTAGAAAATATTAAATGGGCCGCATTGACGCGAAATTATTTGTTCACCCAGCCCAGCAAATGGATTGTAAATTCTAGAAAATATGGGTTAAATATATGCCACATTTTTGCAGGCTGACATGTGGGCCAATAGGTCGAAGCCTACGCAAGGCGTTGTCAACTTAGTCAACAAATGATTCTAACATCCATAGCCATTGGATTTATATCCAATGGCCAGCATGCACCTTCAATCTCTCGTCTTCTTCCTCCAGCGTCGCCGGGACTGCCTGCTCCGGCCTCCGGCGGCTAGCGGCTCTGCTTAGTACGCATCGCTGCAAAGCGCTACCCCACCGCCGGCCAGGCTATCCCTCCACCCCTCCACACCTCCTGTTATTCTCCACCGACTGCAGCCCCACGCCGCACCAGAACCAGTTATAACCCTTGTACTCCTCTCAATCTGCGACTCCACTGCTGCGTCTTCCCATCTCCGGGTCGTTCCCTTCCGGGGCCTCGCCGTCGTCCACCGCCTTGCTGCGCTCGGCACGGCGTGGTCAACAAACGAGAGTCATCGAAAGAGGACTGTACGTGGAGAGCCTGACAGCTGGGACCCATGAGGTCCATGGTCGCACGCAAGGAATGTTCCTCCTTATTAAGCTGGAAAAAAATGTTTCCTCCCCCTGACAGATGGGACCCACTGGCTGTATCTTCGCACGGAAGGAAGTGCCTCCTTGTTATGCGAAAAAAAACTATTCCTCCCGATGACAGCTAGGACCCGGCAGATTTGGTGGTTGACTTGTGGGCCTACTAAGCTGACGCATACGCAGGGCTTTGTCAACTTAATCAACAAATGATTCTAGCAGCTGGACTGTTGGATGTTAATCCAACAGCCATGCTGCTTCTTCAACCTCTGTTCTTGCTCCTGTCTCCCGTGGGCGGCAGTGCTGCCGCGCACCCAAACCAGTTAACTTTCCCACTCCTCTCCATCTGTGACTCCACTGCTGCATCTTCCCCAGCTCTGGGTCGTTCTAGTCTGGGGCCTCGCCGTCGTCCACCGGCCTTGGTGCGCTTGGCACGGTGTGGTCAACGTGGTCAACAAACGAGAGTCATCGGAAGATGACTGTGCGTGAGAGGCTGACAGTGGGGACGCACCACGCCCAGGGACGCATGCATGCAACTGCATCCTTTTTACCCTGAAAAATAATGTTTTCTCCCCCTGACAGCTGGGACCCACCAGCTACATCTTTGCACGCAAGGAAGTGCGCCCTTGTTATGGGAAAAAACGATTCCTCCCCCTGACAGCTGGGACCCAGCAGCTATATCTTCGCACGCAAGGAAGTGCGTCCTTATCCTCCCTAACAGTTGGGACCCACCTGGTCGAAGCGTACGTAGCGTTGTCTGTCTTGTCGCGAATGTGTACGTACATACTGGTCGATCGGTCGCTCTGCAACGATGAACCATGGCCGAGTAAGTAGCAACACATGTCATAGTAAAGCCCCCCACGTAGCAGTTCAGGTTGTGCCGTCTAAACCATGTACACGTACATACAGCCACACGCCAAACAATACAGCCACGTACGTACATACGAGCGCGGTCTCGAAACGCGTACTCACGCATACGGACAGCCAGGGCTTGTGTAGAAGGAGAGGCAACAGACGGCAGCCACATTGTCCTGTTCATCGGCAGCTAACCGGCTGGGTCAGAACGGAGGAAACAACGTCATGTTCACTGGGAGCCAAGTGGCTGGGTCGGAATGCGTCCTGTTCATCGGGAGCGAAGCCACTGGGTCGGAATGGGTCGTGTTCAACGGGAGCCAACTGGCTTGGACGGAACAGCCAGAACCGGGTCTGGCATACCGCAAAACGGAGGAAAACGGCCTTCTGTTCGACCGCGTACGGTAAAACGGAGGAAAACTCATGAACCCCTCCCCCCCACACACACAGGCACACATCCCGCAGCACCACTTCCACTCTGAGGCATGTCAAACTTTTTCTGCAGTGAACATGCGACCAAAGGAGTGTCGTGTTAAAGTTTAAAAAAATAGAGATCATTCGACCCGTTTTATACATTGATTGATTTCCTAGGGATTTAATGTGCAAAAATAAAATTTGAGCTACATGTGCACCAAAATGGATTGCAAAATCATATGTGTGTCCCTTGGTGCATGTTTCCCCGTGAAAGAAATTTCAAAACATTGAGAATATTGATTTTTAAAATTCAGTAAATCCAAAACTTAGTTGAAATTCATGAAACTTATCGTGGTGTCATATATGGACACCAGTAGAGTGTGATATTGTATTTTTTTCGTCAAATTTGAGACAAGTTTTGATATAATCTACTTACAAATGGGAGATTGTTAATAACTGGCAACCAATATCTCATACGGAATATTTATTCGGACCATGTGCGTTAGACCGTGCCATGCTTCAGTTAAGCAGTAAAGCGGCAGAATGAATCATCAAAAAACAAAAAAATACATGCCACGCGCCCCGTGTGGCGTGCGAGCAGGCGCGAGTTGACGAGATGCATGCGAGTAGTCCGTCGCGCAGGCAGACCGGGAGGCATGCGTGCAGGTGTGCGACTTGACGGGAGGTATTTTCGCTGTGCAGTGTCACCGGGAGGCGTGCGAGTAGCTGTGTGAAATGATGGTATAGGAATGCCAGAAGTCCGCCGCGCAGGCTCACCGGGAAGCGAGACAGCCTTTGACCGCCGCCCACCTCGCTCCCACTGGTCCATATTAATGGCGCGCCCGAGCGGCCGCACCCCCCACCCTCGCCACACACACAATCCTCTCTCTCCGCCCGCATCCTTGACGCCGCTCTCAGTCCTCAAAGTCGTCAGTGTATGAGGATGCCGCCGAAGCGCCCCATCGGAGGGAGTAGCGACGCCGGGGCTACTGAAGCACCGGAGCACGGCATGAATATGGAGATAGAGGTTTCCGTCGCTGCCAACGACGTGGAGAACGAGGCTGCCAACAAGCAGAGGCAGGTCGAGAAAGAACCGCAAGCGACTCCAGCAGGCCTAGACTTCATCAGCAGCCTCCTCGATGATATGTTGACAGTCATCATATCCCTCCTCCCAATCAAATATGGGGCAAGGTTAACCGTCCTTTCCCGGCGGTGGCACCCCCTATGGCTCTCCACCCCTCTCGACCTCCTCGACGCCCACGAGCTCTGCCATGGCTATTGCAAAAGCTTGGATGCGTTCTACCAGATCCTCGGCAGTCACCATGGCCCAATCAAAGGCCTTATCACGGGCAAGGACCGAGCCAAGCTTGACGAGTGGTTCCGATCCCCCGCCCTAGATCAGATCGAGGAGCTAAGTTTTAATGATGGGCTTATGCGCTCGCTGCCAACGTCCGCACTCCACTTCGCGCCCACGCTGTGTCTCGCCAAGTTCATGAACTGCCATCCCCCCCTTAATGACGCGCCCGATCTTTTTCTACCATGACTGAAGCACCTCGAGCTCGTCGCCATCTGGATCCCAAAGGATGACATGGAGCGCCTGCTCCGCGGCTGTACTACACTCGAGTTCCTTCATCTTTAGTCGATGAATTGGTCGAGTAGCTTCCACATCACCTCCATGACTCTCCGGACTATTTATGTGTGTTGCTAGTGCTGCAACAAGAGATCACAAAAGGTGGACCACAGTATGGTCATTGAGGACACACCTGCACTTGAGAGATTACTTGTAGTTGATCAACAAGGTCCATCAAGAATCAATGTCATTTCTGTGCCGAAATTGACAGTGGTGGGCTACTCGTCTGTCAAATACTCCGAACTTGTTATTGGATCCAGACTCGTTCAGGTACAACAATCGCCTTCTACCTCTCCTTCTTGATATCAACATTATTTCTAATTTTGAAGATGTATGTTCGTCTGTCATCCAGAAAAGCTTGACCCAGATTCTACGCACAGTGAAGGTCTTGGCACTAGAATCTATCGGCCCCAACCTGCACGAAGTTGTCAGTTTCCTGAGATGCTTTTTGTGCCTGAAGAAGCTGTATATCGAGGTGATGTTCCTTTCCTGTTAAATGTTAACCATAAGGGAGTTCAATTTTTGGCACCTTTTCCCAAGTTTACAATGACAATGTACTACGATTTCTGAAGGAATTTTGGAGGATTTCAGGACATACATCCCCCCACCCCATATTGATTGCTTGATTCATATGGTTACAATCCATAAGCATTTCTCCATTGGATTCATCTGTACTAGTTTTCTTAGGGAATTTTTCATCCACTCCAACCTCTTGTGAAGAAGGCTACATTTTTCTAGATTGTAATCAAATGCCCATGTTAATCATGTCAGATCGAAGATGGCACGTTGGTGCATTTTACAAATCCTGCAAACCAAATAGGTCTGTAGTAGTGTTCAAAACTGCATGTAGGCACTAACATGTTCTCTTCTTTTGCAGATAATAATAGGCCCGGTGGTGGATAATGTGATACAATATAACGACAATCACATCGAATGCCTAGATCTGCATCTCTCAAAAATTACTTTGAACTCCTACCGACGGACCTTATCGGATATTATATTCGCCAGGTTCTTTGTTGTCAGAGCAAGGGTGCTGAAGATAATGAGGTTGGACATGCATTTATATCGAAAAAATGAATGGTTTGTTGATCAGCGCTGGCAGCTACTGTAGAATGGAAAAAGGCTCCAAAAAACCTAAATTTCGTATTGGAACTGCATATGATAGAGTAATCGGAATACATTGTGTCAACCCCATACATGACTTGTCAGCGGCTGATTCCTTTGCAGAAATGACGAGGTTTCGAAACCAGCCTTACTATTTGTATTTTTAGTTTGAACCTCTCTTATATCCATGTTCAGCTGATCAGCACGGGCGTTTGCAGCTGAATGAGCTGAATTTCATTTCTAATATCAGTTTGAACCTTGTAATCTTCGAATTTGAGCCATGTAACTGCTACTTGTTGAGCTTGCGTTGGTTTTTCCCTTGAAGAGTAAAGGGTGATGCAGCAAAATAGAGATAAGTATTTCCCTCAGTTAAGAACCAAGGTATCAATCCAGTAGGAGATAGGTCTCCAATCTATGCACCTGCACAAACAATCAAACACTTGCACCCAACACGATAAAGGGGTTGTCAATCCCTTCACGGTCACTTGCGAAGGTGAGATCTGATAGAGATAGATATAAAAGCTTACTAAAACGTAAAACAAAATAAAAGTAAATAAATAGCAGCAAAGTATTTTGGGGTTTTTGGTTTATAGATCTGAAAATATATGATGGAAAATAGACCCGAGGGCCATAGGTTTCACTAGAGGCTTCTCTCTTGAAGGCAAATAATACGGTGGGTGAACAAATTACTGTCTAGCAATTGATAGAAAAGCGCAAAGTTATGACGATATCCAAGGCAATGATTCTGAATATAGGCATCACGTCCGTTTCAAGTAGACCGAAACGATTCTGCATCTACTACTATTACTCCACACATCGACCGCTATCCAGCATGCATCTAGAGTATTAAGTTCATAAGAACAGAGTAACGCCTTAAGTAAGATGACATGATGTAGAGGGATAAACTCAAGCAATATGATGAAAATCCCATATTTTTACCCTTGATGGGAACAATACAATACGTGCCTCGCTACCCCTACTTTGTCACTGGGTGAGGACACTGCAAGATTGAACCCAAAACTAAGCACCTCTCCCATTGCAAGAAGAACCAATCTAGTTGGCCAAACCAAACCGATAATTCGAAGATAATTACAAATATATCAAATCATGCATATAAGAATTCAGAGAAGATTCAAATAATATTCATAGATAAACTGATCATAAATCCACAATTCATCGAATCTCGACAAACACACCGCAAAAGAATATTACATCGGATAGTTCTCCAAGAACAACGAGGAGAACATGGTATTGAGGATCAAAGAGAGAGAAGAAGCCATCTAGCTACTAGCTATGGACCCGTAGGTCTAGGGTAAACTACTCACGCTTCATAGGAAGGGCAATAGAGTTGATGTAGAAGCCCTCCGTGATCAAATCCCCCTCCGGCAGGATGCCGGAAAAGGCCCCAAGATGGGATCTCACGGGAACAGAAGGTTACGGTGGCGGAAAAGTATTTTGGTGGACGCTTCTGGTCGTTTGGGAATATTTCTGAATTTATAGGCCAAAGATTAGGGTTGGAGGACTCCCGTGGAGCCCACAAGCCAGGGGCGCCCCCCCTAGGGCGCGCCCTGAGGGCTTGTGGATCCCTCGGGACTCTTCTGCCTTCCTCTCCAAGTCCTACGTGTGTCTTCTGGTCCAAGAAAAATCATCGCGAAAGTTTTATTCCGTTTGGTACTAAAAAACAAGGAAAAAACAGAAACTGGCACTGGGCTCTAGGTTAATAAGTTAGTCCCAAAAATAATATAAAATAGCATATTAATGCATATAAAACATCCAAAACAGTTAATATAATAGCATGGAACAATAAAAAATTATAGATACGTTGGAGACGTATCAAGCATCCCCAAGCTTAATTCCTACTCGTCCTCGAGTAGGTAAATGATAAAAACAGAATTTTTGATGTGGAATGCTACCTAACATATTTATCCATGTAATTTTATTTATTGTGGCATGAATATTCAGATCCATAAAATTCAAAACAAAAGTTTAATATTGTCATAAAAATAATAATACTTCAAGCATACTAATAAAGCAATCGTGTCTTCTCAAAATAACATGGCCAAAGAAAGTTATCCCTACAAAATCATATAGTCTGGCTATGCTCCATCTTCATCACACAAAGTATTAAATCATGCACAACCCCGATGACAAGCCAAGCAATTGTTTCATACTTTTGATGTTCTCAAACTTTTTCAACTTTCACGCAATACATGAGTGTGAACCATGGATATAGCACTATAGGTGGAATAGAATATGGTGGTTGTGGAGAAGACAAAAAGAGATAGTCTCACATCAACTGTGCATATCAACGGGCTATGGAGATGCCCATCAATATATTTCAATGTGAGTGAGTTGGGATTGCCATGCAACGGATGCACTAGAGCTATAAGTTTCTGAAAGCTCAAAAAGAAACTAAGTGGGTGTGCATCCAACCCGCTTGCTCCCGAAGACCTAGGGCAATTTGAGGAAGCCCATCATTGGAATATACAAGCCAAGTTCTATAATAAAAAATTCCCACTAGTATATGAAAGTGACAACATAGGAGACTCTCTATCATGAAGATCATGGTGCTACTTTGAAGCACAAGTTTGGTAAAAGGATAGTAGCATTGCCCCTTCTCTCTTTTCTCTCTTTTTTTTGTTTGGGCTTCTTTTGGCCTCTTTTATTTTTTGTAAATTCGGAGACCCATCCCAACTTGTGAGGGAATCATAGCTTCCATCATCCTTTCCTCACATGGGACAATGCTCTGATAATGATGATCATCACACTTTTATTTACTTATAACTCAAGAATTACAACTCAATACTAGAACAAAGATATGACTCTATATGAATGCCTCCGGCGGTGTACCAGGATGTGCAATGATCTAGCGTAGCAAATGACATCAAAAAAGGGACAAGCCATGAAAACACCATGCTAGCTATCTTACGATCATGCAAAGCAATATGACAATGATGAAGCGTGTCATAGTAAAATGGAACAGTGGAACTTGCATGGCAATATATCTCGGAATGGCTATGGAAATGCCATAATAGGTAGGTATGTGTCTATTTTGAGGAAGGGAATATGGTGGGTTTAATGCACCGGCGAAAGTTGCGCTGTACTAGAGAGGCTAGCAATGGTGGAAGGGTGAGAGTGCGTATAATCCATGGACTCAACATTAGTCATAAAGAACTCACATACTTATTGCAAAAGTCTATTAGCTATCAAAACAAAGTACTACACGCATGCTCCTAGGGGGATAGTTTGGTAGGAAAAGACCATCGCTCGTCCCCGACCACCACTCATAAGGAAGACAATCAATAAATAAATCATGCTCCGACTTCATCACATAACGGTTCACCATACGTGCATGCTACGGGAATCACAAACTTTAACACAAGTATTTCTAGCAATCCACAATTACTCACTAGCATGACTCTAATATCACCATCTTTATATCTCAAAACAATCATAAGGAATCAAACTTCTCATAGTATTCAACGCTCTTTATATGAAAGTTTTTATTATATCCCTCTTGGATGCCCATCATATTAGGACTAAATTCATAACCTAAGAAAATTACCATGCTGTTTAGAGAGACTCTCAAAATAATATAAGTGAAGCATGAGAGTTCAACAATTTCTATAAAATAAAGCCACCACCGTGCTCTAAAAGGATATAAGTGAAGCACTAGAGCAAAATTGCCTAGCTCAAAAGATATAAGTGAAGCACATAGAGTATTCTAATAAATTCACGATTCATGCGTGTCCCTCTCAAAATGTGTGTACAGCAAGGATGATTGTGGCAAACTAAAAAGCAAAGACTCATATCATACAAGACGCTCCAAGCAAAACACATATCATGTGGTGAATAAAAATATAGCCTCAAGTAAATTTACTGATAGACGAAGACGAAAGAGGGGATGCCATCCGGGGCATCCCCAAGCTTAGATGCTTGGTTGTCCTTGAATATTACCTTGGGGTGCCTTGGGCATCCCCAAGCTTAGGCTCTTGCCAGTCCTTATTCCATAGTCCATCAAATCTTTACCCAAAACTTGAAAACTTCACAACACAAAACTCAACAGAAAACTCATGAGATCCGTTAGTATAAGAAAATAAATCACCACTTTTTGGTACTGTTGTGAAATCATTCTTTATTTATATTGGTGTAATATCTACTATATTACAACTTCTCCATGGTTCATACCCCCCGATACTACCCATAGATTCATTAAAATAAGCAAACAACACATAGAAAACAAAATCTGTCAAAAACAGAACAGTCTGTACCAATCGAAAAACTTCGTATACTTCTGTAACTCCAAAAATCCTTAAAAATTAGGAAAAACTGGGAAATTTGTATATCAATCTTTTGTAAAATATTCAGATCAAATTCACACTTCTGTGATTTTTTAAAATAGTTTTACTGAGTGTAAAAGTTTCTATTTTTCAGCAAGATCAAATCAACTATCACCGTAAGCCATCCCAAAGGTCTTACTTGGCTCAAACACTAATTAAAACAGCAAGACACAATTACTACAGAGGTAATAATGTGTATACACATAAAAACAGAAAAGAAAGATATTGGGTTGTCTCCCAACAAGCGCTTTTCTTTAAAGCCTTTTAGCTAGGCGTTGATAATTTTAATGATGCTCACATGAAAGATAGCAATTGAAACACGAAGAGAGCATCATATGGCATGTGAAAAACAAGTTTAAGTCTAACATACTTCCTATGCATAGGCATTTTATAAGCAAACAAATTATCAAGAAAAGCAAAAACTAGCATATGCAAGGAAGAAGAAAGAAACAATAGCAATCTCAACATAACGAGAGGTAATTTAGTGACATGAAAATTTCTACAACCATATTTTCCTCTCTCATAATAATTACATGTAGGATCATAATAAAATTCAACAATATAGCTATCACATGAAATTCTCTCTACATGATCCACATGCATGCAAAGTTGACACTCTTCCAAAATAGTGGGATTATCACCAAATAAAGTCAGGACCTCTCCAAGCCCACTTTTATCAAAAATTTCATAAGATTGACCATTCTCCAAAGTAGTGGGATCATTATTACCTAGAGTTGACACTCTTCCAAACCCACTTTCAATATTATTTCAAACATATTTATCATGAGGCTTAAATAAATTTTCAAGATCATAAGAAGAATCACCCCAATCATGATCATTACAATAAGTAGTGGACATGGCAAAATTAGCATCCCCAAGCTTAGGGTTTTGCATATTATTAGCACAATTGACATTAATAAACTCTATAATAAAATCATTGCAATCATGATTTTCATTCAAGGAGCTATCGTGAATCACTTCATAAATTTCATCACAATTTTCAGATTCACGAATTTCAAGCAAAACTTTATAAAGATAATCTAGTGCACTCAACTCACTAGCAATTGGTTCATCATAATTGGATCTATTAAAAAGATTAGCAAGTGGATGAGGATCCATAAACTTTTTGCTTTCTGATTTTCAATAAATACACAATTAGTCCAAGCGAACGAGCAAACAAACCAAGTAAGACATAAAGGCAAACTAAAAGATGAACAGAAAGAAGGCGAATAAAAAGGCAAATATTTTTGTGTTTTTCTGAAATCATTTTAGAAGTGGGGGAGAGGAAAACGAGAGGCAAATGGCAAATATTGTAATGCAAGAGATGAGAGTTTATGGTGGGTACTTGGTAGGCTTGATGTAGATCTCCCCGGCAACGGCGCTAGAAATTCTTCCTGCTACTTCTTGAGCTTGCGTTGGTTTTTTACTTGAAGAGGAAAGGGTGATGCAGCAACGTAGAGATAAGTATTTCCCTTAGTTAAGAAGCAAGGTATCAATCCAGTAGGAGATACATGCAAGTCTCCAATCTATGCACTTGTACAAACAATTAAACACTTGCACCCAACACGATAAAGGGGTTGTCAATCCCTTCACGGTCACTTGCAAAGGTGAGATCTGATAGAGATAGATATAAAAGCTTACTAAAACGTAAAACAAAATAAAAGTAAATAAATTGCAGCAAAGTATTTTTGGGGGTTTTGGTTTATAGATCTGAAAATATATGATGGAAAATAGACCCGGGGGCCATAGGTTTCACTAGAGGCTTCTCTCTTGAAGGCAAATAATACGATGGGTCAACAAATTACTATCGAGCAATTGATAGAAAAGCGCAAAGTTATGACGATATCCAAGGCAATGATTATGAATATAGGCATCATGTTCATGTCAAGTAGACCGAAACGATTCTGCATCTACTACTATTACTCCACACATCGACCGCTATCCAGCATGCATCTAGAGTATTAAGTTCATAAGAACGGAGTAACGCCTTAAGTAAGATGACATGATGTAGAGGGATAAACTCAAGCAATATGATGAAAACCCCATCTTTTTACCCTTGATGGCAACAATACAATACGTGCCTCGCTACCCCTACTTTGTGACTGGGTGAGGACATCGCAAGATTGAACCCAAAACTAAGCACCTCTCCCATTGCAAGAAGAACCAATCTACTTGGCCAAACCAAACATAATTCGAAGAGAAATACAAAGATATCAAATCATGCATATAAGAATTCAGAGAAGATTCAAATAATATTCATAGATAAACTAATCATAAATCCACAATTCATCGGATCTCGACAAACACACCGCAAAAGAATATTACATCGGATAGATCTCCAAGAACAACAAGGAGAACATGGTATTGAGGATCAAAGAGAGAGAAGAAGCCATCTAGCTACTAGCTATGGACCGGTAGGTCTATGGTAAACTACTCACGCTTCATCGGAAGGGTAATGGAGTTGATGTAGAAGCCCTTCGTGATCGAATCACCCTCCGGCAGGATGCCGGAAAAGGACCCAAGATGGGATCTCACGGGAACAGAAGGTTACGTCGGCGGAAAAGTATTTTGGTGGACGCTTCTGGTCGTTTGGGAATATTTCTGAATTTATAGGCCAAAGATTAGGGTTGGAGGACTCCCATGGGGCCCACAAGCCAGCCCCCCCCCTTGGGCACGCCATGAGGGCTTGTGGATCCATCGGGACTCTTCTGCCTTCCTCTCCAAGTCCTACGTGTGTCTTCTGGTCCAAGAAAAATCATCGCAAAAGTTTTATTCCGTTTGGTACTCAAAAACAAGGAAAAAACAGAAACTGGCACTGGGCTCTAGGTTAATAAGGTCCCAAAAATAAAATAAAATAGCATATTATGCATATAAAACATCCAAAACAGATAATATAATAGCATGGAACAATAAAAAATTATAGATATGTTGGAGACGTATCCGTAACTCTGGAATTTGAACCTTGTAATATTTCGGGCTTTTGTGGTACAATCGTTGAAATGGTCAAAAATTATAGATATGTTGGAGACGTATCAGTAACTCTGGAATTTGAACCTTGTAATATTTCGGGCTTTTGTGGTACAATCGTTGAAATGGCATCGTATGAGACTCGTATATTGGTAGTACTATTTTGACCTTAATATGCAATAGACTTAGATTTTATTAACCATTCACGACCAGGGATCTAGCCGGAAGCAGAGCAATGGCAAGCGTCGTCGCAACAAGATGTAGATGATTAGATGCTCGTTTCTCCTAGTTTTGTTTGCATGTAATTGCTTACTTTGGTGTGTGGAAATGTTATGTGTGTAGTCACTTATGTAATTGTATGCTTAATTAGGTTACGCAATGCTATTCTTATAAGTATATATGTTGATGTTTTGTAGACAGAGCATATTACATCGCACACGGACCACACTAGGGAACCCGTCGGTGATAAATTCATCAATCGCAGATGGTTGTATACCAGCAAGCGTTTGCCCACAACACACACGGCTTATTCCATCACAAACAGCTCGGATGGATCAATTGTATGCCACGTATCGCACACGCAACTCTAATCTGATTCATGCTTGATGTCTCCGACATCGCTCTCACAGTTCGTCTTATTTGCCACGTATCACTGTGCCGGCCTCTGCTCGCGTCCCTCGGCAAGCTCTGCTCACTGTTAGGCGCCACGGCGCGCTCTGCTCACGTCCATTGGCGTGCTCGGCTTGTGGATAGCTTTTCTTTGCGTGTTCAACTGCTATATGCATATATATGGTTGCTCGTCGTTGAGGCGACCGCGGAGCGCTCTGCTCGCATCCCTACACGCGCGCTCTGCCAGCGGTTGGGGCCTGTGCACGATCATGTTGGGGGCCCCATATGCATGCGGTTGCGCCGCGTGTGTCGCCACGATGCAGTTACGTGCGGTACGATGGAGTTACGCGCTGCAAATTAGAACTGCCATCCGGGCGTGCGGATGTTCCAGGCCGTCCGGCTTCCCCATTAATTCGCACGGCCATTATAACCTTAGTCTCTTCAACCTTTCGATCTCGCCCCACAACACAACAAGCACACCCACGATGACACATACAGAGAGGATATCTAGCGGCGCTCCAATGGAGTTCGGCGAGCATAAAGTGGAGACCCACGCGAGGGTGACGGATCTCTCGGTGGTGTACACCATCGACCCGACCGTGGTGGAGGACTACGTCAACACCGTGGAGTAGTTGCTTGCTCGAGACAAGTACAACGTGGTCAACATCGACCTCCAGTACACTGGCGGTCATCCCGGCAAAGATCAGAAGGTTGCCGTCGCCCAGTTGTGCATGCGCCATCATGTCCTCATCTTCCACTACTGCATGGCCACAGAGCCTTGCGACCATTTCGCCAGGTTTGTCAACAGCACCGACTACAAGTTCGCTATGGTGGAAACCTGCAACGATGTAAAGGCGCTCATGGTAACGGGCTTGGCCTACAAGAACCTTGTCGAAATCCGTGACCACTACAGGGTCTGGGGCAGCATGAAGAAGGACTCCCTGGTTGAACTCGCCTCGGCCATCATCAACCCCTACTACAAAAAGATGAAGCAGGAAGCCAAGAGAACAAATCCCGTATCCTGGCACGGGGCCTAGACACGGCAACTGGATGAACCTCACCTCAGGTTCGCGGCCAAGAGCGTGTACACATGCTACGAGATGCACAGGCGGATCGTTGACATGAGGAAGTGCCTCGTTACCGAAATCAACGAGGCCGGATCGAGCCACAAGCAGAGCAGTACCGGCAAGCGTCACAAGAAGTAGATGATGATCAAATGATCATTTATCCTAATTAATTATGCATGTAATATATAGTTTACTTTGGTGTGTGGAAATGTCATGTGTGTAGTAGCCACCTATGTAATTATGCATGTGATAGTTTACTTTGGTGTGTGCAAATGTCATGTGTGTAGTAGCCACCTATGTAATTGGATGTTTAATTTGGTTATGCAAACCATGTCCTTATATGTGTGTGTGTGTGTGTGTGTGTGTGTGTCTATATATATATATATATATATATATATATATATATATATATATATATATATATGTTGTTGTTCTGTATGCAATCCCATCGCACAACACACACGTCTTATTAGCAGCAATTGTCTGTGTTATTATCGGTCTTCGCACACATTTCTGATTACAGACCTGTTTGCCGCGTATCACACACATCCTATTAAATTGAACCGTTTCTGTTCTCTTGGCTCAACGCAAATAGTTCATCCGAGTGAACTGTTTTCCCTCTATCACACACACCTTGATCTGGCTGACCGTTTCTTTTGTGTTGCCTAATCACAAACAGTTCATCCGAGTGAACTGTATGCCGTATATGGCACACACCTTTATCTGGCTGCCCGTTTCTGTTGTTTCGCCTCATCACAAACAATTTATCTGAGTGAACTGTATGCCGTATATCGCACACACCTTCATCTAGCTGCCCGTTTCTGTTGTTTTGCCTCATCATAAACAGTTCATTGTACTGAACCGTATGCCCCGCATCGCACACGCAACTAAAATCCAAACCGTGTTTGATGTATCCGCCATCGCAAACATTTTGCATCTTTTTTCACGGTTTTTTTACATCACCGTTTGCAATTATTGTATCGCACACAGTTTCGTCGAAGGGTCTCTGATTGTAGTGTCGCGTTAGCAACATCCTGCAGTAGTGATAGCTACGAGAGGGGAGAGTGTGTCTACGTACCCTTGTAGACCGTTAAGCGGAAGCGTTTATCAATGCGGTTGATGTAGTCGAACACCTTCGCGATCCAACCGATCAAGTACCGAACGTACGGCACCTCCGCGTTCAGCACACATTCAGCTCGATGACGTTCTTGCCTTCTTAATCCAGCAAGACGGGCGAAGTAGTAGATGAGTTCCGGCAGCACGACGGCATGGTGACGGTTGGTGATGCAACTATCTCCGCAAGGCTTCACCGAGCACTACGAAAATATGACCGAGGATGAACTAGAGGGAGAGGGGCATCGCACACGGCTTGGGAATCATGGTGTGTGTTGCCCCTCTCCCTCCTCTCATATATATAGGTGGAGAGGGAGAGGAGGCAGCCCCTAGGGCGCCACCAAGTGGCCGGCGGCTGCCCTAGGGCGCCTGCCTGGCCGTGACCCCCCCCCTTCCTTATTTGAACATGGGGGGAAAGGAAAGGGGGACTGAATTAACAGGAAGTGTACCCATCATAGTAGCTGGTTGGTCTAGGTCTTCATTCATGTTGACATGAAAGGCCTTCCCACGACCATAAGAAGGTCTGGCATTGTTGTTACGCTGCTGAGGAATTCCACGGCCATTACCACGACCAGTAGAAGGAAGAGCTAGCTGATTCTGATTCTGAGAACAATCTCTGGCACGGTGACCTGGCTGGCCACACTTGAAGCAGAGTCCACTGTCTGGACGTGGTGCAGGAGCTCAAGGTGGAGGGGCTCGAAGAGGCTGCCTCGGTGGTGGAGGAGGCAGACGAGGTGCAGCATATGCAGGCCTGTATGTTGGAGCTGTTGGATGGTACATGCTTTGTGGAATCCAGATGCGGCGCTTCTGGGAAGACGAGCCCGAAGATGAGCCCACTTCACGAGTGCATCTGGTCGCTTCCTTATGCTTCTTCAGACCAGTCTCGACCATGATAGCCTTGTTCACCAAAGTCGCGAAGTCAGGAAAGTCTTGGATGAGCAGGGCTAGCTGAATGTCATGGTGTAGCCCTTCACGGAACTTCTCCTGCCTACGAGCATCAGTGGGGATGTCTTCTTCAGCATAGCGAGACAAGCCAAGGAACTCTCGCTGGTAGACCTCCACAGTCTTGCTGCCCTGAACGAGGCTACGGAACTCGGCCTTCTTCCGATCTATAACTCCTTGAGGAATGTACCGAGCACGAAAAGCAGCCTTGAATTCCACCCAAGTGACGACAGTTCCAGGAGGTAGGGTCTGTCGGTGAGTTGCCCACCATTGTGCTGTGGGTCCCTTCAAGAAGTATGTTGCTAAAGTGACATAGCTGACAGGAGGAACATTAGTTGATTCCATCTCATAGAAGATGTCACGCAGCCAGTCATCGGCATCCAGCGGATTAACTGTGTTGCGGAATACCGAGGGGTTGAGGCGCACAAACTCTGGTAGCGTGATTGAAGCTAGCTGATGGTTGGCATTGGGACGAGGGAACTGATTCATGATTCCCATCATGAACTGACGGTTGAGTTCAAACTGTTGCATCATAGCAGCCATATAGTCAGGCGGTGGCGGCGGTGGTGGATTGTTATCACCCATCCTGCTAAATTCAACAGGGGTAGTTTAGCAGAAGCCATTGCGAGTGTTTAGCAACATGCATGATGTAACATGATGGAATTTAAGTAGTACAACATATGCTTAATTGTAGTCATTTAAGACATACAGATCCATACAGAGTCGGTTACATTTGGCCAGCATAACGGCACAAATTCAAAGCTAGACATGCTAGGCGGCACGCAGGCACGCGGTAAGGAAGTACACAATGAGACATAGCAAAGGCTACATCAACGTCGGAGAAAACCACTGAAACAGGGTAGCTGCAAGTGCAGAAGACGGATGTTCATCACAGAAGGATCCTGCGCTCCATGTGCACTCTGATGCAGAACCCGATCTCGAGCTGAAAGAAGAGGTCCACGTGCAGGTGTGTGACCTCCCACAGCAGGCCAATCAATCCCTGGTGGCATCTCGGTCCTGCGCGGGTAAAGGATATGCTCCGGATGTATCCCTGCATGAACAGCTGGTAGCAACTGCGTCATAGCCTCGTAGGGTCGTACTCGAGTGGCAAACAACTCGACAGCCAGAGCCCGAACAGTGCGATCCAGAGCCTGAGTACACCAAATCAGAACTCGCAGATCATAGCGACGAGGCTCGTACGGGGCACAAATAGCCGTGTAGTATCCAGTAGCATCTCCAGCAGGGGCATACGGAATGTATCGAAACTCAGAGGCATCCAAGCTAGCGTTGTGCTCTCCTCGGAGACATGCGACAGCAGAGTAGGCGGCATCATGGACTGCCATCTCAATCGTCACGCCGATACCTTGGAAAAGGTACAGCTCAGTGTCTGAGTCATCCTGCTGATCATAGATGCGAACATCAGCATAGTACTGCTCCTGGTTGAACTCGCGGTAAACCTCGTAGACCATGTACTCAGGGTACCAGCGGTAACCCAGTCTGGTCAAGAGAGCGATCAGAACAGCTGGAAACCCAGGGACATCACGAGCCCAAGTGCGAAGCACAAGCTGCGTCGTAGGGCGCGGTGGAAACAGACGATCCATCTGAAACATAGGAAATTCAGGATTGTCATTTGACGATGAGAAGTATAACAGATCTCGAAGAGAAAGGTTAAACAAAACAATGGAAAGAAAAATGATTATCAGACTAATCAAATCAATGACAGGGAAATCGCACAGATATCCAGCTCTCCGGGAGGACGGAATTTACGAGATCCTAAGTGTCGGTGTTAGTAAATTTATTAAACGTGAACAGAAGAGAGATCAGAGTCCCAGAGTAAAGACGAGAAATAAAAGATCCTAATACCACCCAATTGGCGACGTGGGCCCGTAAGCCACACAGCCAAGTTAGTAAAACAGTTTTGGACCACTAGACTCAACTTCGGTCAAGGAATTGGAAAGGGGGACTCCTAGAGGTAGTCGGCTCTGATACCAACCTGTGACGACCCCGGCTTAATCGTTGCACTAACCATACACGCAAATGCACACGATCAAGCCTAAGGACTCACTTGAAGATATCACACCACAACTCTAAAACATAAATAAAGTCATACAAGCTTTATATTACAAGCCAGGGCCTCGAGGGCTCGAATACATAGCTCGATGGCATACAAGTGTCAGCGGAAGCATCAGATATCTGGGTACAGATATTACAGAGAAACAAATAGGCCTTTTAAGAAGGCGGGATAAAATAAAATACTACGATCGAAAGGCGTAGGCCTCCTGCCTAGGACCCTCCGAATCCTACTCCTGGTCGTCGGTCGGCTCCTCGTAGTAGTACTCACCGGAAGGGTAGTAGTAGTAGTAACCGTCGGCGGGGGCAGCAGGCTCCGGGGCTCCGTCATCTGGCGGCGACATATGGATATGGGGAGAAAAAGAAAGTAAAGCAAACGTGAGTACTCATCCGAAGTACTCAGCAAGCAAGGATCTACACTACATATGCAACATTTTTAAAGGAGGCTGTATATGTGGACTGGGCTGCAGAAATGCCAGAATAGAGAGGAAGGCCTAGTCCTATCGAAGACTAGCATCTTCAAGCATCTTCATCGGTCTTGCAGCATTAGAAGAGTGCAGATTAACATAATGTAAAATATTAGTAGTAAAGTTATCAACCTCGCCCAGAGATTCTTCCTCGACTCCCTGCGAGAAAGCAATCCCAGAGCCATACTATTCATTTCATCTCAAGTCACCAGTTCTAGTTGTACCGATCGGGATACAACTCTGAGTGTCCATTACCGTAGGACAGGCTATCGATAGATTGTTTCTTCCCTGCAGGGGTGCACCAACTTACCCACCACGCTCGCTTAACTCCGGCCGGACACACTTTTCTGGGTCATGCCCTGCCTCGGCCAAACGACACGCCGCAACCTGACCTAGGCTCTAAAGAGAGGTCAGCACGCCGGACTAACCTATGCCCCCAGGGGTCTTGGGCCTTCGCCCTGGGAACCCTGCACGTTGCGAGGACGCTTCGGAAGCAGACCTAGCCCCCTTAATACAAGCGCAGGCTTAACCAGTCCAATCCAAAGTGGGCCGCTCCTCGCTGACGTCTATAGAGCTTCGGCTGATGTATACGACGCAGAATGCCCATACTATGCCCACGTGATGGTTAGTGCTATCAGGCCAGCGGCCCCTTGGATCAAATATCCAAACCGTTAGTGTGTTGGTAGTGCGGTAACGAGCAGAGACTCACGAAAGATGTGACCCCGTCGCCCCGTCTCGAGGACTTGCGGCAAGGGCTAGGAATACCCGGCCACGCCTCGTGTTCAACTCTCGGGCACCATCCAGGTCCACCCGACTCCATTTCACTCTCATCATAATCCCGTGCGGGTACCCCTCAGGGCCGACCCATCTTTATCCAGTTTAAACATTGTCAACAATAATGTAAAGGCATCCGTGTGGCAACCATATCAAGAAGGAATCCGAGGCATCACCCTCGTTGGACTCCCACCTGACGTAAACATCAAGGTGAATGGAGGAGGAATCACCCTCGAGGTCCACTCTTGAGGAGTTGCGCGACGGTGTCGTTATCGGGGGTGGTGTAGGAGGAATCACCCTCGCTGACCATGCCCGATTAACTAACCTACAAGGTTATCATCAGAAGTGCTGACGAGGTATCACCCTTGGCACTCGATAGTAACCCAGTAGTGTCGAGCAACTAAGGGGAAGTGACGTGCGGTGTGGGGGCCTGGTCTTCGATCCCGTTGCTCGGGTCTTCGGATAATCCAGCGGGGTAGTCGGGATATAGTGGGGTCTCTGCTGGGTCTCTACCCAAACTATACTAAACAGTTTAGGGTAAGCAGGCAGGTAACAATAGCAGGTTATAATAAACAGGCTATGCAGCAGAAATAGGATAACAGCAGCAACAGTAACTTCTAATGCAAGCATAAGAGAGAAGAGAGTGGGCGATATCGGAATGGTCAAAAGGGGGGTGCTTGCCTGGAAGCTCGGCGGCAAGGGTCTGATCGTCAGGAGCGTAGTCGACCTCCGGAGCTGCGTCGGTCTCGGGAGCTACGTCGACGTCGGGGTCTACCGAGAGAGAAGAGGGGGAAGAAACATATAAATACACAGCAAACAATGCAATACAGGGCATGCTATGCTAAGATGCAGTGCAGGGTTGCCTAAAGATGCACCTAAGTCATTTTAGTTATTTTAGGATTAGAGTTGGATTTATTAACCGGTGTATAAGCACTATTCATCTACCGGATTCGGATGGAAAGTTATGGTTTCTCCTACGTAGGGGGTTCCAACATAGAAACAGACGACACGATCAGATTCATCTTGTTGTTCTGAGCAACTTTCATGTTTTAAGTTTTTCGATCCGAGCTACGGTTTAAAAGTTACGAATTTTCAAAGATTTAAATATTTTCTGAAATTTATTTATTTTATCAGAAAAGGAATTATGACATCAGCATGACTAAAGGATGACGTCAGCGGTCAACAGAGACACTGACTAGGTCAAACCTGACTTGTGGGTCCAGTGGGACCCACATGTCAGTCTCTGTTAGTTTAACAGGGTTTAATTAAACTTAGCAGGTTAATTAGAGGAGTGGGCCCCAGGTGTCAGTGAGTGATTAGGTTAATCTAATTATTTGGTTTATTTAAATCGTTAATTAGCCTAATCAGCCGAGGGGGCCCACATTTCAGTGGCTGGGTCGCCCAGTCAGCACGTTGACTGGGTCAACCCAGTCAACGGGGCCCCCCGGACCCACTGGTCGGCGACACAGGGGCGGGACCCACCTTGCCACATCGGCCGCGGCGCCGGAGAAAACTCCGGCGACCATTTGCGCGGCGGCGCGTCCCCGGAGGGCGTCGGGATTTTGCCACAGGGAGTCTCCGGACCCGTGCAATGGTGCGTTCGAAAGCTGGAGAGCTCGCGCGTCGAGTGGTGCCACTGGTCGGACCAGTGGGTGGCCGGAACTGGCTGGACGGCGAGGTTTGGCGGAGGCCGAACCCCGGCGAACTCGTGCGCGTTAAAATGAGGGCTAAAACGAGTGGCGTTCTAATCCTACGGCATCTACACGACGTCGCCAGCACGATGGCGAGCTCAGTGGACCACGACGGCCATTGCTGTGATGGCAGCGAGCTCGTCAACGGAGCTCAGCTCGGGTAGCCATGGCGACAGTTGCTGGAGCACGTGAGAGAGCTCGGGAAGGAGAGAGAAGCGAGGATGGAGGCTCATCGAGCGGCTCAAGGTGGCCCGTGGAAGCTTAGGAGCGCAGAGGGGCTGGGGATGCCGGAGATCGCCGGAGACCGAAACGAAGAGGGGCGGCTCGATCCAGGCATTGCAGGGCTTCCCCGCTCCAGCTGAAGACACCAGACGAAGTAGTCGACCCCGGCGGAGCTTCACGACATCACGGCGGGTCGAGGTGACGGCCGTGGCCGCGGTGGCGTCGGAGCTGCGGCGATGGTGGCGCTCGGGTTCGACGGATTCGGTGGGAGAGAGGGGTGGAGCTAGCAAGGAAGAGAGGGGGAGAGTGACGGAGAGGCCAGGGGGGACGGCTCGAGGCCTCGGCCTTATCCGTTCGACGACGGGGCGTCGGCGGCCGTCGCCGTGTCGACGCGTGGCCGGCGCGCGCGCGCTCGTCCACGGGCGAGCTGACACGCAGGGGAGAGAGGAGGATTTGGGCCAGGTGGGCCGGTTTTCAGGGCACTGTGCACTTAGGCCCAGTGCACAGTGCCTCTTTTCTTTTTATTTTTCAGTCCATGCTTATCATAGAGCTCTTTCTGCGCCTTCTTGCATAGACACGGGGCCTCGCATTGTAGTTCCCTCGCCCCCACCATGGCACCACACAGCTCCTCCTCCCGGCCACCGTGTTGTTAGGCAATCCCCAAGAGCATAGCCCTCTAGTGACCTCCATGATGCTCCGCCCATGACAGCGGCTTGCTCTCCATTGATGTAATCAGCCAACTCAAGAGAGGAATAGCAATGAGTGAGGTGGTGCGGGGTTGCGTCTATTAGTGATGAGAAGCGGGGATGAGGAGGTGACGTCATTGTGTGTGTGTGTGGTTGGCGGGGGGGGGGGGGGTCAACAACGAGCAGCTCACTGTAAGATTAGCACGCGGTTGTCAACGTCTCGGATTGCCTCGCGTTGGGACGGGAACGAGCGAACGTCAGTTGGTTATTATGATTTTCGTAAAAAGGACCCAAATATGTAGCGCCTGTCAACTGGAGGGCAGGCTCCAGCGAATGTTTTGTTCGCTGGGGGAGGTTCATTCCAGCAAACTAAATTGCCCCATGTGGAACGTTCGCTCGAGCACGGTCCAACGCGACCCCCCAGCTGGCCCAAATAGCACACGGGGGAAAAAACTAGGCCCAGTGAATTGTTTTTTTAAATACCATCGGAAAATAATAAAAATGATGATGCATAAAAGGCAGAGAACATAAATTTACATATTGCTATGCTCTCAAAATATGAAAAATGCCTATATTTTCTTTGCCGGAAACAAGAAATAAATTTACCATGCTATAAATTAAAAAAATGTCATGCTCTTCATTAAAAAAAGGCATGCTCTTTATGAGAAAAAAAATTGACATGTTCGTACTAACTAAACTTGCCATGCTCTACAAAAATTACATGATCTTTATAAATAAAAATGCCATTCTCTTTAAAATAATAAATGGCATGTTTTATAGAAAAAAATGCCAAGCTCTTTATAGTAAAAAAGACATGCTCTACAAAAAATGCCATGTTATTGAAAAAGTGCCATGCTCTTAATAAAAAAAATGACATGTTATTTAAAAAATGCCATGATATTTAAAAAATGCCATGCTCTTAATAAAAAAATTACCATGCTCTTAACAACAAAAATGACATGCTATTAAAAAATGTGATGCTCCTTAAAAAAATGCCATGCTATTCAAAAAAATGACATGTAATTTTTTTTAAATGTCATGCTCTTAATAAGAAAAATGCCATGGTCATTAAAAATAAAAATGTCATGCTCTCACAAATAAAAATGCCATGGTTTCTACGAAAATGACATGGTTCCTACACAAAAATGCCATGCTACCTACTCCCTCCGTCCCAAAATTCTTGTCTTAGATTTGCCTACATACGGATGTACCGTATGTAGGCAAATCTAAGACAAGAATTTTGGGACGGAGGGAGTATAATATAATTGCACATGGCAAGTTTAGAAAATTTCTCCTCTAAACACAGGTACATGGCAAAAAACAAATATAATTTGCACATGGCATTTTTTTTAAAACATGTTCTCTAAAAAAGCATGTCAACCTTTTGGATTTGTAGGGATTTTTGTTCTTTTAAAAAGATGGAATCTTTTTTTGGAAATTTCTGGATTTTTTCAGTTGAAATTTCAAATGAAAAAAGAATTCATTTTAGCCTAAAAAATATGGCAAGTTTGATCTGAAATGTCCACAACCAGCTTCCGGTCCAAGTGTTGAGCCCGCCCTCATTTCTTCATGAGGTTGCCATATTTTTGTGGAAAGTTAAAAAAAAAGGCTGTTTGTCAGGAATGTGAATATAGCGAACGTTTTTCTGTAGCTGACGTGTAACATCTCCCTGCTTCAAGATTCATGAGCAAGATCCAAGGGTTATTGGTGCGTTCGCTGGAGATCATCAAATACCTTTTTTTTTTTTGAGGGGTAGATCATCAAATACCTGACATTCGTCAGTTAGATATTCCGTAAAAAAAAGGCTCCCGTGAGGCCCACTCAGAACAAAGGGCCCGGAAAGGCCCATAAACGAAGGGAAACCGAAAACAAAACACATCGACGTCCCAACCGAGATCAGCATGCATACGACACGTCAGCGCATATCTTAGCCGTCAGATCAGCAAAACTCACGGCTGAGATCACCGGTGGGACGCGTCCAGACGTCCCACGACGACCGGAGTCGGGGACCGCCTCCGATTCATCATGAAGTACGCACGCTATGCCGCTATATATACGGGATTTTTTTTTTTGGGAAATAGTACTTTTTTCTGAACAAATTCGGAAAATAAGATCCAAAAATCAGATATTGCAAAAGTAGCACACGGTCGTTTTATTGTTGGACGAAACCTGACGTTTCGGTCAACCAGTGACTGAATCATGACGTGTCGTCCACTGGTTCGACGAAACATCTGTTTCGTTCTACCAAAAGTCGAATCATCTGTTTCGTTATAACAAAGGCCGAATCATCCATGCATTCGGTTACGAAGCCAGTTTCGTTTTCCTGGAGAACGAAAACTCTATTTTTTTTCCCGTCAAAATTCTTCCCGCCATTTTCGTTGCCTCCAATATTGTTGCCGCCATTTTATTTTTCACCTTTTTCTTTCCCGCAAATATTTTTTCGCGTCTTATTTTTTTGCCGCCAATATTGTTCCGTCATTTAATTTTCCACATTTTTTCTTTGCCGTCAATATTATTTCGCGCCTTTTTTTTTGCTGCCAAAATAATACACCGTCGGCCCGCTGCTGGCCGATTGGGCCTAGTCAGCCCACAGCAGGCCGACTGGTATCCTATCAGCTTGCTGCAGGCCGACTGGCATCCTATCAGCTTGCTGCTGGCCGAATGGCCTATCGGCCACTAGTGCAGATCCTGTCAGCCACCTGTTGGCCGACTGGATCCTGTCAGCCATCTGTAGGCCGATTAGCCCTAATTGGTCATCTGTAGGCCGATTAGCCCTAATTCGCCAGCTGTAGGCCGACTGGCGCATGTCACCATTTTCTACCCTGTACGTTCCCCGCTTATATGACGGGCCGCCATTTCCCGCCATATTTTCCCGCTACTTCCCGCCATATTTTCCCGCTTTGCTCGTTCCCGCCAAATTTTCCAGCGGGAAAATATGGCGGGAAGTAGAGAGCGGGAAAATTTGGCGGGAACGAGTAAAGCAGAAAAATATGGCGGAAAGTAGCGGGAAAATATGGCGGGAAATGGCGGCCCGTGATATAAGCGGGGAACGTACGGGGTAGAAAATGGTGACATGCACCAGTCGGCCTACAGCTGGCCAATTAGGGCTAATCGGCCTACAGATGGCTGACAGGATCCAGTCGGCCAACAGGTGGCTGACAGGATCTACACTAGTGGCCGATAGGCCATTCGGCCAGCAGCAAGCTGATAGGATGCCAGTCGGCCTGCAGCAAGCTGATAGGATACCAGTCGGCCTGCTGTGGGCTGACTAGGCCCAGTCGGCCAGCAGCGGGCCGACGGTGTATTATTTTGGCAGCAAAAAAAAAGGCACAAAATAATATTGGCGGCAAAGAAAAAATGTGGAAAATTAAATGACGGAACAATATTGGCGGCAAAAAAATAAGGCGCGAAAAAATATTTGCGGGAAAGAAAAAGGTGAAAAATAAAATGGCGGCAACAATATTGGCGGCAACGAAAATGACGGGAAGAATTTTGGCGGAAAAAAAAGGCGAAAAAAAAAGGCGGAAAAAAAAATAAAGTTTTCGTTCTCCAGGAAAACGAAACTGGATTCGTAACCGAATGCATGGATGATTCGGCCTTTGTTACAACGAAACAGATGATTCAGATTTTAGTAAAACGAAACAGATGTTTCGTCCAATCAGTGGACGACACGTCATGTTTCGGTCACTAGTTGACCGAAACGTCAGGTTTCGTCCAACAATAGGACGACCGTGTGCTACTTTTGCAATATCTGATTTTTGGATCTTATTTTTCGAATTTGTTCAGAAAAAAATACTATTTCCAAAAAAAAATCCATATATACGAACAACGGCAAAGCAAAACAGATCAATCAAAACAAGTCAAACCAAGCAAAACGAATCAGTCGAGATGGCTCGTGCGCCGATGTGGATGTTCGCTATGCTCGTCGCGGCATTGCTTCTCTTGATGCCAGATGCTTCCGCTGCGCCCACGGGAGGCGACACGGGCACAGTGATCGGCATCGACCTCGGCACCACCTACTCGTGCGTCGGCGTCTACCGGAACGGCCGCGTCGAGATCATCGCCAACGACCAGGGCAACCGGATCACCCCCTCCTGGGTCGCCTTCGCCGACGGCGGCGAGCGGCTCATCGGCGAGGCCGCCAAGAACCAGGCGGCCGCCAACCCGGAGCGCACCATCTACGACGCCAAGCGCCTCATCGGCCGGGACTTCGCCGACGCCGTCGTGCAGCGGGACATCAAGCTGCTCCCCTACTCCGTCGTCGACCGCAAGGGCAAGCCGCACATTCAGGTGCGGGTCAAGGGCGGCGACGTGCGCGTCTTCAGCCGCGAGGAGGTCAGCGCCATGGTGCTCTCCAAGATGAAGGAGACCGCCGAGGCCTACCTCGGCGAGAAGGTCACGCACGCCGTGGTCACCGTGCCCGCCTACTTCAACGACGCGCAGAGCCAGGCCACCAAGGACGCTGGCGTCATCGCCGGGCTCAACGTCCTCCGCATCGTCAACGAGCCCACCGCAGCGGCAATCGCCTACGGCATCGACGAGAAGGGGCCAGAGAAGAACGTCCTGGTGTTCGACCTTGGCGGCGGCACCTTCGATGTCAGCGTGCTGTCCATCGACAATGGCGTGTTCGAGGTCCTGGCCACCAACGGCGACACACACCTCGGTGGTGAGGACTTTGACCAGCGCTTGATGGACTACTTCATCAAACTGATCAAGCGGAAGCACGGCCGGGACATCACCGGCGACCTGCGCGCGCTGGGGAAACTGCGCCGGGAGTGCGAGCGCGCCAAGCGTGCGCTCAGCAACCAGCACCAGGTGCGCGTCGAGATCGAGTCGCTCTTCGACGGCGTCGACTTCTCGGAGCCGCTCACCAGGGCACGGTTCGAGGAGCTCAACAGCGACCTTTTCCGGAAGACGATGGTGCCGGTGAAGAAGGCCATGGCGGACGCTGGGCTCAGCAAGGCTGACATTGACGAGATCGTGCTTGTCGGCGGCAGCACCAGGATTCCCAAGGAGCAGCAGCTCCTCAAGGACTACTTCAACGGCAAGGAGCCCAACAAGGGGGTCAATCCCGACGAGGCCGTCGCGTACGGCGCCGCCGTGCAGGCCAGCATCGTGAGCGGGCACGTCGACGAAAACACCAAGAAAATGATCCTGATCGATGTCGCGCCGCTTACACTAGGCCTGGAGACGGTCGGCGGTGTGATGACGAAGCTGATCCCGAGGAACACGGTGGTGCCGACGAAGAAGACGCAGGTGTTCACGACGTACCAGGACAAGCAGACCACCGTGTCCATCAAGGTCTACGAGGGCGAGAGGAGCATGACCAAGGACAACAGGCTCCTCGGCAAGTTTGATCTCTCCGGAATCCCACCAGCTCCGAGGGGCGCACCGCAGATCGAGGTGACGTTCGAGGTGGACGTGAACGGCATTCTGCACGTGAAGGCGGCGGACAAGGGCACCGGCAAGTCGGAGAAGATCACCATCACCAACGAGGGCGGTCGACATAGCAGGAGGAGATCGACCGGATGGTGCGCGAGGCAGAGGAGTTCATGGAGGAGGATCGCAAGGTCAAGGAGCGGGTCGACGCCAGGAACAAGCTCGTGGCGTACGTATACGACATCAAGAACACGGTCGACGGCAAGATGGCCGACGCCATGGAAAGGGACGAAAAGGAGAAGGTCCAGGATGCAGTGAGAGAGGTGAACGAGTGGCTCGACGCCAACCCGGAGGCGGAGGAGGACTACGATGAGAAGCTCCGGGAGCTTGAAGACGTGTGCAACCCTGTCATCTCGGCGCTCTACCAGAGGTCTGGAGGTGCACCGGATGATAACAACACTGAAGAGGACGATCATGATGAACTCTAGGCATTGGCAGCTTGCTAGATCTTTAGTACTAGTACTACTATTACTATAGTTTCATTTTTTTCTAGAAATATATACCTGTGTTGCATCTTCCTGTAAAGCTTGTGATGTATTAATCCTCTTTTATAGCTTATTGATCACTAGTTCAACGTAATTTTTCCCAATCTTATGTGTGCACTCTAGATTTTGTGTGTACTTACTCGCTATCCAATTTTTTGTTAAAACTTAAGTTTTGCCCTGATTTTGCCATACCAAATACACTAATTTTCTCGAGGCAAAAAATTGCAAAAAAGAACCAGCAGCTGGCTCTCGAGTTCCTTTAATGACGCCAAATTCAGTGGATGGTTCTTGTTTGGCGGGAAATTTTGTGCTACCACTGCCTTCTCCCTGAACCTGGGGACATCAGCCTTGAATTTGCATGGACCGATTCCATAAGATTTTGTCCTTACAAAGTTGAATTCCTTACTTGAATTAGCGTAGGCCAGTTCCATGAGATTTTTTTCTTGAAACATTCATGTGTGTAATGCTTGAATTCAGATCAGGATTAGACTGTTTTCCACGACAGTACTTTCATTAAGAATTAACATAACTATTCCACCGAATATCCTCTCGAATACTTAGCATCGAACGAGGCCTAATGAATTATTAATTTTGTTTCCTGCACTCAACATATGTGTATGGCATGTGAGTAATACAGACGGACTTGTGGCTGCCACCAGTGATGTCATAGCACCTTGAGCTGACCAACAACAAAGACGGCAAGTTTATATCATAGATGGATGATTTCTATCATCTAACAATCTTGTAATATGTCTTAGCTCGGGAGGGTTGCTTAAATTCTCTATGTAAAACTTGGCTCCATGTGTCTCCTGAATGTGTTAGCTTGTAGATCGAACTTTTGAATAAAGCAACAACTATTTCGCCATACCAAAGAATAGTGAAATAAATGCATCCAACACGCAGTTATCACTCTCTAGGGGGCTACCAAACACTTTTTTTTTTGAACTGCTACCAAACACATTTGATGGTGATGGACTGCGTGCATTGTCGGGCCCGTGGGACTGGGGGTACCCAGACCCGTTTGCCTGCGGCCCGGGGCACGGCGCATGTCGCGGGCCCAGCGGATGGCCCATCAGCGAACCTCTCGAGCGAGACCCTCGCGAGGCCGTCGCCTCGCAGGGCACACGTCAGCAGGCATTCCAGGCGGATTGGAGGCGCCGCCAGGAGCCTCGCGAGGCCCTCTCGCGCGGCGGTCTCCCGAGGCTGCTTCCCGAGGCCCCTCGCGGAGGCGAACGAGTCAGGGGAAGCTCAGCCCGGTCGCGCAGTCCAGAGTCTTCACGTGGGTGACGCGCACGACGACGAGCGATGCCAGAGGCTGTGCCAGCAGGCGCGAATGTGGAGGCTTTCCTCTTTCGTGCTAAGGGAGCAAGGCTAGCCACCAGTTCCCAAAACAATCCCCAAAAGTTGCCTGATCGGTGCAAGAAGACCAGGACGACGGGCGCGCTATGACGGAGGTCATCTCACCACCGAGCCCACTGGCGCGTCATGGACGGTAGCTTTGCGGGCGAAGACCACCTCTTGTCAGGATAGACTGCGCCCCTTTCCTACAATGTTTTCAGGGGAAAAGGACCAAGTCAAGTATAAAAGAGGGCAGGGTGCCGCCGAGGAGGGGGAGATCGACTCCCCACAACCCTTGTACTCGAACTCTCTCGCGGCTACAATCCAACCACAAAGCAGGAGTAGGATTTTACACCGCAAGGTGGCCCGAACCTGGGTAACTGCAGTCTCACCGGCTCGCTCCCGCTAGCTCGCCCTCGCCGTAGCGTCGCCGTGGTTTGCAGCAGGAAGGAGTAGGGAGGTAGGAACAAGCGCACCCCACAGTTCGAACCTCTTGGGTCCCCGGAGCCCCGATTCCGACATTTGGCACGCCAGGTAGGGGGTGCACCGTTGTTCTTCCGCTCCGCTTCGACTTCCGTTTCGCCAACTCCATGGCCGACGCTCGCCGCGTGCGCGCCGAGTGCCGGGCGGCTCGCGTCGCCCAGACAGAGCCCGTGGGCCGCGGCAATCGCCGCCACTCTACCAAGGCCACGACAGCCGCCACCACCGACCCTGCTGCTCACGAGCAGCAGGACTCTTCCCTGCCCCCCTCCGTGCGGGCAGACGGCCGCACCGCCACGGCCTCCTCCTCCCTCGCTCGCCGTGGGCCACCCACCACGCAGGCCGTGCTGCTCATGGCGCGCGAGCTGCTCCTCTACTGCCCGGCGGACGCGGGCTACGACGCCTTGGTTGGGCGCATCACCGAGCTCATCAACGCCGCCGGAGACGCCCCGGCGCCCTCCCACTCGCTCGGCCCTCCGTCGTCTCGCGCTGGGGACATGGTGCACGGTGCGCCTCTGCCACCTCCCCTGCGCAGGGACCTCGGCGAGCCCCGGCGTGACGCGCGTCCGCGCTAGCCGTCCGTGGAGCGCCCCCGCCGGCTCGAGATGAGGCCAGCTGCCAAATCGTACACTGCACGCCGCCCAATGCGGGGGTACTCCTCGAGCAGCAACGCCAACGCCAGGACCATGTGGTCCAGGAGGTAGCGGCGGCCGAGCGCCAAAACCGCGCCACCCTCGCGGGCGGAGTCCCCTCGAGCAGCGTTGGCTGCTGGGCGTTAACCCGTGAGCTGCGCCGGGTGGTCTAGCCCACCAAGTTCAAGCTGGAGCTGCCCCCACGCTACGACGGCATTCCCGACCCCATGAAGTTCCTTCAGCTCTATGCGTTGAGCATCGAGGCGGCGAATGGCGACAGCAAGGTCATGGCGAGCTATTTCTCCATGGCCCTCCAGGGCACCCCGCGCTCTTGGCTCAAGGACCTCCCCGCGGTTTCGATCTCTTCCTGGGACAAGCTCCGTGGCCAGTTTGTCGCGCGCTTCGCCCCGTTCAGCAGGGGCGCTGGAGGTCACCAGGGGCCCCACGCGGTGGCATGCATGTACTGTCGTAAGGCAAATGCTGCCCTCCGGGGGCGTGAGGCCACGCTGCCGCCTAGCTGGGCGCAGCGCGGCATCACCTTCGACGCCAGGGATCACCCCAAGTCCACGGCCGCCGCAGGCACGCTCCCCATGTTGTGCACCCCCACCATCAGCAACATCACAGTCACCAAGATCCTCATCGATGGAGGTGCCGACCTCAACGTGATTTCCATCGGGACCTTCGAGACGCTCTAGGTGCCCAACGACCAGTTGATGCCGACCAGGCCCTTCTCCGGGGTGACAGATGGGTCTACCATCCCCTGGGGCAAGTGCGCCTCCCTGTCACCTTCGGTACCCACCACAACTACCACACTGAGCTCATCGACTTTGATGTGGCGCACATTGGCCTCCCGTACAACGCCATCTTGGGATATCCGGCGCTCGCCAAGTTCATGCACTACAAAAAAAATCACTTCCGTGATAATATGTGTTTGTCACAGTAGGTCACGTTTTCTGTCATGCATGTACATCCATGACTATTTTATGACAGAATCAAGATAGCCATACATGTGTTGTTGTAGAAGTGTTCCATGACAATACCAAAATTATCATCATGGAAGTGTTCACTTCCGTGACGATAAATGGCGCGTCATAGAAGTGTTTGCGTCAAGGGTAACCGACACATGGCATCCATCGTAACGGGTCGCCGTTAAGCTATCGGGTTCCGGTTTGGATCCGATAACCCGTTAATAGCCCGGACCAATGGGGATTTTCCACGTGTAAAATTCTCATTCACCGGAGGATACACGTGTAGGCTCAGCATTGGGACAGATGTCATCCACTCATTGTAAGGGAGCCGCCTATGATACATTGACACGTGGCAAGGCCCAACAGTGGCCCATTTAGGTGAAAGAGGTCGGCCCGGTCAAAATTAGCAGGACGACCCATATAGGGCCTACTTGTGTCTGGTCCATTTAGGCCCATGGCCCATATGAGATGTGCCAATTTGGCCCATTCACTATTTGACACCATTAGAGCCCATCGTTAGTTTGAGCCCGTTAATAGCCTGCTATATATTTGGGCTCAATATCGGCCCGACGTAGTTTCGGCCTGTTAACAGCCCATTCAAGGGAGGGGTCAATTTTCAGGATGTACGTCTTTCGGTCTTTTATTAACTCATTTAAGTGTTGGGCCAATTTCTAGCCCGGTATGTCTTTCAGCCTGTTAACGGCCCATAAAGGAGATGGGCCATTTGCAGTCCGACCTGAGTTTTGGCCTCTTAATGGCCCATGCTCTTCATGGTCCAATACCAGCCCGGTTTCTCTTTCGGCCTGCTAAAGGACCACAACACAGTTGGGCCATATACAGTCCGACCTGACTTTCAGCCTCTTAGCGGCCCATGCTCTTTATGGTCGAATACCAGCCCACTGTCTCTTTCGGCCTGCTAAAGGCCCACAATACAATTGGGCCATATATAGCTCGACCTTAGTACCGGCCTGTTAACGGCCCGTGAAATCGAATGGGCCCACTTATTGCCCGCTTCGATTTCGGCATGTTAACGACCCAAGAGGTAACTGGACCAAGCATTAACTGTTGGCTCGTTTCAATTATAGCGGCCCACTAGAGCTTTCGGCCAGGTTACGGCCCATCAACTTATTGGGCCCGCTAAAGTTCGAACATATCTGTAGGCCCAATTAGACAAAGTCGAGCATTTATGGACAGCACCAAAACCGATCAAACAAAGGCCTAAAAGAATTTTGGCACTTGCGAGCCAATTAGGGGGGGGGGGCATTAAGGGGCAGTGGGCCGCTATCCTTCATATAGGGCCCACGACGGTTCGTGCTAGCTATTAATTTCACTGCATTTTGGCTTCCTAGCGACTAGTTAGCTGGAATGCGAGGCGCGCTAAGCAAATGTATGTCATACAAGGAAAAACGTAGCACATCTAGCATATATTACATGAAATTATATCCACTGGGCAATCAAAGATTGATGCCAGTGCAAATAAATGAACAGAACTTAACGATATCTACAACCTCACAATCTACAACCTCAGCGCGGATGACGCACATAAGCATGTGAGCAAGTTCTTCCTTCTTTGCTACACTGTCTCTGGAAACATTGATCAATTGTTGTTGCGCAAGAATGTGCACCTCCGATTCCTCCATGATTTCCGTCATTGCTTCAGCAAGTAATTGGTTCACAAACATACAGTTTTTCCGTTGGATTCGAGACAGAGGAAACTAAACAGATTCAGATGGCGATTTTGGCAGGCTTGTATTATTGATAGTGGAGAGTGTCTCGACCACTGCATCATAACATAAATTAGGAGGGGAACCAAACAAATTAATCAAGAGTTATTGCCATATTACCTGCCCTAGAATTTTTGGAAAGAAACAATGGGGTTACCTTGCTGTTTTCAGAGTTTGTCTTCTTATCTTCAGCAGCCTGCACCAAATTAACACACTAGCATTGCTATCATTGGCCAGGTCAGATAATAGGAAAGCAACATTGACACAATGAAAGTTTGGGCAACCACACCACACCAGCCTACACCAAATTAACACAATATGGCACGACTATCATCAGCAAGGTAAAGTAATAGGAAAGCAACATTGACACAATGAATGATTGGGCAACCAGGCCACAACACTACAATTTAGTAATGTGCATGATATGAGATAGTACACTCATGCAGCTCAGTATGCAAAATTACTAGGCAGTTTTCCTTACTAAAATCAACATTGTCGCTTTTAATTATACATTTTGCTACAAGTAAATTTAGATCATATAAAGGTTGGATTCAGGCTGATTAACAAAATACAAGCTAATGTAAAAATATAGTGATATACAACAGGTACTTACATCAGCATTGGAGCACAGAGAATTCCTGCAAGATACTTTCCTCGAACACGATCCCAGTTTAGAAAGTCTTATATCCTTTAAGCTTATTTTCTAAAAGAGAGATGGTTAAGAAACATGTAGAAAATATGATCTGAATGTTATAAAATTTCATGATGCGAGGATACGCACACGCTTCTTAGAAAGGAGTTGACATATTTTTGCTGGACTGGAGTGGACTAGTTCTTTGGCCACTGGAATCTGCTTATTATCAGGAGCAGTTGGGTTTCTCTATGCTGGAGCAGTATCTATGAACACTGGAGTTGGTTTACTATCGCCTGGCATTTGGATCTTTTGCAAAGACCTTGTTTGTAGCCGTTCAGATTCTAACATAGCCGTCTTCCCCTTGCATGCCTTATATTGAAGAATGGTGCTTCAATTATAAAACATGCTACGACAGAGAGATGGAATAGGTACTGAAGAATAGAAAGGTATAACATATTGACATGTATTCCCTCCATCCGGAAATAAATGGATGTGTCTAGGCGTATTTCAGTTCTAGATACATCCATTTTTATCCATTTCTGCGACGTGTAATCCGGACGGAGGGAGTATGATGTAAGAGCTAGGGATACGATAGGACAACAGAGTAAAAAAACACTAGTTGAATGTAAAATTGTATGATAGCGGAATAGGCACAGAAAAACACGAAGGCAACATATGTGTGTATGATTGGGAAACTAAGATGGCATTGCAACAGACCAGTAGAACATCACTTCAATGTAAGAAAAGACTGGTATGGTAGACGGATGGAGTACATACTGATGAATAACAATGCATAAGATATTCAGAAGCATGATGTCCAAACTAAGCAGATGGCATTGCGACAGAGTAGAATGACAGTACTAGAATTTGAAAGCATGTTATCATGAATGGAATAGGTACTAAAAACAGGAAGGCATGACATATTTACATGCATGATCAGCAGGCTAAGCACATGGCATTGCAACAGAGTAGATGCAATCCAGAACATTATATGCATGATGTACCCATATCACGGGCCAAGTTAGAGCAAGGACCTTGTGGGGTGAATAGGATTGATCATCTTTCTGCAAGTCTTCTGAAGAACTGGCTTTAACTGTTCCATCATATTGGGTATCATTGACGTCAAGTTTGTTGGCCGTTACATTGCTCCGCGAGGTTCTTGTGGATATATCAGTGTGTGCAATTATATCTGACATGCATGGAAGACAACTAGTAGTTAGATTATGTAATGAGTGCCTGTAGGAGACGGCATAAATAGTAGGACTGGACTTAACTAGCAGCAACAGGTCTCAAAAACTAAAGGGAGAACACAGATGAAAGCTACAGAATATGTATTGTTTGTACTCGAGATTAACTAGATGGCACACAAAAGTATTAAAGAACAACAACATAGGTAATAGTAGAAGTGCTATAATCACCAGCCTGTGGGATAACATTGGCTAATGGATGATAACTATGGAACAATGTTAACTCCTGAACAAGTCTCTTATCTGAACTATGGAACATCGTTAACTCCTAAACAAGACTCTTAAGAGATCAGCATGAATATATAGTGACATGTCATAATCTATTTTCCATGCTTAGATCAATAACAAAGCCATAAATGTTGCACATAAGTAAGATGAGGTTACAACTTATCTGGCCGCCATCCATAGAGTGAGCATCATCTGCTGACTTGTCGATGGACCTGCGGTTGTTGTGGCTGTCCAAGTCTGGCACGCACATTCGAGGCAGGGAACTGTTGAGTGGGGACTATAGCTCTCCCTTCTGGTGTATGCTTCCCTTGTTAGAGCAGCTGCGGTGAGTGTCGGGCCCACTTCTCGGAATAAATCACAGAGTGGCCCCAAGATCAACACAACTGGTGGACTTCCTTGATACAGATATCCAGTACACATAATATTACATCAGGTTGAGTTTGAGTGCTCAAAAATTATTACAGTCTCACCAATATACTACGGTGGCGGAAAATGACAGTGGTGTGGTGGTACTCTCATACTGATACAATAAAATAGAGCCAAGCCTCAGTGTGAGGCTTGACTATTTTATTTGTGTAGCGGAAGCTCAGCGGATGGTACATGTGGTAGACTTCTATATCACAGGTGAACTGACTGGGAGTCCTCTAAGCGTTGGGCTCGCTAACGCAATCCTCCTCCATAAGCTCATCCTCCTCCAACTCTGGCCAAGTAAATAGCCAGGGACAAGCCAGTGAGTATGTTGGAATGTACTCGCAAACATAATGAACAAAAGATATACCGAATGCATATGCTCATGCTGGACTAAGTGATATGCAGGTGTTGATCAAAATTTTAATATGACATGACTATTATTGATATGTGCATAAAAATGGGCATGAGCAGCAAAATGGGTATATAACTTGTTAGTGACCAAGGAAAATAAATAAAAGAAATGCCGGTCGGATGTCAAGTGACACCACGGTAGGTCTTGAAGAGAAATGCCAAACAAGTGTCTAAAAGAGAAATCGGATGAGACAGGACCATCCGAGAACTCAAGCGACACCACGAGAGGTCTTGAAAAGAAATGCCAATCGGGTATCCACAAGAGTAGTGGCGAGACAGAACAGCCTGAGAACTCGAGGGACACCACGAAAGGTCTTGAAAAGAAATGCCAGTCGGGTATCCACAAGAGTAGTGGCGAGACAGAACCGCCTGAGAACTCGAGGGACGCCACAAAAGTTCTTGAAAATAAAATTGAATGTCCGGGGTAGTCTAGCCAGCCCTTGAGACACTCATGAAATAAAATAAGAGAAACAGGTTAGTCCACAATAATATTCATATCATCAATAATAAATTCATGATAATATTAGTAGTGACAAAATTCATTCCGCAAAAATATTCATGCTCGATGTTAAATTTTTCCTCCAAAGACTGACACTAGGACCGACACTTGACCCACCCAGCTAACACCCTTGACTGTGGACAACGGCTATTCGAATAGATATACTCTGCAGAGGGTGTACTCTTTACCCATGTGTATGAGGTTTCTTTAGTCAGCACCGTGACACTGACTAATCCCCATTACGGTCTTTCGGTTGAAAACACGCCTTACCAGCACATACCAGATTAACCGTTCGGATGCCAGGAATCACCCAAAGCATCTTTCCAGAAAAACTCTAAGTCGGGGAGACCATCGTCTCGACTAGCATGGGATCACTATTTATACACGCAGATTACAAGGGGGGACCACCTCTCGGCTACAACCGGAAACACCCATGCCCCCTAACCCGATGATAGGATTTAGTCCATGGCCATGGAAACCCTCATCGTGGCCTTCTATGTGGTGTGTACCCGGACAGGGGTTAACAACTTACTAAGCCGTACCTTCCTTGCGGAAGGACCCGTGGCAGCACGGTATCCAGCTAGGTGTAACGGAACAAGACTCGATCTAAGTCGACTCAGGAGGTGTTGCTTATTATCATCGGTATATGTATAAAGGGACACCATCGTGTCAAAACAAGGCCCGTGCCCACCGGCACGTCCAAGGTAGGAGACACGCTCCTGAATTCTCACAGCCTTTAACCATGTTAGAAAGATTCTTGAACTTGAGTGAAGTGCAAGCCATGAGCAAGAAATGATATGACCATGCATGAATGCACCTTTGATATACTACATATATGGTGCAACTCCAAACCGATGCAATCATGCAATGCAAATGCAATCACCATATCCCAAGTTCAAAAATGCTTGCCTTGTCCAAAGTAGTCAGGAGAAAACCCCTCCAAATTTCCATCAAAGTTTTCTTCTTCTTTTTCTTAAAAATACAAATTTAAATTCAAATTAAAAAATTTGGCAACAGTACAAAAAGTTGTCTCAAAATATTTTTAAATAAATATTAAAAAAACTAGAGAGAAAAATAAGAATTTTAAAAAAAGAATCAAGTCATTTGGACTTGTGTTTAAAAAGCTATGAAAGTTTCAAAACCAGGGACTTTTTTGTAAAACAGCAGTCCCTGCACGTTTTAAAAAGAAAATGCTTCGGGCGGAATACGCCTTTCAGCGTAGAAAGCGTGACGGTGGAATAAGCCTTCTGTTTTAATCGGAAAAGAATAAAACGCTGACGGGTGGGGTCCACCCGTCAAGCTTAAATTCAAACGCGCTCGCGCGCGAGACAGGGAGACGGCGGTGGTCACCGGCGACGATCACCGGCGTTCCAGAGGGCTGTGATGGTCGGAACATGATCAGGGTGGAGTGCCGTGTCGGTTGGTGGTGGTGGTGGTCGCCGGCGAGCACTTGAACGGCGGCGACGTCGACGGCGGCGGACGATGCTTTGGGTGTGGTCGGAACTCACCGGAGAGGGCTCGGGAGGTGAAATTGGAGCGTGGGATCAATGAGTTGGTGTGAGAGAGAGCTACTGGCAAAGTTTCAGCGGTGGAGGTGGAGTATAGGCATTGTGGTGATCGGGGAGGTTGGTGGCGGCTCGGTGACCGGAGAGGAGAGGAGGAAGAAGGCCTCCTCGAGGTCAGGGGAGTGGCTGGGGGGTCAATTGGGAGGTGGTGGAGGTGATGGGTGGAGCGAATGGAGCACGGGAGCCTCTATTTATAGGCTGCCGAGGTGGTCAGTGGCGTGCGGGCGACGCCGGAATAAATCCCGCCGGCGAAGTAGGTTAGGGGCGGTGACGAGGTTCTGTGAATGATCTAGAGGGTCAGTGGATTACTCCGGAAGCCTCAATGAGGATGAACTCGAGCTCCTCGAGATTATCCCGGAGCAGAGCTCCCGTATGGGTGCGGCGGCGCTGCCTGGCTCTGGCGACTGCCAGCGGGGCCAGGGCGGAGAGGTCAGCGAGCGGAGCCGCGGTGGAACTGCCGCGTGGAGGAGGAGTAGGTAGCGAAGCTACGGCGCAGTGATGGTGGCTGGTGGCGTGAGCTGATCCTCTCGGTCTGCCGTGGCTGAGAGCGGCGGCGGATGCACCGGCCTCCTAGCGGTTGGCCGGCGGTGAGAGGCTGACTAGAGGGCCCTCTGGAGTGGCATTGATGGCCAGGAGCAACGCGGATGAGGGCGAGGAGGAGGCATGGACGAGAAGGGGGCGGTGAAGTGGCGTGCACGGCGCCGATCGCCTCTGCTGACTGAAACCAAATTCCGTTAACTGAATTTCAGTCAGTGATGAACAGTATGCATGCTACCAGCTCGATGAAATGACAGAGAGGGCTAGGTATTTTTGGAATGTGTGGCAATTTTTGTGGAGAGGTGTTGATGCTCAAAAATGAGTTTGGCAAAGTTTCAGAATTTTTGGAGAAGTATAAATTGGGTTTTGATCAATAGAATTGAATCTGGTCCAAATTTGAATAGGGAAGAATTTGAAAATTTTGAACTGTAGAACCAAATATTTTTGGTGAAATGAGTTGTGGTTACCATCTAGTTGCTGAGATAATCTTGGTGGAGGCAGAAAATTTGTAGAGGATATAGTTCCTTTGTAACTCAAAGAAACCTTGAATATTGTAAATTCCATCTTTGGAATTTATTTAAAATATGAAAAACTATTTTTGTGGGGTGGAAAGTGGTTGGTTTCTGTCCTAGAAGGTGGGAATGACTTGTGGGATAATTGAGGAGTGGTAGAAAGATTGTTGGATGGATTTTGGAAGTGTTAGAAGAAAAGAAAGGGCTTCTCCTTGGAATATTTTAGTTAAATCAAAAACTTTTCTAAAAGAAAATATTTTTGAATTCTATGAATCATTTTTCAAATAAAACCATCAATCAAAATAGAACCTTTCAAGAAAATTTTGAACCCAACTAAAATTTGAAATGGTTTTCAGAACAGAAGAAAGAAAATAATACCAAAATGATTCAAAGAATTTTTATTTTAAAGAAAAGATTTTGAAAATCCAGGGAAAATATTTTGGGGTGTTACAAACTCTACCCCCCTTAAGAAAAATTTTGTCCCCAAGATTTCAGCTGTCCCTCAAATAGGTACGGATATTCAGTCCTCAGGTGATCCTCTCTTTCCCATGTTGCTTCTTCCTCGGTGTGATTACTCCACTGAACCTTGTAAAATTTTAGCACATTCCACCGGGTCCTCCATTCAGACTCCTCCAAAATCTTTATAGGGCATTCCCTATATGTAAGATCTTGTTGGATATCTAGGTCTTGATGCTGGACTTGCTTTTCCGGGTTACTGACACATCTCCTCAGTTGTGATACGTGGAACACATCATGGACATCTGATAATTCTGCCGGTAGCTCCAGTTGATAGGCAACCTTGCCTCTCCTTGCAATGAATCTGAACGGTCCAATAAACCTCGATGCCAATCTTCCTTTGACTTTGAATCTCTGTAGCCCCCTTGTTGGAGATACTCTGAGACATACGTATTCGTCTGGTTCAAAACTAATCTGACGGTGTTTCTGATCGTAGTAGCTCTTTTGATGGCTCTGAGCCGCTCTTAGTCTGTCCTGAATAAACTTCACTTTTGTTTCTGCCTCTTTAAGAATTTCTGGGCCGAAGATTCGGTTATCTCCGGTTTCAGACCAATTGAGTGGGGTACGACATCGTCGTCCGTACAGGGCTTCGAATAGTGACATCTTCAGACTAGCTTGATAACTGTTGTTATATGAGAACTCCGCATATGGTAAACTGTCTTCCCAGCTGACTCCGTAAGTGAGCACACATGCTCTCAGCATGTCCTCCAATATTTGATTTACCCGTTCAGTTTGTCCTCTGGTCTGTGGGTGGTATGCTGTGCTAAATGTCAGTTGAGTCCCTAGGGCTTGCTGTAGGTGCTCCCAAAACCTAGAGACAAACTGGGTGCCTCTATCGGAGACTATGGTTTTGGGTACTCCATGTAAGCAAACAATCCAGGAGAGGTATAACCTGGCAAGCCTCTGTGTTGAGTATGTGGTTTTTACTGGAATGAAATGTGCCACCTTGGTTAATAGATCTGTTATAACCCAGATAGCATCATTTACGTGTCGTGACCTTGGCAATCCGACGATAAAATTCATTCCTATTACATCCCATTTCCATTCAGGCACTCTGAGTGGCTGCAATAGTCCTGCTGGTCTCCGGTGTTCTACTTTTACACGCTGACAAGAATCACAGCGTGCCACATATACGGCTATATCTCTCTTCATCCCGTGCCACAAAAAAATTTCTTGTAGATCCTTGTACATCTTTGTTCCTCCTGGGTGGGTGGAGTACGGAGTAGTGTGAGCCTCTGCCAAAATTTGTTGCTTTAATTCTTCCTTGTTGGGTACGCATAATCTTTTTCCGAACCATAAAATTCCCTGGCTGTCTACGGTAAATGTAACACCCCAAAAATATTTCTTTTTGGACTTCCAAAACCTTTCCCTAAAAATAAAATATTTTTGAATTATTCTTGCTATTTTCTCTTCATAGCCCTTTTATTTTGAAAATTATTCTCAACTTTAATGGGTTTTCAAATTCTCTATAGAGGTTCTGTTTTCAAAGGTTTAAAATTATTTGGATAATTAATTTGGAGGTTTTCAAACAATTTTCATCCAGAAAAAAAGTTTTGGGAATCATTAAGTTTTCAAAGGAAATAACCTTTTCACTTCCTTTTAGCCCATCTAAAATCCATCCAACAATTTTCTTCCATTCCAACTTTATCCCACAAGTCACTCACATCATCTAGGACATAATCCAACTCTCTCCTACCCCACAAAAATATTTTTCACAATCCAAACAAATTCCAAAGTTGGAATTCATATTATCCATCATTCCTTTGGTTTACAAAGGAACCACAATTTCCACAAGGTTTCTACCTCCACCAAAAATTTCTCAGAAAATATTTGGTACCCACAACCCATTTCTCCAAAGACATGGGGTACCACAGTTCAAAATTTTCAAATTCAACTCAATTCAAATTTGGACCAGATTCAATATTTCTGATCCAAACATATTTTTAAATACTCCAAAAATTCCCAAACTTTGCCAGGGCCCTCTCATATGTATCAACACATCACCACAAAAATTGCCACAAATTCTAAAAATCTCTAGCACTCTCTGTCATAGGATTATATGAGTATCAGTGCACTGTTCATAACTGAAGGAAATTCAGTTAACGGATTCGGTCTTCAGGCAACAGAGGGAAACGGTGCCGTGCACCCCTCCCCTTCCTTCTCCTTCACGGCGATGCCAAGGTTCATCAATGCCTCGTCCTTCTTGGCCCACTCCGCAGTCTCTCCTCGCCGGTGAGCTGGCGGCTGGCCGGTGCAACCCCCGGCACCGTGCTCATCCGCGGCGAACGAGTGGTTCCGCCTCGGCCACCGACTCCCATTACTGCGCCGCAGCTTCCCCGCCTACCTCCTGGCCACACGTTACTCCTCTCCGTGTCCTCGCATGCCGTCTGCACCGTCCAACCTCTCCCTGGCCCGCTGGCAGTCACCGGAACCAGGATAGCGCCGCCGCACCGTACGGGAGCTCCGCTCCGGGATAAGCTCGAGGAGCTCGAGCCCGTCCATGCCAAGCCTTCCAGAGTTCTCCACCGCCCTCATTACTCCCTCGCCGCCCCTGACCACCGCCCAAACCTACCTCGCCGACCACCGTAACTCCGGCATGATCCGAACCTCGCCGGACCACCTCGGATCGCTTATAAAAGGCCCTCCCAAGCTCCGTTCTCCTCACCCATCGCCTCCACCACCTCCCAATCGCCCCTATGCCACTTCCCTGACCTCGAGGAGGTCTCCTCCCTCCTCTCCGGTCACCGCTTCCCCGCCTCTGTCCCCGTTCGGTTCGACGACATTACACCACCACCACCACCACTCAAATCTTGCCAGTAGCCATCTCATCCACCAAACAATCGATCCAGCGCTCCAATTCCATTCCCTGAGCTCTCTCCGACGAGATCCCAACTCCATCGAACCACCGTCCGCCGCCACAGACCTCGCCGGCGTTCAGGTGCTCTCAGGCGACCACCACCACTTCCCTCCGACGCGTCACTCCGCCCTGGTCACGTTCCGACCATCGCCAGCTGCAGGAACCTCGGCGATCGCCGCCGGCGACCGCCGTCACTTCTCGGCCTCGCGTGCGATCGGGTTCAAATTTGAACCTGACGGGTGGGCCCCCACCCCGCGCGGTCCTTTTGTTTTTTTCTCTGTTTAATACGAAGGCGTATTCTGCTTTTTACACCTTCTCCACTGGAAAGCGTACTCCAGCCAAAGCGTTTTCTGTATTAACTGTGCAGGGACTGCTATTTTACAGAAAAGCCCCTGGTTTTGAAAGTTTAATAACTTTTAAACCACAACTCTGTTTGAGTTGAACCTTTTTTTTGAAATTCTTATTTTTCTCTCTAGTTTTTTTAGTATTTACTTAAAAATGTTTTGACACAACTTTTTGTACTGTTGTCAAATTTTTTTAATTAGAGTTGAATTTGAATATTTTCAGAAAAAGAAGAGGGAAACTTTGCCGAGAATTTTGAAGGGTTTTCACCTGACTACTTTGGACAAGGCAAGCATTAATGAACTTGGGATATGGTGATTGCATTTTGTATGTTTACATCCGTTGGTATTGCACCACATGTATCACAAGTGCATGCATGTTCGGTCATATCACTTTCTTTCTCTTTGTCTTGCACTTCACTCAAGGAAAGAATCCTTCTAACATGGTAAAGCTGTGAGGATCCAGGGGAGTGTCTCCTGTCCTGGACGTGCCGGTGGGAACGGGCCATTATTGACACGGTGGTGTCACGTGACTATGTGGAACATACCAGTGATGATAATTAACACCTCCTGGGTCGGCCTAGATCGAGTCTTGTTTCGCTACACCTAGCTGGATACCATGCTGCCACGAGTCTTTCTGCAAGGAAGGTACGGCTGAGTAAGTTGTTAACCCCTGTCCAGGTACAGACCGTACAGAGGGCCACGATGAGGGTTTCCAAAGGCCTTGGACTAAATCCTGTCATCGGGTCAGGGGGCATGGATGTTCCGGTTGTGACTGAGAGGGGGGCACCCCTTGGAATCCGCGCGTATTAATAGTGATCCCATGCAGGACGTTGGTCTCTCCGTCTCAGAGTTTTTCTGGAACGATGCTTTGGGTGATTCCTGGCATCCGGAAAGTTAATCTGGTGTGTGCTGGTCAGGTGTGTTTTCAACCCAAAGACCGTAATGGGAATTAGTTAGTGTCACGGTACTGACTAAAGGAATCCCATGCACGTGGGTAAAGAGTACACCCTCTGTAGAGTTTAAGCCTATTCGAATAGCCATGTCTGCGGTTAAGGACTACAGTCTGGGTTGGTCAAGTGTCGGTCTTCGGAGGAAAATAATTAAATTGAGTCTGTATTTTTTTTGCAGGATAATTGTTGTCACCCTGATGCTACCATGAATATTTTATGCATGTTAATATTATTATGGTTATGCATATTATTGAGGACTAACCCGTTTCTCTTATTTTGAATTTTTCCTGAGTGTCTCAGGGGCTGGCTAGACTACCCCGGGCACTCGATTTTATTTTCAAGAACTCTCGTGGCGTCTCTCGAGTTAACAGGCGGTTTATCTCGCCACTACTCTTGTAGACACCCGATTGGCATTTCTCTTCAAGTCCAACCGTGGCGTCACTTGACGCCCGACAGCCATTTCTTTTCAAGACCTCTCGTGGCGTCTCTCGAGTTTACAGGCGGTCTCGCCACTACTCTTGTAGACACCCGATTGGCATTTCTTTTACTTTGCTGAATGTCACTTGGGCTGGCTAGACTACCCGTGGTATTCACTTGCTTTTATTTTCAAAAGAATGGTTATGGCTAACATGTTTTATTTACTTTCGCATCATTTTATGATTATGTCATGACCAAGATTATAGTCAGCATGAGCATGTTATCTTGATCCTACATGAGAATATGCATTCATTATATCTTTTGTTCATAATGTTTGCGAGTACATTCCAACGTACTCACTGGCTTGTCCCTGGCTATTTACTTGGCCAGACCTGGAGGAGGATGAGCCTGTGGAGGAGGATTGCGCTAGCGAGCCCGACGCTTAGAGGAGTCCCAGTCAGTCGACCTGTGAGATAGGAGTCTACCACATGTATCATCCGCTGAGCTTCTGCTACACAAATAATATAGTCAAGCCTCACTCTGACGCTTGGCTCTATGTTATTGTACTAGTATTGTATCACCACCTCACCACTGTCATATTCCGCCACTGCCATTTACTGGCGAGTTTGTAATAAACTTTGTTGAGCCCTCAGGCTCAACCCTGTGTAATATTATCTTGTACTGGTTATCTGTATCAAGGAAGTACACCAATTGTGTTGATCTTGGGGCTGGTGTGACTTAGGGCTACTCTGGGATTTATTCTTGGAAATTGGCCCGACAGACCTTGGTACCGGAGCCAGGCTGACTGTAGGAAGCCCTAGGCACGATCGCTAGCACTCGAGTCAGTACTAACATTTTTAGCATGCATCTCATGCATTGTAGCATTTTTCCCGTGGTCATCTTATGCACATGGTATGACTATTTGGATTTTTGTCTACTGATGTAGATGTCTAGCGGCAGCTGCCCATCCCAGATTTTCGCCAATGAGCCTGCGGGATTTTCCCGTCTTCTTACCATCATCGCTAGAGATGCGATGAGATCTCCGAGCCGTCCAGAGTACACCATTTTTCCTGACAGGATCACAGACACTCTGACTATGTACCAGGCTTCGGTATATATTCGGGGTGGAAGTACCTTGTCTTTCCGCAATTACCGTTTTATGGGCAGAGTCATGCCCTCTGAGAGACATGCTATCCAGATGGCCGCTCATGAGGCTATTACTCGCCTCAGGGACATCCTGCCCATCATGCAGAACCGCCCCTACCACTACCTTCCGTGCCATGTTCCTTACACCAACCATTATGCTTTTTCCTGCACCGCAGGAGAAAGGGATGAGGCGATCGAGCCCCTTGCTCAGTATATCATGGCACTAGAGTCGGTCTTCACCGCACTGGTGGACGACCATCTTGCTGCACGGATGGACTTGGCTCGTGCGAGGATCACTCGCAGGAGTGAGTTCCGTTCACCTTCACCACGTGCCCCTCGTATTCTGACTCCACCACACTATTCTCCTACTCAGCCCGCGGTTCAGCGCTCATCCCCGAGTGATGAGGCTAGTCGCTTGGCTGCTCCTGTTCCGACCAGAGCTCCACTGTCAACGCGCACGGTGCCACCTCAGACAGGCGCTGCATCAACCTCTACCCGACTGGAGACCATTCTAGCGGAGGAGGAGGTTGAGTCTCGGGGACCACAGCTAGGACTCACCCTCAGCGGAGCTTACAGTGTCTCAGACACCCCGTGAGGACAGATCGAGCGTCAGCACCGCAGTAGTCTTTTATGAGACGTGGTTGTAAGATATTTATTTTCTGTTTCTTCTTCTTCCTTTTTTCTAAGATGGCGAGTAACAGACTCAGACCACAGCATGTTGAGAGGACGAAGTAGTACGCTAGTTGAACAAGTGATCGTGTAGTATACAGTTTCTGCAAGCATCTTGTATAATTACGTCATGCTTGTTTAATTAAGTCCTGCATGTATGATATAACCTGTTGTACTTGCATCCCGGGGGGAGACTTATTTTTAGTCCCTTAAAAAAATTTAATTGCTACTTTTATAATTTCTTTTCTCATCAGTGTTACACAAATACCCCCAGAAAGAAAATGCATCGCCCCTGGACCCGTTCTATGCCAAATCCGCCAGAGAGCAACCATGGACAAATAGGAAATAATTTTACACAAGGACAGACTAGTCAACAAGGCAGTGACTCAGCATTTTCACAAGTATGCCGTCTGTACGAACAAAGCCAGCAACAGCACCAAGAGATGATGTAGCAGTTAATCAATATGGGAAATCACCAAGGACAAAATCAGAACAGGTCTAAATTGTCTGAGCTCCAGAAGACCAATCCTAGCGTGTTTTCCCACACCGACAAACCATTGGAGGCAGATGATTGGCTACGTGATATTGAAAGAAAATTAGTTATTGCCCAGTATACGGACCGGGAAAAAGTGCTTTATACCCCATACTATTTTTCTGGTACAGCAGCATCATGGTGGGAAAACTTATGCCACACTCATCCCAACGGAGCCAATATGACATGGGAACAATTCAAGGAAAACTTTCGGGGAGCACACATTCCTAACAGTATCATGAAATTAAAGAAAAGGGAATTTGAGGATCTCAAGCAGCGAGGCACCACAGTAGCCCAGTATCTGGACCAATTTACTCAGCTGGCCCGGTACGCCAACGACGAATACATGACAGAAGACAAAAAGATGGAAAAATTTCTCGATGGACCGATTCCATCCTTAAAGTGCCAACTGGTAGTCCACACCTTTCCTGATTTTAAAACACTGGTGGACAAGGCAATTATACTGGAGAACGAACACCGCAACATGAATGAAATACGCAAGCGCCATATGAACCAGTCATCTCAGGTTCGCAACAACAGACCCAAGAATGAATTTCAGAAGCCTACAACACCCCGACAAGCAACTCCGCTACCCCGACCAGCAACGGTAGCACCACAACAGAATCGCAGTGCTTTCAACAACAGGACCAAAGATACGACATTCTATCCAGGCATCACCTGTTATGCCTGTGGAGGCGAAGGGCATTACTCCAGGCAATGCCCAAAGCAGGGAAATAATACAACCAAGCCCAACAACAATGGCCGTGGTACAAACACAGCTCCAAAACGCAACAACTCCAACCCCAATAACAACCAGAGGAAGGGACAGGTCAACCACGTGACATTTGAGGAGGCACAAAATGCACCTGATATTGTGTTTGGTACGTTTCCTATCAACTCAATTAATGCTATAGTCTTATTTGATTCCGGAGCTTCCCATTCGGGTATCTCAGAAAGATTTGCTTCGAAGAATCGATTTTCTTTTTCGCCTTTGCAAAATTCCATGGTTATTCAGTCCCCGGGATCGAAGCAAAGCACACAGTGGTACTGCAAGGATGTGAATATTGAGATCAAAGGAATGATATTTTTAGCCAACCTTATTGTTCTGGAAACAGGTGAGCTGGATGTTATTCTGGGAATGGATTGGTTAACCAAAAATAAAGGTTTCATAGACTGCTACAACCGCACGGTGACTCTTACAAGCTGCCAAGGAGAAACAATAAAATTTGGCACAAGGAGGATTTCCGCAACACAAGGAAAGTTAAATCAAGTGGATACGGCAGAATTAAGTAAGGTTCCTGTAGTCTGCTAATACCCCGATTTATTCCCTGAGGAGCTACCAGGAATGCCCCCGGACAGTGAAATTGAATTTGTTATTGAATTGGCACCTGGAACGACACCCATTTATAAGAAGTCGTACCGAATGGCTCCGACGGAATTGGCTGTGTTGAAGAAACAAATTAAGGAACTAATGGAAAAAGGTTATGTTCGACCCAGGTCATCACCATGGGGATCGCCAGTTTTATTTGCCAAGAAAAAGGATGGTACCCTAAGGCTATGTATTGATTACAAGGCACTCAATATGGTCACCATCAAAAAGAAATACCCGCTGCCCAGGATAAATGACTTGTTTGAATAGCTAGCAGAAGCCAAGGTTTTCTCAAAAATAGATTTAAGGTCAGGCTACCATCAATTGAAAATCCGATCGTCAGATATACCCAAGACTGCCTTTACTACCAGATATGGATTATACGAGTTCACAGTGATGCCTTTTGGCTTAACCAACGCTCCTGCTTATTTTGTGCATCTCATGAACAAGGTCTTCATGAAATATTTGGAAAAGTTCGTGGTCGTATTTATCGATGATATACTTATTTATTCCAAGACACCCGAGGAACACGAGCAACACATACAAATAGTCCTGGAAGAATTGAGGAAAAATCAACTATATGCCAAAGTCAGTAAATGTGAATTTTGGTTACGAGAAGTTGGTTTTCTAGGACACGTACTAACACAAGATGGGATAGCAGTGGACCCAAGTAAAGTAAAGGCTGTCCAAGAATGGAAGCAACCCACAAACATGACCGAGGTCAGGAGTTTTCTTGGTCTAGCTGGCTATTACCGGAGATTTATAGAAGGATTCTCCACCATAGCTAAACCCATGACCCAATTACTTAAGAAGGATATGAAGTATGATTGGACTGAAGCTTGTGAGAAAAGTTTCCAAGAATTGAAAAAGAGGCTAACAACGGCACCTGTTCTGGTCGTGCCCGATGTGCACAAAAATTTTGAGATATACTGTGACGCGTCCAGGAAAGGCCTTGGATGTGTATTGATGCAAGAAGGAAAAGTCGTGGCATATGCCTCAAGACAGCTACGACGACACGAGGAGAATTATCCTACGCATGATTTGGAGCTTGCTGCGGTAATACATGCACTCAAAGAATGGCGACACTTTCTTCTTGGTGAACGATGTGAAATATACACGGACCACAAAAGTCTTAAGTATATTTTCACCCAGCCAGAATTAAACTTGAGATAGCGTCGCTGGCTTGAGTTAATAAAGGATTACGACATCAGAATTCATTACCATCCGGGTAAAGCAAATGTTGTGGCAGACACCCTCAGCCGAAATCCCTGCACCAACAATAATAGTGGGCAATTCTTACAGCATGAGTTTAATCAGGAATTTGCCAAACTCAATATGGTCCTAGTCACAGAAGGAACCGTTGCCCAACTGGAAATAAAACCTACATTAGAAGATCAGATCAAAGAAGCCCAAAAAGGACATCCAAGTATTGAAGGAATTAAGAGAAAAATAAAATTGGGCAAGGCGACTGAATTTACCGTGGACAGTCAGGGAATTTTATGGTTCGGGAAAAGATTGTGTGTGCCTAATAAGGAAGGTTTAAAGCAACAAATTTTGGCAGAAGCCAATACAACTCCATATTCTATTCATCCAGGAGGAACAAAGATGTACAAGGATCTACAAGAAAATTACTGGTGGCACGGGATGAAAAGGGATATAGCCGTATATGTCGCACGATGTGATTCATGCCAGCGTATAAAAGAGGAACACCAGAGGCCAGCAGGACTATTGCAGCCACTCAGAGTACCTGAATGGAAATGGGACATAATAGGAATGGATTTTATCGTCAGACTGCCAAGGTCACGACACGGAAATGATGCTATCTGGGTTATAACAGATTATTTAACCAAGGTGGCACATTTCATTCCGGTAAAAACCACATACTCCACACAGAGGCTTGCCAGATTATACCTCTCCCGGATTGTTTGTCTGCACAGAGTACCCAAGACCATAGTCTCTGATAGAGGCACCCAATTTGTCTCTAGATTTTGGGAACACCTACAGCATGCACTAGGGACTCAATTGAGTTCAGCACAGCATATCACCCGCAGACCGGAGGACAAACTGAGCGGGTAAATCAAATATTAGAGGACATGCTAAGAGCATGTGTGCTCACTTATGGAGTTAGCTGGGAAGACAGTTTACCATACACGGAGTTCTCATATAACAACAGTTATCAAGCTAGTTTAAAGATGTCACCTTTTGAAGCGCTGTACGGACGAAGGTGCCGCACCCCACTCAATTGGTCAGAGACCGGAGACAGTCGAATCTTCGGTCCCGAAGTTCTTAAAGAAGCAGAAACAAAAGTAAAGCTTATTCAGGACAGACTGAAAGCAGCTCAGAGCCGTCAAAAGAGTTACCATGATCAAAAGCACCGTCAAATCAGTTTTGAGCCCGATGAATATGTGTATCTCAGGGTATCTCCAACTAGAGGACTACAAAGATTTAAGGTCAAAGAAAAATTGGCACCGAGGTTTATTGGACCATTTAGAGTGATCGCAAGAAGAGGCAAGGTTGCTTATCAACTAGAACTACCGGTAGAATTATCGGATGTTCACGATGTGTTTCACGTGTCACAACTGAGAAGATGTGTTAGTAACTCAGACAAGCAAGTGCAACACCAAGACTTGGACCTTCAACCAGACCTCACATATAGGGAGCATCCTATAAAGATTTTGGAGGAATCTGAATGGAGGACCCGGCAGAATGTAATAAAATTTTACAAGGTTCAGTGGAGTAATCACACCGAGGAAGAAGCAACATGGGAAAGGGAGGATCACCTGAGGACTGAATATCCTTACCTGTTTGAGAGACAGCTGAAATCTCGGGGACGAGATTTTTCTTAAGGGGCGTAGGTGTTGTAACACCCCAAAAATATTTCTTTTTGGACTTCCAAAACCTTTCCCTAAAATAAAATATTTTTGAATTATTCTTGCTACTTTCTCTGCATAGCCCTTTTATTTTGAAAATTATTCTCAACTTTAATGGGTTTTCAAATTCTCTATAGAGGTTCTGTTTTCAAAGGTTTAAAATTATTTGGATAATTAATTTGGAGGTTTCCAAACAATTTTCATCCAGAAAAAAAGTTTTGGGAATCATTAAGTTTTCAAAGGAAATAACCTTTTCACTTCCTTTTAGCCCATCTAAAATCCATCCAACAATTTTCTTCCATTCCAACTTTATCCCACAAGTCACTCACATCATCTAGGACATAATCCAACTCTCTCCTACCCCACAAAAATATTTTTCACAATCCAAATAAATTCCAAAGTTGGAATTCATATTATCCATCATTCCTTTGGTTTACAAAGGAACCACAATTTCCACAAGGTTTCTACCTCCACCAAAATTTTCTCAGAAAATATTTGGTACCCACAACCCATTTCTCCAAAGACATGGGGTACCACAGTTCAAAATTTTCAAATTCCACTCAATTCAAATTTGGACCAAATTCAATATTTCTGATCCAAACATATTTTTAAATACTCCAAAAATTCCCAAACTTTGCCAGGGCCCTCTCATATGTATCAACACATCACCACAAAAATTGCCACAAATTCTAAAAATCTCTAGCACTCTCTGTCATAGGATTATATGAGTATCAGTGCACTGTTCATAACTGAAGGAAATTCAGTTAACTGATTCGGTCTTCAGGCAACAGAGGGAAACGGTGCCGTGCACCCCTCCCCTTCCTTCTCCTTCACGGCGACGCCAAGGTTCATCAATGCCTCATCCTTCTTGGCCCACTCCGCAGTCTCTCCTCGCCGGTGAGCTGGCAGCTGGCCGGTGCAACCCCCTGCACCGTGCTCATCCGCGGTGAACGAGCGGATTCGCCTCGGCCGCCGACTCCCATTACTGCGCCGCAGCTTCCCCGCCTACCTCCTTTCCACACGTTGCTCCTCTGCGCGTCCTTGCACGCCGTCTGCACCGTCCAACCTCTCCCTGCCCGCTGGCAGTCGCCGGAACCAGGATAGCGTCGCCGCACCGTACGGGAGCTCCGCTCCGGGATAAGCTCAAGGAGCTCGAGCCCGTCCACGCCGAGCCTTCTGGAGTTCTCCACCGCCCTCATTACTCCCTCGCCGCCCCTGACCACCGCCCAAACCTACCTCGCCGACCACCGTAACTCCGGCATGATCCGAACCTCGCCGGACCACCTTGGATCGCCTATAAAAGGCCCTCCCGAGCTCCGTTCTCCTCACCCATCGCCTCCACCACCTCCTAATCGCCCCTATGCCACTTCCCTGACCTCGAGGAGGTCTCCTCCCTCCTCTCCCGTCACCGCTCTGCCGCCTCTGTCCCCGTTCGGTTCGACGACATTACACCACCACCACCACTCAAATCTTGCCAGTAGCCATCTCATCCACCAAACAATCGATCCCGCGCTCCAATTCCATTCCCCGAGCTCTCTCCGACGAGATCCCAACTCCACCGAACCACCGTCCGCCGCCGCAGACCTCGCCGGCGTTCAGGTGCTCTCAGGCGACCACCACCACTTCCCTCCGATGCGGCACTCCGCCCTGGTCACGTTCCGGCCATCGCCAGCTGCAGGAACCTCGGCGATCACCGCCGGCGACCGCCGTCACTTCTGTGCCTCGCGTGCGATCGGGTTCAAATTTGAACCTGACGGGTGGGCCCCCACCCCGCGCGGTCCTTTTCTTTTTTTTTCTCTGTTTAATACAAAGGCGTATTCTGCTTTTTACGCCTTCTCCGCTGGAAAGCATACTCCAGCCGAAGCATTTTCTGTATTAACTGTGCAGGGACTGCTGTTTTATAGAATAGCCCCTGGTTTTGAAAGTTTAATAACTTTTAAACCACAACTCTGTTTGAGTTGAACTTTTTTTTTGAAATTCTTATTTTTCTCTCTAGTTTTTGTTAGTATTTATTTAAAAATGTTTTGACACAACTTTTTGTACTGTTGTCAATTTTTTTAATTAGAGTTGAATTTGAATATTTTCAGAAAAAGAAGAGGGAAACTTTGCCGAGAATTTCAAAGGGTTTTCACCTGACTACTTTGGACAAGGCAAGCATTAATGAACTTGGGATATGGTGATTGCATTTTGTATGTTTACATCCGTTGGTATTGCACCACATGTATCACAAGTGCATGCATGTTCGGTCATATCACTTTCTTTCTCTTTGTCTTGCACTTCACTCAAGGAAAGAATCCTTCTAACATGGTAAAGCTGTGAGGATCCAGGGGAGTGTCTCCTGTCCTGGACGTGCCGGTGGGAACGGGCCATTATTGACACGGTGGTGTCACGTGACTATGTGGAACATACCAGTGATGATAATTAACACCTCCTGAGTCGGCCTAGATCGAGTCTTGTTTCGCTACACCTAGCTGGATACCATGCTGCCACGAGTCTTTCTGCAAGGAAGGTACGGCTGAGTAAGTTGTTAACCCCTGTCCAGGTACAGACCGTACAGAGGGCCACGATGAGGGTTTCCAAAGGCCTTGGACTAAATCCTGTCATCGGGTCAGGGGGCATGGGTGTTCCGGTTGTGACTGAGAGGGGGGCACCCCTTGGAATCCTTGCATATTAATAGTGATCCCATGTAGGACATTGGTCTCTCCATCTCAGAGTTTTTCTGGAACGATGCTTTGGGTGATTCCTGGCATCCGGAAAGTTAATCTGGTGTGTGCTGGTCAGGTGTGTTTTCAACCCAAAGACCATAATGGGAATTAGTTAGTGTCATGGTACTGACTAAAGGAATCCCATGCACGTGGGTAAAGAGTACACCCTCTGCAGAGTTTAAGCCTATTCGAATAGCCATGTCCGCGGTTAAGGACTACAGTCTGGGTTGGTCAAGTGTCGGTCTTCGGAGGAAAATAATTAAATTGAGTCTGTATTTTTTTGGCAGGATAATTGTTGTCACCCTGATGCTACCATGAATATTTTATGCATGTTAATATTATTATGGTTATGCATATTATTGAGGACTAACCCGTTTCTCTTATTTTGAATTTTTCCTGAGTGTCTCAGGGGCTGGCTAGACTACCCCGGGCACTCGATTTTATTTTCAAGACCTCTCGTGGCGTCTCTCGAGTTAACAGGTGGTTTATCTCGCCACTACTCTTGTAGACACCCGATTGGCATTTCTCTTCAAGTCCAACCGTGGCGTCACTTGACGCCCGACAGCCATTTCTTTTCAAGACCTCTCGTGGCATCTCTCGAGTTTACAGGCGGTCCCGCCACTACTCTTGTAGACACCCGATTGGCATTTCTTTTATTTTGCTGAATGTCACTTGGGCTGGCTAGACTACCCGTGGCATTCACTTGCTTTTATTTTCAAAAGACTGGTTATGGCTAACATGTTTTATTTACTTCCGCATCATTTTATGATTATGTCATGACCAAGATTATAGTCAGCATGAGCATGTTATCTTGATCCTACATGAGCATATGCATTCATTATATCTTTTGTTCATAATGTTTGCGAGTACATTCCAACGTACTCACTGGCTTGTCCCTGGCTATTTACTTGGCCAGACCTGGAGGAGGACGAGCCTGTGGAGGAGGACTGCGCTAGCGAGCCCGACGCTTAGAGGAGTCCCAGTCAGTCGACCTGTGAGATAGGAGTCTACCACATGTATCATCCGCTGAGCTTCCGCTACACAAATAATATAGTCAAGCCTCACTCTGATGCTTGGCTCTATGTTATTGTACTAGTATTGTATCACCACCTCACCACTGTCATATTCCGCCACTGCCATTTACTGGCGAGTTTGTAATAAACTTTGTTGAGCCCTCAGGCTCAACCCTGTGTAATATTATCTTGTACTGGTTATCTTTATCAAGGAAGTACACCAGTTGTGTTGATCTTGGGGCTGGTGTGACTTAGGGCTACTCTGGGATTTATTCTCAGAAATGGGCCCGACAGTAAATTCAGGTGCCTTGCCCAAATTTACTTTTCTTTTAATACCCTCGATACTGGGGTGTCCTTTCGGGTCTTCTTTAATTTGATCTTCCACTGTTGGCTTTATTTCCAGCTGAGTAATAGTCCCTTCCGTGACCAGTATCACATTGAGTTTGGCAAATTCTTGGTTGAACTCTTGCTGTGAGAACTGCACACTATTATTGCTGGTGCATGGGTTTCGGCTGAGGGCGTCTGCCACAACATTTGCTTTTCCCGGATGGTAATGAATTCCCACATCATAATCCTTAATCAACTCAAGCCAGCGACGTTGTCGCAAGTTTTACTTTGGCTGGGTGAAGATATACTTAAGACTTTTGTGATCCGTGTATATCTCACACCGATTACCAAGAAGGTAATGTCGCCATTCTTTGAGTGCATGTATCACTGCTGCTAACTCCAAGTCATGTGTAGGATAATTTTCTTCGTGTCGCCATAGTTGTCTCGAAGCATATGCGACGACCTTTCCCTCTTGCATTAACACACATCCAAGGCCTTTCCTGGAGGTGTCACAATATATCTCAAAAAATTTGTGCACATCTGGCACGATCAGAACGGGTGCCATTGTTAACCTCTTTTTCAACTCTTGGAAACTTTTCTCACAGGCTTCGGTCCATTCAAACTTCTTATCTTTCTTGAGTAACTGGGTCACGGGTTTGGCTATAGTGGAGAATCCTTCAATAAATCTCCGATAGTAGCCAGCCAGACCAAGAAAACTTCTGACCTCAGTCACGTTGGTGGGTTGCTTCCACCCTAAGACATCCTTTACTTTACTCGGGTCCACTGCTATCCCATCCTATGTCAGTACGTGTCCAAGAAAACCAACTTCCCGTAGCCAAAATTCACACTTACTGAATTTGGCATATAGTTGATTCTTCCGCAATTCTTCTAGGACTATCCGAAGATGTTGCTCATGTTCTTCTGGCGTCTTGGAATAAATAAGTATATCATTGATGAATACAACCATGAACTTGTCCAAATATTTCATGAAAAGCCACTACAAGGATTCCGGTCTATTGAAACAAAATTTATTGCTACAACTACATTTTGTTGCAATAAAACACAATATTACCACAAATTCTCCGGTTGTGGTAATAGGCTGCACATATTGCCATAACTTAGTTTGGTCGCGATAAATACTAACTTTGTTGCAATAGAGGCCTCATATTGCAACAAACTGTATCGGCGTTGCAATATGGTAGGGGTATTGCGACAAACAAATTCCGTTGTGCGAGGGCAGTCATTTTGTTGTAATAGAGACTAGGTATTTCAATAGAATAACTATTCATGGCAATATTTAGAAAGATATTGCAACATCGGCGTGACGTTGTATTAGTTACAAATATTGTTGCAAAAAAGTGGCTAACTATTGCAACAAACTACATCAGCGTTACAATATGGTAGCAATATTTCCACAAACAAATTCCGTTGCGCGAGGCAGCCATTTTGTTGTAATAGAGACTAGGTATTTCAACAGAATAACTATTTGTGGTAATAGTCAGAAAGATATTGCAACATCGGTGTGGCGTTGCATTAGTTACAAGTAAAACAGTGGAAAAGGATATTATTCAAATTTATAGATATTAAGTTATGTTTTTGCAAGCTTTAAGGAGTAATTAAAATATATTTTAATTGCACCAATTTCAATTAACCAAAACAATAGAAAAAGTTTCTAAATGGATAGAACACACTTTCTTGATAGGAATACATATTTAATTTGTTAAATTTGGATTTGAAATGGCCAACTTGTTGCCATTTTAAAACTAGGGTGTTTTCTGCCAAAACAGGGACTTGTCATATGGAAATCGAAAATAGAGGGGCCCTGGTATGAAAATTGCCAAATCTAGATGTGGAGCTGAATCTGACCGAGGACTTCTATAGCCGCAGCCGCTATCCTGCGGGCCCAGGGCCTCGCTGGCGCTGACTGGCGCGGGTGGCATCCACGGTGACCTCCAGGGGCGATGACAAGTGGGGCCGGCCGCCACGCAGTAACCAAAAAAAATGTGGAGGCTTTCGCCTGGGCAGGGATTCGAACGCTCGTCGTCACTGTTGAGGATCATTGTTCAGACCAATGGGTTGTGCAAACGTTGGTGAAAGTAGAGGGGTCTCATTATAAATATCTGGTGCCCATATAGCCGGTCCTGAGATTTTAGGGGCCCGGGACAAAAATTTAACATCGGGCCCTTTTGATGTAAACACTATAGAGTACTAACCAATCTTATTACTACGAAGGGAGATGGTGGATATCGGATCCTCACCCGGAAGCAGAGTGGGTGGAGGCATCACCGCAAGAGGAGATGCCCACCTCGATTTATTGTTGAGGGACATGCGACCACAAGTTGCCGGAGAACATGTCGGCACTATGGACAAGGTTGGGTCGACTCAACCGGGATGAGACTCCTCACTAAGAACCATCCCTGTCTCAGCCAAACGCGAAAAAGCACTTGTTCAAAAACGATGTCCGGGACATTTGATCCACATGGATGCGGCCAAAATCCTGGTTGAGCCCATCTAAAAAAGAAGGCTAAAGGAACAAACTAGATTAGACTAGCCACAGTGGGAATAATTTCAACAGTAACATCGAGTCCAACTCAGCAAATTTGCCTATGTAGCAATGAGTTAATGAGGAGAGAGGTAATTTGAGTAACTTAGTTAGTTAACGTAACATCACATGTCCCAATGCAATATGAGTCTATAACATAATAAATGAAGCATTGCATGACACCACACTTATTTTACTACCCACTATGAAGGTAATAACATAGTCTAGGGATATGTGTATGTTACCCTCCACTGGGGCTAGTCTTAAGTCCAGGCACCATGATCCATTTAATGATGGCAAAAACCTAGAAACTGAATCTGTGCCTCTGATTTAATTAGCTTAATTTCTCGAACAATGCGTGCTTGGGGAATCCAACATATACACTCTGCGAACAGCCACTATCCCATATCCCAGACAAATTGCTTTGTTTTTCAGTTGAAAAAATGTTTCTTTGATTCTAGAACAAATTATATCTCTTCTAAACTTTCACAATCGGAGATAAAAATTCAAGAATCACTGCACCACGACTGAGTACGCCCCAACAAACATGGAGCGAAAAAAGTTTTAGGATTGACCTGTAGTACTGCGCCACGACCTTCAATCTGCTCATCATAGATCGCAATAGGGGGTAGGAGGCAGATCTAGCGGAGAGCGATATTAGCAATCATAGGTGTTTAGAGACCTGCATGTGGGGTAGGCGAAAATCCAAAGAGTTGCACGTATACAAGAAATCAAGAATGGAAGGGGATCTCTGATTTGATCTGGGATTGCATACACACAAGGCAACATGCTGCCTGCCTCCCGAAGTCAGCGGCCGTAGGGAATGCATAGCGCATATCTATCGAGGGCCCCTTCGGCTTCGTGAACCTTTTTTCAAAATTGATGATTTTTTTCTAATTTGTGAACTTTTTAAAAAATCAATGAACTTTTTTCCAAATTCGATGAACTTTTTTCAAAATGAATGAAAATTTCCAAATTGATTAACTTTTTTTTCAAATTCAAAGAATTGTTTTCAAATTTGATGTTTTTTTAAATTACACTACAACAGTAGCATCAATTATACCAGTAGAACTGGATATAGCAACTAAACCATGATATTCCAACAAGGACGGTGGCGGCAGGGCTCCTTCGCCCCCTCGCGCGTGGATCCGATGCGGGACGGATCTGACTGGCAAGGACGTCGTGATGCGGAGGGTCGCGGCAGTGCGATCCGACTTCCTAGTGGCTACGTTGGGAGGCGGGTGACGCAGATGTGTCCTCCGCTGGTGGGCTGTGCTGGGTCTTGGTGGCGGTGGCAATCTCGCCAGATCCATGGTCCCAAGCACCAGGTGGCACGAGCTGCGGACGACGATGGGACGGATCCCTAGATGCCTCCCAGCACCCTGCCGCCCGCTCCTCCCCTCCCTTGTCGCTGCCAAAGGGCGTGACTGGGTGAGGCCTGGCCAGCTGCGGCGGTGTCGGGGATATCGTGCGACATATGCCAGGGGGTGGCTTATCATGGATGGGGACAAAAGTACGTCGCCGGGCTCTAGAAGCGGGAGTGAGCGAGACCACATATGCCTGTGAATCTTACCCAGGTTCGGGGCTCTCCTAGGAGATAACACCCCTAGTCCTGCTCTGCGGGGTCTCCGCATGATCACTACCTCAACAAGTAGCTACAAACTTGCTCCTTGAGCTGTTTTGCTAGAGGAGGAAGGAGGGCAAGGCTAGCTCTACTCCACTCTCTATGTGTGTGTGTGTGAGTGCTGAACTAAGAAGGCTCTCTCCTCTCCACCAAGGTCCCAACCCCCTGCATGGGGTGACCTGGGGGGTTTATATAGGCCTACCCCCAGGGGTACAATGGTGATCCGGCCGGGCATAGGACCCGGCCGTCAGTGTCTCTGGTCGCCGGCTTCTCCGCCGACTGCAGGGGCCCGCCGCCTGGTGGGTCCCCCCGGCTGTCTCGTACTCGGCCGACAAGCTAGGCCCGCTGCTTGCGGGCCCTGTCGGCTACGTAGCACTGTAGCCGTGCCACTGATGATGCATGCTTGGTCGGGGAGAGTGTGGCTACAGTCCCGCTGCCTGGCGGGCGTTTCACTGTAGCCACTCCCCGTCTCTTCTGGTTAATGGTGCACAAACTTCAAGGAAGGGGGAGGGCCGCCTTCTAGGAGCCGGCCTCCCCCTGAGCCGACTGGTCAGGGCTCGCCGCCTTCTAGCCTCTCATGGACAGGTAGGGCCTGCTGCCTGCGGGCCGTACCGACAGCCCGTCGTGGGAGCATGGCTTCCATTTCCATGGGTGATGTCATGAGCAGCATGGCAACAGTGCCGCGTCGGGCGTGGGATGTCCGCTTGGTACGCTGCACTGTGGCCACGCTCTACCCTGGATTAGGGGGTGGCAGGCTTGTACTGTAGCCACGCCCCATCTCGTCGTGTTTATGTGGGTGCTAACTTTGAGGGCACGAGGGGCCGCCTGCTAGGACCCGGCTTCCCAGGAAGCCGCCTGCTAGGAGTCGGTCCACTTCATGGCCGTCTTCTGGACTCCGCCGCTTCCTGGCAACCGGCCGCTTGGACCAGCCGGCCCCAAGAAGGCGGTCCTTTGTCTTCGATGTTCGAGGGGCGCAGCCTGCCCCGATGTCTTGAAATACCCAGGGGAGCTGATGAGGCTACCCATGGTCATTTACTCCGGCAGTAGTCCCCGAAGCTGGTGGGGCGCTGCGGTTGAAGGGGCGAGAAGCCCCAGCAGCTTCCTACTCTGGGTTGTCTGGTATCCTGCTTCGTCCGTCTTCCGAAGTGCCGACTGGTAGGTGTCGGCCGTGACCAGGCAGGCCGCCTAGCGATTTCGAAATGCCGTGGTGGGGGCCAGGTGGCATGCTAGCCAGACGTCAGGCTCGCCGCCCGTGCCAGCCAGCCACGCGGCGTCAGCAGGCCAAGCCGGCCTGCCAGCCCACGCGCGCGACGGGACGTCACCGCAGGCCGAGGCCCGCCACTATAGTGCCTCGGCACGCGCGCGGATCCGCTGCGACCGAGGTAGACGGTTGGGCTTCTGCGGTAATTAATACACGCATTTACTAGCGCCGCCATCGTGGGATCGTGGGGGAGTGGGCGCAGTTAATCCCACGATCCCCCACGCTCTCGCGCCCTCAGCTCCGCCGCCTAGGGCTATAAGTAGGAGGAAGAGGGGGTGGCAGACGCACGCGCGCCCTCCTCTCCCCTCGCCGTTCTTCTTCCTCTCCGCTGCCGCAGCGCCTCTTCCTCTAGCCGAAGCGCTGCCGCAGCCCATCGGCGTCGAGCTTCTTCTCGCTGCGGCTTCCTCGCTTCGCCCGCTCGCCACCGCGTCGCGCCTACGACGAGCTCCTTCACCCATGGCGCGCTCACGGGCCGGCGACTGGGACGGTTCCAACGTCCATGAGGATCACCTCTCTTTCCTTCGTCAAACACGGCGGCTGCCCCAGGAGACGAACGTGCGGGTACGTGTCCCCCCCGAGGTAGAAATCTCACCGGTGCCGGAAGGCGATGAACGCGTCGTCTTCCGGTCCCATTTTCTTCGCGGCTTCGGCCTTCCGGCGAGCGGCTTCCTTCGCTCCTTCCTCGATTTCTACCGAGTCCAGCCGCACCACCTCACGCCAAACACGGTGGTGCTGCTGGCCGCCTTCGTCACCATGTGCGATGGGTACCTCAGCACTCTCCCCACCCTTGAGCTCTGGGGGGAGTGCTTTTATCTCAAACTCGGCACCGCCACCAAGGGCCAAGCGGCTCAATGTGGAGCCTGCGTGGCGGTGCGGCATCCGGGCACCGGGAACTGCTTCCCGCCCATCTCCCTGCTGCAGTCAGCCAAGCTGTGGCAGAAATCCTGTTTCTACATCAAGAATATCCACCCGACGAGCGACTACATCAACTTGCCGGCTTACGTAGCCGGTCCGCCAGCCGAGCCGCGCGCCAACTGGCAGTACAAGCCGAGCTCCCTATCGGCCGCCTCCTCCGCCGCCCTCGCCCGACTTCAGGTGATGACGGAGTCGGAGGGCCTGAAGGGCTCGGACCTGCTGGCCGCCTTCGTGACACGCCGAGTGCTTCCCCTCCAAGCCCGGCCTCACATCGTCAGCTGCATGAGCGGGCACCGGGACCCATGCCGGATGTGCACATGGGAGCTGCCGTACGTGGAGGTGGCCCGGTTGGACAACTACTTCTCCAGCTGCAAGCTATCGGAGACGGATTGGCGGTTCGGCAAGCAGCCGTACGACCGCGCACATCCGCCGCCTGCGGTGAGTCTTGCAATTCTTTTTCTCTTTTGCTGGTCTGAGTTCTTGTTTTGCCATCTGACTAGTCGGCCATGGTGCAGGTCCTCCCGGCCCAGTCGGCCGCCGGCGCTCTGGATCCAGGTCAGTAGTATATGCCGGACCGAACGAGGAGCGACATGGACGACCCCGACTCGGGGGCGGCCGCCATGGAGGAGGACGACGCCACAGGTTGCGGCGGTGGAGCAGGCAGCTCCGGAGGAGGAGGCAGCCTTGAGGCCTGGCCGGATGACGACGAGAAGGAGAACGAGCCGCACCGCACGCACGGCACCGACAAGGCGGGCGTGAGTTCTTCAGCCGCGCCGACTACGCCAGGCGGCGCACCAAAGCGCCGAGCCGGCTCGTTGATGTTCGGCAGCCGGCCGAAGAAGTCCAAGAACATGGCCGCCACGACCAAGCGGAAGGAGGCCGCCGCAAAGGCGGCCCAGTTCCAGAAGACCCCGAAGCAGCCCCCGATGGTGTCAGCGTAAGTGCTTGGTTTCTCTTGCGTTTTCTTTTCTTCTTTCTTGCAAACTCTTTCTGAGTTTCCTCTTGTCTTGCTTGAACAGGGCCCCGCTCTCTCTTGAGCGGTCCACCACTGCTTCAGTGATCGGGGCGGCGGAAGGCTCCGCCAACACCCGCCGCGTGGACCCGCTCGCCGACCTCCAGGAGGCGACGGAGAGGAACATGCGGGAGGCGCGCGAGGAGCGGGAGGAGGTGGAGCGGCAGAAAGCGGAAGCGGCCAAGGCGGCGCAGGCGGACGCGGATGCGGCGGCCAAGGCCCAAGCCTACGCTGCGACCAAGGTCCAGGCGGTCGCCGCAGCCTAGGCCCAGGCGGACGCCGCAGCCAAGGCCCGGGCGACCGCGGCCGCCAAGGTGCAAGCGGAAGAGGCCGCACGCGGCCGGACTCCGCAACTCGTCATCCCGCTGCGCGCAGTGCCACCAGTGCCAGAGAACCCGGCGCCGACTGGAGGAGCCGGCAACGATCAGCCAGTCGTGGCGAGGAGAGGAGGCGACGCCATCGTCCCGAGGGCGGAGGTGCCCCCGCAAGCGCCGACTACCGAGGCCCGAGGCAGTCGGTCTGACGTGCGACCGGCGCCGCCGGTCAGTGGCGAGCTGGTGGTGGGGGCGACCCCTGTGGTCCGTCCTCCGAGGCGCCGGTGTGCGGCGAAGGCGGCCTCGGCGCCACGGGCGCAGGAGATCAGGGCCGCAAGCTCGTCGGCCCCAGATGCAGAGGCCACCAGTGCCGCCCCACCAGAATGGACGCCTGGGGGTGGGAAGGGCTTGCTGGACAAGGCCGCGCAAGACGTTCAGGCCCAGCTCAAGGCCCAAGGCACCGCCCTCTAGCAGTATACGAAGGCGTTCTTGGCGACGCAAGTGGCCGTCCGGGTACACTTCTTTACTTTGTTTTTTTTTATTCTTGCAATCTTCCGTGGGGGCGCGCCAGCGCACCCACTGGGTGTAGCCCCCGAGTTCCGGGCCGGCTGCTGAGCAGGCGGCTCGGAACTTTAAGGTAAGTTCCGAGTGCTAACTTGTTTTCTCTTCTTTTGTCTTTGTTGCAGGACTACCACAACATCCGCGCAGCCGCCTACAACTCCCAGGTCCAGGAGCTGGCTAAGCGGACCATCGACCTGACCGAGAGCCGGAGTAAGCATTCCGTCTTCTTCCTCGCGGGGGCGCATCAGCGCACCCGCTTGGTGTAGCCCTTGCAGGAGCCAACACCACACTGTAGCAGCGCCTGGGCGAAGTCCAGACCGAGCTGCGCACCAAGGAGGAGGAGCGTAGCAAGGCGGCCCAGGAGCGCGACCGTCTGGCCAAGAAGTTGGCGGACCAGGCGGACCAACACAAGGCAAAGCTCCAGAAACTCAAGGAGGCGGAAGGCGCCCTCCAGGTCGAGTTTGAGACCGAGCGCTCGAAGTGGGTCGAGAAGGAGGCGATCGTCGCCGCTGGCTACGGCGAGATTGAGGATATGATCGATGGTAAACTTCTTTCTTTGGAATAGCTGCCGACTCCATCGAGAGTCGGCTTCCGACTTCTGATCTTTGTTTTTTCTTTGCGTAGACTTCTTTCCTGGACACGACGTCGCCGTCAGCCAGGCCATCGAGGCGCAGCGTGACCAGCGTAGGAGGGAAGGAGTGGAGATCCCGCCCGACGCGCCTCAAAACATGAACGAGCAGCTCCTGGCCGTCAGGACGCGCCTGCAGCCGATTCACCGTCTGCTCCGCCGCCTTCAACGCGTCGGGTCCCAGCTGGTTTCCGCCCTCTGGCCAGGCATCCAAGCTCCACGCACCCCCAGTCGGACCGCCGACTGGTTAGAGGTGGTGATCGGCCGCTTCGAGGCTTGGAAGGGCTCCTCCGCTTGGGCAGGCACCCGAAGGGCCTTGGAGTTCGTCAAGGCGTGGTATCCTGGGCTGAACCTAGCCCAGTTGGCCATGTTCCGGCAGGAGGCCAGGGAAGAGTTGGTGGCAGTGGGGCCTGCGCTCACTCGATCTGCAGCGGCGATCGCCGAGTACACCGAGACCGGTGTCTTCCTCCCCGAGCTGGACGAGGAGGGTGCCGGGGTGCCGCCGGACTGGTTCGGGCTGAACCCGGATGACGGCGAGGACTCGGCGGAAGAAATCGCCTCCAGTGACGAAGGCGAGGACGAGGAAGACGAGGATGGTGAAGACGACGCACCGGAGGGCTGAGCAGACAGCCAGCCTCAGCTCGATCGGGCCTCGAGCAACGAGCCGTGTGCGAGTGCACCGAATGCTGCTGATGGCGACCAAGCCGAGACTCACCAGACGGCCACTCCACCAGCCGGCGCCGCCGACTCCACCAACCTGCCGGACCCGCCTGCTGCTCCTCTGGCCTAGGCTGCCAACTTTATCTTATCTTTTCCTGCTTTTGTGGTCTCTAGAACGAACTTGTCAAATTTGCGCAGTTCCACCCACTGGGGGTGTATTCAAACTTTGTTGAATGCTGGCCGAGGGCCTCTTGCTATGTAATTTAATTTTCGCACAAGTTGTGCTTTGCCGAGCTCCGACTTGTCTTGCTTTCTGTTCTTTTGGCTTTTTCCTTTGCCGCCTTCCCTTGGCTGCCACCTTGCCGGCCAGACAGCCGCTCTTTGGTCTGTTGGCTGGGTCAGGTACTTGGCCATTTTGGGAAGGCAAGTACTTTGGCCGCTTAGAACGTAGCAAGTTAAGTGAGAAGCCGGCCGGCCGGCTGCTCAGCAACCGGACAGCTAGGCGAGGAGCTGGCTTGGCCTATGTGAGTGCTTTCGTCCTTAGCCATTTTTCATGTGGGCACCATTTCTGCCTTTGACCCTTGCCAGCCAGACAGTCGCTCTGTGAGCTGCGGCTTATGGCAAGAGAGGGCTTAGCTGCCGGCACACTACTTGTCCGACTGCAGGTAGCGCTGACATAGTACAAGGCGGCAAGCCCCCGGGCCGACTGGTCGGACCCGGTGCCGGGCGAAGGAATGAAATAACTCATTCACAGGCATGAAACTTATCATAAAGATAAGAAAGGTAGCCCCCGAGTGCTCCTCGAGGGACCTGGTGTCTTTGTGCTTAATACAAAAGGTAGCGTGGTACATACTGCATTAACTGTAAAATCTTCGGAGGAGATTTGCGTTCCATGGGCGCTCTGTTTCCTTGCCGGAATCGTCCCTTTTGCACGCCCTGGGCTTCTGCGCGTCGATCAGGTAATAGTAGTCATTGCCCAAGGCTTTGCTGATGATGAAGGGGCCTTCCCAAGGGGCTGAAAGCTTGTGCTGGCTGGCTGTTCGCTGGATCAGCCAGAGCACAAGGTCTCCCTCTTGGAAGGATCGTGGCTTGACCTTCCGACTGTGGTAGCGGCGCAGGCTCTGCTGGTAGATGGCGGACCAGCTGAATGCTAACAGCTGGCCCTCTTCCAGCAGATCGACGCCGTCTTCACGTGCTTCCTTCGCCTCCGCCTCCGTGTACATGGTGACGCGAGGTGAGTCGAACTCGATGTCAGTTGGGATGACGGCCTCGACCCTGTATACGAGGAAGAAGGGAGTGAAGCCGGTTGATTTGTTCAGGGTGGTGTGGAGGCTCCAGAGGATGGCCGGCAGCTCGTCGATCCAGCAGCCGGCCGAGCGCTCCAGTGGCTCGACCAGTCGGGGCTTGATGCCGGATAAGATGAGGTTGTTTGCTCGCTCGACTTGGCCGTTTGACTGCGGATGGGCAATGGGCGCTAAGTCCAGTCGGATGCCCTGCGATGCGCAGAAACGGGCCAAGGCGCCTTTGGCAAAGTTAGTGCCATTGTCGGTGATGATGCTATGTGGTACACCATACCAGACGATGATATATGCGATGAAGGTCACAGCAGTCGGACCATTCAGTTTCTTGATTGGCTTTGCTTCAATCCACTTGGTGAACTTGTCGATTGCGACGAGCAGATGGGTCATGCCGGCGCGTGCTGTCTTGAATGGGCCCACCATGTCCAGCCCCCAGACGGCAAAAGGCCAGGTAAGGGGGATGGTCTTGAGTGCAGAAGCCGGCAGATGTTGCTTGGACCTGAATTTCTCGCACCCCTTGCATTTCTTGACCAGTTCCTTGGCGTCCTCCAAAGCAGTCGGCCAGAAGAAACCATGGCGGAAAGCTTTGGCGACAAGGGATCTAGAGGCCGCGTGGTGGCCGCACTCGCCTTGGTGTATGTCTCTAAGGATTGCCTTGCCTTTCTCTGGTTCGACGCAGCGTTGGAAGACGTCGGTCACGCTGCGCCTGACAAGCTCTCTGTTTACTATTGTGTAAGCTCCTGCCCGGTGTTGCACCTGCCGGGCCGAGATCTCATCAGCTGGCAACTCTCCGCTCACCAGAAAGTTGAGGATGGGTTGCGCCCATGATGGTGCTTCGACTTCATCCACTATCATTACGGCCACTGAAACTAGGGCGGTTGGGTTGGGAGGTGGCGGGGTGGAGTCGGCCGTGTCTTGCTGCATTGTTGAAGTCCCCGGGCCAACTGCTGCAGTCACCGGGCCAGGTTGTGGAGTCCTCGGGCTGGGTGCGACTGCTGCAGTTCCCGAGCCACTTGGTGAAGTCCCTGGGACGGCTGCTGCAGCCCCCGGGCCGGGTTGCGAAGTCCCCGGGCCGGGTGCGACTGCTGCAGTCCTCGTGCTGCCTGCCGAAGTCCCCGGAACGGCTGCTGCAGCCCCCGGGCCGGGTGCGACTGCTGCAGTCCCCGGGCCGCCTGCCGAAGTCCCCGGGCTGGCTGCTGCAGCCCCCGAGTCGGATCCGAGTGCTTCGGGGGCAGCCGGCATGAAGATGGATTCTGATTCTGGGGAAGGCTTGATAGACGGCTTGCAGAGGCACTGAAGGGACACGCCGGCTGGTATGGCTTGCCGGGTGGAGCCGATCCGCGCCAGGGCATCTGCTTCCTCGTTGTCGGCCCGTGGCACGTGAAGGAACTCGCACCCGTCAAAATATCCACTGATCTGCTGGACGAGGGAGCGGTAGCTCGCCATGTTTGCATCCTTGGTGTCCCAGTCGCCAGACGACTGTTGGACCACCAAGTCCGAGTCGCCATAGCACAGAATCCGGCGGACGCCAATCTCCTTGGCCAGCCAGAGTCCGTGTACTAGTGCCTCATACTCGGCCACGTTGTTGGAGGCGGCAAAATGGATTTGCAACGTGTATCTGAGCTTGTCGACTTTGGGAGAGGTGAGGACGATGCCAGCTCCCAAACCGGTGCGCATCTTCGAGCCCTCAAAGTGGATCCGCCAATGAGTGGAGTCTGGAGCTAGCGGCAGGTACTAGGTCTCAGCCCAGGCGACAAGGAAGTCGGCCAGTGCTTGGGACTTGATGGCGGTGCGAGGCTGGTAGAAGATGGTGTAGGGGGCCAGCTCGATGGCCCACTTGGCCACCCGGCCCGACGTGTCTCTGCTGCCTATGATCTCCGCAAGCGGGGCGGTGCAGACAACCGTGATGGGGTGCTCTTGAAAGTATGGCTTGAGCTTCTTGGCGGCAAAGTGCACGCCGTAGCACATCTTTTGGTAGTGGGGGTAGTTCTGCTTGGAGGCTGACAGCACCTCACTCAAGTAGTACACGGGCCTCTGGACCGGCTGTGCCTTGCCGTCTTCTTGGCACTCTACCACCATGACTGTGCTGACCACCCGGCTGGTAGCGGCGATGTAAAGAAGCATGGGCTCCTTGGCAGCCGGAGCGGCCAGAACGGGCGGCATGGTCAACATCTTCTTGAGCTGGAGGAAAGCCTCGTCCGCCTTGTCGTTCCACTCGAAATGAGTGGTTTTCTTCATCAACTGGTAGAGGGGAAGAGCCTTCTCGCCCAGCCGACTGATGAAGCGGCTGATGGATGCCAAGCAGCCGGTGAACTTCTGAATGTCTCGCAGTCGGGTGGGCCTCTCCATCCTCTCGATGGCCTTGATCTTGACAGGGTTGCACTCTATGCCGCGCTCTGAGACAAGGAAACCAAGGAGCTGGCCGGCTGGTACTCCAAAGACACACTTCTCTGGGTTGAGCTTGATTTGAAAATGGCGCAGATTATCAAAAGTTTCCTTTAGATCTTCCAGGAGGGTACCGCGCTTCTCCGTCTTCACCACAATATCGTCTACATAGACGTGGGCATTTCTGCCGAGTTGCTTGAGGAGGCACTTCTGCATGCAACGCTGGAACGTGGCACCGGCATTTCTCAAGCTGAATGTCATGGTCAGGTAGCAGAAGGCTCCGAATGGTGTGATGAAGGCGGTCTTCAGGCGGTCGGCCGGGGCTCAACTTGATCTGGTGGTACCCTGAGTAGGCATCCAAAAAACTCAGCAGCTCGCATCCGGCTGTGGACTCTATCACTTGGTCAATCCGAGGCAAGGCAAACGGATCTTTGGGGCAAGCTTTGTTGAGGCTGGTATAGTCAATACACATGCGCCATTTGTTGTTCTTCTTCAGTACAAGGACCGGGTTGGCAAGCCACTCTGGAAAGAACACTTCCATAATGAAGCCGGCTGCTAGAAGCCGGCTGCTAGAAGCCGGGCTATCTCTTCACCAACAATTCTTCTCTTCTCCTCCGACAGGCGGCAGAGGGGTTGCTTGACAGGTTTTGCATCTGCTCTGACATGTAGCTTGTGCTCGGCGAAATCCGTCGGAACACCCGGCATGTCCTTTGGAGACCATGCAAAGATGTCCCGATTCTCACAGAGGAAATCGACGAGCTCGCTTTCCTATTTGCTGTCAAGGTGAGCTCCTATGACAGCGAACTTCTCCGGGTGCTTCGGGTCCAAGGGTATCTTCTTGGTTTCTTTGGCCTGCTGGAAAGAGCCCTGAGCTTCTGACTCCTTGGGATCTGGCGACAGGTCCGGCTGCTTGCCGGCCATGGCCACAACCCGGTCAAGGAGCCGCTTCTCGACAGCAATCACAAGGGACTCGGCCAGCCCACTGCTGGCTACGGCACACTCAGCAGACTTCTGGTAGTCGCCGACTACAGTGATAATGCCCTTGGTACCCGGCATCTTCATCTTGAGGTAGGCGTAGTGGGGAACCGCCATGAACTTGGCTAGGGCAGGCCGGCCAAGCAATGCGTGGTAGGGGCTCTCAAGGTCAACCACCTCAAACCAGATTGGCTCTCGGCGGAAGTGATTCTTGTCTCAGAAGAGGACGTCTATCTTGATCTTGCCGATTGGTGAGCAGGAAAGGCCAGGCACGATGCCATGGAAGACAGTCCGGCTGGGATGGAGCTGTTTCTCTTTGATGCACAACTTCTCCATGGTGTCGCGGTAGAGGATGTTGATGCTGCTACCGCCGTCTATCAAAATCCGGGAGAAACGAGCAGCTCGCCTCTCTGTTGCAAAGGTGGCATCCAACACCAGGGCATAGGAACCCGAAGAAGGCATCACCTTCGGGTGGTCAGCTCGGCTCCAACTGATCGGCTTCTCAGACCAGTGCATGAACTCTGGGGCTTCAGAGGCGACAGCATTCACCTGTCGGTGCTGCTAACGCCGGCTGTGCCTGTCGTCAGCCACGCTGGTGAAGACGATGTAAGCTCCGTGCTCTTTGGGAAACTCATCTTGGATCGCGCCAACTGGCCGAACCGCCGGCTGCTGGGGAGGTGGAGGCGGCAGGCCAGCAGGCGGGGGAGGCAGTCCTTCGCCCTTGGCGATGCGGGCGAGCCAGTGGCACTTCCGAGTGGTGTGGTTGGATGGCTTTGCGCCGCTGTGGAACTTGTAGGGAGCGTTAAGGGTTTGCTCAAACGAGAAGGCGGGCAACCAGGCAGGCTTGCCGCCCTTCTGGCGCTTGGGGCCGGGTTGCTCTTCTAGCTGCTGGTCTTCGACTGTCGCCACCTGCCGGCTGGTGGTAGCCGGCTGCTGGGCCTTGCGCTTGTTGTCGTTTGACTGTTGGCGCCGACTGGAATCACCAGCCGGCGTCTGAGGGGCCGGAGGGAGCATCTTTCCTGACGCGTCCACTCGGAGCTCCGACTTCATGGAGGAGTTGGCAGTGGCGTACTTGTCCGCTATGATTAGCAGCTCGTCGAGGGTGGCCGGCTCGTTGCAGAGGAGTCGATGCTTGAGTAGGGTGCCCTCTCGGCACCCGGTAGTGAAGTACTCTATGGCTTGCACCTCATGCACCCCTTCACAGGAGTTGCGCAGTTCGGCCCACCGCGTTAAGTACTCGCGGGTGGACTCGATCGGGCCTTGGATGCATAGGGAGAGCTGGCGAGGCTTGGGCGGCCGCTTGTAGGTGCTGGTGAAGTTGCGGATGAAAACTTCGGTGAAGTCTAGCCAGCTGTTGACGCTGTAGGGCTTGAGGCTGTTCAGCCATGTGCGGGCCGTGCCCTGGAGCATGAGCGGGACATACTTCACGGCGACACGCTTGTTGCCATTTGCTATGTTGACGGCAGTGGAGTAGTCGACCAGCCAATCTTTCGGCTTCACAGAGCCGTTATACTTGGGCGTGTCTTGAGGGAGCGAGAACCCTTTGGGGAAGGGCTCGTCGCGAATGCGGGGGCCGAAACAATGCGGGCCGATCGCATCTTCTTCTTCTAACGCCAGGGATCGAGCCAAGCGGTCGATCCGGTGGCGGGCATCGTTCTCTCCGACTCCTTCACGGGAGCCCAGCCGGCCTCCGACAGTCGGATGCTCAACAGGCGGCGGGGAGGCGCGCCTCTCCCTGTGCGGGGGAGGCGGACGGCCGTCCTGCCGTTTCACTACTTGTGGGCGGCCGTCTTGGTCGCGCTCGATGGAGATGCGGGTGCAGCTGCGGCTAACAACCGGTTCTTGGTCTCCTTGGTCGCGGGCGCTGCCTGTCGGCGTTCGGGAGGTCGCACCATGCTCTCGGCGAGGGGGAAGGTTCCCGGCCTGTAAGCCGGGTTCCACCACGCGGCGGCCAGCTTCTTGCTGCGCGGCGGCCGCGTCGATGAGCTGCTGGACGTGCTCCGTCATGCAGCGACGCTCGTCGCCCTCCAGGCGGTCCAGCTCGTCTGCCGCCGCCTGGGCGGCGCATAAGTTCTCCAATGGCGTGGCGTAGACTGGGCGGTCGGCCCCCAACATGCTGGCGATGGCTGCGCCGCACTGCCAAACCGTGCCCGCGCGGCTGGGTTCGCCAGCAGCCGGCGTGCCGCAGACGGCACGGTCGATCTCGCGGTGGTAGGCCTCGGTGAGGCGTCTCATGGCCGCCAACTTGTTGGCGCTGTCGAGGAGTGCGATACGGCACGCTTCCAGCGTTTTGTCGTTCGCACCAGGCGTTACGGGTGCGGACAGGTCCCGCATTGCCGCCTGCAACGGGTCCCGGCCGGCCTGGTTGGAGGCTCCATCATGGCTGATGACCAGCACCTCGGTGATGGTGCTGGTGCTGCCGCTGCTGTCTGCAGCAGGGAGCGAGTCGTCGAAGATCACCACGTCACCGGGGAAGGCATCAGAAAGCGCGACGTCGGCGTCGATGACCATGTCGACGGACGGGTCGGTGGAGCCAACGGACTCCAGGTCGGAGACCGGCTTGTTGGCGATGTGAAGGTTGCCGAGGGAGTCGACGAGGCAGCTCTCGGGGCTGGCTACGCCCGTGACGAGTGCGGGCTTGTCTCAGAGGCGGATCCCGCCGATGAGATCAGCTAGGCTGCTTGCGGCGCAAGCAACTTCCATGCCGCGCAGCGTGTCAGCACAAACGCCGTCAGGCGTGCCGGGCTGGCTGCGCTCGCCAGGAAGAAAGAGGGTTCCCATCCAGAACGTGTTTCCGGATGATGGTGCACCCGGCCCCACGGTGGGCACCAAATGTCGGGGATATTGTGCGACATATGCCAGGGGGTGGCTTATCATGGATGGGGACAAAAGTACGTCGCCGGGCTCTAGAAGCGAGAGTGAGCGAGACCGCATATGCGTGCGAATCTTACCCAGGTTCGGGGCTCTCCTAGGAGATAACACCCCTAGTCCTGCTCTGCGGGGTCTCCGCATGATCACTACCTCAACAAGTAGCTACAAACTTGCTCCTTGAGATGTTTTGCTAGAGGAGGAAGGAGGGCAAGGCTAGCTCTACTCCACTCTCTATGTGTGTGTGTGAGTGCTGAACAAAGAAGGCTCTCTCCTCTCCACCAAGGTCCCAACCCCCTGCATGGGGTGACCTGGGGGTTTATATAGGCCTACCCCCCAGGGGTACAATGGTGATCCAGCCAGGCGTAGGACCCGGCCGTCAGTGTCTCCGGTCGCCGGCTTCTCCGCCGACTGCAGGGGCCTGCCGCCTGGTGGGTCCCCCCGGCTGTCTCGTACTCGGCCGACAAGCCAGGCCCGCTGCTTGCGGGTCCTGCCGGCTGCGTAGCACTGTAGCCGTGCCACTGATGATGCATGCTTGGTCGGGGAGAGCGTGGCTACAGTCCCGCCGCCTGGCGGGCGTTTCACTGTAGCCACTCCCCGTCTCTTCTGGTTAATGGCGCACAAACTTCAAGGAAGGGGGAGGGCCGCCTGCTAGGAGCCGGCCTCCCCCTGAGCCGACTGGTCAGGGCTCGCCGCCTTCTGGCCTCTCATGGACAGGTAGGGCCTGCTGCCTGCGGGCCATACCGACAGCCCGTCGTGGGAGCATGGCTTCCTCTGGCATGGGTGATGTCATGAGCAGCATGGCAACAGTGCCGCGTCGGGCGTGGGATGTCCGCTTGGTACGCTGCACTGTGGCCATGCTCTGCCCTGGATTTGAGGGTGGCAGGCTTGTACTGTAGCCACGCCCCGTCTCGTCGTGTTTATGTGGGTGCTAACTTTGAGGGCGCGAGGGGCCGCCTGCTAGGACCCGGCTTCCCAGGAAGCCGCCTGCTAGGAGTCGGCCCACTTCATGGCCGTCTTCTGGACTCCGCCGCCTCCTAGCAACCGGCCGCTTGGACTAGCCGGCCCCAAGAAGGCGGTCCTTTATCTTCGATGTTCGAGGGGCGCAGCCTTCCCCGATGTCTTGAAATACCCAGGGGAGCTGATGAGGCTACCTGTGGTCATTTACTCCGACAGGCGGCGGCGGGGTTTTATGGTTTTCGTTGAAACAAAAATGACATGATTATGTTGGACCTACTCTGGCGCAGAGGAACCCTCCACGGATTGTCCGGTAAGATGAAAGATGTTGAGATCACCCCATTTCAAGATCAAAATGTGACATCGAGACTGACATAGATCCACCTTCTCATCAACCCATCCCATTTGTACTTGTGTTTCAAGGCAAGAGTATAACCTACTAGTTTTAAAGTGAGGGTCACATGAGGATTCTGTGAGTTGTAGTTCAAAATTGGCCAAGTTTTTGCTGCTTTCTGAAATGATTTTCAAAATTGTAGTGCAAACCTGATTGTACCTACAACCGGGTCGTCCGGCGACAACGCGCTAGCACCGGGCACGACACCTACTTCTGCGCGACGGCCACCCCTACCAGGCTGCAGCTTGCGGCGTCCTGACCCGGGCGGCAAGCCCCGACCGGCAAGCCTCCCATCTGACCTTGCACGCCACTCCTGGTCGGCCATGGCTCTCGTCACCCTCTTCCTCCATCCTCGGTGTTGACCAAGCAGTTCTGCCATCCCTCTTCCCAACCTTCGCCCGCGAGCTCGAGGCTCTCCACCGGCCATAGATGCGAGCTTCCCACACGCCGCCTACCACCAGACTTAGGGAAGATGACGGACGTGAGACGATTTCATCGTGAATCTCCCGATCTAGTTTGGAGGGAAAATGACGGTCGTGAGACGATTTGTCGGGACTTGAAAACACTCAATGACAACAACAATGCAAAATATGGTATCCTCTAAACATATGATACCATGGATTGGTCATGTTGAACTACTTATGCGTACCCTACATTTATAGGACAGTAAAACCGAGCTAAAGCGAGCTCTCTCACATCCTCAGCGTTTCCAGTTGTCGGATTTCGCATTTGATTAATTTCTGGCCATCGGATCTTCCTCTAAATGATAGTTTAGCACGAACTGGGCTGGGTGCCGCTATTCTGGAAACTTTTTTGAAGGCCTGTGGTTAACTGGGCTTCTACCAGGCTGCTATGCAAGCCCAGGTACAGACCATCCACGACCCAACAATCAACACGACCTCTTTCCTCTCTCTCGGGCGGCAACCCTGGTCACGCCGCCCCCATCGCCACCGTAGCCGCCGCCTCCTATGCCACAATCAGCCCCGTCGTTCAACCCCATTCCTCAGCGCGCGGTGGGATCTTCTCACGAGCCCTCGGTGTGCCGCGCCGCCGCCGTGTGCCATCATCTTCACGTCCCTTCCTTCTGGATCGCAGGCCCTCATGGCGCCGCCATCCATCCTCTCTACTCTGGTGATTCCTATTCCGTCTTCGCGTATTCCGCGAGGGGATCCAGCGCGAGGAATCCAGTGGACGCACGGGATGCGGGTGCCCGATCCTAGCGTGGCATGCAGCGTGGAGTCTCCCAACGTCATGCCGGAGCCCGAACAGTGGATCCGTTCTTCGATCTCCCATGCTGGTGGCCGAGGCATGGCGATGTGCTGATGCAGCTCCCGATCTCTTGACGGTATGGGTATGTTACTACCTCAATTTCCGTCAGATTTTTCTTGGAGTTGGTTGACACAGAGGCTATCCAGTCCTGATTCGCTCCCTTCCCAACGAAAAGAAGAAAAAGAATCCTGTGAGACCTAGGTGTGGCGCGGCCATCGCCTGTCCGTCACCCGGCCAACGAGCTGTACCAGTCCCCTCTCCTCAGCCACTCAGCATCATGTGGGAAAGGGCTGAATAGAAAGTATGGCGGCCGAGGTGAGTATGGCCGGACGTGGCGTGGTCGAACAGTCGCATATCCTCTCTGTCATGCTTCATTGAGGACATGTTTGATCCGTAGTGTCTCAGGTGGGCGGGAAGAAGTGGGCAAAACAAGAGGAACCCAAGACATGTTGCGGTGACCGGGTGATGCAGGACTGGCAGAATCCTAGCTGGTGGAGGCCGCCATGAGATTCGTGCAGAGGGAGGCGGACAGGAGCAGGACGACGGGTGTTTCAGTTAGTGCTACAGAACCACCGATGTTCTTTGCTCGCTGTAGAGGTACGCCAGCCTCCTGCTTTGCAGGTACGTTACATGTATTCTTAGTATCCTAAAATTGTAGAATTCAAACACTACGGAATTTTAGGCTACCCCACTATTACAGAATTTTAAAATTGTAGAATATGCACTGTTGCGGTTCAAGCCGAGTTTCTATACTCATACAATATTCAAAATTCTGACACTCATAGACGGGCGCCGGAACGCGCATTCATTGGTTTCGGCCATTGGATCCCGTGTCACACTCGTTGTTGGTCATCCGCTGCATCATTCGCGCCCGCGCGGGCTGCTCCTGGGCCGGCTGTCCTTGGCCTGCTATTCCAGAGGCAGAATCGGATGCCTCTTCTTCACTGCTACTGGCTAATGTCCGATCCGAAACGAGCGGTGATGATTCTGCTCCGTGTCCGCATCCTCCACCTAATCCCGTTCGCTCACCCCACCCCACTCCGCTACCCCTGATCCTTCTCCTCTCGCGTTGACAGTGGTGACGTCCACGCATCTGGCTCCCCTCGATCCTTCTCCCGCGACCTATGTGCGCCCCTGCCATGTAGGGCGAATGGAGGAGTGCGTGGAGTCCAGGAGGAGAGTGTGGCATCCCTCATCACGAGCAGCGGCCCCAGAGGTGTCAAAGATAGACGCCGCCCTTAAACCACGCCGACTCGCCTCCAAGGAGTACTCATCTATCCCTCTGCAGGTCCCCATCTTTATTTCAACCTCCATCTTGTGCTGATCTATCTATGTCATAGGCATCCTCCCGCCTTTCCTGATTGCCTGTAACTGCTATCCGGAACAATCAGGAGTAGATGGAACTTGGGACGACAAAGTGATCACTTCCTGCTTATGGTTAAGATTCTAGAGGACACACAAGGTAAAAGATTAGCACTGCTTATAGAATTATAATCAGGTCTCTCTTTGTTTTCTAATTATCTATCCAAAGGATATTATTGTTTTTAAGTGCCAAATATTTGATACTCCGACTTGTTCTCTTGTTGTTTCAGAATTTACATCGGATTTACAGTGGACCTGGGACTATTTTAGATCTCAAAATTCATCTCCTTACTTCCAGGTACAACTTCCCATTTGTGGTGTTTCAAGTTATGAAGTAAAATCAATATATTTTGTTGTCTCACCTTTTTATTGCTCAACATTCAGAGTATAAACTTAATTATGTCTCTTATTTTGTGAAATAACATTATCAATGACTATCCTGCTAATCTTACAAGGTCACACAAATGCAACATTTGTTTGGACAAATTATGCAAAGTACAGGATAATGAACAAGACTATACTGATATAATCGAGATCACGCATTGAATTTTTCTCCTAAAATTGCGAGGGTTAATCTAATATTTCTAAAGATGGATAATAATGACCTTTACTAGATGGAGTGTAGTAATGTCATAGTCCCTTTGATGACATACATATTTGCTCTTTGCTGTCAACTTACAAGAACTGAAAAAATCAACCTATTTATTCAAATTTCAAAATCATGGAACTGTTTTTTCTTTCTCTTCGTATACTTCTCCTGATGTTTTGATGACAAGCACTTATTGCTAATCTGCATTTCATGATTACATTTTTTTGGCTGATAGTATTATTAAACCTTTAAAACAAGAATTTTTTACTCAATATAATGGTTTGCAATGGCCTACTGATCAATATAATTGCTAGTATAGAATAAATAAAATTACTTTACTTTCACCAATTTATCATCCATTTTTAATATATTTATTACTACCAATTATGAAACAGAACAAATCAGTGCATCAGCGAGGACCAGGGTTACAAAAATGATAAGTTGATAAAATGCCAATAAGATGTGAAATCAAGAACCAAGTGTGCCGTATGATGGGCAAGAACAATGAGCTAGGCTAAAAAAATAGGGAAAACAATGATCAAACAAGTTGATGGGTGTTTATGATTTCAGTTCTTAGGGTGATTATTTAAGTCTGATTGTACATCAGCTTTAGAGCTGCCTTTTTACCTTACAACCTGATGTTGTAGCTAAAACTCCTAGCTGGTTAGAATAAGATTTTAGTGTCTGATCTTGCAACTGCAGTACACACATTATACGCCGCTAAAACAAGTACCGGTGCTCTGTTTTGCTAACCTGAATATTCAGTTTGTTGTCCTTAAATCCAAGCAACTTATTTTGTACTACCTCAGTTCATATTGGATGTAATAACGTCTTATATTATGGACGGAGGAAGTATTTAACATCCATATTTCATTTCACCATATATTTACAAATTTCCTACCATTATACCGAAGAAATACATGGGTGCGGCAACAGCGCGCCAGCGATGATCTAGTGTATACCAAATAACCGGGAAACAATGTATAAATAAGAAATATACAAATATCGACGGCAAGAACGTTAGAGAGGAGGGCGCCGGATCGCCTCTCCATGATTCTCGGATATGGTTGTTTTTTCACCAAGAAATAACACCGATAATCGGATATGATTCTCCATGATTCCATGATTCTCGGATATGATTCTCAAAATTTCAGGTTATCTCTAAGATCACTCTTTGCCTACTATGTGTTAAGATGAAATAGCTTTTCTGACTGGTTATATTTGATTTCCATGAATTGATAGGAACGCAGCAGAAAGAACACCGATAATCGTAAGAAATAGAAGACAAAACACATAATTGGATCAAAATCTTACTTGCAACTAAGTTTTGAAAAGGTATGCGTCTAACTAAATATGCATGCCTCACTACTAACTATGGTTTCATGTTTCAAGCATCTCATTGCTATATTACTTGCAGAGAAACTTGGAAACTGGAGAAGAGCCAGATTGTATTTCTCTGTGGGAACTCACCCACACGAAGAATAGAACATGGTCTAACACAGAGTCCCAGGATGTTTACGTGAGTACACTGACTTTTGGTTATTCTATAGTTATTCAATGATGTGCATTCGGCATGCTTCTACATCAGCTGGGATTATTCATACGTAGGATCGTGTTATTCTTTTTTCATCTTTTATAGTGTCAATATTGATGCCGCACCTATAATTGTTCTTTCCATTTTTAGGACAAAGCACGTCAAGAGGTTGAAAACAAAGAAACTGAAACTCATGGTCCACTTTCGAGTGAGCATGTCATTGGCCTACATAATTAGATAGCTGCTTCTTCTCTTTCACCATGCGTTGTTGTTGCATCGAGTCACAACTTAATAAAAATGAACATCTGCTGGCTAGGGACATGAACTTAACTGAAACTATAGATCGAGTCACAATTTACATCAATAGCGGAAGCTTTTAGTACATGTACTTGTGCATATGCTTTAGACATTTACACTTGTAAAACTGTTCTGATCCCTCAGTTTCATGCTTGCTAACACAATATTACTCTAGTTAGTCTGGCGACAATTGTTTTTAACAATGGAGCTGGAATAATTGTATGGCGTATGTTATGTTGGACTCATTAACTAGAACTATTTTTTTTATTTCTTGATTGCAGGATCCAAAGAACTAGCTCAACTGGACTCTAGATGACGGACAATTTATTCTTGCCACTTAATTAGGATGGCTAAATTACATTTGAGTTTCATTTGATAGATATTTGCTATGAGAATTATGAATTTTATGAATCTACATATTATACATATGGTTTGAATATTGTAATTGAATGCATGTATTTTTTTAGGTTACAATAGGCTATTGCCACAACCCACTTTTGGTTGCCACATGTTAGCACCACAAAAATTTAAATTGTCGCAATAGTTTCTCGCTACAAACATTTCACCCATTGTGATACCTATTTATCACCACCAAAACTAGTATGTTGCAATTTCCTATTACGACGACTGGAATATTTGTTGCCATAAGTTAATGCCACAAGTGTAGCGGTTCATGGCAAAATGCCTAATGCCATGAAAACAAGGATTGTTGCCATAGTTTATTACCACAATTGACTATTTCCACGGAAGAGTACACACCATGAAACGAGCATCGTTGGCATAGGTTATTGCCACAAATGTCTATCGCCACGAGCTATCAGTCGCCATGATTCGTTATATGTTGCATTAAAGCTATCTCCACAAAGCAAATCGTGGCATTAGGTGAGTGTTGCCACAGGAAAACATGTGGCGACTTCCCACATGGCTGTTGCAATAGCACACTTTATTGCCGTGATTGCTTTTTTGTGGCAATAACCTATTACCATGCGTCCAGTCGCAACGGCTGCCAACGAATGTTGTTTCGTGGCAATAGGTACTTATCGCCACAAATCGGCATGTATTGCGACGAACGATTTTGATGCAATAGACCCGGATCCTTGTAGTGAGCCTTGTTCATGAGATGCACAGAACATGCAGGAGCGTTGGTCAATCCGAAGGGCATCATAGTGAATTCGTATAACCCGTATCGAGTGATAAAAGCAGTCTTGTGTATGTCTAAAGAGCGGATCCTCAACTGATGATAGTCTAATCTCAAGTCTATGTTTGAGAACACTTTGGATTCTGCCAGTTGGTCGAATAGGTCATTGATCTGTGGTAGTGGATATTTGATGGTAACCATATTGAGTGCCATGTAATCAATACATAAACTTAAGGTACCATCCTTTTTCTTGGCAAATAAAACCGGTGATCCCCATGGTAATGAGCTGGGTCTGACATATCCTTTTTCCATATTTATTAAATGCTGCATCATTTCCTGGTGCTGCTGCTGGTTTCGTTCGTAAAGACAACACACCTGTGAGAATGCTGAATCATTGCTTTGTTGACTTGTCTATCCTGGTGTGAAATTATTTCCCATCTGTGCAAAGTTGTCCTCTGGTGGGTTGGGCATAGAACGAGTCCAGGGATGATGTATTTTCTTTCTGGAGTATTTGTGTAACACCGATAAGAAAAGAATTTTAAAAGAAACAAAATAAATTTTTGAAGAACTGGAAATAATTTTACCCCCCAAAACGTATGTGCACAAAAGTCGTAGGTTATATCATACATGCAGGATTAATTATACATGCAAGATTTAATTATACTATATGCTCATCGTAGTGGTATACTACATGACCGCCTATTAAGGTTAGTATACTACTCCGGCCTCTTAGCGTGCTGCTAAAAAAAGTTAGAACTGACCTTACTGCTAGCAATCACACCTAGGGCTTCCTACAGTCAGCCTAGCTCTGATACCAAGGTCTGTCGGGCCCCTTTTTCTGGAGTAAATCACAGAAGAGACCTCGAGTCACACCAGCCCCAAGATCAACACAACTGGTGGACTTCCTTGATACAGATATCCAGTACACATAATATTACATCAGGTTGAGTCTGAGTGCTCAACAAATTATTACAGTCTCGCCAATATACTACGGTGGCGGAAAATGACAGTGGTGTGGTGGTACTCTCATACTGATACAATAAAATAGAGCCAAGCGTCAGTGTGAGGCTTGACTATTTTATTTGTGTAGCGGAAGCTCAGCGGATGGTACATGTGGTAGACTTCTATATCACAGGTGAACTGACTGGGACTCCTCTAAGCATCGGGCGCGCTAGCTCAATCCTCCTCCATAAGCTCGTCCTCCTCCAAGACTGGCCAAGTAAATAGCCAAGGACAAGCCAGTGAGTATGTTGGAATGTACTCGCAAACATAATGAACAAAAGATATACCGAATGCATATGCTCATGCTGGACTAAGTGATATGCAGGTGTTTATCAAAATTTTAACATGACATGACTATTATTGATATGTGCATAAAAATGGGCATGAGCAGCAAAATGGGTATATAACTTGTTAGTGACCAAGGAAAATAAATAAAAGAAATGCCGGTCGGATGTCAAGTGACACCACGGTAGGTCTTGAAGAGAAATGCCAAACGGGTGTCTAAAAGAGAAATCGGACGAGACAAGACCATCCGAAAACTCATGCGACGCCACGAGAGGTCTTGAAAAGAAATGCCAATCGGGTATCCACAAGAGTAGTGGCGAGACAGAATCGCCTGAGAACTCGAGGGACGCCACAAAAGGTCTTGAAAAGAAATGCCACTCGGGTATCCACAAGAGTAGTGGCGAGACAGAACCGCCTGAGAACTCGAGGGACGCCATGAAAGGTCTTGAAAATAAAATTGAATGTCTGGGGTAGTCCAGCCAGTCCCTGAGACACTCAGGAAATAAAATAAGAGAAACAGGTTAGTCCACAATAATATTCATATCATCAATAATAAATTCATGATAATATTAGTAGTGACAAAATTCATTCTGCAAAAATATTCATGCTTGATGTTAAATGTTTACTCCAAAGACCGACACTGGGACCGACACTTGATCCACCTAGCTAACGCCCTTGACCATGGACAACGGCTATTCGGATAGATATACTCTGCAGAGGGTGTACTCTTTACCCACATGTATGAGGTTTCTTTAGTCAGCACTATGACACTGACTAATCCCCATTACGGTCTTTCGGTTGAAAACACGCCTGACCAGCACACACCAGATTAACCGTCCGGATGCCAGGAATCACCCAAAGCATCTTTCCTGAAAAACTCTAAGTCGGGGAGACCATCATCTCGACTAGCATGGGATCACTATTTATACGCGCGGATTACGAGGGTGGACCCCCTCTCGGCTACAACCGGAAACACCCATGCCCCCTGACCCGATGACAGAATTTAGTCCATGGCCATGGAAACCCTCATCGTGGCCCTCTATGTGGTGTGTACCCGGACAGGGGTTAACAACTTACTAAGTCGTACCTTCCTTGCGGAAGGACCCGTGGCAGCACGGTATCCAGCTAGGTGTAATGGAACAAGAATCGATCTAGGTCAACTCAGGAGGTGTTGCTTATTATCATCGGTATATGTATAACGGGACACCACCATGTCAAAACAAGGCCCGTGCCCACCAGCACATCCAAGGCAAGAGACACGCTCCTGAATTCTCACAGCCTTTAACCATGTTAGAAAGATTCTTGAACTTGAGTGAAGTGCAAGCCATGAGCAAGAAATGATATGACCATGCATGCATGCACCTGTGATATACTACATATATGGTGCAACTCCAAACCGATGCAATCATGCAATGCAAATGCAATCACCATATCCCAAGTTCAAAAATGCTTGCCTTGTCCAAAGTAGTCAGGAGAAAACCCCTCCAAATTTCCATCAAAGTTTTCTTCTTCTTTGTCTGAAAAATCCAAATTTAAATTCAAATTAAAAAATTTGGCAACAGTACCAAAAGTTGTCTCAAAATATTTTTAAATAAATACTAAAAAACTAGAGAGAAAAATAAGAATTTCAAAAAAAGAATCAAGTCATTTGGACTTGTGTTTAAAAAGCTATGAAAGTTTCAAAACCAGGGACTTTTCTCTAAAACAGCAGTCTCTGCACGTTTTAAAAAGAAAATGCTTCGGGCGGAATACGCCTTTCAGCGTAGAAAGCGTAAACGGCAGAATACGCCTTCTGTTTTAATCGGAAAAGAATAAAACACTGACGGGTGGGGTCCACCTGTCAGGTTTAAATTCAAACGAGCTCGCGCGCGAGATAGAGAGACGGCGGTGGTCACCGGCGACGATCGCCAGCGTTCCAGAGGGCGGCGATGGTTGAAACGTGATTAGGGTGGAGTGCCGCGTCGGTTGGTGGTGGTGGTGGTTGCCGGCGAGCACCTGAACGGTGGCGACGTCGACGGCGGCGGACGATGCTTTGGGTGTGGTCGGAACTCGCCGGAGAGGGCTCGGGAGGTGAAATTGGAGCGCGGGATCGATGAGTTGGTGTGAGACAGAGCTACTGGCAAAGTTTCAGCGGCGGAGGTGGAGTATAGGCGTTGTGGTGATCAGGGAGGTTGGCGGTGGCTCGGTGACCGGAGAGGAGGAAGAAGACCTCCTCGAGGTCAGGGGAGTAGCCTGGGGGTCGATTGGGAGGTGGTGGAGGCGATGGGTGGAGTGAATGGAGCTCGGGAGCCTCTATTTATAGGTTGCCGAGGTGGTCAGTGGCGTGCGGGCGACGCCGGAATAAATCCCGCCGGCGAAGTAGGTTAGGGGCGGTGACGAGGTTCTGTGAATGATCTAGAGGGACCGTGGATTACTCCGGAAGCCTCAACGAGGACGAACTCGAGCACCTCGAGCTTATCCCGGAGCGGAGCTCCCGTACGGGTGTGGCGGCACTGCCTGGCTCTGGCGACTGCCAGCGGGGCCAGGGCGGAGAGGTCAGTGCACGGAGCCGCGGTGGAACTGCCGTGTGGAGGAGGAGTAGGTATGGAAGCTGCGGTGCAGTGATGGTGGTTGCTGGCGCGAGCTGATCCTCTCGGTCCGCCGTGGCTGAGAGCGGCGGCGGATGCACCGGCCTCCCAGCGGTTTGCCGGCAGTGAGAGGCTGACTAGAGGGCCCTCTGGAGTGGCATTGATGGCCAGGAGCAACGCGGATGAGGGCGAGGAGGAGGCGTGGACGAGAAGGGAGCGGTGAAGTGGCGTGCACGGCACCGATCGCCTTTGCTGACTGAAACCAAATTCCGTTAACTGAATTTCAGTCAGTGATGAACAGTATGCATGCTACCAGCTCGATGAAATGACAGAGAGGGCTAGGTATTTTTGGAATTTGTGGCAATTTTTGTGGAGAGGTGTTGATGCTCAAAAATGAGTTTGGCAAAGATTCAGAATTTTTGGAGAAGTATAAATTGGGTTTTGATTAATAGAATTGAATCTGGTCCAAATTTGAATAGGGAAGAATTTGAAAATTTTGAACTGTAGAACCAAATATTTTTGGTGAAATGAGTTGTGGGTTCCATCTAGTTGCTGAGATAATCTTGGTGGAGGCAGAAAATTTGTAGAGGATATAGTTCCTTTGTAACTCAAAGAAACCTTGAATATTGTAAATTCCATCTTTGGAATTTATTTAAAATATGAAAAACTATTTTTGCGGGGTGGAAAGTGGTTGGTTTCTGTCCTAGAAGGTGGGAATGACTTGTGGGATAATTGAGGAGTGGTAGAAAGATTGTTGGATGGATTTTGGAAGTGTTAGAAGAAAAGAAAGGGCTTCTCCTTGGAATATTTTAGTTAAATCAAAAACTTTTCTAAAAGAAAATATTTTTGAATTCTAAGAATCATTTTCCAAATAAAACCATCAATCAAAATAGAACCTTTCAATAAAATTTTGAACCCAACTAAAATTTGAAATGGTTTTCAGAACAGAAGAAAGAAAATAATACCAAAATGATTCAAAGAATTTTTATTTTAAAGAAAAGATTTTGAAAATCTAGGGAAAATATTTTGGGGTGTTACAAACTCTACCCCCCTTAAGAAAAATCTCGTCCCCGAGATTTCAGCTGTCCCTCAAATAGGTACGGATATTCAGTCCTCAGGTGATCCTCTCTTTCCCATGTTGCTTCTTCCTCGGTGTGATTACTCCACTGAACCTTGTAAAATTTTAGCACATTCCACCGGGTCCTCCGTTCAGACTCCTCCAAAATCTTTATAGCAATACGCCCCGAAGGGCATGAGGAAGGACGTCTTCAGGGCGTCCACCGGGTCCAGCTTTATCTGGTGGTAGCAGAAGTAAGCATCCAGGAAGGACAGGAGCTCACAGCCGGCAGTGGAGTCGATGACTTGATAGATTCGCGGGAGGGAAAATGGATCCTTGGGGCAAGCCTTGTTCAGGCTGGTGTAGTCTATGCACATGCGCCATGTCTTGTTCTTCTTCAGGACGAGGACTGGGTTGGCCAGCCACTCGGGGTGGAACACTTCCATGACGAAGCCGGCCGCCAAGAGCTTGGCGACCTCTTCGCCGATGGTCCTTCTCTTCTCTTCGGAAAAGCGACGTAGGGGCTGATGGATAGGCTTGGCATCCTTGCGGACGTGGAGTTTGTGCTCGGCGTACTTCCTCGGAATACCTGGCATGTCCTTTGGGGTCCATGCGAAGATATCCCGATTCTCACAGAGGAAGTTGATGAGCTCGCCTTCCTATTTGTTGTCGAGGCGGGTGCCCACGACAACGTACTTGCTGCAGCTGGGGTCTTCCGGGTTCATCTTGATCTTCTTAGTCTCCTTGGAGGGCTGGAACGAGGCCTCGTCGGTCGGCTCCTTAGCCGAAACCGGCACAGCCGGCGTCTCGTTAGCCAGCGCGACGATCCGGTCGAGCTGGCGCCGCTCCTCGGCTATGACCAGTGACTCGGCCAGTTTGGCGCCGGCCTGGGCGCACTCCAGGGACCTGCGGTAGTCGCCGGTGATGGTGATGAGGCCCTTCGAACTTGGCAGCTTCATCTTCAGGTAGGCCTAGTGGGGCACCGCCATGAACTTGGCGAGTGCTGGCCGGCCCAGCAGCGCGTGATACGCGCTGGACAGGTCCACCACCTCGAACCAGAGCGGCTCATGTCGGAAGTGGTCGCTGGTGCCGAACAGAACGTTGAGCTGGATCCGGCCGATGGGGGAGCAGGAGAGGCCGGGTACGATGCCATGGAAAATCGTCTGAGACGGCTCCAAGTCTTTGGCCTCGAGACAGAGTTTGGTCATGGTGTCACGGTAAAGGATGTTGATGCTGCTGCCGCCGTCGATGAGGACTCGGGAGAACTTGCACGTGCGCCGGGGCGCGACGATGGTGGGGTCGAGGACGAGGGCGTAGCCACCCGGGTTTGGCATGACGGCCGGGTGGTCTTCCCGGGTCCAGGCGACTGGGCGATCCGACCAATGCATGTATTCTGGCTTGGCCGGGACGACAGTGTTCACTTCCTGCCGGAGCAGGCGCTCGCTACGCTTGTCGTCACCAAGGCTAGTGAAGACGACGTAGGTCGCGTTCTGGGCGGGGTAGACATCATCGCGCATTGCGCCGCCAGCCGGGGGCGAAGGCGGAGGAGGTGGAGGCGGCGGCCCCGCTCCCGGAGCAGGAGCCGGAGGAGGCGGGATGTCGCCCCTCATGATGCGCTTGGTGATGGCGCATTGGCGGAGCGTGTGCGTGGACGGCCTCGCGCCACTATGGTGCTTGCAGGGAGCGTCGAGCATCTCCTCGAAGCTCATGGCGGGTTGCCATGCTATCTTGTCGGTCTGCCGACACTGGACAACCGGCTCGGCGGCGGGCGCCTGCTCGGCGGTCGCGATGAGGCGGTTGTCGTAATGCTGAGCCGGCTGGTCGGCTTTGCGCTTGTTGTTGTTGTTGTTCTGCTGGTTGTTCTGCTGGCGGCTGCTCTCACCGGCCGGCTTGGGAGGGGGAAATGGCTTCGCCTTGCCGGCTTCATCCAGCGCCACTTGGATCTTCGTGGCGGAGTCGGCATTGGCGTACTTGTCCGCCGTTATCATGAGTGCGGCCATGGTGGCCGGCTCGGAGCGCAGGAGCTTGTGCTTGAGGAGGGTGCCGTCCCATCACCCGCTGACGAAATATTGGATAGCCTGAAGCTCGTGGACGCCCTCGCAGTTGTTTCGGAGCTCGGTCCAGCGTGCGAGGTACTCACGGCTGGTCTCCGTCGGACCCTGTACGCACATGGCGAGCTGGCTGGGGCGGCCGGGTCGTTTGTAGGTGCCGGTGAAGTTGCGCACGAAGGCTTGCTCGAAGTCGACCCACGCGTTGATGCTGCCAGCCGGCAGGCTATTTAACCATGTGCGGGCCAAGACCTGGAGCATGAGCGGAGCGTAGCGCACGGCGAGGCGGCAATTGCCGCCCGCGATGCCGATGGCGGTGGTGTAGTCGATGAGCCAGTCCTCCGGCTTGACGGTGCCGTTGTACTTGGGGGTGTCGCGGGGGAGCGTGAACCCTTTGTCGAAGGGCTCATCCCGGATGCGCGTGCCGAAACAAGCCGGCCCGACCGCATTGTTCTACTCCAGCTCTAAAGAGAGGACGAGCTGGTCGAGGCGGTGGCGAGCGTCGGCGTCGTTGATGGCGCGCGGACCCAGCCGGCCAGCGACCGCACCTCGAGGGGCCGGGTCGGCTGAAGCCAGATGGCGGCCGAGTCGCGGGGGAGGATCGTCCGTCGGCCAAGCCACCGGTAGTCGCCAGAGCGCGGTTGCGCCGTGTCCGGGTGCGGTCGGAGTGAGCTTCGCCGGGTGGCGAAGACGCCGTGTTCTGCTGCTCTCCGGGGTCGTTTGTGTGGTGCGAGCCGGACCCCGTGGGCTTGCCGAGGCGGTTGAGGCAGTCCTCCTGCGCATTGGCCGCATCGAGGAGGTCGTTTACCCACTGAAGCCGGTCCTTCGGCTCCTCGCCGACGAGCTGGTCCAGACTGACTGCGGCCGCCTGGGCGGCACGCATATTCTTCACGGGGGTCTCGTAGACAGGGGGACCGCGCCAAGGGAGCGGCCGATGGCGCCGCCTCGGGCCCGCACATCGGCGACCCGGCTCAGCTCGGCGGCGGTAGGCATGAGGCCGTAGGCAGCGTCGCGTTCCCGATAAGCGGAGTCCAGACGGCGCTGCGTGGCGGCGAGCGTCTCAGACAGGTCCAGCAGGCGCTGGCGATCTTCTTCCAGCCAGGCCCGGGTTTCGGTGGCGTTGGTGGCGTCGACGTCGGTGGCGATGGGGACGCAGAGGCTCTGCATCATGGCGCGCAGTGGGTTGGGCACGTTGGCGCGATCCGCCGTGGCCCTGGCTTCGGCGGCCTTCCTCGCCGCGCTGGACAAAGAAGAGGCACCGGTGTCGGTGGCGAATACCTCCACCCGGACGCAGAGATCCATTCCCCTGGCGGAAGCGTCGTCGCCGAGGGAAATGGGAGAGTCGGAGATGTCAAGCACCCCGCTGGGGTACTCGTCGGCCGCGGGCGCATCGGAGATACGCAGCGCGGCGAAGAAGGCAGTGAGCGCATTGATGACATCGTCCGCCAGCGTGATGGGCTCGTCGGAGTCGGAGAGGGGCCCCGTCTGGAACATGTCTCCGGCCGGGACCTCGAGCTGCCCCACGGTGGGCGCCAACTGTCGTGGTGGGCGCACGGCAGATGCCAAAGGATGGCTAAAGAGAGGGGGAGGCTCGAGGGCACCGGTGGGCTCCAGAGGCGAGGTCGGCATGAGCGAGCATGGGACGCAAGAGATACCCAGGTTTGGGGCTCTCCGGAGAGATAATACCCCTAGTCCTGCCAGGAGTGGTTTATATGTGACAGTACAGAGTCGCTCCTGGAGCTGTTTGGAGGAAGGAGGGCAGGCCAAGGCTTAGGCTGCTCCTTTTCCCAATGTGTGTATGTGTGTTCTACTGATCTCCCCCCGTGCATGGAGGCCTCCTGGGGGGGGGGGGGGGGGTTTATAGGTCAATCCCCCAGGGTTACAACGGTAAAGTTACAAGGCCATGGGGCCGAGTTGTCATCGTCCCGGGAGCCGGTACTCGGACCCGCCGAGTGTCAGGGCTCGCCGGGTTCTCCGGGCACGGGCCCCGCGTGCCAGGAGGCACTGCTCGCCGTCTTGTCGATCGTCATGGAATGGCCAGGTCGAGTCCGCTACAGTGGCGCACCGTCCGGTCGCCGTCTGCTGGCGTCAGCAGTGATGACGGGTGCGCTGTAGCCATGCCGGCCTCGGTCCGCAGGGTAGTTGGGGCACTGTTGCCACGCCTCTCCCGGTCAGAGGAGTTGGTGGGGTACTGCTGCCTCGGTCATCCCCGTATGGAGACTCGTCCCATCGTACGGCTGGGATGGGACGGGAGCCGACTCATGGCCGGGTTGAGGAATGCACCGCAGGTGAGCTGGCTTGCTGGAGAAGTCTTGGTATGCCGGTTTTGGCCGGCCCGCGCCAGCTGGCAGGGCCGGGTTGCCGTCATGGTCGGGTTGAAGGTTTTCGGCCGGGTCGAAGGACTTGGCCGGGTTGAGCAACCCGGCCAAGTGTGGGCCGGATTGAGGGGCGATGTTGGCCCCGATATTTTTGAAAGGGATCCGGGTTCCGTTGCCTGCCCGGGGTTCATCCCCCCGACAATGTGACACGCACCCCCCTAAGTACCATAATCTCTCACTCCATCATAGGCACACACACAATCCCCCCTAAGTATGCCTATCTCTCACTATCCATCAGGAACACACGTATTGTCTCCTTTCATCCCTACATCTATCTCGATATCTCTCGGGGTATCTTCTATTGCGCACACACCTTGTAACTCGATCTCCCACCCATATAGTCCCAGCACGATCTCCAGGGGATCTCTCTATCACAAACACACACTCTCTCCTCCCCATGACTGCATTTTCTCCATACGTCTCTCTCGACCTCTCTCCCTTGTTTGTCAGACCTCTCTTGGCCACGTGCTAGGGGTCTTTCTCTCTTGGTTGCAAACAACCACACACTATCTCCTTACCTCGCTTCCGCTGTCGAAGATGCATGTGTGATATGTTTGCATAAGACACACACACTTTTTCTCTACTTTATCGTGTGTTGTCCATGTCTCTTTCACACACGCGCACACACTTTTTCACTCACTCTTTCTATTTCACACTCTCTCTCTCTCTCTCTCTCTCTCTCTCTCTCTAGTTAGGTACTCTCTCACGTCCATAACATATGGATGTTTTGAAAAGTCCAACCTCAGAAAAGTTTGACCAGGTATATGTGGAGAAAAACTTTTACATCTGGAACGATCAATAGATTCATCACAACATGTACTTAGTTCATACTATCATTTATCTTTGGTATTGTAGATAGAAGTAATTTCTTTATAAACTTGGTCAAAGTTTCAAATGTTTGACTTTAAAAAAATATAGGCACTACATTACCGAACGGAGGGAGTAGCTCTTTCTCTCTCTCTCTCTACTATCTCTCATGGGCCTCCCCTCTCACTCGATCTCTCTTTACCGAGCGATTATACGGTCACTGTGTCAGCGTATAGCTCCGTATATTGTTTAGTTGACCAGTCAACCAGTCCACATGCTGCCTTGTCAGCTCGTGTTCTCTACCTTGGTGTGCTGGCCCATGTGGCAGTGGGTGAAAATAGATAAACTAGAGGCCCATCTGACACGCGGTGAAGTAAACAAAGTTGAAACCACTCGCGGTAGCACCCCGCACGCTAGTAAATTGAGGGCACACTTCTTCCGCGTGAAGGACGCACTCGCGCACAATACACCACAGCGCGGCGGCATGCACACAAGGACGCACTCGCGCACACCTAGCACACAATACACACCAGCACACGTGTACACCGGCGTCGTCGCAGGCTGAGATGGTCGGCGAGGCAGCCAATAAGCGGAGGCGGCTCGAGCCAAAACCACATCTAGCGAGCCTGGACTTCATCCGCAGCCTCCCCGATGACATGCTGCTCGTCATCATCGCCCTCAGCCCCACCAAATCGGCCGTGCGGACCACCCTGCTCTCTCGGTGGTGGCGCCCCCTCTGGCGCCGCGTCCACCTCAACCTCACCATCGACAGCTACCTCTGCAACGGGGATTGGAAACGCATGGCCGCAGTCTCCAAGATCCTTGCATCGCACCCTAGGCTAGCCAGATGCCTTGACATCCGCATGTTCAGTACCAACTGCAAGGTCCAAGCCAAGTTCGACAAGTGGTTCTTATCCCCCACCCTAGATCAGCTCGAGGAGCTCAGGTTTGAAGCTGGACGATGTCACTCTTTGCCGCCGTCCGCGCTCCGCCTCATGCCAACGCTGGCCGCGCCAGCTTCAGCTCCTGCTATTTTCCCCAGATTAATGCCACGCCCGCCCTTCTTCTTCGTCAACTCAAGCAGCTCAACCTCTTCGACATTGGCATCTCGAAGAAGGCTATGGAGCACCTACTCCGTGGTTGTACTGCCCTCGAGTACCTTTGTCTTCGGCAGATCCACGGGTTCATTAGCCTCCACATCACCTCGATGAATCTCTGATGGATTTATGTGTCTTGCTGGCCCCGCAACAAGACATCAATTGGGAAGAGATCACTTGAGCTGTTCCATGTTATGGTCATTGAGAATGCACCTTTCCTTGAGAGATTGCTTGTATCTGATTTAGAAGGTCCAAGAAAAATCAGGGTCATTAACACGCCGAAATTGACAGTGTTGGTCTACTCGTCTGCCAAATTCTCCAAACTCGTTATTGGATCCATAATCATTCAGGTACAACACTCATCTTCTTCTCCGTCTTCTTGAAATTCAATTTTTTAAATTTCTTCTTGATGTATTTACGGCTGTCATCCAGAAAATAATTCCCACAAGCTTGGCCCAGTCTGTGCACACAGTGAAGATCTTGGCAATAAAATCTATCGGCCCCAATCTGGATCAAGTTGTTGGATTCCTTAGATGCTTTCCGTGCACGGAGAAGCTACTCACCGAGGTGAAACTTCTTTCCTATTAAATGGTAATCACAACGGAGCTCAATTTTTTCGTAATTTTCCCAAATTACGATGACAAGTGTAGTGTTCAAAACTGCATCTACGCACTGCACCGAAAGAAATGTTTTTAGTATTTTTTTTCTCACATGATCACCTGCATCATTTTTTTGTTGTAGTAGTAGCCTAGGCTAGTCATAGTGGCAAGTAACTTAGACTAGTAACTCTATGGTTAGCCTAAGAGCAAGTACTACCTCCGTCCTAGTTTACTCTTCCTATTTTGTAGTATCAAATTTTGACCACAGATTTAACTGACAAAATGTTAATGCATGTCACTAAAAATTATATCCTTGGATTCGTATTTGAACATAATTTCAAATGGTATCTTTTTTGCTGACTGATAACCCACAAGTATAGGGGATCAATTGTAGCCTTTCTCGATAAGTAGGAGTGTCAAACCCAACGAGGAGCTAAAGGTAGAACAAATATTCCCTCAAGTTCTATCGACCACCGATAGAACTCTATGCACGCTTAATGTTCGCTTTACCTAGAACAAGTATGAAACTAGAAGTACTTTGTAGGTGTAAAGGGATAGGTTTGGAAGATATTAAAGAACACGTAAATAAAAGATAGTGGCTGTTTAGATGAAGAAACAACTAAGTTAGTTTTAGTAGAGAGCTATTTGTCACAAGAAAGTTATTTGTCCCTAGGCAATCGATAACTAGACCAGTAATCATTATTGCAATTTTATATGAGGGAGAGGCATAAGCTAACATACTTTCTCTACTTGGATCATATGCACTTATGATTGGAACTCTAGCAAGCATCTGCAACACTAAAGATCATTAAGGTAAAACCCAACCATAGCATTAAAGTATCAAGTCCTCTTTACTCCCATACGCAAACAACCTACTTACTCGGGTCTGTGCTTCTGTCACTCGTGCCACCCACCATAAGCGAATCATGAACATATTGCAAACCCTACAGCGGGGATCCCTCATGCTTGCGCGACACGGAGAGCACCATAGGACAGCACCAATAATAAAACATGCAACTCAAACCAATCACTATCATCAATCAACCCATAGGACAAAACGGATCTACTGAAACATCATAGGATAGCCATACATTATTGGGAAATAATATATAGCGTTGAGCACCATGTTTAAGTAGAGATTACAACAGGGAGAAGAGGTGTTACACCGCTGCATAGAGGGGGAGAGAGTTGGTGATGACGGCGGCGAAGTTGTTGGTGTAGATCGCTGTCACGATTATGGCCCCAACGGCGTTCTGGCGCCACCGGGAGAGAGGAGGAGAGAGCCCCCCTCCTTCTTCTTGTTGGATCTCTCTCTCTCTCTCTCTCTCTCTCTCTCTGTTTCCTTCTATTTCCGCGCTCCTAGATTCTGGCCTTTCACCGTTTCTTAAATTCCCGGAGATCCGTAACTCTGATTGGGCTGAAATTTTAACACGATTTTTATCCGGATATTAGCTTTCTTGCGGCCGAAGAAGGGCACCAACTGCCTTACGGGGTGGCTAATAGCTTCCTGGCCACGCCCTGGGGAGGGGGGCGTGCCTCCAAGGCTTGTGGGCCCCTCGGGCATCGTCTCGCGTTGATTCCAATTCCCAAAAATCACATATATTCCAAAAAAATCTCCGTAAGTTTTTATCGCGTTTGGAATTCGTTTGGTATGGATATTCTGCGAAACAAAAAACATGCAACAAACAGGAACTGGCACTGGGCACTGGATCAATATGTTAGTCCCAAAAATAGTATAAAAAGTTGCCAAAAGTATATGAAAGTTGTAGAATATTGGCATGAAACAATCAAAAATTATAGATACGATGGAGACGTATCAGCATCCCCAAGCTTAATTCCTGCTTGTCCTCGAGTAGGTAAATGATAAAAAAGATAATTTTTGATGTGGAATGCTACCTAGCATAATCTTGATCATATAATCTAATCATGGCATGAATAAAAGACACGAGTGATTCAAAGCAATAGTCTATCATTTGACATTAAGACAATAATACTTCAAGCATACTAATAAAGCAATCATGTCTTCTCAAAATAACATGGCCAAAGAAAGTTATCCCTACAAAATCATATAGTCTGGCTATGCTCCATCTTAATCACACAAAGTATTTCATCATGCACAACTCCGATGACTAGCCAAGCAATTGTTTCATTATTTTAATGTTCTCAAGCCTTTTCAACTTTCACGCAATACATGAGCATGAGCCATGGATATAGCACTATAGGTGGAATAGAATATGATGGTGGAGGTTGTGTGGAGAAGACAAAAAAAGGAGAAAGTCTCACATCGACGCGGCTAATCAATGGGTTATGGAGATGCCCATCAATTGATGTCAATGCGAGGAGTAGGGCTTGCCATGCAACGGATGCACTAAGAGCTATAACTGTATGAAAGCTCAAACTGAAAACTAAGTGGGTGTGCATCCAACTTGCTTGCTCATGAAGACCTCAGGCATTTGAGGAAGCCCATCATCAGAATATACAAGCGAAGTTCTATAATGAAAATTCCCACTAGTATAGGAAAGTGATAACTCAAGAGACTCTCTATATGAAGAACATGGTGCTACTCTGAAGCACAAGTGTGGTAAAAGGATAGTAGCATTGCCCCTTCTCTCTTTTTCTCTCATTCATTTTTTTTTGTTTTTTGTTTTTTTGGGCTCTCTCTTTTTTTTGGCCTCTTTTTTTCTTATTATTTTTATTTTTCGTCCGGAGTGTCATCCCGACTTGTGGGGGAATCATAGTCTAAATCATCCTTTCCTCACTGGGACAGTGCTCTAATAATGATGATCATCACACTTTTATTTACTTACAACTTAATATTACAACACGATATCTACAACAAAGTATGACTCTAAATGAATGCCTCTGGCAGTTAGGGATGAAAATGGAGTGGAAAGTTTCCGCTTTTCCGGACGAAAAATGAAAACAGAGAGGAAATGTGAAAAAGGAAACAGAAATTTGCAAAACGGAAATGGAAATGGAATTTTTCATGTGGAAACAGAAGCAAAAACGGAACGGTGTTTTCCGGTGGAACGGCCATGAAAGTGGAACTTTCCGTTTCCGTGAATATGGAATTTCCGTTTCTACTATAGGCCCATGGTTGCTTTGTAGCCCAACTACCAAAGAACGCATAATGACACAGTGAGTAGAATCGATCATTTGAGGACCAACTTTTACTACCACACACGTACTCAACTAGACCCTATACGGAATTATCATGTACTACTACAATACTACCCTATGTTGCTAACACAATCATATTAATTTGTAGCCATGTTAACAATTCCAAAAATTTGTTTGTTTTGTGTGTGCATTTCTCTATGATTCAAAGGGGTTTTAAGTTCCGGTCAACACACTGTTTTGTTTCCGTGTCCGCTCTGTATTCGCTCCGTGTGTGTTTTCGATAGTATGTGTTTCCGTATTCATTTCCGTGGTTTCTGTATTCGTTTCCGCTTCTACAAAAAAAATGAAAACAAATGTGGTAGCACCCAGTTCCGTCTTATGTGTTTCCGTATTCATTTCCGTGGTTTCTGTATTCGTTTCTGCTTCTACAAAAAAAATGAAAACAAATGTGGTAGCACCCAGTTCCGTCTGTTTCCGCTCCGTTTTCATCCCTACTGGCAGTGTACCAGGATGTGCAATGTTCTAGCATAGCAAAGATATCAAAAAATGGACAAGCCATGAAAATATCATGCTGGCTATCTTACGATCATGCAAAGCAATATGACAATGAATGCTCAAGTCATGTATATGATGATGATGGAAGTTGCATGGCAATATATCTCGGAATGGCTATGGAAATGCCATAATAGGTAGGTATGGTGTCTGTTTTGAGGAAGGGAATATGGTGGGTTTAATGCACCGGTGAAAGTTGCGCTGTACTAGAGAGGCTAGCAATGGTGGAAGGGTGAGAGTGCGTATAATCCATGGACTCAACATTAGTCATAAAGAACTCACATACTTATTGCAAAAATTTATTAGCCATTGAAGCAAAGTACTAATATGCATGCCCCTAGGGGGATAGATTGGTAGGAAAAGACCATCGCTCATCCCCGACCGCCACTCATAAGGAAGACAATCAAAAAATAAATCATGCTCCGACTTCATCACATAACGGTTCACCATACGTGCATGCTTCGGGAATCACAAACCTTAACACAAGTATTTCTAGCAATCCACAATTACTCACTAGCATGACTCTAATATCACCATCTTTATATCGCAAAACTATTGCAAGGAATCAAACATATCATAATCAGTGATCTACAAGTTTTTATGTAGGATTTTATGACTAACCATGTGAATGACCAATTCATGTTGACTCTCTAAATAGATATAAGTGAAGCATGAGAGTTTAGTTATTTCTACAAAAGATATGCCCATGCTCTAACAAATATAAGTGAAGCTAAAGAGCATTCTACAAATGGTGGTTTTCTATGCATAGAGAAACAGGCAATCCAAACTTCAAATGATATAAGTGAAGCACATTAAGCATTCTATAAAGCCATACTGAAAAGATATAAGTGAAGTGCATGAAGCATTCTATAAATCGACCAAGTATTGTCTCATACCAGCATGGTGCATTACTAAAAGAAAAATAAAAGGCGCATGATGCTCCAAGAATTTACGCATATCATGTGACGAATAAAAATATAGCTCCAAGTAAAATTACCGACAGTCGTTAGAAGAAAGAGGGGATGCCTTCCGGGGCATCCCCAAGCTTAGTTGCTTGGTAGTCCTTGAATATTACCTTGGGGTGCCTCGGGCATCCCCAAGCTTAGTATCTTGCCACTCCTTATTCCTTCATCCATCATGATCTCACCAAAAACTTGAAAACTTCAATCACACAAAACTTAACAAAACCCTCGTGAGATCCGTTAGTATAATAAAACAAATCACCACTTTAAGTACTGTTGCAAACCCATTCAGATTTTGTTTTTGCATTGTAGCTGCTGTATTATAACTTCTCCATGGCTTATACCACCGATAAAATCGATAGTTTCATCAAAAGTAGCAAAACAATGCATCAAAAACAGAATCTGTCTTAAACAGGACAGTCTAGTAATCTGAACATTCACCATACTTATAAAACTCAAAAAATTCTGAAAAAATAGGAAAAAATAAAAAATTTGTATATAAGTAATGTGCAAAAATTTCAGATACTTTTGACATTCCAGTAAAAAATGTAAATTCACATGCTACAGCCAAAGTTTCTGTTTTTCCACTGCACATACCAAACAAGCAATCTAATCATCCTAAAGGCATATCTTGGCACATTATTTTTATAATACAATGGATTTGTACAAGGGGATAATTATTTTTGTTGAAAATTTTCTATAGTTTAAGATTTGCAAAGTTTCCATGGGCATGAACAAAGTTCAAGGAGCTCCCCCACTTCAATGGTGCTCGTCTTTCTTACTTTCACTTTTCTTTTTGAAAAAGTTTTAGGTTCCCCTCTATATTTTTTTGTTTTTAAACTTTATAAAAGCACTCAACAGAATAAAATGACTCTCAAAAACTTCTGGGTTGTCTCCCTGGCAGCACTTTCTTTAAAGCCATTAAGCTAGGCATACAGTGCTCAAGTAATGGATCCACCCGGATCCCAAGGTATATCAAAGCCAATTTTAATTAACAATGATTTGTAATTTAGAAGTGAGCACAAAGTAACATCAGCATGTCATAATGACGAAGTCTCACTCTCTTCCTATGCATCAGCATATATCACATAATGACGAAGTCTCACTCTCTTCCTATGCATCAGCATGTCATAAAAGAACAATTCATGCACATTAAGTAAAGGCCAATACATAGCATAAGCAATTTCTTGCAATTTTATTGTGTTGGAAACATAGAGATGCGGAGATGTAGTTCCTCTCTCATAATAATTGCAAGTAGGAGCATCAAGCACATGAATATTATATTCATCAAAATCATCATGTGTAGTGGTAAAACGCAACCCATCAATATAATCCTTAATAAGCGCAAACTTCTCCGTTATAGTGTAGTTGGGAGAATTCAAAAAGATAATAGGGCTATCATGTGTGGGTGCAATAGCAACACTTTCTTTCATAACATAAGGAAATATAGCAAGTTCATCTCCATAAGCAGCATTCATATTGGCATCTTAGCCACAAGCATAGCAAGCATCAATTTCATCAAAAAATGGATATTTCAAACGAATCCAGGGGATCATAGCAAACATCATAGCATTCATCCTTCGGTAAGCACGAAGGGAAATTAAACAATGTATGAGTTAAAGAGTTACTCTCATTAGAAGGTGGGCACGGGTAGCTAATCTGCTCTTCCTCCTTTTGTTCTTCACTCTCCTCGTCATCTTTTTCATCCAATGAGCTCATAGTGTCATCAATTTCTTCTTCCATAGATTCCTGCAAAATATTAGTCTCTTCTTGGACAGCGGAGACTTTCTCAATAAACTCATTAATATCGTCATTATATTCATAATTCTCATAGCAATATTTAAGTATAGCAAAAATTTCAGGTCTGTAAACAGCACCATCATAATTTTCACACTTTTCAAACAAAGATTCAATTTCATAAGCACCCTTAAAAGCAACAAATTCTTCTATTTGTTCCACATCATAGTAATCATATAGACCATTAGCATAAGAAGCCAAGGTTTCATTATCACTAAATTTACATGAAAAGGGAAGGTGTGGAGCCTTCATCCTAGAGCAACAAGTGTAATCATATCTCAAGAATAAATTCCGAGCATACCAATGCAACATATGAATTTGATCCCATAAGAGTTTCCCTTTTTGAGTCAAGCGATAATCCCTAAAGTATTCACATTGATCCAACGTGTCTCCCATTATCAAGTTGAATGGGGTTTTCTTAGGATTATCAAAGTAGTGCATAATATTTTCCACATAACGAGCATCGAGGGTTTTAGGAGGTTCCCCATCTCCATGAGTAGCAAGTACACCTAATTTTTTTGGTATTTCATGTTCCATATCCATAACTAAAGATAGAGACTAACTTAGAACAACAAATAAAATCTACTTAGTGATAAAGCAAACAAGCACACACGAGAATATTCACCCCACGCTATTGCTCCCCGGCAACGGCGCCAGAAAAAGGTCATGATAACCCACAAGTATAGGGGATCAATTGTGGCCTTTCTCGATAAGTAGGAGTGTCGAACCCAACGAGGATCTAAAGGTAGAACAAATATTCCCTCAAGTTCTATCGACCATCGATACAACTCTACGCACGCTTAACGTTCGCTTTACCTAGAACAAGTATGAAACTAGAAGTACTTTGTAGGTGTAAAGGGATAGGTTTGCAAGATAATAAAGAACACGGAAATAAAAGATAAGGGTTGTTTAGATGAATAAACAACTAAGTTAGTTTTAGTAGAGAGTTTTTTGTCACAAGAAAGTTATTTGTCCCTAGGCAATCGATAACTAGACCGGTAATCATTGTTGCAATTTTATATGAAGGAGAGGCATAAGCTAACATACTTTCTCTACTTGGATTATATGCACTTATGATTGGAACTCTAGCAAGCATCCGCAACTACTAAAGATCATTAAGGTAAAACCCAACCATAGCATTGAAGTATCAAGTCCTCTTTACTCCCATACGCAAACAACCTACTTACTCGGGTTTGTGCTTCTGTCACTCACGCCACCCACCATAAGCGAATCATGATCATATTGCAAACCCTACAGAGGGGATCCCTCACGCTTGCGCGACACAGAGAGCACCATAGGACAGCACCAATAATAAAACATGCAACTCAAACCAATCACTATCATCAATCAACCCATAGGACAAAACGGATCTACTGAAACATCATAGGATAGCCATACATCATTGGGAAATAATATATAGCTTGAGCACCATGTTTAAGTAGAGATTAAAGTGGGGAGAAGAGGTGTTACACCGCTGCATAGAGGGGGAGAGAATTGGTGATGACGGCGGCAAAGTTGTTGGTGTAGATCGTTGTCACGATTATGGCCCCGACGGCATTCCGGCGCCACCGGGAGAGAGGGGGAGAGAGCCCCCCTCCTTCTCCTTCTTCCTTAGCCTCCCCCCTATATGGGAGGAGGGTTTCCCCTCTGGTCCTTGGCCTCCACGGCAGCGTAGGGACCAGAGCCCCTCCGAGATTGGATCTCTCTCTCTCTGTTTCCTTCTGTTTCTGCGCTCCTAGATTCTGGCCTTTCACCGTTTCTTAAATTCCCGGAGATCCGTAACTTTGATTGGGCTGAAATTTTAACACAATTTTTATCCGGATATTAGATTTCTTGCGGCCGAAGAAGGGCACCAACCACCTTACAGGGTGGCCACAAGCCTCCTGGCCGTGCCCTGGGGAGGGGGCGCGCCTCCAGGGCTTGTGGGCCCCTCGGGCTTCGTCTCGCATTGATTCCAATTCCCAAAAATCACATATATTCCAAAAAAAAATCTCCGTAAGTTTTTATCACGTTTGGACTTCGTTTGCTATGGATATTCTGTGAAACAAAAAATATGCAACAAACAGGAACTGGCACTGGGCACTGGATCAATATGTTAGTCCCAAAAATAGTATAAAAAGTTGCCAAAAGTATATGAAAGTTGTAGAATATTGGCATGAAACAATGAAAAATTATAGAAACGACAGAGACGTATCAATGACATGCATTGGCATTTTCTTAGGTAAATCTTTGGTCAAAATTTTACATTGAATATGAGGTAGTACATAAGTGGACTATAACGGCCCTCCACTATGTAGGCCAAAACACGTGCCAAATTCACTTTTGATGCATTTGGCATCGATGCCCTCCATTGCTCACCTGGTGCCCCAAAAGAAGTTCAGGGCATCGGAGCACCTACTTGCTCCGGTACCAAATTAACTCAATGAAAAAACACTTGCGTGGGAGAGGGAGAGGACTGAAGCAATAAAAAAACACTTGTTTGGGAGAGGGAGAGGCTGGTGTAGTTGGTTTGATTGATTTGTTTAAACATGTGGGTCTGTGTGCACAGCGGTGCCAACTCTCTCACATTGCTAGAGCGGTGCCAAAATCTTTTGATTTGACATCGATGCATATTATGTGACATACTTTTGAGAAGTATGGCATCGGCCACATAGTGGAAGGCAACAAATGCCCAAGCTCTCCACATGCTCCTAGGTAAATGAGAGGAAATAGAAAGAGAGAGACTGAAAAATTATGACTAGCCTTAGAGCCAACCCTATGGCCAACCCTATTGTATGAGCGAATGATATTGGTACCTCTTGATGACACGGCAATCTTATACAACCAGCTACTCTAATATGTTCACTTCTTTTGCAGATAAAAAAAGACCCGAAAGTGAAAAATGTGATGCACTATAACAATCTCATCGAATCACTTGATCTCCATCTTACAGAAATTGATTTGATCGACTACCGAGGCAGCACATCTGAGATTAAATTGGCCAGGTTCTTCATTCTGGAGGCAAGTGTGCTCAAGGTAATGAGGTTTGGCATTCTCTGGCGCAACAATGAATGGCATGCTGATCACCGCAAGCGTCTAAGCCTAAATGACAAAGGCTCCACAGAAGCTGAATTTGTTTTTGAAACATCAAGTCACAAGAGACTCAAAAATTTATTTGCCCATTAGTGACTTGTCAGGGTGGTGGATTTTAGTTTGTACGATGATGCTGCATCCACCTAAATTAACGAAATTTCTTACGTAAACTTCCTAATAATTCCCTCTTCGTAGGTGCAGCTTACTCCTAGCATTTGTAATATCAGTTTGGAACTTGTAATATTACAACTATCCAGCACGAGGTACTATGTTACGATAAATGTTCGCGTGCATAGGTGCGGCAATGATATACCTATTACTCGAGTACAATATTTACTATTACTCGTGGTACCACACGGGAAATTATGTCGAACACGGCTAGTTGTAAGAAGGCTAGCTCTACAGCCATGATGATAGTGACTGCGCATGGTGAGGCTGACTTTGGTATGCCGAACACACTGCCTACACTCAGGTGTCATCTCCGGCGCAGGGTCTTGTCACTTCACTGTGAGGAGCAGCACGTAATAATTTGACCAACGGGTCGTACAGTACTACTACATTGGTAGTACTACTAGTACTACCACCGTCTGGATTTAGTAGTACTACCACCTCCGTCTGGATTTAGTATTTGGCTAGCAATATCTAGTAATGCATGTCACAAAAAATATACTACTCCCTCCATAAATAAATACATGGAGTATTGTTTTATTCGGTTTTGTATGTAGTTTCCAATGATATTATACAATCTCCCTTCCGGTAGATGGCTCAAGTCTGAAATCTCATCAGTCAGACTACTATTGTACTCCCTCCGTACTGGTGCATTAGTCACGTTACGAAAACCAAATAATCCCAAAGCTTTTAGGCGCGGTGCAATAACTACCCACCTCGTTCCCTGTTTTTTGCCACGAAAAAAGAAATCAGCCAATAGGAGACGTGGGGTGCGTATGCATTCAATGACTTGAGACTACTTAGCACAGCATGTACTACCTCTATCCTGGTTTATTGGTCCTCTTAGTATATTGTGCCAAATTTTGACAATAGATTCAATTAAGAAAATAATAATGCATGTAACAAAAAATATACCATTGGATTCGTATTTGAATATAGTTTCCAATGATATTATTTTTGGTTACATGCATTAACATTTTATTAGTTAAATCTAAGGTCAAAGTTTGGCACAAAATGCGAATGGGACCAATAAACCAGAACGGAGGTAGTAGTGCTCAATTCTCTGCATGCAATGGCATTAATTACAAAATAAACATCAGGTTATCTCATTTTTTCCCCAACTTGGTCTCGGTGAGATGACTATACTACACTGGTACGGAGGGGGTAAGGGCCGAGGAGTAGATGGCCAACACACACGTGAATGCAACGCAATCTGCACTTCTCATATAAAGGCTCCCCGCCAGTACAATCTACAAAATCCTACGCACCTACGCACCCTAACCAAGGGCAAGAGTGATCACTCCAATCGCAAGATCAGTTGACTAGAAGCTAGACCCATGGAGGCGATGAGCGCGAGCATGAGTAGGCTGTGCCAGATGGTCCACGACACCGGCCTGCGGCCCGGTACCGAGGAACATCTCCAGGTCATGCTTGAGGCTGCTAGGGTGAGAGGCCTCTTGGACGACAGCTTCATCTCCTTGTTCGACGAGGTCCTCGTCGGCTTCCTCGACAAGTTCACCGTTGTCAAGAAGCTCGCAGACGACCTTGACGTACGCCTCGAGCCCACGTGCCCAGGCTCTGCGATGCCCGCCACCCTCAATGGCCTCTATGGTGACAACCTCTTCGACGCACTTGTGGCCCTTTGACTACCCGCCGTCACGCCGAACAATGTCCACCTCGAGGTCGCGCTCGCCGCGCAGCGCCTGGCGCAGCAAGACACCATCGACATAATCACCCACGTCTATGAGCAAATCGTCCACAAGGACTACTACGTGCTAGAGGAGGACGATAGGACGCTGGCCTTCTTGGATCGCAGGGCAACCTTGGACGGCATTGTTCAGAAGCACGTTGAGCTCGCCGCCAACGCCGCTGCTCCTCACACGTCGGTTGGTGACCCGGCACACTAGGGCGAGAGCATGTTGTTGATGGATCTGTATGCATCTTTATTTTTGTGTCAATCTCATGTAGACTGTAATTTTCTTACCTTATGCATCAACTTCATAACTTTTGTACGTACCATGCATGAACCGCGCCACAACCAAACTTCTTATATATTAATATTGACATCTAATGGGAATGTTTAGGTCCCATGCAAGAAATGGGAATGGATTTCAAACTTCTGGGCGTGGTGGTTCAATTTGCGAAGGCGCACACATAAATAACCAAAACAAAGTCATTTTGGCATTGAGGGAGTCATGGACTAAGGGGTCCTCGGGGCGACGGCCCATTGTACATGGGCCGGACTGGTGGAGCCGTATGGTGACCGGAGATCTATGAAGCCACGGTGTGCCCTCCAAGTCAAGGATGAACGAGATCTCTTTCCCTCTTGTTGTAATCTATCTCCGGTGACCCTAACCCTATCGGTGTCTATATAAACCGAGGATTGTAGTCATTAGGGTTAGAGCTACATTCATCACCTCATCACCTTAGGGTTTAGCTCATACGGATCTCGAGGTAGATCTACTCTGTAAACCACATCATACATCCAATATAATCAAGCAGGACATAGGGTATTACCTCTTCGAGAGGGCCTGAACCTGGGTAAACACCATGTTCATCATCCCTTGTTCCCCATCGATCCTAGATCCACAGCTCGGGACCCCCTACCCCGAGGTCTGCCGGTTTTGACACCGACATTGGTGCTTTCATTGAGAGTTCCGCTGTGGGGTCGCCAGAAGGATCGATGGCTCGCCTGACCATAGGAGAAGGCATCGGATCCGGGGACTTCTTCGTCCCTAGGGAACTCTTCGCGTTTGGCAGCATCGTGCTGCACGCCGGGCCAACTGGTCATCTGAGTCAGATCGACGCCTTCGCCCCCGGACACCGAATTCGATTCGGTGGTCTGGAATTTGTTGCGGACACACGGGGCGATCTGGTTTTCACCGGATTCACTTCCCCCTCCCGCACATTCGACATGCCCGCTCTAGAGTCCCTTTCCGATCCGGTCTGTGGATCGGCCTCAACAGCTTCGAGCCAGGAGAGCTCCGCTTCGAGTGGGGGCCAGACTCTGCCTCCGTCTGGACACATCATGACTGCGGAAGACCTATCCTCAACCTTCGAGGTAGTCAGGAGGCAAAGGCCAAGAGTCAATCTCGGCCGAACCTTCCTTTCACAACACTCGCCTGGCCTTGAGCCCTTACCACAAAGAGGCAGCCAACAGCCAGGGGTCACCCCCAGCCCAAGGTAGCTTGATCTCGAACACCGATGGGGAAACCACAAGCAAGGACCAAAGCCCGTCCCTAACCTACAGTGACGGCCCGGACCCCTTCAAGGATCCAGCTCCGCATACCGAGATCAGCACGGCCAGCGGAAACCAAGGACCGGCCGGGGCATTGATCGCCCCTCACTCCGTCACGCCGGAATCTGGCTCAGAACCCTCGAGTTCGGTGACCCTCGCAATGATAAACGAGGCACTGGACCGAATTCAGAACATGACCATCCAGAAGGATCTGCCCTCCGTCTTCAATCATCAACCCTTCGAGGCGTACCATAGGGAATTTTGCGTCCCACCCACCACCCACTTGGTAGCCACTATCGATGACTTAACCGATATGCTAGACTATAATTCGGAAGATGCCGAATACATGGAGGAGGATGGGGCAGCCATGGCCAGTACCGATGTTGCCCCCCCCCCATCACCGGCTGCTGGTCGGCCACGTCCACCTATGATATTTACATGGTGGACACCCCGAAGGACGGCGACGACACTCCTAATCAGGACCAAGGCAAGCCCGCGGACGAGCCGCCCAAACGTCGAAGACAACACCGTCGATCAAAGCCATGCCATAGCCATGCAAGCAACATGGACTCTGCAGAAAATGGCACCGAGAATAATACGGATTACCCCGCCACAGCCAACGAGCATCATCTGGATGACCCTGCGGCGCAGGAGTACTCGCTCAATTCAGAAAACCCCGACGACTCCGAGGATAGCAACTACCTCCCACTCTCTAAAGAGGAGGCCAGTCTTGGGGAGGATGATTTCATCGTCCCCGAAGACCCTCTGGAGCAGGAATGGTTCAAGGGGAGGCTTTTAGCCACCGCCCACAGCCTAAAGAAACAAAAGCGCAAAATCAAAGCTGAACAGGACACCCTCAACGACCGATGGGCTAAAGTCCTAGCTGCCGAAGAGGGGTATGGCCGCGAACAGCCAACCAGGAGTTATCCCAAGCGAAGGCTATTGCCCCAGTTCGACGACGAGGCCTTAGAGACAACACGCCCGACATATACAAACGCCGAACAGCCGGACCGCCCCCCTAGAGGGCCGGACAGGGAAGCTGACAAGGCCGAACACCCAGCCACCCCACCTCGCCGTCATGGTAAGGATCAAGTGTGGCCCACTTATGAGTACGACCTCCGCCATGACCTAGACGCTCGAGGAGGCCGTACCAGGTCCATCTACAGACCCAGAGAAGACCCGCCCGCTTACCGGGATGGATACTACGATCGGCTAAACCGAAACGATAGAATCCGGGAGCAGCAGCAGATTCGGAGGGCCGAAGACCTCCGACGCGATGTAGCCCGAGTTCGGGGCGCCGCACACCCCTTGTGCTTCACAGAGAAGGTAATGCAAGACCAATTCCCGAAAGCCTTCAAGCCTGTGAACATCGAATCATATGACAGAACCACAGATCCAGCCGTATGGATAGAGGATTTCCTCCTCCATATCCACATGGCACGAGGAGATGACCTCCACACCATTAAATATCTGCCGCTAAAGCTTAAAGGTCCAGCTCGACACTGGTTGAACAGCCTTCCCGAAGACTCTATAGGCTGCTGGGAAGAGCTCGAGGATGCTTTTCGAGCAAACTTTCAGGGCACCTATGTCCGGCCTTCGGATGCTGACTACCTTAATCGCATCACACAACAACCCGGAGAATCTGCCCGACAATTTTGGAATCGATTCCTGACCAAGAAAAACTAGATCATTGACTGTCCGGATGCCGAAGCCTTGGCTGCCTTCAAGCATAGTGTCAAGGATGAATGGCTTGTACGGCAGCTCGGCCAGGACAAACCAAGAACTATGGCAGCCCTTACTTCCCTCATGACCCGCTTTTGCGCGGGCGAAGACAGTTGGCTTGCTCACAAGAACACCAACCCAGACACACCCGGTACCTCCGAGGTTCGGGACGGAAATGGAAAGCCCCGACGCAGCAAGAATAAATGTCGCCACAATGACGGCGAGGGCGAGGATACGGCAGTAAACGCCGGATTTGAAAACCAAAAGTCCGAACCCCGAAAGAAAGCCCCTAAAGGCAACAATGACGGCCCATCCAGACTAGACACAATTCTGGACAGGCCTTGTCAGATCCACGGCACAATAGAGAAGCCCTCCAACCACTCCAACCGAAATTGTTGGGTGATCAAACAGGCTGGCAAACTCATAGCCGAAGACTCGGGCAAAAGCCCATGAAGCGAGGACGACGACGAGCCCCGCAGGCCGAATAATGGAGGCCAGAAACCCTTCCCTTCCAAGATCAAGACGGTAAACATGATTTACGCAACCCATATACCGAAGAAGGAGAGGAAACAAGCACTACGAGACGTATACTCCGTCGAGCCAGTAGCGCCGAAGTTCAACCCATGGTCAGCTTGCCCGATCATGTTCGATCGTAGGGACCATCCCACCAGCATACGTCATGGAGGGTCCGCAGCCTTAGTGCTAGACCCCATCATCGATGGATTCCACCTCATTAGAGTCCTAATGGACGGAGGTAGCAGCCTCAATCTGATATATGAAGACACAGTGAGGAAAATGGGGATCGACCTATCAAGGATTAAACCCAGTAACACCACCTTTAAGGGGGTCATTCCGGGAGTGGAGGCCCGCTACACGGGCACCGTGACGCTTGAAGTAGTGTTCGGATCTCCAGATAACTTCCGAAGAGAGGACTTGATCTTCGATATTGCACCTTTTCGCAGTGGATATCACGCCCTCCTCGGTCGAACAGCGTTCACCAAATTCAATGTTGTTCCACATTACGCGTACCTCAAGTTGAAAATGCCTGGTCCCTCGGGCGTCATAACTATCAACGGAAACACAGAACGCTCACTTCGAACCGAAGAGCACACTGCGGCCCTAGCAGTCGAAGACCACACCGGCCCATATAGGCCCGGGTGCCGATCCGCCGTGAAGGCCAACGACAATAGTAAACGGGTTCGAACCCGTTCGCCGTCATGGGAACCCGCATGCGTTCGCCGCAAATAGGGATACGCGCCCCACGGCACGCCCACATTCTTCATGCTCCATGTGCCTCGTCAGCACAACTTCGCACTCAAAATATCATGGGCAGCCGTGAGGCATACATTAATCTGAAGTACATGTTCGGTTAAACCGAACTTCGGAATTACCTCATCTTCGGATGACTTGGGGACCAATTCCGGATACCCCCAAGCATAAAGTGCCATCGGCAGGGTCCTCGCCCATCAAGGTCTCATCGAAGGTCCCAACCCCCACCTATCAGAAGCAAAGGCGCAGACATGCAGCAGGGCACAGTGAAGGCTTCAACTCACGCATCAAGGCCCTGCATCAGCCTTTACTCTGTAAAACTTTCTTTCTATTTTTTCTTACAAGTACTACCTTTGCAGTTCGAATTGTACGGATAGACGTCCCGAGCTTACGAGAAGTAATAAAAATACCCTTTATGGTGTTCGGATATCCGCATTCTGCGACTTGTCTATCCCTTTTCCGATTCTCTCCTCGCTCTTCGAACAGCCCGACATGAAAATATTAAACAGTCAAAGAGTTTGATTTATATATCAGCTCAATATCTCCAGGTCCGGCACCGCTTTCTGTTAGGTGTCCGGCGTCTCGGATATTGCACTATATGCATCTGTTCCAAACTATGTCTTGGGTCAATAGTTGGGTTGCCCGGCTCCTGTGCTTGCCTCTTATGTTCTGCACTTTCGGCTAAGAGGGCAAAGGGAGAACCCCTGCGATTGTACTTCTGGTTTGCCCGGTCAAGTACCTCAAGAGGAAAAAGCCAAAAACTAACTGTCATAGTAAGTGCAAACGGGTCCGTGATTCGATGATGAGGTTCGACTCTAAAAATCATTGGCGATTTCGCCGTGTCACACGAAGGGTTCGTCTTAACACAAACCGTGTGATCGGAAGGGGTAGGTTTTGATCCCCAAGTACATCACAATACACCGGGGGCTAGTCCCTAGTCCCCACCATCATGCTCCTAAGGCTAAGTGAAAGCAGTAAAACCGAATAGTCTGATCACCTGGTTTCGCTCCCGCACTACCGCCTCCGAGCACCAAGATGTTGGCTAAGGGTAACAGTGCAGAGACGAAACACCCCTCGTGATATTCACTTGGGGGCTTAAGCCGACGACTGGTAGCTTTCAGAATAAACATATGGCCACACAGGAGTCAAAATTTAATCATTACAATATCAAATAAGTCTGTCGGGCACATAATAAAGCATAAGTCCCACTTGATACAAACTTAATACAACTACTCAAACATTACAACTTTCGAACACTGGCCCTCTATCGCCCGCGCTTTGGTTATCACCTGCGCGAAGTACTGCTCGGGGCGGCGATGCTCCTTCCCCTTGGGCTGAGGACCAGTGGCCATCTCTATTGGATTAATCCTCGGCCAATGCACCATGGTCTTCGCAAACGTGAGCCTCGCCCCCTCAAGGCACGCTGACCGCTTTACGGCATCAATCCAGAGCAGCGCCTCCTGCAGCTTCTACACAAGGCCGAAGTAGGTGTCCGGAATGGGCTCGGCTAGCCACAGGCTGACACATAGGTCCTTCACAGCCAGCTCTGACATCCGATGCATCTCCATCAACTGCTTCATTTGATCGCTTAGAGGGGGGGCGCTCGGAGTCCGGAAACTGTGACCAGAAGAGCCGTTGCGTGGAGTCCTCCTCCAGGGTGGCATAGTGCCTCGCCACAGCCGCTGCATTCTTTGGAAGTTCGGCGAAGATGCCTACGGAGTGCCAGACCCACGTCAGCAGGGCGAACATGTTGCCTCTGAACACACTCTGCAGTAAGTATTTCTTACCATTTCTTAGCGGAGCTCCTCCCGGACACCTCGCGCGTCACTCCTCACCTCCTGAAGCTCCTTCCCCGCCTTGGATAGCCAGGAGGATTGCTCCTCCTGCCCCTTCTCAAGGGCCTCTATCGGCATTCTGGGAACGGGGGTACCCAGACTTGCCTGCCTGCGACCCACGGCGTGGCTCCATCGACGGCCTGGTACGGCCCAGCTTCAGCAACAACAACTCAAGACCCTCGCGAGGGGCCAAGCCTCATGAGGCGGACGACACCAAGACCTCCACGAGGAGCGGCCTCCTCAGGCTGGCTCCCGAGGAGCGGAGATCCCTATGCAAGCCTCACCTCATGAGGTCCGGATGACATGAGCCATGACGACCAAGGCCAGGCGGGCGCCAGCGGGCGCAGTGTACCAGTTTCCTCTTCGGTGCTAAAGAGGCAAGCGCAGGCGCGGAGTCCCGAGGAATCAGCCAAAGGTTTCCATTCCCGTGCAACAAGACCAAGACCGCCAGAGGTCATCACCGAGCCCACCACGGCGTCACAACCAGAGGCTTTCGTAGGCGAAGACTACTTTTGTCAGGATAGCATGTACTAGTTGTCTCCCTTCGAATTTGGCCGCTGTGGGATCCCTTCCCGCCTTTCATTTGGGAAGAGGGCCAAGGCCACTATAAATAGGACTTAGCCACCACCGTAGAGGGGGGGACATCACAAGTTCAGGGGACGGATCATTCAGATCGCCCTCACCCCACCAGCTCGCTCGAGCTCAAGAACACCTCTCCTCCTGAGGCTGTTCACCACTGTACTAGTTCATCCTCAGCCCCTCGAGGCCAATCCACCACAAAGCAGGAGTAGGGTTTTACACCGCAAGGTGGCCCGAACCTGGGTAAACTGCTATGTCTCTTTTCCTTATAGTTCGTCGAGCTAGGCTTTGAGATTAGCTAGTAGGCAGACTGTGGAGGACGAGTTCTTCGCACGCACCCCAGAGTTCGAACCTCTCAAGGGTTTGCGAAACCTGAAATCCGACATTTGGCGTGCCAGGTAGGGGTGCGTCGAAGCTTCGCCTCTCTGTCCGCCGCACTCCGCCCTCGCCGTTCAGCTCTCATGGCGGGTGCCTCTTCTTCGAATGGATCGACGGGCGCGCACAGAGGCACCGTGGGTCTCCGGGCCTTCACCCCTGCCTTACGGCGAGTGTAGTGGTCGCCCAAGTTTAGGCCGGAGATGCTGCCTCGCTACGACAGTGCGGTAGACCCGGTGGGGTTTCTCCAGGCGTATGAGGAGGCGGTCCTGGCGGCCTACGGCGACGACAAGGTCATGGCGAATTGGCTCCCCATGGCCCTCACGGGCGCGCCGCGCGCTTGGCTCCTGGGCCTGCCGGAATCTTTGGTGGCCTCCTGGGAGGAGCTGCGCGGCCTCTTCGTCACGTAATTCGCGGCGCCGGCACCTCACATTGTCGCAGCCATCCTCGGCGGCTCGCAGGCGCCGCCCTCGGATCGCCACATCAAGCAGTTCTTTCGCCAAGCGGGCGACGCCCACGTGCAGCGGGCGGCGCCGCCGGGTTGGGCGGCGCCCAAGGCCGACCTCACCTTCGACTCTGGTGACCATCCCGCGGTCACGGCCTGCTCCGGCGCTCTCCCGATGCTCTGCACCCCCACCATTTGCAACGTGGCGGTCACCAAGACCCTCATCGATGGAGGAGCCGGCCTCAATGTGCTCTCGGTGGAAGCATTCGGCTTGCTTCATGTGCCCCATGGCCGGCTCCGCCCCATGAAGCCCTTTTCTGGAGTCGTCAATGGCTCCACCAACCCCATCGGGCAGATCCGCCTCCCCATCACCTTTGGCACCCGCGACAACTACCTCACCGAGCTTATCAACTTCGACATCGCCCGCATCAGCCTCCCGTACAACGCCATCCTCGGGTACCCGGCCCTGGCCAAGTTCATGGCAGCGACTCACCCTGCCTACAACCTCATGAAGATGCCGGGAAGCAGCGGCATGCTCACCGTGGCAGGAGACACCAAGGACGTGATGTTGGCCCTCAAGCTCGCCTTCAGGGCCACGGCGGCCGCACGGCCGAATGAGGAAGGGGCCCCAGAGGCTCCGGGGGCTGCGCCAGCGAAGAAGAAGCAGCTGTTCTCTCAAGATCTGGCCGAGACAAAGCAGGTGCCGGTCGATGAAGACGGGGCGTCGAGTGCCACCTTCACCATAGGTGCCAGCCTCCCTCTAGATCAAGAAAAGGCGTTGGTTGACTTCTTACGCGCGAACAATGAAGTGTTCGCATGGGAGCCCAAGGATCTGGTTGGGATCCCGAGGGGAATAATCGAGCATCACCTGAGGGTGTGCCCTAACGCACGACCGGTGAAGCAGAAGGCGCGGCGGCAGTCCACAGAGAAGCAGTCGTTCATCGTCCAAGAGACCCGCAAGCTGCAAGAGGCTGGTGTCATTCGGGAGGTGCAGTACCCAGAATGGTTGGCGAACCCAGTCATCGTCCCCAAGAAGGGCGGAAAGGAGCGTATGTGCGTCGACTTCACTAACCTCAACAAGGCTTGCCCTCAAGACCCCTTTCCGCTTTCGCGTATCGATCAGATCGTCGACTCCACCGCTGAGTGCGACCTGCTGTGCTTCCTGGACGCCTTCTCGGGCTATCACCAAATCAAGATGGCGGTGCAAGATGTTGAGAAGACGGCTTTCTTGACCCCATGCGGGGTGTATTGCTACACCTGCATGCCGTTTGGGCTGCATAACACCGGAGCAACCTTCCAGCGGCTAATGCACATCGCTCTGGGCCGGCAGATCGGGAGGAACATAGAGGCATACGTCGACGACATAGTGGTGAAGTCTCGGGAGGCAAGAACCCTTATTGAAGACGTGGAAGAAACATTTGCTAGCCTACGCAAGGTGGATCTGCGACTCAACCCGGAGAAATGTGTGTTCGGCGTCCCATCCGGCAAGCTACTGGGTTTCTTGGTATCGCACAGAGGGATTCAGGCTAACCCAGAGAAAGTCAAGGCCATAGAGAGGATGAGCCCGCCGCAAACCCTTAAGGAGATGCAGAAGCTTGCAGGTTGCATGACCTCGCTGGGGCGTTTCATCTCCAAGTTGGGAGAACGCGCCCTCCCGTTCTTCAAGCTGATGATAAGGAAAGGACCATTCGAGTGGACTCCGGAGGCTGACGCAGCCTTCCGAGACCTCAAGAAGTACCTCACCAGCCCGCCGGTGATGGTGGCGCCACGTCCCCTTGAGCCCCTAGTGCTCTACTTGGCCGTCACGCCTTACTCAGCCAGCGCAGCACTGGTGGCAGTGAGGGAGGAGCGCCTGGTCAAGGGCTCACGACGGGCCGCCCCGTCACCAGATGGGGCGCCGCGGTCTCAAGAAGGCGCCCCTGAGGCTCCGACTCCACCACCGGCCAACAACGCTCCTGAGACCTCAGCCAACCCCCCAGGCAGTGGATCTCCTGAGGACGATACTCCTGAGGGCATGACAGCCATGGCGGATGATAAGGCTCCTGAGGACCCGCAGACTCAGGAGTTGCAAGACCTCACCAATGCTTCCTCCCTCGTCGAGCACCCGGTATACTTCGTCAGCACGGTGCTGCGAGACGCACGGGTACGCTACCCCATGCCACAGAACCATATAAATTTTAGTAACATGCATTAAAATTTTATCAATTGAATCTATGGTCAAAATTTGACACAAAATAAGAAAGGACCAACAAATCAGGACAGAGTCTTTGAGTAGACGGGAGGCATGCGAGCAGACCGATGCGCAGGCTCACCTCAGACGGTCGTTCCGGCCCGCCCCTAAACGCAAAGTGGCTAGGCATATCACTTACATATGGGACCGCATGTAAGGAAAAGCGATGATGGCCAAAATTGGCAAAACACCCCCGCTTATCACGCGTGAAAAGCCCAATGTTATCGTTTTGAATCGTTATTTCTATTTTTGAGGGAAAATCATTATTTCTATCTATCGATCAAGCCAGGAGCAGAACCCAAATGTTACAACTTACTAGTAGTACAAGTTCAAAAGGAAAAGCCTGCCATGTTCACGTCGCACCCCCACACGGTTGGTCCGGCACGCCGCTCAAGGGGGGAACGAGTGTTGTCTCGCATCTTCACTTACAAGTGGGACCGCAGTTGAGGAAACCGACTATCGGCAAACCCCCACCCCGCCCGCCGCGCGATGGCTGAGTTTAGAGAAACGAGGAGGAAGAAGGGATAGTTGTAGCACGGACTCCAAGAAATATGGTGTCAGATGGGAGTCGTGCTGGTGGCGTGTCCCATACTCGTGGATGTGAATGCTTGTTCTAGCCCATGCCACCCTACTATATATCGAGGATTCCAGGTGCTGGTCACGTACAACGAACACATTATCATATGGCCCACCAAACACTGTGGCCAAATTTCATGCAGTCTGTGCTAGGCTAGAAAGTGTTCTTTGAGAGGGTAGATGGCTGGTCTCATGTTTAAAACTTGTCGTATTACGTATACGTAGACGTAGAGATAGTGCAGCAGTTTCGAAAGTTTGAATCCAAACATCATAATGCAATTTCTACCGTTGATTGGACTCATCCGACGACCTAGGATGATGGGATTCGCAGCTATACATTACAAACACCCGCCCGCCGCGCGAAGCATGTGAAGCTAACTAGTAGTACTATTGTTGATTGGACTCATCTGATAACCTATTGCAATGCACGTACAATTATGTATTCGGGAAAGAAAATTGCCACGTCGCAGCACCCACTCTGAGAAGCAACTCGAAAGCCATTCATATATTTAGTAAGTTTGTCACGGGCATATCATTTAGTATTACATACAACAAGTCATAAACGTACAACAACGACGAGGATACATTATACTAAAGTTTTTATCACACAACAAATAACAAAGCGATGAAATAAACTTCAGGTCAACCAATCCTTGGCGTTAGAAACGCTTGCTTTGAACCATAAGTGATTCTCTGGGCAAGGCCAGCTATTGTCAATATCGAGACCAACGCAAGACTCGTCATCCAGGCTGAAGCGGCCTATATCAGGACACATATTGTGATAGCCAGGGTAGGGAACCATAGAAATGTCCGAGGTATAGATACAGTTGCTTCTCATAAATGGTAGTAATGTTGTGCCAACAGCAGCTGGATCACCTTTCACCATCATTGGATAGTTTAGTCCAAGGAAGAGCGAGTTTTCTCCAAGAATATCAATATTGAACCAGGCAGAAGGTGCTGGCGCTAGCACACTAGTATCCATCCCGAATACCTGCAACGGATGTTGGAATAGGTCCGGAGAGTGCGACCATGGGAGACAACACCTGCTTCCTCTGTAACATCAGCAGTGCCCTGTATACAAACAAGAAGAGGTGATCCATCGGAATAAGTTGCTAGGCGCCACTTAGTATGTAGGTCCTGCTCGTCTTCATGCTCGTGATCATCACCATCGTCATCCTTCCCTTGGTTATAAAATTTTCCAAGTATTGGTGGGGGAATGTTGACAGGACCTTGGAAAACACAAGAAGGTTAGTTAGTGTACGGGGATACTAAACTCACATGCATGGTGAATGAAACAATTATAATTACAGTGGAAGACAAACATACTGAAACAATAAGGATCCCATGCGAAAACAGTGACACCAGTGGTGGAAACAAACACAAGACCTTCATATTGAATTGCATCACAGTACACATCCGTGTACAGAAACTAATTTTTGAGCAATATCCATCGAGTCGAAGGACTAAGGACGGCAACAAGCTTGTCAAAGATAGCGACAACACAAGCGTTCCTATAATCCTAAGAGCGATTGAGAACTCGACAAATTGCTATCTTCTGTAGACGACAGTCACCATGATTGTATTTGAACGTACATAGATCATCTGTGTGCTCAACCTCAGGGCAGTCTGAGATTTTTGGAAGTGGAACCCGGTGACGAGTGTACACATTCACAAGTTCCCACTCGCAGTTGTACCCAATATAAACAACCCAATCTCCGTTTGCGCATTGTAACACCCCCAGTGGTTAGCTACAGTAATCCCCTTTTGATAATGCCATGTCATCATGATCAATAGTGCTTAAACATCATTTGGATCATATCCCTTTTCAATTCAAATTCAAATGGAAATTCAAACTAAAAGTGAAAATAAAAGCTGTTCAAATTTGAAAACTAAAATGTTCATAATGTTGTAAATATTCCTAGAGCAATTATAAAAGTAACAGCAACATTAATCAAATTAACTAAATAACTCAAGCAACAAGAACACGGAAATATTTAATCCATTTAACATTAAATAAAATGCAAATGAAATCACCTGGGCTCCAAACCATTTTCTGACAGTGCTAAATATTGCACTATATTTATTGGACAAAATTACCTATTTTACAAAACTATATTTGAGGCCACACTTTTTGCAAAAGAGAGGAAAGAAAGAAAAACAGAAAAGAAAAGAAGAAAAGGAAAAGGGCCCGCAGCGGCTGGGCCTTAGTCAACCAGCAGGCCAAGCCCACCCCGCCTGTCCTCTCCCTCACCCTACTCACCTTGTCGCGCTGTCGCCCACACCGCCCCGGCGCACGCTGGCCCCCCTCTCCCGCTGCTCGACAGCGACGCCCGCGCCCGCGCCGTGGATATGGGCCACCCCCTGGCTCCCCCTGGCCGCACTCCTTTCTCTCTCTCTCTCTCTCTCTCTCTCTCGCCCGTGCCCCCTCCTCAGATCCCCTTCACCCGACCGCTTCTGTGGTCACCGGCGTGCACCACTGCGGTGACTGACACTCCCGCGCCCTCCTGTCGAGTCCACGAGCCCCTCCGTCGTCTGCTTCGTCGACCTCGACCATCGGTTCGAGCCCAGCGCCCGTGCAACAATGAGGAGGTCGTCTTCTTCCACCTCGGGCATCGCGGCCCTCGCCGTCGAAATCTGGCCACCTCGAGCCCGCGTTGCTCCCCTACAGGCTCCTGGTGAGCCTCCCGTCCCTTCCCCTCTCTCTACGCCGCCCCGTTCGCGTCGTAGGCACCGTTCCCAACGTTGTCGAGCCAGTCGCCGCGTTGGCATCGCCGCCACAGCCACCGCGGTTCACGCTAGCGTCAGAGCACGGCGACGTGCTCCTGGGGTTCCCAGGAGCCCAACGCACGCATGCACACAGCCCCCCGACGCCTCTAGCGATGTTTCCGCCCGGACCCGTACTCCGGCCGCCGCCTAGCTCATCGCCGACGCCAATTCCGGCCACTCCAGGGCGAAGCACCACCACCACTGGATGCAGCTCTTCGCGCCGGTCCCGTAGCACCTCTCCGCGCGTCGATCCGTGGACGGACGGCCGATTCCAACGCTCGCCGGCGCGCTCCGCCGCGGGAGAGGCCCGCCGGAGTCCTCTCCGGCGCCACGCCGATGTGGCTGGCCTAGCCCGCGCCCTGGGACACTGACCAGTGGGCCACCTGGCCCCAGTTGACCAGTTGACCTGGTCAACTGTGCTGACTGGGCCGGCCCAGCCGCTGACAATGGGGCCCACCGCCCCCTAATTATCAGAATTAATTAAAACTAATTAAATTAACCTAATCTAACACTGACAGGTGGGCCCAGAAGCTTAATTAACTAAAATTAGTTTAAATCTAAACTCTGTTAGCCCCTGTGTATGACATGTGGGCCCCACATGTCAGGTTTGACCTAGCCAGCCGATTGTTGACCGTTGATGTCATCATGACCTCATGTTGATGTCACCAGGCACTGTTCTAGATAATGTTGATTTTATTAAGTAAAATAAACTCCAGAAATTGATTAAATCTTTAAAAATTAATATAAAATAAACCGTAACTCAGATGAAAATACTTTGTACATGAAAGTTGCTCAGAACGACGAGACGAATCCGAATACGCGGTCCGTTCGTCCGCCACACGTCCCTAGCATAGCAAACATGCAACCGTCCCCCTCCGTTTCATCTATCCGAAAATGCCAAACTTCGGGAAAACATTCTCGGATGTTTTCCCTCTTCACCTATATCGTGTAGCACCGCGTCGGAACACCCCTAGCTCTGCGTATTGTCATGTCATGCTCTTGTTTGCTTTATATTTACTGTTTCTTCCCCCTCTTCTCTCCGGTACACCCCAAGACCGCTGCTGATGCCGCTATGATCGACTACATCACCGACGACTCTTCTTCCTTTTCAGCAGAGCTTCCAGGCAAGCAGCCCCCCTTTGAGCATGCCTTTATCGTCTATTATCTTCTCCCTTGTGCTTGCATTAGAATTGCTGCTGCTACTGTTTATCCTATTCTGATGCATAGCCTATTTATTGTAACCTACTTTTGATACCTTACCTGCTTATCCTAAACTTCTTAGTATAGGCTGGATAGAGACCCCAGTGACCCCACTTGTCCCGGTTTCCCCGCTGGATCATCGAAAGACTCGACGACCAGGCCCCAGCACCGCACATCACACCCCCTTAGTTGTACGACACTACTGGGTTACTATCGAGTGCCGAGGGTGATACCTCGTATAGCACTCCTGATGTTAACTCTGTAGAGTAGCTATTTGGTCATGGTCATCGAGGGTGATTCCTCCTTCTCCACTCCCGATAACGACGCTGTCGTGCAACACCTCAAGTGTGAACCCATCGAGGGTGATTCCTCTGAGTTCACCTTGACGGATACATCGAGTAGGAATCCAACAAGGGTGATACCTCGGATTCCTCAGATGTTATTGACACACGGATACTTGGACTTTACAACTATTACTTGGAAAGGCGGGTCGACCCTGAGGGGTACCCGCGTGAACCTAAGTGGCGAGTGACGTGGAGACGGGTTGCCCTGGAGGATGCCCGAGATATATATACGAGGTGTGGTCGGGCATTCTTAGCCCTTGCCGCAAGTCCTCGAGATGGGGTGACGGGGTCACATCGATCGTGAGTCTCTGCTCGTTACCGCACCCCCAATGTACTAACGATTTGGATATTTGATCCGAGTGGGCCTCTGGCCCGATAGCACTAACCATCACGTGGGATCAGTTATGGGCACTCTGCATCGTAGCATCAGCCGAAAGCTCTGTCAGACGTCCAGTTCAGCAATGCGGCATGGAGTGATTGGCGCCATTCACGAAAGAGGTGGTGCTTGGATCTGAGCCATGTGCGCAACAACCCGGAGGGCGAGGGGCGATGGCCCAAGACCCCCGAGCGCTTAGGATGTAGACCGGCGGGGAGCTCTCTGCTAAGCTCTAGGTAGGGTTGCGGTGTGTCGTTTGGCCAAGGCCGGGCATGACCCAGAAAGTGTGTCCGGCCGGAGTTAAGCGAGCGTGGTGGGTAAGTTGGGCACCCCTACAGGGAAGAACTAATCTATGCATAGCCGGATCATCGGTAACGGACGCTCGGAGTTGTATCCCGATCGATACAACTAGAACTGGATACTTGTGATGAGAAATGGAAAGAATGGCTCTGGGATTGCTTTCTCGCAGGGAGTCGAGAAAGGATCTCTGGGTGAGGTTGAGACTTAATGATACTACTACTCTATGTTGTACTAACCTACACTCTTCTAATGCTGCAAGACCGTTGAAGATGCTAGTCTTCGATAGGACTAGGCTTTCCCCTTTATTCTGGCATTTCTGCAGCCCAGTCCACATATACAGCCTTCCTTTGATAATGTTGCATATGTAGTGTAGATCTTTGCTTGTTGAGTACTTCGGATGAGTACTCACGGTTGCTTTGCTTTCTTTTTCCCCATATATCCTTTTGATGCAAGCAGATGACGGAGCCCCTAAGACAGCTGCTCCTGCCGACAACCACTACTACTACAACGAGGGTGGCTACTACTACGAGCTTGCCAACGACCAGAAGTAGGATCGGAGGGTCCCAGGCAGGAGGCCTGCGCCTTTCGATCGTAGCTTTTGTTTTGCCCCGCCTTTCTAAAGGCTTATCTATTTTTGTTTCATATCTATACTCAGATATCTGATGCTTCCGCTGATGCTTGTATGCAAGCTTATGTATTCGAGCCCTCGAGGCCCTGGCTTGTAATATAAAGCTTGTATGACTTTATTTATGTTTTAGAGTTGTGTTGTGATATCTTCAAGTGAGTCCTTAGGCTTGATCGTGTGCATTTGCGTGTATGGTTAGTGCACGATTGACGGGGGGCGTCACACGCATGCCCAGGCCTTACCCGTAAGCGATGGCATCTTAACATCACACGTATCATTATCAAGCGGCATCAACTTGCACAAGGCGGGGCTTTCGTCATCCCCGCGCCAGCGGGCAGGGTCATGGCGAAGAAGATAGGGGATATCAAACCGCTCCTGAACCCTTGGGTTCTTTGTAATGGTGTTATTTGTTGAGTCGAGAATGGTCTTGAATGAACCTGCCATGCTAGCCGAGGTGATGACGTCACACCGATCAATGAGTTCCTCGACCACGTCATCTTTCAGATCGGGGCAAGAATAATAGGGTTGTTTCCTACCTGTTCCCTCCATCGAGAAGACGAACAATGGCAGAAGGAAGAGTGAAGGCAAATGGAGGGAGGAAGAGCGTGCGACAGTAGTTCCAAATCGAGAGGGAAAGGCAAAGAGGCGGTGGACGGTTGCCACGGTATAGGAAGAGGCTAGTGGGGAGAGGACGGTCGCCAAGGTATAGAAAGGGGCGCCCCGACCTACATAGACGTCCGTTCGGAAATTATACAAAAGGACTCGCCGTCGTCTCACTGACATGTTGGAACGGGACCACATGTGAACGAAACATGGTGTGTCATTTCTTGTGCAAAATGCGATTTGGCCGCGTTGGCCCGAGGTGCCGCATTATTTCTCGACTTTATTTTTTTAATGGTGTGCCGTTCAGTTTTGAAGCACAACTAATTGGTACTGTATGCAGAGAAAATATAAAGTACTCTACCACTACTCTACCTCTAGTACTTGTATCAAAAAAGATATATAGGCTGGAGCTTCAGCGCTTGCTTGCTAAGGGCTGCCCACTTGCTTCTCACATTATCACCCTCTCTCCAGATCTAAAAAATACAGCGGTGGCTCCTCTCTCTCCCTTCTCACCGATGGTACCAGATCCGCCAGGATCCCGTCCATCGGGGAAGAAAAGGACGTGCAGCGTTGACACACTCGTCGTCGACGAGTGAGATCACACACTGACGACAAGGCCGTCCTCTCAGACCTAGCATCGGCACGAGATGGCCTCCGTCCCCAAGCTCGCTGCCATAGTGTGTGCGGAGAACGACGACCACGAGCGAAGCCGCTTCCCGCCAACCCTCAGGTATGCTACCTCTTTTCGAACCATACCCTTGTTCTATTGCCCCATCTGCCACGTCGCTGCATGTGGATCTTTTTCCACTCCACCATCTCCCCAATTTACTATCCTCTGCTCTGCTAGTCACGTAGACGAAAGCCTTAATTTGCACTATTAAAGGAAACCCTACTTCATGCAGACTAATCCATGTCTGGGTTGAATAAGGAAAGAAAGGGAGAAAGTACTGTCGAAGAGACTAGGTATCGAACCCGCATCTAGGTTGAAAAGGGGAAAATTAGTAGCTAAGGAACGAGTCTCATGTCTCTTGCTTGAAAAAGGTTAGAAAGGCATGACAACGCAATAGAGAATGACCAGGTCGATTGGTTTGTTGTCCTCACATAGGAAAAAGGTGGCTAAAGAGAACAAAAATGGGACGTAATCCACATATGCTGCCTGGATATTTGTTGCTCTGGGCAACCATCCCTCCCTCACCACTCTATGCGTCCGTGGAGGTACATAGTACTAGTGCGCCCACTGCCTGAATGGGCCTCCCCATGCTCTTATTGCCACTTTTTTGCTGTTAGTATAACGCCACCGGTAAAGTCAAGCAATGCTACTACTAAAATGATGCCACGTTTAACTAATGCCGCACTCAGTCCAATGCCACCGATAAATTTAAGCAATGACATTTAATGTCACTGGATTATTTCAGGGTTAGCTGTTTATTGTGAATGTATTAAAGATTTTTCAGCTAAGGCATTCTAATGCTGTTGCACAGCCAGTATACCAACGACAAAACTTGTTACTACCTTCATGTTTTTGCACTATTAATGCTTATAGATTACATACCTCACTTCATGAGATAAGTCAATTTTTTTGTAAAGTGTCACCAAAATGCCAAGGCGGTGATGTCATTTTATTTCAGTTAAACTGCACAAAAAATTATGAAGAGAAGAGGAAAGGTCAAGAGTGGGCACCTCCTCCTCCGGCGTTTCTTGATTCGTTTGATCAAGTTTTTATGTTTGATCGATTATCATGATTGGGATAGCAATTTTTTAGGTCCCCTCGAGTTCGAAATGATATTTACCTTGAAGTTACATGGTTTGCAAATTTTTTATACTGTCATTAGTTAATAATGCTAGTTACCTTCAGACTTGTGAATTTAGTTTAATGCTCTTGCACAGCCAGTATACCAATGCTGAAACTTGTTACCTTTACATTTTATATAGTTAATGCTTATAGAAATCTTCCAATGCTAGCTTATGGAAATCTGTTCATTAAAACCATTGTACTGTACCCCGTAATTAAAAAAACTACTCTACTGTTGCACTAGCCACTGGATTAGTGTATATTTGTACTATTGGAATGGTGTTGCATTAGCGTATGGACATATATAAGGTGTGGCAAGCTTTCCTAGATATGTGCTCAAGAAAACTACTACCTGTTTTTCTAAATACTAGATGTTTGGGTACTTTAAATTAAACTGCGAAAACGTCTTATATTAAGGAACAGAGGGTGTAGAGTTCATTCAAATTATGCCGGAAAAGCTAGTCACATCTTTGTTAAAATTAATGCTCATTATGTTATCGGAGGAGGTCTGCATGTTTGTCTCTAATGCCTGTCGATTACATACCTGACATCATGATGTAATGGTACATCATTTCTTTTTGTACAGTGTCACCGAATTGTCAAGGCAGTGATGGCATTTTATTTTAGTTGAAGTGCACAAAAAATGCTTAAAAGAAGAGGAAAGGTCAGGAATGGTTCAGTCTTTCAGAAAATACTATGTATGCCTTCCTGACATCAGCCATTGTTGCCTTATTTATTCCTTCAAATAGGTGGTTAGAAACAGTCTTGCTACCTTTTCCCATTAAGAAATTGGAATGCTTATATTTGTGAGTCTATGCTTCAACTAGTGCCACTTTTATAGTAATCACACTTTCAATATCTGTGCAAACAGGGATGCTCGATTTTTCTGGAACTACACAAAAAATCCAAATGGTTCAACATTATGGGCATGTTTTCTTCTAGACCATTATATCCAATTGGTGGCACTATGAGTTGTTCATTACGAAGGTACAAGGTTTTCTACTATCTCGATACTCTTTTTGTACCGTCATTAGATAGTAATATTAGTGGTTTGCATGTGAATTTATTGGCAGGGTGGACCTACATTGGAGGTGCAGGACATGATTCAATGATTGGATGTTTATTTTCGGTTGTATTGGTTTCACCTCTTCCATCACTACAAACATGGATATCCTTGGTCTGATGAAGAATAGGCGCTATATTTTTGCTCTGTGCCAGCAAATCAATTCAGTACCAAATTGTCCAGGGCAAAACATGACAGTATCAAATTGTCCAGTGCAAAACATGACAGATGCTAAGCGGAAACGACTAGCGGAGACGTGTTTAACCGAAAATACAAGGTGGGGTATATGTTAACTAGCTGCTTGATATTTGTGCAAATAGATGTCTGCCTGTTGCTATTTGGCAAACAAACAAAGTGACCTCAATTTTGGTGGAACTGCACAAGAGAATAGTATAGTCACTGCATGCAGTGCCATTTGAAAATAGACACAGAAAGATTGGATAGTCACTTCATGGACTGCACAAAAGTAGTACTGTACTATTTATTGGCCAACACTAGCTACTTCATTGCTTTGGTCTGATTATACAATGGGCATCATTTTTCCTAAGTTAAAGTTGTATTCTGAAAATAGTCTCGCCGTGTGATCGACAGAAGGCCAATTCATATTGCAGTGGATGTTCCTCCATCATGTGTGATTCATTCTCATGGTTCTAGCTGTTTGTGAAACCACTTACATTTGCAAGAGGAAATGTAGACTTCACAAATAAATTTGTCTTTCACTCTGTACTGAATGTTGGCCCAGAGAAGCATCCATGTTAGTAGCAAGAACAGATGTTTTTTCTTGATCTTTGCTTTAGGAGCTACATATTGTATATGATCTGTGAATCATTGGGATGCATTAACATGTTGATCTTATGTATGGGAATCGTACTAGTTGGTTGTGATTTTGGGCTACTAATGTGAACATATTACAATGCCAGGCTTGTGAGTCTCGTGTGAATATTTTGAACGGATCAGCTCTTACTACTGTGCACAACATGATCCTTATTTCTGTGTGCTCAGTGTTTACAAGTTACTAGTAGTTCCTTATTTCTCTTCGCTCAGTGTTTACAAGTTACTGATCGATCACCGGCTAGCCTACTAATACGCTCCTGGCAGTTTTAGTTGCGACACAAGATTCAAAGGTAGTAGTTTTTTGAATGAAAATGCCTACCTATGAAGAAAATGACATGCTGTTCTGAAGAAAATGCCATCCGAATCTGAAGAAACTGCCAGCCAAAATGTTCACAAATGCCTTATCTCCCAGCGAACGTTCATCAACTATTGCGATCCTACGTGAATAACCAGCGGATCATGCACGTACCTCATCTAGATGAATCGAGTGCACTCGTTTGACCATCATGCCGATGTGCGACCCAGCACGGACGGGAAGCACCACTGACGGGATGGGACAGGACGGCACAGTCATAATTTTAGTTTTTCTAGTTTTCCACGGCAAGCTGGCGCGCTAAGCCATGCCTGCTTATGCATTCAATTCCGATGGCTGTCATGTTTCCCGCGACACGCTGGTTCACCTACCATTCGCCTATAATTACTGGTTCCAGGCGTTCTTCAGTGGCACCATCACCCAACTCGCCCTATCCTCACAAGCCCCCACCGACCTGACCTCGCTCACCACTTGCCCTCGCCCTCGCCACGTCCATCATGCCCCGCCCGTCCACAATAGGCGACGCCGAAGGCGCTCACCGCCGGAGCCAGTGTTCAGTTTTTCACCGGAAGGCAGACGGAGAGAGGAGGCATTATATCGGTCTTTAGATGGCAATGCGGAGTATGAGGACTTGTTGGAGCACGACCGCCTGGCGGAGGAGCAGCGTATCGCCGATTTGCGCCGCCAGCAAGGCATGGAGCAGCAGCGCACCGCCGCTCTGAGTCGTGAGCAGAGCGCCCGCAATTGGGCCAACTACGTGGCGGCCAGCACCTGGCAAATAGCCCTAGAGGCTGTCGGGCAGGCACGCGTTCGCGACGCCGAATTTTACTACCAGCTCGTCAAGTGGGTTTTCCACTTAGAAGCCGATGCTTCAGTGGACCACGCCGGCATGGAAAGGACCAACGCGCGCGAGCAATGCGCCCTATCGCACCTCTAGCAAGTCCGAGGTGAGGAGGACGTCGGTGTCGGTGTTTAGCATGTACCGCAGATGGCGGCCGGCATCATCTAGTTAGCTAAGAGTAAGTTAGTACTTGTACACAAGAGTATTAGTGGGAGTAGATAGTTAAGTTGGCTATGATGGTTGTCAAGGTGGAAGTTCAGCACTCTATCTCTGGATTAGACCTGTTACTTTGCTCTGAATGTTGAACTTTCCGTGTGAACGTATGGAATGGGTTGTTATTTTTTTTATGTGGGTTGTATTTGTCCGCCACGGATTTAGAGGTTGACTTGTGGGCCTACTAGGTTGACGCGTACACAATCAGGAGATGATTGTACATGGAAAGGATGACAACAGGGACCCACTAGGGCCATGGTAGTACGCAAGCAAGTGCCTCCTTATTTCGAGCCAAAAAAATGGTTCCTCCTAATGGATTCCTGACATCTGGGTCCCATGCCATTGTCAATGTAGTCAATAAACGAGAGAATTGCACAACGAGCGGTTGACACCAGGGACCCAGTAGCTCGCCTAGTTCTTTTTGTTTTTTAGATGGAGCGGGGTATCAATTGGGCTGTGCGGGGCACTCTTGCCAGTCTAGCCAGCCTTTTATTTTATGTTTACCACAAGACCAGCCCAGTTTTTTTTCTTTCTGAAAATGGCTAGCCCTGTTTTTTTGTTTTTTTGCAGAATACCCAACCGAGGCCTACTTGCTTTTCTCAGACCTGCTGGGCTGCAAGGGATGCATTTGTCTTGCCCAGAAAATGGGCTATCAATAATGAGAAATGGGCCTCTAAAAAAAGTAATGAGAAATGGGCTCTACATTTTTAAGACACAGCAAACCGGCAATTAGTTTCAAATTTCTTTTTTTTTCCATTTCGATATTTTAAATTTCATTGATTTTATGCGAGGAAAATTATTTGGATTTTAAATTGATATAAATTTATTTTTTAAATTAGTTTGAATGTGACTCGAAATTTTGGAATTAAAAACAGTTCGGACCGCACCGAAATATGCAAAATTTCGTTGATTTTTTTAACCGTGGCCACAATATGGGTTGTAATGCTAACAAAAAGAATATGGGCTCCAAAAAAATCCTTAAGAATTAGCAAATGGGCTGTAAATTATTAGAAATAATGGCAGATGGGATGTATGTTGTTTTCCACAGATTTGAGGTTGACTTATGGGGCTACTAGGTTGACGCGTACGTTTTCCTAAAAAAAAGGTTGATGTGTACGCAAGGCTGTGTCAACTTAGTCAACACACGAGAGTAGTGACTGTTCGATGTCCATCCAACGGCCGTCGTGCTTCTTCAATGTCTGATCTTCCTGCTCCAGCCGCCCAAACCAGCGCCGGCGTGATAGCCTGCTCCTTCCTTCCATGGCCGACTGTGCTGCCGCGCATGCCTCACCGGCCCACCCTACTCCCACCACTAGCCAGGCCATCCCTCTACCCACCTGCACCTCCTGTTATTTTTCGGCGACACCAGGCTCACCCCGTAGCCAAACCAGTAATAGCCCTCCTACTCCCCTCAGCGTCGGTATCCACTGATGTGGCTTCGCCAACTCCGAGTCGTTCCCTTCCTGGGCCTCGCCGTAGTCCACCGCGTTGATGCTCTCGGCGCGGCGTGGTCAACGTGGTCAACAAATGACAGCCATCAAAAAAGGGATGTAAGTGGAGAGGCTGACAGTAGGGACACGCATGGTCCGTGGCCGCAGGCAAGCGAATGCCTCCTTATTATGCGAACAAAAATGATTGCTCCTGCTGACAGCTGGGATCCACCAGCTACATCTTCACATGCAAGGAAGTGCCTCCTTATTACATGGGAAAAAAGTTTCCTCCACCTAACAGCTGAGACCCACCAGCTACATCTTCGCACGCAAGGAAGTGCCTCCTTATTCCGCGCAAGAAAAATGATTCCTCCCGCTGCTAGGTGGGACCCACCAGATTTGGTGGCTGACTTGTGGGCCTACTAAGTTGACGCGTACGCAGGGTTTTGTCAACCTAGTCAACAAACGATTCTAACAGCAATGACCGTTGTATGTTAATCCAATGGCCATGCTACATCTTCAATCTCTGATCTTCGTGCTCCAGCCGCCCAAACCAGCACCGGCAGGACCGCCTGCTCCTGTCTCCCGTGGCCGGACGTGCTTCCACCGGTGGCCATGCCATCCCTCTACTCACCCACACCTCCTGTTATTCTTCGACGATGGCAGCCTCACACCACAGCCGAAGCAGTCAACCCTTGTACTCCCCTTCGCGTGGGCATCCACTGCCGCGTCTTCCCCGGCTCCGCGTCTTTCCCTTCCTAGGCCTCGCCGTCGTCCACCACCTTGGTGTTCTCGGCACGACGTGGTCAACGTGGTCAACGAATAACAGCCATCAGAAGACGACTGTACGCGGTGATGCTGACAGCTGGACCCACCACCTACATCTTCGGATGCAAGGAAGTCCCTCCATATTAGGCGCGAAAAAAATGATTCCTCCCCCTGACAGCTAGGACCCACCAGCTATATCTTCGCACGCAAGGAAGTGCCTCCTTATCCTCCCTGACAGCTGGGACCCACCCGGTCGAAGCATACGTAGGGTTGTCTGTCTGGTTGCGAACATGTACATACATACTGGTCGATCGGTCTCTCTACAACGATGAACCATGGACGAGCAAGCAGCGGCACGTGTCATAGTAAAGCCCCCGATGTAGCAGTTCACGCAGTCCCTTCTAAACCGTGTACACGTACGTACACCCACAGGGCTAAAAATACGGTCACGTACGTACATATGGGCGGGGCTCTCGAACGCGTACTCACGCATACGTACGGCCAGGGCTCGTGTACATGGAGAGGCAACGGACGGCAGCAACGGCGTCCTGTTCATCGGCAGCCAACCAGCTGGGTCAGAACAGAGAAACTACGTCGTGTTCATCGAGAGGCAACAGAATGTGTCGTGTTCATCCGGAGCCAACCGGCTTGGACGAAACAGCCAAAACGAGGCCTGGCATACCGTAGAACGGAGGAAACAGCCTTCTGTTCGACTGCCTACGGTCGAAACAGGGTCCTGTTCATCGGGAGGGGTGTGGCGTACCGCAAAACGGAGGAAACTGACTTCTCTTCGACCGCCTACGGTCGTAACGGGGTCCTGTTCATCTGGAGGGGTGTACCGTACCACAAAACAGGACCCCACTAGTTACTGTTCATCCACCGTCAACTTCCTCTAGCCTCCACCTGCTACTGTTCATCCACCAACGGCCACCTCCAGCCTCCATCGGCTACTATTCATCCTACCTCCACGGGGTCCTGTTCATCCACCCCCAACCGGCTGGGGTGTGGCGGGCTCCTCGGGGTCCTGTTCATCCAGCGGCAACGGCCTACTACCACGGGGTCCGGTTCATCCAACCCCCACCGGGAACTGTTCATCCACAGCCACCCAACCGGCTCGACTCACCGTGTCTTGACTCGTTCTACGTATCGCACGCACGGTAGCAACGGTCACTGTCCAGCGAGAGGCAACCCAACACCGGCTGGCTACGTCTCGCACGGGTGCTCGATCGGCTTCAGTAAGCAAATTGGTCGCTCGGGCTCAGTTAGCAGCAACAGCGAAGGAATCGTTCGGGTTCAGCCAGCAGCGAATGAATCGCTCGGGTTCAGTTAACAGCCAAGGGATTGATCGATCGCTCGGGTTCAGTAACGTAGCTAGTGCGATCACTCGGGTTCAGTTAGAGCCAACGCCTCGCACACATGCGCGTATGAGAGAGAAACGCGCAAACCACAGTGCATCGCTCGGCACCGACCACCCACCGTAACCGGGAACTCCTCGATATTTTCCTCGCCCTCGCTTCTACCACGATTTTTTCCACCATGGACGGCCCAAAGAATGTCATGCAGGTGCGTCTCCGGCCTGCCCAGGACAAAAATCCCATTTTCTTTCATGATTTTTTGTCATAGAAGTAGGAGCCCACCACATCTATGATGATACGTGGTTTTGTCACAATTATCGTCATAGAAGTGTCATAAGCATGACAGAAAAAAAATCGTTCGGTCCATAATGTCACGGATGTGTCTTTTTTTTGTAGTGATGGCTGCCACGCACCATGGCTACAATGTCCTCAAGATGCCCGGCTGCAGCGGGGTCATCACCATAGCATGCGATGAGAAGGACGCCATCTGCTCCCTCGAGAGTGCCTACAAGGTTGCCGTGGCCGAACACTCAAATGGCAAGGACGGTGTCGGTCCTCCCGAGGCCGCGCCCGCAAGGAAGAAGCAGTTGCTGCCCTCCCAAGGCCCCGGCACGGCGAAGAAGGCATCGGCTGATACCAATGCCGCGGGCCCCACTCTCGCCATTGGTGCTTGCCCCCTCCTGCATAGGAAGGCATGCCCGGCGCCTCCCTCCGAGCGGGCTCGGGGGCTTTCGCCTGGAAAGCATTCAACTTGACCAGTGTGCCAAGGGAGGTGCTCGGCCACCACTTGGAGGCGTGCCTTGACGCACGTCCCCTCAACCAAGGAGCATGGCGCCAGGCGCCAGAGACACAAGAGTTCATCGCCAGGAGATTTACAAACCGTGAGAAGCTTGGGCCATCCGTGGCGAGCGTCGCCCTGCGCATCCCGCCAACCCAGCTGTCGTCCCCGAGAGGGGCGGCAAGGTGCGCGTGTGCGTCGACTTTGCGAGCCTCAATAGGGCATGCTCCTAGGACCTCTTTTGGCTGTCACGCGTCAGCCTGAGCAGGGGCCTCACCGCCAACTACACCCGCGTGCTCTTCGGCCTGGAGAACACCGGCGCCACTTTCCAGAGGTTGGCGCGGCTCGCGATGGTGCCTCGCGAGTCCCCGAGGCCTCAGGAGCCCATCGGCCCCTGAGGGGCGAGCCTCTGCGGCACGCTTCGCCAAGCAACCCGACGCTCCTACAGCAGCATGTTGCTAGGTGACTTTTGGCTTATTCAAAATTGAGGGCGCCCCACGGGTTGCATCATCCTCAAGCTGGCCAGGGTCCGTCCCTACAGCCGCCTCACTTTTTGGTCATGTAGCAAATCTGTTTATGCTCTAATGAGTTTATGTTACTTGCTTAATCCTGTGTTCGGTGTCGTGTCACCGTTGAGAGTGCCGCACCCTTGCAACTCTCCTCTTGACCGTCTCATAAGCGGGATCTAGGCATGACGTCTGTGCTCGGGTCCGTCCCTGCAGCGTCACTAAATCCAAGTGATCGAGCTCTGGCTCGCGGGACTGCCCCCGTGCACGTCACCTCATAGAGATCCTTGGTGCCTTATCTCCTCATGAAACAGGCACGAGCAAGTTGACGAGTGCACGTCGCCCCCTCCTCCCACCCCCGTATTCCAAACTTGTCAAGTGTGCAGTCGCTCCAGGGACGAAGAGCTTCGGAACCCCGCAGACAATGCTTCGCTCAGTTACCCCGAAGCCCTCGCAAGGCGGAGACTCCGAGGACCGGGCCCCAGCGGTCATGCCTCGCGAGTGGTGCCACTCCCTGCAAGTCGTGGCTCACCCAACGCTGCTCCGCACAAAAAGCTAAGTTTAACTGCCTCACGAGGCGCAGCTACCATCTCTGAAATTCCCCCTTTCCATGACCCAAGTCGAGGCTGTCGCCTCTTTTTCGCGTGAGTCGCTTGCACGTCAAAGGGGGGCTCCGTCAGCATCGCGCCTCAGGAGCCCTCACTAGCTCCCGGTGCCCCTCACCTCCTGGCCTTGTCCAAGGCATCACGACCTGACATAGCAGCGGCGGCTGAGGATCGCTTGGGGGCTGGGTCCTGACGACGTAGAGCATTTTGGCAAGCAAGAAAAAAGGGCAAGCCTCGCGAGGAGATTTATCCTTAATAGCAATGATACATCTATTCATGTAGGAATAGACCCCATCTTTTTATCCTTAATAGCAACGATACATGCGTGTCATGTCTCTTTCTATCACTGAGATTCAGCACCGCAAGATCGAACTCATCACAAAGCACCTCTTCCCATGGCAAGAAAAATCAATCTAGTTGGCCAAACCAAACCAAAATTTCGTAGAATAAATACGAGGCTATAACAATCATGATACGTTGGAATAGACCCCATCTTGTCTATGATACGTCTCCAACGTATCTATAATTTTTGCTTGTTTCATGCTGTTATATTATCATTCTTGGATGTTTTACAATCATTTTATAGCAAATTTATATCATTTTTTAGGCCTAACCTATTGGCATAGTGCCCAGTGCCAGTTGCTGTTTTTTTCTTGTTTTTTACTTCACAGAATATCAGTACCAAACGGAGTCCAAACACAGTGAAACTTTTTGGAGATTTTTTCTGGACCAGAAGACACCCAGTGGGCCAAAGAAGTACCAGAGGGGAGGCCCGAGGTGGGAACAACCCACCAGGGCACGCCATGAGGCCCAGGCGTGCCCAAGGGGGTTGTGCCCCCCTCGGTGACCTCCCGCACAGCCTCTTTGCCCTATAAATACCCAAATATTCTAGAAACCCTAGGGTAGTCGACGAAACACAATTGCAGCCGCCGCAAGTTCCAGAACCACGAGATCCAATCTAGACACCATCAGAGAGGGGTTCATCATCCTCATTGGTGCCTCTCCGATGATGCGTGAGTAGTTCTTCATAGACCTACGGGTCCGTAGGTAGTAGCTAGATGGCTTCCTCTCTCTCTTTTGATTCTCGATACAATGGTCTTTTGGAGATCTATTTGATGTAACTCTTTTTTGCGGTGTGTTTGTTGGGATCCAATGAACTTTGAGTTTATGATCAGATCTATATCCATGAATATTATTTGAGTCTTCTTTTGATCTCTTATATGCATGATTATTTATATCCTCGTATTTCTTCTTCAAATCTTTGGTTTAGTTAGGCCAACTAGATCGATTTTTCTTGCCATGGAAAGCGGTGCTTTGTGATGGGTTCGATCTTGCGGTGTTCTTTCCTAGTGACAGAAGGGGCGGCAAGACACGCATGTATCGTTGCTATTAAGGATAACAAGATGGGGGCTATTCCTACATGAATAGATCTTGTCTACATCATGTCATCGTTCTTATTGCACTACTCCGTTTCTCCATGAACTTAATACACTAGATGCATGCTGGATAGCGGTCGATGTGTGGAGTAATAGTAGTAGATGCAGGTAGGAGTCGGTCTACTAATCTTGGATGTGATGCCTATATATTGATCGTTGCCTTGGATATCGTCATAATTATTCTATCTTCTATCAATTGCCCAACAGTAATTTGTTTACCCACCGTGTGCTATTTTCTTGAGAGAAGCCACTAGTGAAATCTACGGCCCCCGAGTCTATTCTTTATCATATTTGCTTTGAGATCTATTTTTATTCGCTTTTATTTTCAGATCTATTATTCCAAAAGCCCAAAAATACCTTGCTGCACTTTTTGTTACTTATTTTATTTCGCATTTTATCGAGATCTATTTATCCAATCTACACAAATTTTATCCCGTCAACTTGACAATTTCTGGCGCCGTTACCTGAAGAGGGATTGACAACCCCTCATACGCATCTAGTTGCAAGTATTTGTTCTTTGTGTGCAGGTACTGTTTACATAGTGTTGCTTGTTTCTCCTACTGGATTGATACCTTGGTTTCATAACTGAGGGAAATACCTACCGTAGTTGTGCTGCATCATCCCTTCCTCTTTGGGGAAATACCGACGCAGTCTCAAGCGACATCAAAAGGAATTTCTGGCGCTGTTGCCGGGGACACATCATCAACATCTATCAGGTTCCTAATCACAAATCTCATCTCCTTGCAATTTACATTATTTGCCATTTGCCTCTTGTTTTCATCTCCCCCACTTCACAAAAATATTTGCCTTCTTTTTCGTTTGCCTTTTTTCTCGTTCGATCTTTTGTTTGCTTGTGTTGCCATGTGCCTTCTATATGCTTGCATCTTCGCTTGCTAAAAATATATTGATATGGATCTCCATCCACTTGCTAATCTTTTTAAAAGATCCAATCATGATGAAGCAATTGCTAGTGAGTTGAGTGCACTAGATTATCTTTATGAAGTTTTGCTTGAGATTCGTGAATCTGAAAATTGTGATGAAGAAATTTATGAAGTGATTCATGATAGCTCCTTGAATGAAAAGCATGATTGCAATGATTTTACTATAAATTCAATTAATGTCAATTGTTCTAATAATATGCAAAACCCCAAGCTTGGGGATGGCTAATTTTGCTATGTCCACTACTTATTGTAATGATCATGATTGGGGTGATTCTTCTTATGATCTTGAAAATTTATTTGAGCCTCATGATGAATATGATATTGATAATAGTGTTTGCAATAATATTGAAAGTGGGTTTGGAAGATTGTTAACTCTAGGTAATAATGATCCCACTACTTTGGAGAATGGTCAGTCTTATGAAATTTTTGATAAAAGTGGGCTTGGAGAGGTCATGACTTTATTTGATGAGAATCCCACTATTTTGGAAGAGTGTCAACTTTGCATGCATATGGATCATGAAGAGAAAATTTTATATGATAGCTATATTGTTGAATTTGATTATGATCCTACATGTAAGTATTATGAGAGAGGAAAATATTGTTGTAGAAATTTTCATGTTACTAAATTACCTCTCGTTATGTTGAGATTGTCAATGCTTTATTCCTCTCCTTTGCATATGCTAGATGATTCTTGTCTTGATAATTTATTTGATTATAAAATGCCTATGCATAGGAAGAGAGTTAGACTTAAATGTGTTTATGACATGTTTCATGATGCTCTCTTTGTGTTTCAATTATTATCTTTTATGTGAGCATCAATAAAATCTTATGCCTGGCTAGGGGCATAAAACGATAGCGCTTGTTGGGAGGCAAACCAATGAATAAAATTTATTTTTGCCTTTTTATTTCTGTGCTTGAGTGTTTACACAATTATGTCTCTGTTATGATTTTTTTTTATGTTTTAATTAGTATTTGTGCCAAGTAAAGCCTTTGGGATAGCTTTGGTGATAGTTGATTTGATCCTGTTGAAAAACAGAAACTTTTGCGTCCAGTAACAGAATTGTTTAAATTCACATAAGAGACGAAAAATTCTGATTTTTTTCCAAAATATCTATATACAGATTTCCTATGTTTTCTTAATTTTTAAGAAATTTTCGAGTTACATAAGTATTGGAACAATTCGTATATTTACATACTGTTCTGTTTTTGACAGATTCTATTTTCTTTGCATTGTGTGCTTATTTTGATGAATCTATGGATTGTATCGGGGGGTATAAGCCATGGCAAAGTTAGAATACAGTAGATATAATGCAATAACAAAATTTGAATGGGTTTGCAACAGTATTTAAAGTAAAGATTGGTTTTCTTATACTAACGGATCTCACGAAGGTTTTGTTAAGTTTTGTGTGATTGAAGTTTTCAAGTTTTGGGTGAAATCAGGATGGATGAAGGAATAAGGAGTGAAAAGAGCCTAAGCTTGTGGATACCCCATGGCACCTCCAAGTTAATATTCAAGGAGAACCAAGCAACTAAGCTTGAGGATGCCCCGGAAGGCATCCCCTCTTTCTTCTAACGACCATCGGTATTTTACTTGGAGCTATATTTTTATTCGTCACATATCATGAGTTTTGCTTGGAGCGTCTTGTATTATATGAGTCTTTGCTTGTTTTACTTTTTAGTTTGCCACAAGTATCCTTGCTGGACACACCTATTTGAGAGAGCCAAAATTATGCTATGATTTGTTAGAATTGCTCTATATGCTTCACTTAAATTTTTTGAGCTATGGAATTGCTCTAGTGCTTCACTTATATCTTTTTTAGCACGGTGTGCTTTAATATTTTTGAAGAAATGCTCTCATGCTTCACTTATATTTATTTGAGAGTTAGTAAATGTTGAAGAAATTCTCTCATGCTTCACTTATATTATTTTGAGAGACGAAAAATTTTATGCTCATGTTCTTCACTTAAATTTGTTTGAGCTTGTCAAAAGCAATTGCAATATATGAAATTAGTCCCAAAGTGATAGATATTCAAGAGGGTTATAATAAAAACTTTCATCAAGATCATTGGACAAAATAAACTTGATTCTTTGTAATAGTTTTGAGATATGATGATAGTGATATGTGAGTCATGTTGGTGAGTAATTATGCTTTAGTAAGAATATTGGTAATAAGGTTTGTGATTCCCTATGCAAGCACGAAAGTCAATAGTTATGCAATGAAATTACATCCTACTTGAGGTGCATTATTCGGTGTTAGTTATGCTTAATGCTCGCTTATGTGATTTTTTGTTTCTTGGTTGGTTGCTTCTCAATCTTTTTTCTAGCCTCCACTTGTACTAAGTAGAAATACTACTTGTGCATCCAAAATCCTTAAACCCAGTTTTGCCATATGATTCCACCATACCTACCTATATGCGGTATTTTTGTGCCGTTCTAAGCAAATTTGCATGTGCCATCTCTAATTTTCAAAATGAATTTCCTTTTTGTGTGCTCGTACCGCTCATCAAGCGGCAGGGGGTGGCCAATATTTTTCATGCTAGATGTGTTATTCTCAAGATGAGTGTTTATTCACTTGTCATTGCACGAGAGTACGGTGGTAATAGGGATGCCCAGTCCCAAAATGAAAAAGAAATTTACTTTATGTTGTCAAATAATAAATTCCTTGGAAAGTGTTGGTATGGAAGGCACCCATGGATACGGCTAGCCATGGATTGTGAAAGAATGGTGGAAAAAGGAATAAACTTTATTTTCTATTTGGGAACCACCTATGATATATCTAGCATGGAAAGTGTTGGGAATTACTCGGTCGTTTTCGTTGACGGGAAAAGTATGCCTCTCAAAAAAAATTATCTCTCAATTTAAGCTTTGAGCTCTGGCACCTCTACAAATCCCTACTTCCCTCTGCGAAGGGCCTATCTATTTACTTTATGCAAAAAAAAAAAATTTGAGTCTCCATCTTCTCTTATAAAGCACCAACTAGGGAGCACTATGATCATACTTGAGCATTGGATGTAGCTAATATGCAAGTGTGTTTCATGAATGGGTCAATGATTGAGCATGATGGGCTAGGGATAACTTTCTTTAGTGTTGATATTTTGAAAGACATGGTTGCTTGTTGATATGCTTGAGTATTGAAATCTTCATGTCAAATCTAGACTATTGCTTTGAACCATATAAAAGTCCAAATGTCCATGCTACAAAAGAAAAGAATATGTGATGAACATGTTAGGCAGCATTCCACATCAAAAATTCTGTTTTTATCATTTACCTACTCGAGGACAAGTAGGAATTAAGCTTGGGGATGCTGATACGTCTCCAACGTATCTATAATTTTTGCTTGTTCCATGCTGTTATATTATCATTCTTGGATGTTTTACAATCATTTTATAGTAACTTTATATCATTTTTTGGGACTAACCTATTGACATAGTGCCCAGTGCTAGTTGCTGTTTTTTGCTTGTTTTTTACTTCGTAGAATATCAGTACCAAACGGAGTCCAAATGTAGCGAAACTTTTTGGAGATTTTTTCTGGACCAGAAGACACCTAGTGGGCCAAAGAAGTACCAGAGGGGAGGCTCGAGGTGGGCACAACCCACCAGGGCGCGCCAGGAGGCCCAGGCGTGCCCAGGGGGGTTGTGCCCCCCTCGGTGACCTCCCGCACCGCCTCTTCGCCCTATAAATACCCAAATATTTCAGAAACCCTAGGGGAGTCGACGAAACACAATTCCAGCTGTCGCAAGTTCCAGAACCACAAGATCCAATCTAGACACCATCACGGAGGGGTTCATCATCCTCATTGGTGCATCTCCGATTTTGCGTGAGTAGTTCTTCATAGATCTATGGGTCCGTAGGCAGTAGCTAGATGGCTTCCTCTCTCTCTTTTGATTCTCAATACAATGGTCTCTTGGAGATCTATTTGATGTAACTCTTTTTTGCGGTGAGTTTGTTGGGATCCGATGAACTTTGAGTTTATGATCAGATCTATATCCATGAATATTATTTGAGTCTTCTTTTGATATCTTATATGCATGATTATTTATAGCCTCGTATTTCTTCTTCGAATCTTTGGTTTAGTTAGGCCAACTAGATCAATTTTTCTTGCCATGGGAAGAGGTGCTTTGTGATGGGTTCGATCTTGCGGTGTTCTTTCCCAGTGACAGAAGGGGCAGAAAGACACGCATGTATCATTGCTATTAAGGATAACAAGATGGGGGCTATTCCTACATAATAGATCTCGTCTACATCATGTCATCGTTCTCATTGCATTACTCCGTTTCTCCATGAACTTAATACACTAGATGCATGCTTGATAGCGATCGATGTGTGGAGTAATAGTAGTAGATGCATGCAGGAGTCGGTCTACTAATCTTGGACATGATGCCTATATATTGATCATTGCCTTGGATATCATCATAATTATTCGATTTTCTATCAATTGCCCAACAATAATTTGTTTACCCACCGTGTGCTATTTTCTTGACAGAAGCCACTAGTGAAATCTACGGCCCACGGGTTGATATGTCCATTTTGCATCATGTTTTCCTACTGTTATTTATATTGTTTTTATGGATAATAATGCTTTTTGGAGTAATTCTAATGCCTTTTCTCTCATAATATGCAAGGTTCACACAAAGAAGGAGAATACCGGCAGCTGGAATTCTGGACCTGAAAAAGCTACGTCAGGCTACCTATTCTGCACAACTCCAAATGAGCTGAAACTTCACGGAGAATTTATATGGAATATATAAGAATTATTGCAGCCAATAAGTACCAGAGGGGGCCCACCAGGTGGGCACAACCCACCTGGGTGTGCCAGGGAGCCCAGGCACGCCCTGGTGGGTTGTGCTCCCCTCGGCCCACCTCCGGTGCCCATCTTCTGGTATATATGTCATTTTGACCTAGAAAAAATAAGAGAGGACTTTTGGGACGAAGCGCCACTGTCTCGAGGCGGAAGTTGGGCAGGAGCACTTTTGCCCTCCGGCGGAGCGATTCCGCCGGGGGAACTTCCCTCCCGGAGGGGGAAATCATCGTCATCATCATCACCAACAACTCTCCCATCTTGGGGAGGGCAATCTCCATCAACATCTTCAACAGCACCATCTCCTCTCAAACCCTAGTTCATCTCTTGTGTTCAATCTTTGTACCGGAACCTTAGATTGGTGCTTGTGGGTGACTAATAGTGTTGATTACATCTTGTAGTTGATTACGATATGGTTTATTTGGTGGAAGATTATATGTTCAGATCCATTATGCTATTTAATACCCCTCTGATCTTGAGCATGATTATCATTCATGAGTAGTTACTTTTGTTCTTGAGGTCACGGGAGAAATCTTGTTGCAAGTAATCATGTGAACTTGATATGTGTTCGATATTTTGATGGTATGTATGTTGTGATTTCCTTAATGGTGTCATGTGAACGTCGACTACATGGCACTTCACCATCTTTGGGCCTAAGGGAATGCATTGTGAAGTAGTTATTAGATGATGGGTTGCAAGAGTGACAGAAGCTTAAACCCTAGTTTATGCGCTATTCCGTAAGGGACCGATTTGGACCCAAAAGTTTAATGCTATGGTTAGATTTTATCTTAATACTTTTCTCGTAGTTGCGGACGCTTGCGAGGGGGTTAATCATAAGTAGGAGGCTTGTTCAAGTAAGAACAGAACCTAAGCACCGGTCCACCCACATATCAAATTATCAAAGTAGCGAACACAAATCAAACCAACATGATGAAAGTGACTAGATGAAATTCCCGTGTACCCTCAAGAATGCTTTGCTTATTATAAGAGACCATTTTGGTCTGTACTTTGCCTCAAAAGGATTGGGCTACCTTGCTGCACTTTTGTTACCATTACCGTTACTTGCTCATTACAAATTATCTTGCTATCAAACTACTTGTTACTTATAATTTCAGTGCTTGCAGAGAATACCTTGCTGAAAACTACTTGTCATTTCCTTCTGCTCCTCGTTGGGTTCGACACTCTTACTTATCGAAAGGACTATGATTGATCCCCTATACTTGTGGGTCATCAAGGCTCTTTTCTGGCGCCGTTGCCGGGGAGTGAAGCGCTCTTGGTAAGTGGAAATCGGTAAAGAAAAATTATTATTACGTGCTGAAATTTATTGTCACTTGTTACTATGGATAACAATCCTTTGAGGGGTTTGTTCGGGGTATCTTCACCTCGACTGGAACCACAATTAGTTACCCCTCAACCTACTGCACCTACTGAAAATATTGGTTATGAAATTCCTTCGGGTATGATAGAACAACTGCTAGCTAATCCTTATGCAGGAAATGGAACTGAACATCCTGATATGCACTTGATATCTGTGGATGTTGTGGATTATTTAAGCTTGCAGGTTTACCCGAAGATGAAGCTAACAAGAAGGTTTTCCCTTTATCTTTGAAGGGAAAAGCATTGGAATGGTATAGGCTATGCGATGATATTGGATCCTGGAATTGGAATCGATTGAAATTGGAATTTCACCAAAAAATTTATCCTATGCATCTAGTTCATCGTGATCGGAATTATATATATAATTTTTGGCCTCATGAAGGAGAAAGTATCACTCTATCTTGGGGGAGGCTTAAGTCAATGTTATATTCATGCCCCAATCATGAGCTCTCAAGAGAAATTATTATTCAGAATTTTTATGCTCGGCTTTCTCGTGATGATCAATCCATGCTTGATACTTCTTGTACTGGTTCCTTTATGAAGAAGACTATTGAATTCAAGTGGGATCTTTTAGATAGAATTAAATGCAGCTCTTAAGATTGGGAACTCGATGAAGGTAAAGAGTCAAGTATTAAGCTTAAGTATGATTGTGTTAAATCTTTTATGAACACCGATGCTTTTCAAAAGTTTAGCACTAAAAATGGACTTGACTCTGAGATAGTAGCCTCCTTTTGTGAATCATTTGCTACTCACGTTGATCTCCCTAAGGAGAAGTGGTTTAAATATCACCCACCTATTAAATAAGAAATTAAGGAACCGGTAATAGCTAAAGATGAAACTATTGTTTACAATGTTGATCCAGTTGTTACTACTGCTTATATTGAAAAAACCACCTTTCCCTGTTAGGATAAAGGAACATGCTAAAGTTTCAACTGTTGTCAATAAGAGTAATATTAGAGCACCTAAGCCTGCTGAACAAATCAAAGTAGAACCTAGTGTTGCTATGGTCAAAGATCTCCTGGTAGAAAATATAGATGGGCATGTTATTTACTTCTGTGATGAAGCTACTAGAATTGCCAAACCCAATGAAAAAGATAAACATAGACCTATTGTTGGCATGCCTGTTGTCTCAGGTAAAATAGGAGATCACTGTTATCATGGTTTATGTGACATAGGTGCTAGCGTGAGTGCCATTCCTTTTACTTTATATCAAGAAATTATGAATGATATAGCACCTGCTGAAATAGAAGACATAGATGTTACTATTAAACTTGCCAACAGAGACACCATCACACCACTTGGGATTGTTAGAGACGTTGAAGTCTTGTGTGGGAAAATAAAATACCCTACTGATTTTCTTGTTCTTGGTTCCCCACAAGATGACTTTTGTCCCATTATCTTTGGTAGACCTTTCTTGAACACCGGCAATGCTAAAATAGATTGTGAGAAACAAATCATCGCTGTTAGTTTTGGTGATGAGTCTCATGAGTTTAATTTTTCTAAGTTTAGTAGAAAACATCATAAGAAAGAATTGCCAAGTAAGGATGAAATAATTGATCTTGCTTCTATTGCTGTGCCTCCTACTGATCCACTAGAACAATATTTGCTAGACCATGAAAATGATATGCATCTGCATGAAAGAAATGAAATAGATAAAAATTTCTTCGAACAACGACCTCTGCTTAAACACAATTTGCCTATTGAAACTCTAGGAGGTCCTTCTCCACCTAAAGGTGATCCTGTGTTTGAATTAAAGCAATTACCAGACACTTTTAAATATGCTTATCTTGATGAGAAAAATATATATCCTGTTATTATTAGTGCTAACCTTTCAAAATATGAAGAAGAAAGATTATTGAAGGTTCTGAAGAAGCACTGAGCTGCTATTGGATATACTCTTGATGATTTAAAGGGCATTAGTCCCACTCTCTGTCAGCATAAAATTAATATGGAACCTGATGCTAAACCCGTTGTTGATCACCAACAACGTTTAAATCCTAAAATGAAAGAAGTGATAAGAACTGAAATATTGAAGCTTATGGAAGCATGTATAATCTATCCTATAGATGATAGTAGATGGGTAAGTCTTGTTCATTGTGTTCCTAAGAAAGGAGGTATTACTTTTGTTCCTAATGATAAAAATGAACTCATCCCACAAAGAATTGTTACTGGCTACAGAATGGTAATTGATTTTAGAAAATTAAATAAAGCTACTAGAAAAGATCATTACCCTCTACCTTTTATTGATCAAATGCTAGAAAGATTATCTAAGCACACACACTTTTGTTTCCTTGATGGATACTCTGGATTTTCTCAAATACCTGTTTCACAACCTGATCAAGAGAAAACCACCTTCACTTGTCCTTTTGGAACTTATGCTTATAGACATATGCCTTTTGGTTTATGTAATGCACCTGCTACCTTTCAAAGATGTATGACTGCTACATTCTCTGACTTTTGTGAAAAGATTGTTGAGGTTTTCATGGATGATTTTTCTGTTTACGGAACTTCTTTTGATGATTGCTTAAGCAACCTTGATCGATTTTTGCAGAGATGCGAGCAAACTAATCTTGTCTTGAATTGGGATAAGTGCCACTTTATGGTTAATGAAGGTATTGTCTTGGGACATAAAATTTCTAAACGAGGTATTGAGGTGGATAAAGCTAAAGTTGATGCAATTGAGAAAATGCCATGTCCTAAAGATATCAAAGGTATCCATAGTTTCCTCCGTCATGCTGGTTTCTATAGGAGATTTATTAAAGACTTCTCTAAAATTTCTAGGCCTCTTACAAATCTTTTACAAAAGGATGTTCCATTTGTTTTTGATGATGATTGTGTAGAAGCCTTTGAAACACTTAAGAAAGCCTTAATTTCTGCACCTATTGTTCAACCACCTGATTGGAACTTGCCTTTTGAAATTATATGTGATGCTAGTGACTATGCTGTTGGTGCTGTTCTAGGACAAAGAGTTGATAAGAAACTAAATGTTATTCATTATGCTAGTAAAACTCTAGACAGTGCCCAACGCAACTATGCTACTACTGAAAAAGAACTTTTAGCAGTTGTGTTTGCTTGTGATAAATTTAGATCTTACATTGTTGATTCTAAAGTGATTGTTCACACCGATCATGCTGCTATAAAATATCTTATGGAAAAGAAAGATGCTAAACCTAGACTCATTAGGTGGGTTCTTTTGCTACAAGAATTTGACTTACATATCACTGATAGAAAAGGAGCTGAGAACCCCGTGGCTGATAACTTGTCTAGGTTAGAAAATATTCTTGATGACCCACAACCTATTAATGATAGTTTTCCTGATGAACAATTAGCTGCAATAAATGTCTCTCATAACACTCCTTGGTATGCTGACTATGCTAATTACATTGTTGCTAAATACATACCACCTAGTTTCACATACCAACAAAAGAAAAAATTCTTCTATGATTTAAGACATTACTTTTGGGATGACCCACATCTTTATAAAGAAGGAGTAGATGGTATTATGAGACGTTGTGTACCTGAGCATGAACAGGAACAAATCCTACGGAAATGTCACTCCGAAGCTTATGGAGGGCATCATGCGGGAGATAGAACTGCTCACAAGGTATTGCAATCTGGTTTTTATTGGCCTACTCTCTTCAAGGATGCCCGTAAGTTTGTTTTATCTTGTGATGAATGTCAAAGAATTGGTAATATTGGTAAGCGTCAAGAAATGCCTATGAATTATTCACTTGCTGTTGAACCATTTGATGTTTGGGGATTTGATTACATGGGGCCTTTTCCTTCCTCTAATGGGTATACTCATATTCTGGTTGCTGTTGATTATGTCACTAAGTGGGTAGAAGCTATTCCAACTAGTAGTGCTGATCACAACACCTCTATTAAAATGCTTAAGGAAGTTATTTTCCCAAGGTTTGGAGTCCCTAGATATTTAATGATTGATGGTGGTTCACACTTTATTCATGGTGATTTCCATAAAATGCTTGCTAAGTATGATATTAACCATAGAATTGAATCACCTTATCACCCTCAGTCTAGTGGTCAAGTTGAACTTAGCAATAGAGAAATAAAGTTGATATTACAAAAAACTATCAATAGGTCCCAAAAGAATTGGTCTAAAAAGTTAGATGATGCACTTTGGGCTTATAGAACAGCTTATAAAAATCCTATGGGTATGTCTCCTTATAAAATGGTGTATGGAAAAGCTTGTCATTTTCCTCTGGAGTTAGAACATAAAGCGTATAGGGCAATTAAAGAACTCAACTATGATTTCAAACTTGCCGGTGAAAAGAGGTTATTTGATATTAGCTCACTAGATGAATGGAGAACCCAAGCTTATGAAAATGCCCAAGTTATTAAAAGAAAAGGTTAAAAGATGGCATGACAAAAGAATCCAAAAGCGTGAGTTCAAAGTTGGAGAATATGTTCTTTTGTACAACTCTCATTTCAGATTCTTTGCAGGAAAGCTCCTCTCCAAATGGGAAGGACCCTATGTTATCAAGGAGGTTTATCGATCTAGAGCCGTCAAAATAAATAATGCCGAAGGTACCAACCCGAAGGTTGTCAATGGGCAAAGAGTAAAACATTATATCTCAGGTACGCCCATTAATGTTGAAAGCAATATTATCCAAACTATGACACCGGAAGAACACATAAAGGAAACCTTCCGGAACACTCCAGAATCATGAAAAAGAGGAGGTACGTGATACGGTAAGTAAACAGACTCCAAAAAATCCGCAAAAATATTTTTTGTTAGTTTTGGAATATATCAAAAATTAGGAAAATAAGAAACAACCAGGAAGGCACCACTGGTGGGCACAAGACACCAGGGCGCGCCTGGCTTGCCAGGCGCGCCTAGGTGGGTTATGCCCACCTCGGGTACCTTCCGGACTCCGTTTTTCTTCCATTTGCTTGTTTCCCAAGATAAAAAATCTTTATATAACCCCCGAACCTATTAACCACCGTATCGCGGAAAAATCTTCTGTTTTCTTTTTCCTGCAATTTTCGGTCAGATCTGTTAAGCCAGGCATCATGTCTTCTCCCCCCTCCAACAATGTAGAAGAGGATGCTTGGTTGATGAGGATCGAGCTGAAGAGAGAAGAGCCTGAAGAAGTCGTCAAAGGGGACAAGAGCAAGGAGGCCACCGGAGATCAAGCGCCGGTGGTCGAGGAAGCCTTGCCTGCCGAGGAGGAAGAAGAAGATAGCCTTAAACCTTACTATGATCATCTTACCCCCACTGAGATTGAAGCCTTTCGGATCATGGCAACCTCTGCTTCCCTCTGTGAAGGGCCTATCTTTTACTTTAATGTATTTTACTTTTATGCAAGAGTCAAAGTATTTCTCTCTATTCCTTTTTATTTTCTCTTTTGGCAAGCATCATGTGGTGAGGAAAGATCTAGGCACATATATCCAGTTGAATATGAGTAGCATGAGTTATTATTGTTGACATCACCCTTGAGGTGAATACGTTGGGTGGCAAAAACTATAAGCCCCTATCTTTCTATGTGTGCGGTTGAAACTTTTTGCTCATGTGTATGCGATGAGTGTTAGAAATCATAGAAGACTATAAGATGGTTGAGTATGTGGACTTGCCAAAAGGCTCCGATACATGACCCTTCCTGAAAATATGATGAATTGTAATTGCAAAGTTGACTGAGAACATAGTTTGTTGGTTTTCAATAGAGTTTATGCTTTATACTTCGATGTTGTGATGAATTGTTACTTGTTCATGAGAAGTCTATGATAGAAGTTATGTGATAAAAGTTCTATGATAAAGTTTTATGTTAAAGTTTGTTGCTGTTATAATAATATACATGATGCTTCTATGTCCGTATTTTGTTTTAATCGACACCTCTCTCTCTAAGCATGTGGACATGTTTTTCAATTTCGGTTTTCGCTTGAGGACAACCGAGGTCTAAGCTTGGGGAGTTGATACGTCCATTTTGCATCATGTTTTCCTACTGTTATTTATATTGTTTTTATGAATAATAATGCTTTTTGGAGTAATTCTAATGCCTTTTCTCTCATAATATGCAAGGTTCACACAAAGAGGGAGAATACCGGCAGCTAGAATTCTGGACCTGAAAAAGCTACGTCAGGCTACCTATTCTGCACAACTCCAAATGAGGTGAAACTTCACGGAGAATTTTTATGGAATATATAAGAATTATTGGAGCCAATAAGTACCAGAGGGGGGCCACCAGGTGGGCACAACCCACCTGGGCGCGCCAGGGAGCCCAGGCACGCCCTGGTGGGTTGTGCTCGCCTCGGCCCACCTCCGGTGCCCATCTTCTGGTATATAAGTCATTTTGACCTAGAAAAAATAAGAGAGGACTTTCGAGACGAAGTGCCACCGTCTCAAGGCGGAACTTGGGAAGGAGCACTTTTGCCCTCCGGCGGAGCGATTCCGCCGGGGGAACTTCCCTCTCGGAGGGCGAAATCATCGCGATCATCATCACCAACAACTCTCCCATCTTGGGGAGGGCAATCTCCATCACATCTTCAACAGCACCATCTCCTCTCAAACCCTAGTTCATCTCTTGTGTTCAATCTTTATACCGGAACCTTAGATTGGTGCTTGTGGGTGACTAATAGTGTTGATTACATCTTGTAGTTGATTACTATATGGTTTATTTGGAGGAAGATTATATGTTCAGATCCATTATGCTATTTAATACCCCTCTGATCTTGAGCATGATTATCATTTGTGAGTAGTTACTTTTGTTCTTGAGGTCACGGGAGAAATCTTGTTGCAAGTAATCATGTGAACTTGATATGTGTTCGATATTTTGATGGTATGTATGTTGTGATTTCCTTAGTGGTGTCATGTGAACGTTGACTACATGGCACTTCACCATCTTTGGGCCTAAGGGAATGCATTGTGGAGTAGTTATTAGATGATGGGTTGCTAGAGTGACAGAAGCTTAAACCCTAGTTTATGCGCTATTCCGTAAGGGACCGATTTGGACCAAAAAGTTTAATGATATGGTTAGATTTTATCTTAATACTTTTCTCGTAGTTGCGGACGCTTGCGAGGGGGTTAATCATAAGTAGGAGGCTTGTTCAAGTAAGAACAGCACCTAAGCACCGGTCCACCCACATATCAAATTATCAAAGTAGCGAACACAAATCAAACCAACATGATGAAAGTGACTAGATGAAATTCCCGTGTACCCTCAAGAACGCTTTGCTTATTATAAGAGACCGTTTTGGCATGTCCTTTGCATCAAAAGGATTGGGCTACCTTGCTGCACTTTTGTTACCGTTACCGTTACTTGCTCGTTACAAATTATCTTGCTATCAAACTACTCGTTACTTATAATTTCAGTGCTTGCAGAGAATACCTTGCTGAAAACTACTTGCCATTTCCTTCTGCTCCTCGTTGGGTTCGACACTCTTACTTATCGAAAGGACTACGATTGATCCCTATACTTGTGGGTCATCACGGGTCTATTCTTTATCATATTTGCTTTGAGATCTATTTTTATTTGCTTTTATTTTCAGATCTATTATTCCAAAAACCCAAAAATACATTGCTGCACTTTTTTGTTACTTATTTTATTTCGTGTTTTATCAAGATCTATTTATCCAATCTACACAAATTTTATCCCGTCAACTTGACAATTTCTGGCGTCGTTACCCGAAGAGGGATTGACAACCCCTCATACGCGTCGGGTTGCAAGTATTTGTTCTTTGTGTGCAGGTACCGTTTACATAGTGTTGCTTGGTTCTCCTACTAGATTGATACCTTGGTTTCATAACTGAGGGAAATACCTACCATAGCTGTGATGCATCGTCCCTTCCTCTTTGGGGAAATACTGACGCAGTCTCAAGCAACATCAGTCTACATCATGTCATCGTTCTTATTGCATTACTTCGTTTTTCCATGAACTTAATACACTAGATGCATGCTGGATAGCGGTCGATGTGTGGAGTAATAGTAGTAAATGCAGAATCGTTTCGGTCTACTAATCTTGGACGTGATACCTATATACATGATCATTTCCTTGGATATCGTAATGATTATTCGCTCTTCTATCAATTACCCAATAGTAATTTGTTTACCCACCGTATGCTATTTTCTCGAGAGAAGCCTCTAGTGAAAACTACGGCCCCGGGGTCTATTTTCCTATCATATAAAACCAAAAATACCTTGCTGGGTTTTTTCTTTATTTATTTTATTTTGTGTTTTAGTTAGATCTATTTATCAAATCTCATACAATTTAATCTATCTCAATACCGAGGAGGGATTGACAATCCCTCTTACGTGTTGGGTTGCAAGTATTTGTTATTTGTGTGCAGGTGCAGTTTACATAGTGTTGCTTGGTTCTCCTACTGGATTGATAACCTTGGTTTTATAACTGAAGGAAATACTTACCTTTGTTGTGTTGCATCATCCTCTCCTCTTCGGGGAAATACCAACGCAGATTCAAGCAATTAGGGGCCTACATCGGTCCAATGCAGATAAGAGGAAGAAATAAAAAGAAGCTTCGGGCTGGCGCGACCACCCCCAGGTGTCTGGCTCGGGTGCAGGCGGCGCCCTAGTCGGAGCCTCGTCTTCGCTCTTGATGCGAGGGAGCCGCTTCTGCTCTCGCTTCCGCCAGAGGGAGACGCGTCGCTCTCACCATCGTCGTTGGAGGTGTCGCTGTCCTCACTCTCCATGCAGCACCTCAGGCAGTCGTCGATGACCCCAAAGATCTTCATGAAGAGCGTGGTGGCCCCGTCGTACTTGAACTGGAGGACGTGCCCACTCTTCAAGCCGTGGGCGAGGGCAAATGACTTCCACCCACGCTTCAAGAACATGAAGCCGGTGGGGGTGAACTCCGCCGCCACCCAGGAGGGGCCGTTGCAGCAGCCGTCCGCCTGCACCCACAGGCCCAGCGGCGCGCGGTCTGCCATCTCCGCCATGAAGGAGTCTGGGAGCCGGACCCAGGTGCAGGGCCGGCGGCGCATGTCCGCAATGAACTCGCGGACTGCCTTGGCGGAGTGGATTCCCTACTGGGCAGGTAAGGCGGCCGCGCCGCCCCGGCCACCTCGGCCGCGGGCGCCTGATACGTCCCCCATGTATCTATAATTTTTGCTTGTTCCATGCTATTATATTATCATTCTTGGATGTTTGACAATCATTTTATAGCAACTTTATATCATTTTTTGGGACTAACCTATTGACATAGTGCCCAGTGCCAGTTCCTGTTTTTTCCTTGTTTTTTACTTCGCAAAAAATCAATACCAAACGGAGTCCAAACGCAGCAAAACTTTTTGGAGATTTTTTATGGACCAGAAGGAACAATTTGGGCCAAAGAAGTACCAGAGGGGTGCCCCGAGGGGGGCACAACTCACCTGGGCGCGCCTGGGGGCCCAGGCGCGCCCTGGTGGGTTGTGCCCACCTCGGTGGCCCCCCACACCGCCTCTTTGCTCTATAAATACCCCGAAAATCCAAAAACCCTAGGGGAGTCGACGAAACACAATTCCAGCCGCCGCAAGTTCCAGAAACACCAGATCCAATCTAGACACCATCATGGAGGGGTTCATCATCCTCATTGGTGCCTCTCCGATGATGCGTGAGTAGTTCATTGTAGACCTTCGGGTCCGTAGTTAGTAGCTAGATGGCTTTCTCTCTCTCTCTCTCTCTTTTTTGATTCTCAACACAATGGTCTCTTGGAGATCTATTTGATGTAACTCTTTTTGCGGTGTGTTTGTTGGGATCCGATGAACTTTGAGTTTATGATCAGATCTATTTTATCCATGAAAGTTATTTGGGTCTTCTTTTGATCTCTTATATGCATGATTACTTATAGCCTTGTATTTCTTCGTCGAATCTTTGGTTTAGTTAGGCCGACTAGATCAATTTTTCTTGCCATGGGAAGAGGTGCTTTGTGATGGGTTCGATCTTACGGTGCTCAATCCCAGTGACAGAAGGGGACATGACACATAGGTATCGTTGCTATTAAGGATAACAAGATGGGGTCTATTCCTACATGAATAGATCTTGTCTACATCATGTCATCGTTCTTATTGCATTACTCTGTTTCTCCATGAACTTAATACACTAGATGCATGCTGGATAGTGGTCGATGTGTGGAGTAATAGTAGTAGATGCAGGCAGGAGTCGGTCTACTAATCTTGGACGTGATGCCTATATAATGATCATTGCCTGGATATCGTCATAATTATTTGAAGTTCTATCAATTGCCCAACAGTAATTTGTTTACCCACCATATGCTATTTTTCTCGAGAGAAGCCACTAGTGAAATCTACAGCCCCCGGGTCTATCCTTCTTCATATTTGCTTTCTGATCTATTATTTGCTGCTTTTATTTTTAGATCTATTACTCCAAAAACCCAAAAATACCTTGCTGCAATTTTTGTTATTTACTTTATCTCGTGTTTCCGCGAGATCTATTTATCCAATCTACTACAAATTTATCTATATTTTACCCGGGAGGGATTGACAACCCCTCTTACGCGTCGGGTTGCAAATATTTGTTCTTTATGTGTAGGTACCATTTACATAGTGTTGCGTGGTTCTCCTACTGGTTCGATAACCTTGGTCTCATCACTGAGGGGAATACCTACCGTAGATGTGCTGCATCATCCCTTCCCCTTTGGGGAAATACCGACGTAGTTCAAGCGACATCGAAAGGAATTTCTGGCGCCGTTGCCGGGGAGACATCATCAACATCTATCAGGTTCCTAATCACAAATCTCATCTCCTTGCAATTTACATTATTTGCCATTTGCCTCTCGTTTTCATCTCCCCCACTTCACAAAATTTGCTGTTTTATTCGCCATTTTTTTCGTTCGCCGTTTTCTCGTCAGATCTATTTTTGTGTCCAATTTTGTTTGCATAGTCACGATGAATCAAGAGAACACCAAGTTGTGTGATTTTTTAAATACCAATAATAATGATTTTATTAGCACTCTGATTGCTCCTCCCGCCACTAGTGCGAAGTCTTGTGATATCAATGCCGCTTTGTTGAATCTTGTTATGAAAGATCAGTTTTCCGGTACTCCTAATGAGGATGCCGCGTCCCATCTTAACACATTCGTAGAATTATGCGATATGCAAAAGAAAAAAGATGTGGACAATGATATTGTGAAGTTGAAACTATTCCCGTTTTCTTTGCAAGATCATGCAAAATTTTGGTTGTCTTCTTTGCCTCGCAATAGTATCGATTCTTGGGATAAATGCAAAGATGCTTTCATTACTAAGTATTTTCCGCCTGCAAAAATTATTTCCCTTAGAACTCAAATCATGAATTTTAAGCAACTTGAGCATGAACATGTTGCACAATCTTGGGAAAGAATGAAATTGATGCTAAGAAATTGTCCTACACATGGTTTAAATCTTTGGATCATACAAAAATTTTATGCGGGATTGAATTTTGTTTCTAGAAATCTTTTAGATTCCGCTGCGGGTGGTACTTTTATGGAAATTACTTTGGGTGAAGCTACTAAATTGCTTGATAATATTATGGCAAATTATTCACAATGGCATACCGAAAGAGCTCCTACTAGTAAAAAAGTCAATTCGATTGAAGAAATAAATTCTTTGAGTGAAAAAGTTGATGCTCTTATGAAGTTGGTTTCTAGTAAAAATGCTCCTATTGATCTTAATGATGTGCCTTTGTCTACTTTGATTGACAAAAATAGTGATGCCGTAGATGTGAATTTTGTCTCATGAAACAATTTTAATAACAATGCTTATAGAGGTACTTTTAATCCTAGGCCTTTTCCTGGAAATTCCTCTAATAATTATGGTAATTCCTATGGTAATCCTTCTTATAATAATAATAGTAACACCTCTGATCTTAAGTATAATATTAAAGAATTTATCAATGCTCAAAAGGTTTTCAATAATACGATAGAAGAAAAGTTGAATAAGATTGATGATATGTCTAGAAGCATTGATAGAATTTCTCATGATGTAGAAAATCTCAAGTTAAAATTTGTTGTGCCTAAGGTTGAAGAATCAATTAAAGCTTTATATGTTTCTATGGATGAAAGTAAGAAAAGAACCGCTATGCTTAGAGCTAAACGAGAATTTTTAGAAAAAGCGTTTTCTAGTGATTGCCTTCACAAAAATCATGAAGATCTTAAAATGATTGGTGTTTCTTCTATTGATTCTTTGTTTAGTAAAATTAAAATTGATGATAAAGGGACCGAAGAAGAGTCAACTTTAGCTAGAAGGCGTCCCTATAATTTGGAGGGTGAAAATCTTATTGAAAAAATTGATAAAAGTGGGTTTGGAGAGGTCAAAACTTTAATTAGTGATGTGCCCATTCTTTTGGATTACAAAGACTTTAATTATGATAATTGATCTTTGATTGATTGTATTTCTTTGTTGCAATCCATGATTAATTCACCCCATGCTTATGAACAAAATAAAGCTTTGGAAGTGTTGATGCTATGATGAAAGCTTTGGAAGAAAAGTTGGAATTAGATATCTCAATTCCTAGAAAATTACATGATGAATGGGAACCTACTATCAAAGTCAAGATTAAAAATTATGTGTGTTTTGCTTTATTTGACTTGGGTGCTAGTGTTTCCACAATTCCGAAATCTTTATGTGATGTGCTTGGTCTTACCAATATTGAAGAGTGTTCTTTAAACTTGCACTTAGCGGATTCTACTATTAAAAAGCCTATGGGAAGAATTAATGATGTTATTATTCTTGCAAATAGGAACTATGTGCCCATAGATTTTATTTTTCTTGATATTGATTGCAATCCGTCTTGTCCAATTATACTTGGTAGACCGTTTTTACGTACTATTGGTGCCGTGATTGATATGAAAGAGGGCAATATTAAATTTCAATTTTCACTAAGAAAGGGTATGGAACACTTCCCTAGAACAAGGATTAAGCCTCCATATGAATCAATCATGAGGGCATCCTATGGATCTAGATACAAAGATGACAATACTTGAATCTATGCATTATGCGTAGCTAGGGGCATAAAACTATAGCGCTTGTTGGGAGGCAACCCAATGAATAAAATTTATTTTTGCCTTTTTATTTCTGTTCTTGGGTGTTTGCATAATTATGCCTCTGTTATGATTGTGTTTTTTGTGTTTTAATTAGTGTTTGTGCCAAGTAAAGCCTTTGGGATAGCTTTGGTGATAGTTGATTTGATCCTGTTGAAAAATAGAAACTTTTGCATCCAGTAACAGAATTGTTTAAATTCACATAAGAGACGAAAAAATTTTAATTTTTTACAAAATATCTATATACAAATTTCCTCTGTTTTCCTACTTTTTTAGAAGTTTTCGAGTTACAGAAGTATGAGAAAAATGCGTATCTTTATAGACTGTTCTGTTTTTGACAGATTCTGTTTTCTTTGCATTCTGTGCTTATTTTGATGAATCTATGGTTTGTATCGGGGGGTATAAGCCATGGTAAAATTAGAATACAGTAGATATAATGCAATAACAAAATTTGAATGGGTTTTCTATAGTACTTAAAGTAAAGATTGGTTTTCTTATACTAACGGATCTCATGAAGGTTTTGTTGAGTTTTGTGTGATTGAAGTTTGGGTGAGATCACGATGGATGAAGGAATAAGGAGTAAGAAGAGCCTAAGCTTGGGGATGCCCCATGGCATCCCAAGCTATTATCCAAACAGAAACAAGCAACTAAGCTTGGGGATGCCCCGAGTGGCATCCCCTCTTTCTTCTAATGACCATCGGTATTTTACTTGGAGCTATATTTTTATTCGTCACATATCATGAGTTTTGCTTGGAGCGTCTTGTGTTATATGAGTCTTTGCTTGTTTTGCTTTTTAGTTTGTGTCATCTATCCTTGCTGAACACACCTATTTGGGAGAGCCAAAATTATACTATGATTTGTTAGAATTGCTCTTTATGTTTCACTTAAATTTTTTGAGCTATGGAATTGCTCTAGTGCTTCACTTATATCTTTTTGAGCACGGTGTGCTTTAATATTTTGGAAGAAATTCTCTCATGCTTCACTTATATTATTTTGAGAGAATAAAAATTTTATGCTCATGTTCTTCACTTAGATTTGTTTGAGCTATCAAAAGCAACATATGAAATTAGTCCCAAAGTGATAGATATTCAAGAGGGATATAATAAAAACTTTCAGGAAGATCATTGGACAAAATAAACTTGATTCTTTGTAATAGTTTTGTGATATGATGATATAATATGTGAGTCATGTTGATGAGTAATTATGCTTTAGTAAGAATATTGGTATTAAGGTTTGTGATTCCCTATGCAAGCACGAAAGTCAATAGTTATCCAATGAAATTATATCATACTTGTGGTGCATTATTCGGTGTTAGTTATGCTTAATGCTCGCTTATGTGATTTTTCGTTTCTTGGTTGGATGCTTCTCAATCTTTTTGCTAGCCTTCCCTTGCACTAAGTGGGATTACTACTTGTGCATCCAAAATCCTTAAACCCAGTTTTGCCATATGAGTCCACTATACCTACCTATATGCAGTATTTCCATGCCGTTCTAAGCAAATTTGTATGTGCCCTCTCTAACTTTCAAAGTAAATTTCCCTTTTGTGTGCCCGTACCGCTCATGAAACGGTAGGGGGTGGCTGATATTTTTCCATGCTAGATGTGTTATTCTCAAGATGAGTCTTTATTCACTTGTCATTGCACGAGAGTACGGCAAAGGTATTAGAAATGCCCAATCCCGAAATGAAAAATGAATTTACTTTATGTTGTCAAATAATAAATTCCTTGGCAAGTGTTGGTATGGACGGCACCCGTGGATACGGCAAGCCGTGGAATGTAAAAATATGGTGGAAAAAGGAATAAACTTTATTTTCTGTTTGGGAACCGCCTATGATATATCTAGCATAGAAAGTATTGGGAACTACTCGATCGTTTTCGTTGACAGGAAAAGCATGCCACCCAAAATGTTTTATCTCTATCTTTTTCGCTTTGAGCTCTGGCACCTCTACAAATCCCTACTTCCCTCTGCGAAGGGCCTTTCTATTTACTTTATGCAATTTTTATTTTTATTTGAGTCTCCATCTTCTCTTATAAAGCACCAACTAAAGGGCACTATGATCGTACTTGAGCATTGGGTGTAGCTAATATGCGAGTGTATTTCATGAATGGATCAATGATTGAGCATAATGAGCTAGGGATAACTTGCTTTAGTGTTGATATTTTGAAAGACATGGTTGCTTGTTGATATGCTTGAGTATTGAAATCTTCATGTCAAAACTAGACTATTGCTTAGAATCATATAAAAGTCCAAATGTCCATGCTACAAAAGAAAAGAATATGTGATGAAGATGTTAGGCAGCATTCCACATCAAAAATTCTGTTTTTATCATTTACCTACTCGAGGACGAGTAGGAATTATGCTTGGGGATGCTGGTACGTCTCCAACGTATCTATAATTTTTGCTTGTTCCATGCTGTTATATTATCATTCTTGGATGTTTTACAATCATTTTATAGCAACTTTATATCATTTTTTGGGACTAACCTATTGACATAGTGCCCAGTGCCAGTTCCTGTTTTTTCCTTGTTTTTTACTTCGCAGAAAATCAATAACAAACGGAGTCCAAACGCAGCGAAACTTTTTGGAGATTTTTTATGGACCAGAAGGAACAACTTGGGCCGAAGAAGTACCAGAGGGGTGCCCCGAGGGAGGCACAACCCACCTGGGCGCGCCTAGGGGCCCAGGCGCGCCCTGGTGGGTTGTGCCCACCTTGGTGGCCTCCCGCACCGCCTCTTTGCTCTATAAATACCCCGAAAATCCAAAAACCCTAGGGGAGTCGACGAAACACAATTCCAGCCGCCGCAAGTTCCAGAAACACCAGATCCAATCTAGACACCATCACGGAGGGGTTCATCATCCTCATTGGTGCCTCTCCGATGATGCGTGAGTAGTTCATTGTAGACCTTCGGGTCCGTAGTTAGTAGCTAGATGGCTTTCTCTCTCTCTTTTGATTCTCAATACAATGGTCTCTTGGAGATCTATTTGATGTAACTCTTTTTGCGGTGTGTTTGTTGGGATCCGATGAACTTTGAGTTTATAATCAGATCTATTTTATCCATGAAAGTTATTTGAGTCTTCTTTTGATCTCTTATATGCATGATTACTTATAGTCTCGTATTTCTTCTTCGAATCTTTGGTTTAGTTAGGCCGACTAGATCGATTTTTCTAGCCATAGGAAGAGGTGCTTTGTGATGGGTTCGATCTTACGGTGCTCAATCCCAGTGACAGAAGGGGACATGACACGTATGTATCGTTGCTATTAAGGATAAGAAGATGGGGTCTATTCCTACATGAATAGATCTTGTCTACATCATGTTATCGTTCTTATTGCATTACTCCGTTTCTCCATGAACTTAATACACTAGATGCATGCTGGATAGCGGTCGATGTGTGGAGTAATAGTAGTAGATCCAGGCAGGAGTCGGTCTACTAATCTTGGACGTGATGCCTATATAATGATCATTGCATGGATATCGTCATAATTATTTTAAATTCTATCAATTGCCCAACAGTAATTTGTTTACCCACCGTATGCTATTTTTCTCGAGAGAAGCCACTAGTGAAATCTACGGCCCCCGGGTCTATCCTTCTTCATATTTGCTTTCCGATCTATTATTTGCCGCTTTTATTTTAGATCTATTATTCCAAAAACCCAAAAATACCTTGCTGCAATTTTTTGTTATTTATTTTATCTCGCGTTTCCGTGAGATCTATTTATCCAATCTATTACAAATTTATCTATTTTTTACCCGGGAGGGATTGACAACCCCTCTTACGCGTCGGGTTGTAAGTATTTGTTCTTTGTGTGCAGGTACCGTTTACATAGTGTTGTGTGGTTCTCCTACTGGTTCGATAACCTTGGTCACATCACTGAGGGAAATACCTACCGTAGCTGTGTTGCATCATCCCTTCCTCTTTGAGGAAATACCGACGTAGTTCAAGCGACATCAACGCCTCACCCTCTGCGTCCGCGCCCATGGGCGCTGCCTCTTCCATAGCCGCTTGGCCAACGTCGGCGGCCGCTGGGGAGCGTCCGCGCCCCCGGGGCGGCACCTTGGGCGCTGCAGCACGGCCTCTCCCCCTCACCATCATCGCAGAGGTCGGCTCGGATCAAGGAGTCAAAGAAAGGAGTTGGAGGAAGAAGATGAGCCAGGGGTCCTTCCCTCGCCCTTATATAGCACCCGAAGGAGGAGGAGCCAGCGCCTCTTCGCCTTCGGAGGTGCACAAGGGAGGCAATGATGGCCTCCGCCACGCGCGGGATGGCTTTATGTCAGCCCGGGCAGTTGTTGAGGCGTCGTGGGAGAAGTAGAGGCGCCCCACGTTCCATCGTGCGCCACACACCGAGCCTGGCCCACAGGCGGGTGGGGTTTGCGCCGTACCGCCCCCTAACAAGCGGAGACGTGCATGCCGCGGGCCCGGGGGCTACTGTCGGGCCCGTGGGACTGGGTGTACCTAGGCCCGAGGCATGGCGCATGTCGCGGGCCCAGCGGATGGCCCTTCAGCGAACCTCTCGAGCGAGACCCTCACGAGGTCGTCGCCTAGCGGGGCACACATCAGCAGGCACCCCAGGCGGATTGGAGGCGCCGCTAGGAGCCTCGCGAGGCGGTCTCCCGAGGCTGCTTCCCGAGGCCCCTCGCGGAGGCGAACGAGTCAGGGGCAGCTCAGCCCGGTCGCGTGGTCCAGAGTCTTCACGTGGGTGACGCGCACGACGACGAGCGATGCCAGAGGCCGTGCCAGCAGGCGCGGATGTGGAGGCTTTCCTCTTTCGTGCTAAGGGAGCAAGGCCAGCCACCAGTTCCCAAAGCAATCCCCAAAGGTTGCCTGATCGGTGCAAGAAGACCAGGACGACGGGCGCGCCAGGACGGAGGTCATCACCGAGCCCACCGGCGCGTCATGGACGGTAGCTTTGCGGGCGAAGACCACCTTTTGTCAGGATAGACTGCGCCCCTGTCCTCCTTCAAATTGCCGTTGTGTGGCAACCATTCCCACCAATGTTTTCGTGGGAAGAGGGCCAAGGCAAGTATAAAAGAGGGCAGGGTGCCGCCGAGGAGGGGGAGATCGACTCCCCACAACCCTTGTACTCGGACTCTCTCGCGAGTGCAATCCAACCACAAAGCAGTAGTAGGGTTTTACACCGCAAGGTGGCCCAAACCTGGGTAACTGCAGTGTCACCGGCTCGCTCCCGCTAGCTCGCCCTCGCCGTAGCATCACCGTGGTTTGCAGCAGGAAGGAGTAGAGCGGTAGGAACAAGCGCACCCCAGAGTTCGAACCTCTTGGGTCCCCGGAGCCCCGATTCCGACATGCATCCTCCAACGATGAACCGATAATGACCCTATTTGTTGGTGTCATGGTTGATTATTTTTTAGGTAAAAGAAAAATCCTCCCTAAAAATATTTTCCTATTGAAAAAGCTATAATAGAAGATCATCCATTGCCCTTATTTCCAGGTATGCTTCTCATGGACTGCATGCATCCTCCAATTATGAACCGATAATAACCCTATTTGTTGCTGGCCCCACCACATTTGGGGCTTGCGTTTGAGTCAATGTTTTTATACCTCAAGCGTTTGATAAAGTTCAAAAAATTATAAGAACCGCCATGTTATTTTTCTTAGAAAAATGTCATCTACCTAAGAAAAAATAACATGTTTTGCCATCTAGTAAAATAAGGAGGGACATGGTTTCTATCCCAGGTCTCCCGGGTGGAGGCTCATGTTGCTAGCCAATGCGGTGGGCAGTAGTGTTTTGAATAGGATAATAATTAGTTGGCTTTTTGTATCACAGTAAACGAGTTTAAAATCTAACATGTCTCCTATCCCCTGCGCCAAGATTCTTGCAAAAATCCGACGGAAGAGAGCGCATTTGCTGGGATTGGCCCCTGGCGAACGGTCATCAGTTAACACTTCCGCAAATCTTTAATTAGTTCAAATCAGAGAGAGAGTCTGCTAGAATCTAAAGTTGGTACTACGTCGGTTTGGTCTATATGTGTGTGTCGCCTATATAATGGGTTGGCTACGGCCGTGCAAGAGTTTTTTTTATAGAGTCAATAGAAACACAGAAAAGGTCCCAAGTCAGGGGATCCCAATATCATGAGTTTTTGTGATCCTTGATGGGAGGATTTGTTTTGCCCCGCGTTATATTTATCTAATTGATCCGCACATTTGACTTCTGCTTTGGTTTCTTGTTGATCTGAATCTTTATATCTACCACTATCTTCTTGTCTAAAGTATTGTGAAAGATCGGGTTGCCTATTCTTGCACAATTTAGCGCCTCGCTAGTTTGTGCTACATCAGGCAGTACTCTTTCGTTGTGACGGCGCTGCACACTTGCATACGGTAGGAGATCCAAGCACCGCCTGAGAACCGGAAGGTGTTCAGCGCGGAGCTCCATGGGTGGGCAAGAAGGCCGCCAAGGTCATTGGCGGAGCTATGCCTAGCTCAGAGGGGGGGGCTCTGTCCCCTCCCCCTGCCTTGGACCATTTAGCAAAGAAAAAGTTTCATGGAGGGCTTATATTGGACAGTTTTAGACATTCCCCCCCCCCCCCCACCCCCCCCCCCCCGCTCCTGCGCGACGATTCCGACATGCATCCTCCAACGATGAACCGATAATGACCCTATTTGTTGGTGTCATGGTTGATTAGTTTTTAGGTAAAAGAAAAATCCTCCCTAAAAATATTTTCCTATTGAAAAAGCTATAATAGAAGATCATTCCTTGCCCTTATTTCCAGGTATGCTTCTCATGGACTGCATGCATCCTCCAATTATGAACTGATAATAACCCTATTTCTTGCTGGCCCCACCACATTTGGGGCTTCGTTTGAGTCAGTGTTTTTATACCTCAAGCGTTTGATAAAGTTCAAAAAATTATAAGAACCGCCATGTTATTTTTCTTAGAAAAATGTCATCTACCTAAGAAAAAATAACACGTTTTGCCATCTAGTAAAATAAGGAGGGACAGGATTCTATCCCAGGTCTCCCAGGTGGAGGCTCATGTTGCTAGCCAATGCGGTGGTCAGTAGTGTTTTGAATAGGATAATCATTAGTTGGCTTTTTGTATCACAGTGAACGAGTTTAAAATCTAACATGTCTCCTATCCCCTGCGCCAAGATTCATGCAACAAATCCGACGGAAGAGAGCGCATTTGCTGGGATTGGCCCCCTGGCGAACGGTCATCGGTTAACCTTTCCGCAAATCTTTAATTAGTTCAAATCAGAGAGAGAGTCTGCTAGAATCTAAAGTTGGTACTACGTCGGTTTGGTCTATATGTGCATGTCGCCTATTTAATGGGCTGGCTACGGCCGTGCAAGAGAGTTTTTTATATATAGAGTTAATAGAAACACAGAAAAGGTCCGAAGTCAGGGGATCTCAATATCATGAGTTTTTGTGATCCTTGATGGGAGGATTTGTTTTGCCCCGCGTTATATCTATCTAATCGATCTGCACATTTGACTTCTGCTTTGGTTTCTTGTTGATCTGAATCTTTATATCTACCACTACCTTCTTGTCTAAAGCATTGTGAAAGATCGGGTTGCCGATTCTTGCACAATTTAGGGCCTCGCTAGTTTGTGCTACATCAGGCGCTACTCTTTCGTTGTGACGGCGCTGCACACTTGCATACGGTAGGAGATCCAAGCACCGCCTGAGAACCGGAAGGTGTTCAGCGCGGAGCTCCATGGGTGGGCAAGAAGGCGCCAAGGTCATCGGCGGAGCTATGCCTAGCTCAGAGAGTTTCATGGAGGGCTTAGATTGGACAGTTTTAGACTATCCCCCCCCCCCCCCCCCCCCCCTGCCCCGCACGACAAAAGTCACCAACTATTCGCCAAGGTACTGCAGGAGCTCAGGCAAGGTATCACATACCACAAGTTAGAAGGTTGTAATTCTAATATGCCAGGTATCACATACCAAAGGTTAGAAGGTTATAATTCTAATATTGACTAGTACAATGCCCGTGCGTTGCAACGGGATATAAATATTGTGTTAGTATGTTAGATTGTGATTACCTCCCCATATTAATGCAATTGTGTAAATAAATGTTTATTAAATCTTGTCCGTGATTTACCTTGTAGTTTGATGAGAAATTTGGTAAGTAAATTAAAGTAGAATTGGTTCAGAAGGCAAGTAAATTGAGGTGGAAGGTTGGACAAAGGAGTGGTGAGAAGAAAAGTGAAACATTAAACCTAACATTCTTTTTAAGTAGTATATGTAGAGATAGAGATTTTTTGGCTGTTGAGATGGTTCCAGATAGCATGATATTGAATACACCGTCTCTCTATGCCCAGGGAAAGTACTCATTCCTAATACGGGGTCTCGGCATTTTCTGTGTACAAAACGTGTGATGTTGATGTTTGCCTTCAAGGAGTGATCAAGTAAACAGAAAACAAGTGACAATACCATACAGCTCATGCAGTTTTCAGCACCATCTTTCTTATCATTTTGCTCTTGCATAGAGATCCACCCGAAAACTATTGTATAAATGGTTTCTTAGCTGTCACAACAACTCACGGCGCTCAAAAGTAACTTTTTCTATGGACACTTCAGTATGACTTCTTGAAAAGGTTCAAACTACATCCCTAGTTTATGGATTGTGTAAGCTCTCTCCCATGGTGTGCTATCATATTATTGATGAAAACACAGCTTAAGTGCAGTATGCACTTTTGAATATACTGGTGCAACCATTTATGTTCCATTCCAGTGCAACCCAACTAGTCTATATATGAATTCTGGATCTGGCGACACTTCACGAAATCAGCCGTTGAGATTTTTGGCTGGCTTCTTACGATAACATTAGTAGTCCAAGATATATATAACAACAAAAGCTCACAATTATAAAACAAATGAGCAACAGCTAATTTGATGACGCTTTTCGGGGCTAGTGCTTTTATATATGATGCTCTTACTGCCCTTGCAAGTAACAAGCGTCGATCTTATATGTTACACCAGGAGTAGAGATATTACACTTTGAGAAACATACACAACTGTGCAACACTACGAACACACATGCATCATGTTCTCAATTCCTCCTCTCCTGCCGCCACCACGGCGAGTGGTGGTCGTTGGGGCCGGAGCCCGGGTAGTCCTCCAGCTCCATCTCCATCTCCATCCTCCTGCTGACAGCACCGCGGTCGACCTCTCCCGCTACGACAGCCTGGGGTGATCATACCAAAAAATTCAGGTCAATTACAGTTTGCACCTGACATAGTATGGTCTGAAACTGCCACTAGCTTCTTGCATGAACACAGATAGCTAGAATACTATCATCACCTGACCATCTGCTCCACTGGAAGTTGGGATTGCCTCGGTCTTCTGCAGCTGCTCCCTCGGGGCCGCTGATGCATATGGGGATAAAATCGTCCTCTCAGTCAGGCAGAACAATATAACAAAATCTCTAGATGGCATGAGACGATTACCAGCTGAGAATGAAACCGCAGCCCTCGAAGCATGGATGAGGCAGCAGAAGCCGAGCAGCGACACCACTGCCAGGTGCAGCGCAGGCAATCTCTCCATCTGTCTCCTCTTAAGCATTTCTTCAAGTGTTCCTACTCTTCTTCGTCTGCACCCATGAGGAAGGCTCATGTAGAGCGCCTGAACTGCAAGCCATTTTATAGCACAGTTAAAAGTTGTCATGGAGCAAGGAGCCACCCACAGATTGAGGCCTCTGAAGCATCCTCCACAACCTTAGTTAGTTGCTATATAAGTAGTTAATCACCTTTTCTAAGTGCTTCATTAATTAGCTCACACGATGAGCCTTTTATGACTGGAAAGTAGGTGGCGAGCATTTCGTAGGCATGCGTGCTGTTTCTTGAAAACTCGGCGAATTGCTAGGCAAGCACGCGAAAAGGGGCGAGCAAAAAAGAAATGATTATGGCCAGGAATAGGTTGCAAGGGGTAAAAGTAAAGCAGAAAGTTGGGGCTCAATGCAATTTCTTGCATATAGGATGGTGACATGGTGCAGACAGATGAATTCTGAGGATTTTCTTCCAATCCTGTACCAGATATTCTTATCCTGATCAATGCAGCCAGTGTGGGCTTCAGCGGGGAAAATATCTGGTGCACCGGAGCTTCTGGTGCTACCGGTGCACCGAACTCATATTGTGGTTTTAAAATATTCAAAAAATTATGACAAAAAGTTAGCACACTCACACAACATCAATGTAGGTTGTCACAAAATTTCAAGTCAAAATTCGAAACATAACTCGAAAAACAAAAATGAAAAATTCAATACTGAATAGTACATAACATAACTTGGGCTTTAGATTTGGCCCATTATCACACTGATGTCAAATTTGTCATTTTTGTATCTCAAAAAATATTTCAATTTTTTATACCAAATTTTGCGACATCATACATTGATGTTGCATTAACGTGCTAGATTTTTTTGAGATTTTTTAAAATATTCTATGACATCCGGTGCACCGGTAGCACCACAAGTGCGGGTGCACCGGATACATTCCCTCAGACTTCAAGTAAACTAAAGTTTGTCGAGTGCCTTTATTTGGAGCTCATAGTGGCCTCAGCACTTAGGTAGATAGTTTGTGAGCCTCCACTAAGGCTGAATTAAATTATCTGATCAAATAAAAGTGCACTCAAAAGCTCACCAAGTTGGTTTTACCCAGTTGAACCTCGACACCTAGCAGAGAACATCCTAACGTCAAAGTTTGTCTCTAGTTTGACATGATCAACACTACATTCAAAAAATGGCAAACAATGCCAGACATTGGCCGGACTACTCGTTTAAGTTATATACAGAACCGAGGACTCAAGCGGTCTTGGTCGGTTTTTTGCGAGCCGTGATGAGTTGTGCTTATTTAGAGAAGAACTTCCAGATCTCCCTCTCGGGGGGCTCGGCGATGAGGTGCACACCGAAGGCGCCCTCCTCATCAACCAATGCTCTGAGCTGCCGCACCGCACTGCTGGAGCCGATGTAGTTCTTTTTCGCCACGAGATACATCACTCCATATGGTGGCCGCAGGCACTGCAAGGGCAAGAACAGCAGAGTGAACAAAGGTCCAGGCTAAGCAGGTCCAGTTTCGAGGTAGATGGCGAATCCGCATAATGCCCCCCAGGAAAGTACTTGCTGCCTTTATTGGGCATCTCATGGTGAGAAAGAGTCTTCCCTGACAAAATGACAAGCAGAATAGCATTACAAATTTAGTAGCTAACCTGTTTGATGAGCGAATAAGGTTTTGAATAGAGCTTGCAGAGCAAGGGATCTCATTCACTAACACTATGTCATATCCACCCTCATCTCCTACACAGGCCTCGTTTCCCCTCTCCCATGCACGGCTGCCTGGCAGTTTTGTTGATCGTCTTGACGAGGTTTCGTTTCGTGGCAGATATTGTTCCCATCCTAGCTGCTGCAACCATCCAAAAAGTCGTCTTCACAGAACCCTAGTCCTACTCCTGACAATGCATCCACCTCATCATCCTCTTGTATCACTAACAGGACCGTGTGAAGCTCCTCCCAGTCCCCAGCATAGAAATGGATGTCCTGAGGCAACTGTTGCCATGGAGTAAGAGGGCTTCCCTGTTGGTGACTGTTTGTCTCGAGCTTGCTCGAGATTTGTGAGCACATTGGGGATTGTTCTGCATCTTATTATTTCGGCACTGGGATCCTGAAAATGCACTGTCGAAGCTCCCTAAAAATTGTTTGGAAGCAGGATATTAGAAACACAATCAGATTGTTTGTGTATTTTTTTTCAGAAAGGAAAGGATATTCATTGCAAGTGCATCCACCAAACAGAGTACAGGTATTTATTTTTGCATGGAAACAATGAACCGTAATACATAGATAGATAAGTCACCATGGTAAATGATGTGGGAGACTGATGGCAAGTGAAATCTGAGGTTACTTCGTTAAAGTAATTAAGAGAAAACATGGATATAGCTGCTGTACCTTCAGGCAAGAAAGTATCCCAGGAAGCCCATATCCACAGCCGAGCTGCATCAGTGAGAAAAATATATAACTGAAACAGTTTGCCAAAAGAACCGCATAATCATCAAAGATTCAAAGGAACGCCCATACACGTTTTTGGCATCTGAGGACCTAAAGAACAGACCAAGACCAAAGAAGTAGGTTCGATGCAAGAGCCTTTTCCTCAAATAACATGAGTTACAGACCAAGACCAAAGAAGTAGGTTCGATGCAAGAGCATAGCATTATCAGAAATTACATAGACCGAAACTAGAGTAGTACCTCTAAAACACGTTTGTTTCTGAATGTCAATAGCCCATCACGGATCTCATTCTCAGAACATTAACTAGCTCGAGTGAACTCTCGCAGCATTTCAAGGGCCCTAGTGTAAAAGATAATTAAATCCAGACCTTCACCTTTCCAAGTAGTAGTAAGTACAATGATATAACTGGTGGGGCTATTACTATTACCTTCACTTTTTGGAGTTGCAAGATCTGATCTAGATAGTCCGACAATATCAACAACACTGAACTTCCCCTGAAACAAGTTTAAAAACAGAAAATCACCAATTATAAGCCTACCACATAAATAGCCACTACAATTAAACCATAAGTCCATGAATCCTTACACGGTTCAACCGCAATGTTGCAAGTATAGGAAAAGCAATCGATCACCTTGAATATATTCATGCCGTGCATTTCAATATGGTCGCCCGCGTGCTTGTATGGATGAACATTCTGCATACAGCATACCGATGCAAACAACGCCAACTCAGTCAGCAGATAACGAAATGCCCTTATCGACGGGAAATGGTCCAGACAGGCAGGACCAACCGACCACGCCATGTAACTTTGCCATGAACAACAAATGGAAACAAGCAACCTGTGATGGGACGATCTCGACGGTCGGCGACGGCAGGCGCGACTGGTCCCTCTCGGGCACGGTGTCGACGCAGTGCGCCGCGGCCTTGTCATGAGACAGTAAGCCGGCGAGGCACTGCAAGAGCAGCGACGGCGACCGCATTGCCTCGCCTCTGGTCAGTCTGAGACGGTAAAATCACAAATTAGGTAGAAAACCATAGTACATCCCACATCACCAGTACTCCATTGTTACCTCATCAACAGTAGCCGGAATAGAGGGGAGAACGGGTTAATTACACCGCTCCAATCCCCATTTCATGAATCAAGAAAACATAACCTAGCAACAGCAAGTGCTAGCATCGCAAGACAAGATCAAAACGAAGGGGGGAGGTTTCACCTGCTTCAACGCAGGATCTGTCCCCGGCGGAAAACCCGCAAAATCTCGCCGGACGCCCGAGTCGGAGAGGGGAGAAGATGAATCCAATCAACTGAAGGAAGGAGGCAATTGGCTCATCCGGAAACGGAGGAAGAAAGATGTTCCCGCGTGTGAAACTGATGCGGAAATGGACGAGAATCCGGGCGCTGTGTTCGTCTCCGTTCTCTGACAGTCTGATTCACTCGGGCGCTGGCGGGCGAGTTCGTCTCCGTTAATCTCCAGAATGCCACTGCTGTTTTTTTTTGTCTTTTGGGAATCGAATGCCACTGCTGTCTGATAGGACAAGGCCTCTCACATGAACGTGGGCCTAGACGGGCCTGCTCGGCCCGGCCGGGTTCCTCCCGTACACAGGCCGGCCGTACGGGCCACGCAAGCAGTGGCGCGCGCTCGCGGGCTCCGAGACCAGCGGCCGACCGCGCAGACCGGTGGCTACCCCCTTCCCTCCTCCCTCCCTCCTTCCCTTCCACCCCGCGCGTGCGTGTGCGTGGAACGCGCGAACGGAGCCGAGGCAGGGGGCGCGCGCTGAGGCGGAGGCGGAGGCAGGGGCAAGCACCCGGCGGCCTCCGTCTGGCCGTGCGACGGCGCCATGGGTGGCTGCTACTCTGTCGTCGCGGCCTCCAGGATGCTGGCCCGGAGGCGCGCCGCCGCCGCCATCATGCCCGTGGCCAGCACCGACGACTGCCCCCCCGACAACGACGCCAACAGCAGCTGCTGCAAGAAGAAGCGCAGGTCGACCAAGTGGAGGCGGAGCGCGCCGATCCTGGGCGACGACGACCAGTGCGCGCCCGGCGGGGAGGGCTTCGCCAAGCGGTACCGGCTGGGCGCGGAGCTGGGGCGCGGGGAGTTCGGGGTGACGCGCCGCTGCGAGGACGCGGCCACGGGCGAGGCGCTGGCGTGCAAGACGATCCGCCGCAAGCGGCTGCGCCGCGCCGCCGACGCCGAGGACGTGCGGCGGGAGGTGGAGATCCTGCAGCGCATGTCGGCGCTGGAGGGCGCGGGCGGCGCCGTGGTGCGGCTCCGCGAGGCCTGCGAGGACGCCGAGGGCGTGCACTTGGTGATGGAGCTGTGCGAGGGCGGCGAGCTCTTCGACCGCATCTTCGCCCGGAGCCACTACACGGAGCGCGCCGCCGCCAAGATCGGCCGCACCATCGCGCAGGTCGTGCAGCTGTGCCACGACAACGGGGTCATGCACCGGGACCTCAAGCCCGAGAACTTCCTCTTCGCCGGCAAGGCCGAGGACTCGCCGCTCAAGGCCATCGACTTCGGCCTCTCCGTCTACTTCGAGCCCGGGGAGCGGTTCACCGAGGTGGTCGGCAGCGGGATCTACATGGCGCCGGAGGTGCTCATGAGGAGCTACGGCCCGGAGGCGGACGTCTGGAGCGCCGGCGTCATCCTCTACATCCTCCTCTGCGGAGTGCCTCCTTTCTGGGGAGGTGCCTTTCTTCCTTGCTTCTTTCTTCACCTTCTTCGGCATGATGAATGCAGCTCCTCTGATTCCCAGTGCTCATGTGATTTTATGTCCCAATGAACCAAGCGCAGACACCGATGAGCGCATCGCGGAGTCGATAATCCGGGGTGAAATCAACTTTGAGAGGGAGCCATGGCCCAAGGTCTCCCAAACTGCAAAGGACCTTGTCAAGAAGATGCTTGATCCGGATCCTGCTACCCGCTTGACGGCAAAGCAAGTCTTTGGTAATGGCCACCTTAATTTGGTCTAGTTTCCAGCTCGTGGACAAACCAAACAAACACAATATGCATTCACAAATTTGCTACAAGTTCACAGCAAACTTGCTTATTTCATGGTATTATCGGGAAACCAGAGGTCTAGCGATACATGATGAATGGTGTTATGCACTGAACTAAGAGCGTTAACTTCTCCTACGAAACAGAGCATCCGTGGATCAAGAACGCCGACAAGGCTCCTAATGTGTCGCTTGGAGCGCTTGTTCGATCCAGGCTTAAGCAATTCTCATCCATGAACAAGTTCAAAAAGAAGGCACTCGGAGTAAGTTGCACGGAACCGGGCCACATTGTTCTTGATTTTTCTTCCAGTGTGATATATTCTTTGATGTGAATCATTTTCCAATGATTAATGAAGGTCGTTGCCAAGAATTTACCGGCGGAGGAGATCGAGAACTACACTCAGATGTTTCAAATGATGGACAAGGACAAGGACGGTACTTTGACGCTTGAGGAGCTCAAGGAGGGCTTGCGGATAAACGGTCATGCTGTTCCTGAGACAGAGATACAGATGCTGTTAGAAGCTGTGAGTGCCTACTATATGCACTTTGACGTCTTCATTGCTCTCTTAAATGAACAAAGTAGTTACGATGATTGGGATAGTGGAAGCTAGCTTAAAATAAATCAAGTGGAAGCTGTACAAATGCAATGAAAAATGTTCTGGGAAATCTAGAAATATGCCATTGCAAAGCACTCGATCCCGAGATATGCCGCTACAGAGTTCTACTTTAGAGAACCGACTCTGCTAACTTGCTGTAATTGTTTCAGATGACATTGTGAGGCATGAAAAGACAATGATACCATTATCTTTCTTTTAAAGGAGCATTTTCTTCCATTTAGAGGGGTATTTCAGTTATAATAGGATTTGAAAAATAAAGTTAGCAGCGTCATTTTAAAGTGGAACTTCGTGGGGCATATCTCACAATTGAGTACTTAGCAGTGGCACATATCTAGCTTTCCAAATTCTGGCATGAGTCTAAATGCAATTGAAACCAAGTATTTATCACGAGCTACATTATGTTCTAACACACTTTCTTCCTTTTCCAGGGTGACATAGATGGAAATGGCACCTTGGACACTGACGAGTTTGTGACAGTCTTACTTCACATCAAAAAAATGAGTAATGAGGAGTACCTACCTGAAGCTTTCAAATACTTTGACAAAGATGGCAATGGATATATTGAAATGGAGGAATTGATGGAGGCTTTAGGTGATGACGAACTAGGCCCAGATGAGCAAGTGATCAAAGACATTATACGTGACGTTGACACGGATGAGGTCAGTTTAGACTTTAGACAACAAATTAATCAAAAACATTGATCACTTAATGCTGCTGTATCTCAAGAAAGTGGACCTTGCTGATTTCGAATCCTGATACTGTAGACACCATTTATCCATACCAAATGAGTCCAAGGAAATTTTAAGCTAGCTGGATTGTTTACCCTAAACCCCCATTTTAAATCCTGAAACTGTAGATGATTTGAGGCTGTTTTTACCTCGCAAAGAAAAAAAAGATTTGAGGCTGTTTCCAGTGAGAAGGGCACATCCAAAAATTACCTGCTTTCCCCCCTCGTTCTCAGGAAGTGCCAACTAATGTTTGACAAAACGAAATTACGACACCTCGAAAGAAGCGTAAATCAACAACAATCCCCATAATTTGCTGAAATGCCAGCATTGTTTAGTGTTTACCTAATTCTAGTGTAACGAGAAATCCATGAAGCAATAATAACTAACGTATTGCTGCCATCCATGGGGTTTTCCAGTCCAAGAGTACACAAGCACATTCTTCTATAGGATAACTGACATTTTATATGCATATGCAACAGGATGGTCGCATTAGCTATCAGGAGTTTCAAGTGATGATGAGATCTGGCTCAGACTGGAGGAATGCTTCTCGGCGGTACTCAAGAGCAAATTTCAGCAACCTCAGTCAACAGCTCAACCTCAGTCATAAGCTGTGCCAATGACTTCTATGGAACAAGACCGATCCAAGCAGCAGCTAACCCACTGAGTGCATCGAATAGAAAGTAAGCATCAGTAGATGACCTAAAACTCAAATCGGATTACTGGGTTTGGAGGACATCAGGATTTAAAGAATAGCTCATAACCCAGTTGCTCGGATGACAAAGTTCCTGAAGCAGAAGCAGAAAACCCAATGACATCGCCCTTTGTACTGAAACCAAAATATTTCACACCTAGGATACATACTAATGACTTAGGTACGACAGATGTAAGGGAAGAAAAACACTTCCCCAATTTTGACATTTTACTACTGTGTCAAATTTTAAAAGAAGATGAATCCAATAGAAACGAAAATTTCATGGATCAACATTAGGAATTGCCAAAAGGAGCATTCCAATTTCCATCCAGTATACTTTGTGCAATGAACTGATACGCGGCATGCAGAGTTGCCATGAACTCCAATGAGAATGGAGAAGTTCAGAAGAAAAATGCTAGTTAAATTAAGACAGATATAAATCAGGGTGACAGCCTCCATTTCAAAACTAAGGTAAATTGTATTGATATGCTATATAGGCCTCTGTCCAAAAAACATGACAACTGACACGAATTACATTAAGTCACCTTCAAAGCTAGCTGCCAAGGCGTGAAATATCAGTCCTAATTTGAGACCATGTTGCAGACATAAATAATGTCATTATATTGAACCATACCAGCAATTTAGCCACAAAAAGGTTACCATGATGTTTATTAGAATTACCTGAAAATCTATTTTCTATGGAGAAAGGCGTGAAGTCCACTCTTCCAGGGTCACCAAGAATCATATCTGTCACCATTTCAGCAGTACCTAGCGCCTGAAGTAAAAATGGCAGAAGAAGAATATCATTTTTTATTAACTTTTTAAAAAGGGAAATAGCAGTAGAAATTTATCCCAGCCATTAAGAATGTGTAAAGCTCATAACTGTATTTAGTCGACCATATCAAGCAACTGTGTGTTGTTGTTCTATACTTCTATTCAATCAAGGGAGCAAGCTTTCATAGCAAGGGAATGTCTGTTATGTCACTGCAAATGTCAACAATGTTTTGAGCTACTTGTATTAGCAAGTAAACGACACATTATCTATGTACACGGAGCTTGATCATGCACAACATGAAAATGCCTTAGGCTTTAGCTTTCTGGTGGTCGAAATTCACCAGAGTCTGCATCTAAGTACAGCCTCATACTGCGCTCTAGATAGGCGACTTCCAGCTTATGTATATGGAAACTCAAAAAGTGAAGAGGCTCAAAAAGAAAGCAACGCGCCTGCTGATATATGGTTTACTCTATCTCATTTGGAATATGATGCCCGCATGCAGGGTCATTCAACTGGTCATCTCACAGAACTAGAAATACAAAAAAATGCAACCAGGGTAGCACAGTGCACAATTAATTATATGCAATGAATGGGAACACTCCCAGGAATGGGGGCTGGGATGCGGGTATCTTTGCTGCAACTCCTCTTCTCCAGGAGCATGGAATTGTCATATGCTAAACTGCTTACAAAAATACTAAGCACAAAGAAGGAAAAACATTAACTGGAGCAGGTTTGCCCAATCGACTTACCAAAGCAAGTCCACTTCCTTCATGTCCTGTTGCAATCAAAACATTTGACATATCCGGAACAAATCCAATTACTGGCTTCCCATCAGGCACTGAAACAGATGAGGCATTTCTATCAAATATAGAGTGCAAAGCTAATAACATTGCATTGAATTATCTTTGAGGCACTATTTTGTTGTTCTAAAACCAAAGAGCCTTACTATAGGGACGGTGCCCAATTCTGATTTCTTTGTCCTCATCAATATCAAGATGAACATTGCTGATGGCAGGAAAGAATTCTCCTGCACGGTCCCATATACTCTTCAGTATGGATTTATCAACCTCCCTTGAAAATCCTTTAAACTCCCTGCTGCTTCCTGTAAAAAAAAAATTGTGATCCGGGATTCATATTTTCTAACATAGTTGGCAAAAAAAAGTTATATAGAAAAGATATTCTTGTATGAATCAAATTTTTTTTACTGAGAATCCACTCATCCATAGATTTATTTCAGAAGATCTTCAAAAAGGTCAGCAAAAGGTGGAACAAAGGGATAAGTTTGGACTCTATAGATCACCTAAAACTAAATGCCCTTTTGTATTTAATGTTGCTGTCATTGATATGGATGCGGCGTCATGCTCATCTTTATTGGATGTTGAGGACAAGTGTATGCTATGTGAATTATCGCCCTGATGGTCAACATATCCCAGCTCCATTATGCCATGATTCAGCTTTAGCATGTCAAAATTTTCCAACACAAGCAGATGACCCTGAAATGGATAATGTAAAAATTACACTTTTTATGTTGTGAGATGTTGAAACAATCAGTTCTTAAATAGCACAAAGAAAGGACCAGCATTCGAATATTATATTAGGGAAGAAATGCTGTCGACAATTTCGCATGGTTTATTTGCTAGCATAAGTATGATTTCCATAGGATAGTTTTGAGTGTTGGGCGCATGCCTAGTATATGCAAATTTTATTTATAAAGCAGGTATAATCTGGTTTGGTATTAGAACGAAGACGTTGAAGTACACAACAGTGTCACGGAAACTGCTGCACAACAGAGATTGCTTAAGTCAACTATCTCAAGTAAATATGGAAAGAAAACCATAAAGAGTGGATGTTTTTGTTTCACCCCAATTTGTTTATACTTACCTTGTTAGGGAACAAACTACACTTCTAATTACGAGATTGCCAGGAAAATCAATCAAAATATTTCATATCAAAGGTTAATCAAAGAAATTTGGAAAATACCACGTACCTTTCGTGGCTTCACAGGAATATCCAGTGTAGAATTTGGTCCTAAGAAACTATGCAATAAGGACCGAGTCCAAGCACCAGAAGCAACTACAGTAGCTTTTCTGCCATATAAGATGTTCTTAGAAGTTTGGACACCTTCAACCATTCCAGTAATCTCTGATCTGCATAAAGTAAAAAAGAAACATCAATAATACATAAGAATGGAAATGGTTTAGAATGAATGAAAAAGGCACCCTAACAGGGTGATAGATAACAAAAATTTCAAGCTAATTATAGAAGCTACTTTGCTGCAATTCTAGTAGCCTGATAGCCAGTGCTCTTGTGTTCACCAACAGAAGTAGTCTGAATGACCTTCATACCTTATTAATGACATGGCAGGATCATTGTAGAGCTCCATATATCTCCCTTTTGGAGAATATGACCTATTGATCTAAATAAGAGAAATGTTAACAGTTAGAGATGTGAGAAGATTCTTCTAACTGCACTTATCATAGAAGAATCAAAGTTATAGAGAAGAAACCTTTTCAATCAAAGACACGGCCTGGAACGCATCGATTTGACGGTCTTCAGGTAAGAACATAGCACCGCCATCATTTCCAACACAGAGTGCGGGTTCTAATGCATGCAACGAAGAGGCAGACAAGCACTCCGCATTGATGCCTGCCTGAGACAGAACCTTGGTCTTTTCCTCCAGCGTAGCCAGCTCTTTAGAGGTTCTTCCGACTAATAAGCTTCCTTAACAAAACAAGCATTTCACATTCCGTTCAATCTCTCTCGCCGTGACTGAGAAATAAATAATCTGGGATGTGCATATAGTGAAATGCAGTAAGACATGCCATCGAAGAAGTAAGTCAGTTCAAGCACCATACAGCTGCACTGCACATAGCATCAGAAAGGTCGGAGTCTAAAGTAGCCTTAATTAACTAACTTAGTGAAATCTACTGGACCAGAGGAGATGCAATTTAACCTTTTACTGCCATTTCGAGCTAAATATACTGCTACTGTAGTCTGTAGTTATTCCACTGACTAGTACTTGAGGGGGGGGGGGGGAGTTAATCCGCAATTCGATCAGAGTCAACGACTTACGGACAACTGTCACATGGCTTTACCTGTCTTCATCCACCCGAGGCTCTCACGCGCGCCGCCGGCGCGGAGACCGTCCATCTCGGCAGCGAGCTCCTCCCACAGCTGCTTGCTCCGCACCGCCAGGTCCCACGTGTCGCTCCCGGGCGTCCGGTGCGACATCCAAACGTACCCCTGCCCTGCAGCACCAGCACCAGCACCGCCGAACAGAAATCAATCAGAACCCTACGGGATGCATCCAGGCTGACCTCTGGAGGTGATGGTACCTGCGCCGGTGGCGCCGGAGCAGGGGACGGCGGCGTCGGCGACGGCGACGGAGAGCGGGGTGTGGAGGAGGAGGTGGCGGGCGATGGAGAGGCCGACGATCCCGGCGCCCACGACGACCACGTCGTGGTGGGAGGCGGGGGCGTTGGCGGAGCGGGAGGCGCTGGATCGGAGGGCCGGAAGCGGGCGCCGCCGCCGCGGGCCGCGGATGGAGAAGCGGTGGCCGCGCGAGGACGGTGAGGCGGATGGGAATGGCGCGGCGTTGGGGTTCGGAGCGGGGGAGAAGGCGACGGCGTCCATCGGGAGCGGAGACCGGGGGCGATCGGCGAGGGAACGGCCGAGGAACTGTGGGTGTGAGCTCGGGAGGAGGGAGTGGCAGCAGGTCAACGGCCTTCATTTCGGGAGTACTCCCTCCATTCAAAACACAGTGCGCCCGCACTTTTTAAGGTTCAACTTTGATCATAAATTTAACCAACGAGTATTAGTGAATTCGTATTCAAAAAAAGTTTTCAATTATATAATTTTTTCTTTCGCTGCAGTCGGTCTCGTTGGTTAAATTTATGGTTAAAGTTGAAGAACGAAAATAGAGGAAGCACTATATTTTGAAATGAAGGGAGTAGTAACGAAGCTGACGATAGCCTCTCTGGCCGCACCATCCAAAAGTAGGCCGTATTCGTATCGGGCGTCAGTTCGATTTTTTATTTTTTTAATGAAAGGGTTCCCCTGCTCCATTTTATTAATGAAGCAAAACCGGACTCCAGTCGTTCAACAAACTAACAAAGAGCAACCAAACCACAACTCCAGGAGGACAAAGCACCCCGACACATAAATACTAGATCCAACTTCAATTATTACAGACCAAGGAAGCAAAAGGAAGCCTGAGAACTAAACTAAACGCTAGGTTCCAGGTAAGACTTCATCTTCCTGGCCTTCACGATCACACCCATGTGATCCGCATCAGTTCCCCACGGCGTTTGTCCAACAGCCGAATGCATCGCTGCAGCAACTTCGCCTGAGTGTCGTCGCAGAGAATCTTCCATTGATGTAGATGAGAACTTAGTTTTGCTAGGACACATTTGGCATCTCTTCACCTACGCCCCTGAAAACAGAAGTTGTTTCTTAGTTTCCAGATGCTCCATAAGGAGGCAGCCATTGTCAGGTTAAGTACAGGTTTATTCTTATAATTTCACCATAAGGCACAAACATCATCAAAGCTAGAAATACATGGACAATTAAAACATTCAGAGATAAAATCCCAAATCTGTTTTGCAACCACACACTCAAAGAGTAAGTGATGGACAGTCTCATTTTCACAACAAAATAGGTAGGATAAATCTTCCACGTGTCTCCTTTTAGCCAAATTATCCCGAGTAAGTATTTTGTTATGAACACACAACCACAAAAACACATGAATTTTTTGTGGGCAGATAACTTTTCAGAGTTTGTCTCCCACAACAGAGACCACGCCTCCAAAGTTAATTTGTTTATAGAATGATTTAACTGAATAAATTCCATTTGTTTCCAAAGTCCAAATGGGAGAATCAAGTTCATCTCTCAATTGAGATGTTTTAACCAAATCAATCAAGCGGTTCCAGCTGTCAAGACCTGCTTCATCAACACATCTCCTAAAAGTTAATTTCATAGTGACATCATCCCAAACTTGAGCCACTGAGCACTCACTTTGATTACAAATGCAAAACAAGTCTCAGAATTGTGTTTTTAGGGAACATTCCCCGACCCAAGTGTCACGCCAAAAGTTGATATTCTCTCCATTCCGTAAATTCCATTTGTAAAAGTTCTTGGCAGCAGCAAAAGCCCATGTGGCACTCTTCCAAAAGGTAGAGCCCACTCCATTTTTAGACCACATAATGTTAGGCTTATTAGTGTCATATTTGTAAGAAATGACCTTCTTCCAATCACTGTCTTTACTGTCAAAATATCTCTTTGCCCAGTTGGCCAGAAGTGCCATGTTAAATTCTCTAATTTTAGGGACGCTAACTGGGCCAGGAAGATTCGAACACGTCAGTTCGAATCTTCCTGGCCCACGCTAACTGGGTCGGTCATCATGTGTACACTAACGGCCTGTTCGTTTTTTTGAGAGAAAAAAAAGCTCCCGACTACTTAGTGTGTGTAGCTCAAAAAAAAGGCTACTTAGTGTGTGTACTAGAAGGGTTGAGCATGCTTTACCGCGCCATTAGTGTTCTTGGGATTTCATAATTTTTGTTTGTTATTTGGTTTGACGTGTGGGAAAGATGGTGTGTGTGTATGTTCTTTTTAATAATGCAGTGTTCTGGTGGGCTTTTTTAGAGGTGTGATTATGGCTTATCTACTAATCAACTCATATTTATATAGGGAAGTTTTTTACGTTGGTGGCCGCATGTATTATTCTGAAACTACAGTTTCACATGTTGACACTTCAATTTTCTAGGTAGTGAGAGGATGTGCGGGACTGATGTGTTTTTATGCTGGTTGCTGCTGATTACTTGAGAAATTGTTGACCTAGTAAAAACGTGAATCAAATCCAAAATTGATTACCTTAATTGAATAAGAGAGTTCCTTGAGAAATTGTTGACCCGGTCAAAATCATAAACCAAATTCAAATGTAACACCTCAATTTAATGGGAGGGCTCTAAAATTAAGAAGCATCATGTATTAAATATTGTTGACCTCGTCAAAATTGAGTGACTCAATTTCAAATAGAAGACCTCAATTGATTTTGAGGCTTTAAAAATTGGTAAACGCTTGTAGCTGGTCAGCTGGCCGAACTTTCGGCCAGCTCGCTCACCACGATTCCAACCGCACGCGACGCGAGTATGTGGGTGGGTCCCACGGGACCGCCCCCTTTCTCCCTTATCCTTTTCCTCGCCTCTCGTTTCCCCTTTCTTTCTACCTCCATTTGCGATGGGCTCTGCTCCTCCACAAGCTTTTTTTGTTGCGAGCGTCGGCGCTGGCCGTCAGTGGTGAGGCAAACATGCGAGGGGAATATGCGCGCTGCACGACGTAGGGGGTTAGGGTGGGGGCAGCCGCCATGGCCTCCAACCTGGGTGGTGGCGGAACCACCAACAAGCTCTCACCAGCGATGACGTGCTCGTGTGCGAGAAGCCTCCCTGCCATGCTACAAGCTACAAAGGCGATCAGGTGTGGCAACCACCAGCATGTCTTGCTAGAACCGGCAACTGGTGGTGGTGCTGGAACCGGCCTGGCGCGGTGTTGCATCCGCCACAAGAGATGTTGGAACCACCTTCGTGGTGTGCTGGAATCAGCAAACCAAGTGCTACATGGGCGAAGGCGTGGTCCTGTCGATCGGTGATCCACAATGCTACGGTCGGCATGCCGTGGTGCTACAACGGCATGAGGTGAGGTGCTAGTGACCCAGCGATTTTGGTGGTGCTACAACCGGCACCAAAATATGCTACTACCAGTGATCCAAAGTGCTACAACCTGCATGATTTTTGCCACGACGATGACCGCGGTGACCGCGTGATGGATGCTACAACTGTTCCGCTAGAATGTTGGAACTGTGTCTGGCATATGTTGGGACCACAGTGACCACGAATCGTCGACAATGGACCGTGGGACGATGGTGACAACGGCAAGCCTCGACGGCGAGGCATGCAGGAGACCCATGCTGGGGGCGGCAAAGCGTCTACGCTAGAAACGAGGATGAAGCGCATGCTGTAACGGCGCACCCCGTGCTGGAAGATGACAACGGCGCTCAAGCCGCGAGGATCTCGTCGGAGATGCGCGACGCTGCTCTGCGCGTGGCTCACGGGGATGGAAGGAGATAATTTCGGAGACGAAGAAGATGCGTGCAACGTCCTACCTAGCGGATCGGGCAGCCTATGACGTGCGGATTGAACCGCGGCGCGGCGACCGGCCGAATCTTTGGGCGAGCACGCGGGCGCCTAGTACTGCCCTTAAAAATTAGGGAGAATAGTGTGGGGGCATAGTGAATTAAATGAATTTAATAAAAGCTCATTGAGAAATGGTTGACCCGGTCAAAATCGGGTGACCCAATTTCAATTGGAGATCTCAATTAATTGTGAGGCCTTAGAAACTAGGGAGCTTAGTGTATAGTAGTATGTATCTATGATCATGTCAGACATGTCAAAAAAAAATTGAAAAGGATTAAATGTATTATAAAGATTCATCGGAAGTACAAAGCACCCCAAATATAATAAAAATTACATCGAGGTCCATGGACCACCAAACGACCAATGCCACCGCCAGAACGAGCCTCCGACGCACTGTTGTCGCCGCTCTCATACCGGAGCCGGTCTGAACTTGTCGATCACAGCCAGGAAGTCTTCGTGCACGTGCCCCTAAGGACCAGCGTCTCGGAGCCGCAGTCGTCGCCGTTGAATTCTTGAATCGATCTAAAGAACTTGACACCAAATCTTGTCGTTGCATACGCAAGGACAAGAAATCCTAATCTCGCCGCTCCGAGGAGTTGGCGGGAATCTACGCCGGAGCTCCGTCTAATCCGTCCGACGAACGAACTTGAGGAGGATCGAAGCCCGGAAGACTGAATCAAAAAGAAGTGCCGTCATCCGTTCGAGCGCTGTCATTGCAAGGACTAAAACCCTACCTATCTAAGCCGAGGCACCAGGAATACCCTCCCCGCCATCGACCGCCGGAGCGACGGGCGAAGAGGAGGCGAATCCACGGGTTCGCCTCGACGAAAAAGTCTTTCCCTACTCGCCTTGCCTTGCGATAGGGGAAGAAGCTTCCAGCAAACTTTGGCGGTAATGCACGGAATTATCTAGTCAATGTGGATGCAGCGACTAATTCCAGATGGTAGCTAGGAGCCTAGGACCACGCGCTGGATGTCCATCCACATGAAAAGGAGGATGTCAACACTATGGCACTCCAAGCCTGAGCGTTCCAAAAGAGGACAGCGTTTCGCCATGCCCAAACCAACCCGTGCTTTGCCCCCTTGAAAACGCGTCCGTCGCTCAGATCTCATCACAAGTGTCCCGCCATTACATCTCCCCCGTGCCTGCGCCTCTGCAGCAGTGCATGTTCCTCCTCTGTATGCGTCGATTGATTGCTTGATGCTCTAATAAGGAAGAGAAGCTGGATCCAGAGGAGTGTCACTGAGAACACAAGTGCGGATTCTTTTTTGTTTCGTACGTACTTGAATCGCAGTTGTTTTCCCAGGTCACCCCTTTGGGTTGCTTCCCTTGATTGATTCGGCGACCAGTTTGGGGTATGTGCTACTCCGACGGACCTCAAGGTGGGCGGATGCCGGCCAGGGCCAGGCTGGTGCGGAAGCGGACCGCCTCCCGCGCCCAGCGCTTGCGTGCCGTGCGTGTCCGCTGTCCGGTGCTTCCAGCGCGGCCGAGGTGCTCAACGGCCGGCATTGTTCTGTGTCTGTCGATGTACTAGTGGCAGTGGCAGAGGAAAATGTCCATATTCTTTTTCTAGTATAAACTTAATCAAAATTTACTATTTTTGAGAAAGTTTATATGCACTGCAATTTGGCAATGAGGGAATATAAAGGAGTAAATTCCACTTTTTATCCCCGTGAGATGCGGTTTGTGACACTTTTTAATCCGTTTAGCAGAAATTATTGTTCAAAATAAGCAAAGCTTGTTTGGGTTTTTACCCCTTAAAAATGCTGTTACCCCGTTCTGTCGGATGGGCCCCGCCATAATTTGCTGCAGTTTCATGGTCACATACAGACCAAACAAACACGATATGCATTCATAATCCACATGCTACTACTCCCTTCGTCCCAAAATAAGTGTCTTAACTTTGTACTAATTTTAGACACTTATTTTGGGACGGAGGGAGTACAAGTTTGTCTATTTCTTGACATTTATTGGAAAACAGGACGCTTAGCTATGCACGGCAAATAGTGTTATGTGGTGAACTACAAAACAGAGCGTCTGAGGCTCAAGAACGCCGATAAGGCCTGAATATGTCGCCCAGGGAGCTTGTCCAATGTTCGATCCAGGCTTGAGCAATTCGCATTCATGAACAAGTTCAAGAGGAAAGCATTTGGAGTATGTAGCACTGAACTAGGCGCGATATTCTTAATTGGACCCTAATAACACCCAAACATTCGGTTTGGGAGCTTCACAGATCGGACGAATCGTTCGCCGGGAACGATCGAACGAATCGAATGAAAACGTTGGATGTGGGAGGGAGCCCAGCTCCAACGATTTTTCGTGGCTCATCTAGCACAGAACCAAGCACAACCCGGTTTGCCTATTGTTGCACTAAAAAAACCCCAAAACCCAATAAGAAAAAATAAAGAAAACATAAAACCCTTACATAAAGCACTGGTCGCAACTTAGGATTTTTCTTTTTTCGTAGATTCGTTTATTCAAAACATTTTATCTTTTAAACCTGTTGAATATATATGTGTTCCAGGTATTTATGTATATCCTGGCCCACCTTCTAGTTATATATAGTTAAGATTGAGGCCTGCTTGTACTTTATATATGCGTGCACCCGCACCCAATTAATACAACGACTATTGTATTGCTAAAGTGTCCTTCTACATGGTATCATCTCTGAAGGTCTTGACCTAGGGCGAAGTCACCGCCGCGCCCGTCCCGCACGCGCCGCCGCCGCCGCTCCCCACCCCTGCCGCACCCCGCCGCCGCCGCGCTCTCCCCCTCACGCGCCGCTGCCGCCCCGTGCCGCCCCCGCTTCCGCCTCCTCCCTGCCGCGCCGAACCGCTGCAGCCGCCGCCGCACTTCCCCTCTGCCGCACCGCCGCTGCCCACCCGCCGCGCCGCCTCTTCCCACTCGCCGCCGCTGCTACCCTACCACCCACCGCAGTCGCGACCCGCAGCCGGCGCCCCTTACCGCCGCTGCCGCCCCTTCCCTCTTTCTCCCAACAAAAACCCTAACCCTAGCCGCGCCATGGACTCCCCGGGCTCCTCCACCACCTGCTCGTTGAACCCCTTCGCCGGCCCCGAGCCCTCCTGTAACACCCCATGTCATTAGCCGCAGTGATCACCTTTTGATAATGACAAGTCAGCATGATTAACAGTGCCTAATCATCATTTGCATCATATTGCATTTCAAACTCCTAGTTCAAAATCCAATCAAATTCAAAGTGGAAAATAAAAGTTGTTCAGACACAGAAACTAAAATGTTTAATAAATAACAAATATTTCAGAGACCATTCCAAAATTCTAACCAACATTTAATAAATTAATTAGGTGACTCAAGCAGTGCCAAAACAAAAATAATTAATCCCATTTAGTTTTATAAAATTGCGAATGAAATGATATGAACTCAAAACCATTTTATGGCATTAGTAGATGTTGCATTAGAGTTTTGTGACTAGCTCACGTATTTTACAAAACTAAATAGGAGGCCACACAATTTTGGAAAAACAGAAAAGAAAAAGACAAAACAGAAATAAAACAAAAAAATAAAAGAGAAAGGAAAGACCCCCCCCCCTCCCGGCCATTCGGCCCAACTGGGCCACAGCCCAGCCGGCCGGCCCATCCCCTGGCCTATATGGCCTGCCCCCCATGGACCCCGAAACCCTAACCCTCCCACTCGATCCCCCCCATCCCGATCCAGATCGGGGCACGGCGCTGCCCCGCGCCCGACCCCAGCGCCCGACGCCGCCGCTGCCACGCCCTCGTCGCCGGCGCCGCCTCGTCGTCCGGCACCGCCTTCCCCTCTCCGTCGTCGACCTCGTCCCCATCATCCTTCCCGCGCCCCGCTGCCATTGCCCTGCACCGCCTGTGAGCTCGCCCGCCTCTGTCTCCTTCTTGGTCACCGCCGCCTTCGCTCGCGCTCGCCGCGGCCTCCCCCTTCCCTGCACCCCCTACTGCCGCTCGAGCCGCCCCGCGGGCGCACACGCTGGCCGCGCGCTCCTGCACCCGCGCGCAGCTCCCGCTCGAGCGCGCCCGCTGACGCACCTGCTGCTGCGCCCGCCTCGCGCCCACCGCATCGCCCCGTTCTCGCCGCGTCGCGCTTCGGCCTCGCACGCGCTCACCCCGGCCCGCCCGCGCGCTCGTCTGCCGCTCGTCCGCCCGCGCACGCGCCTCGTCCGCGCCGGGGCCGACCCCTGCTGCTCCCTCGCCCGCATCGCCACCGCTGCGGCCTCGCCGCCCCTGTCCCGCACGCGTCGTCCGCACGCCCGCTGCAGCCGCTCGTCGCCGCTGCTCCACGCCGGCGCCTCGCCGTGGCCCCTCGCGGACGGCGCTCGGCCTGCCTCGCGCCCAGCGCCGGGGCTAGCCCCTGGCCGTGCCCGCGCGCCCGTGCGCCCGCTTGTGGCCGATGGGCCACTAGCAAATGGGCCCAATGCCCCTGTGCCACTGACCGAACGGGCCCAGCCCCCAGAACGTTTTAAAAAGTAAATAAAATAATAAAATAATTAATTAGTTAATTAATTAATTTAATTAATCCTGCTTTATTAGTCTAATTGATTAGTTAGTTTAATTAAACAGTAATTAGATTAACTAAACCCTAATTAGACTAAACAGATACTGACAGGTGGGACCCACACGTCAGTTTGACTAGGTCAACTGCCCTGTTGACTGCTGACGTCATGATGACGTCAGCATACACTGTTCTGGATAATGTTGGATTAAATAAATAATTAAATTCAGAAAATCAGTAAAAACTTTAGAAAATCATATAAAATAATCCGTAACTCCGATGAAAATAATTTATATATGAAAGTTGCTCAGAATTTCGATACGAACCCGAATACGCCCTCTGTATTCCTATCAGATGCCCCTAACTAGATGAACATGGAACTTTTAGACCGATTTCGATAAATGAATAGTGCCCAACTTTAATTAAATAAATCCGGATAAATTCCTAAATTAACTAACTCATTTATTTAGGCAGTAGAACACCCCGACATATCATTTAGGCATGTCATACATATTGTTTGCATTATTGCTATGAATTTATTGTTTCTCTCCCCCTCCTTCTCTCTCGTTAGACGCCGAGACCGACGACGTTGCAGCCGGGTATGACTACGCTCCAGACGAGCTGCCCGTTGACGATCACTCTCTCTTGCCAGAGCAACCAGGCAAGCCCCCCCTTGAGCATCCAGATATCGTCCATTCCATTTCTCTTGCTTGCATTAGATTTTGCTACTGTTAATGTTTGTTCCTATTCTGATGCATAGCCTGCTTTTGTAACATGTTTAATGTTACCTTACCTGTCTATGTTAAACTGTTTAGTATAGGTTGGTGGTGGACCATCAGTGACCCCCACCACCTTACCCTTGTTGCCCCTGCTTGAACATCGACGACTCGATCAATGTGATCGTCGACCAGAGACTGACACATCACCTCACCCCCTTAGTTGTACGACTCTGCTTAGTTACTATCGAGTGCCGAGGGTGATACCTCGTAACGCACTCCTGATGAACGCTCTACAGTGTAGCTGTTCGGTCGTGGTCATCGAGGGTGATTCCTCCTTCTCCACTTCCGATACGACTCTGTCGTGCAACCCCTCAGTGTGAACCTCGAGGGTGATACATCATACGTTCACCCTGATGATTTCGTCGAGTGGAATCCGCCGAGGGTGATTCCTCGGGTTTCCCCCTTGATGTTATGACCACACGGTTACTTTGACCTTTGTTACAGGCGGGTCGACCCTGATGGGTACCCGCAGGGGATCTATGTTGTCGGGTGTGCCGGAAGGGCACTCGAGTGTGATATTGTGGCGGAGCTTCAGAAACTCTGATTGTCTCCGCGTGTTATTAAATGAGCCTATTGGATTTGGGTATTTGATCTGAGTGGGTCGACATGCCCTATACGCACTACCACCATGTGGGATTATGGTTTATGGGGCCCTCTACGTCGTACGTTTCTCCCGAAAGCTCCTCAGATGTCACGGTTCACCGTGCGGGCTGATTGTCGGGATTGGGCTGGATACTTCATTGACGAGTTCAGTGTCGCGCCTGCACCCCGGCCAGTCTCGCAACGCGCAGGGTGCCCAGGGCGATGGCCCAAGACCTCTGGGTGCATAGGTTAGTCCGGCGTGCTGACCTCTCTGCTGAGCCTAGGTAGGGCATTGCTTCGTGTTGATCTTCCGAGGTCGGGCATTACCCAGCAAGTGTGTCCGGCCAAAGTTGATCGAGCGTGTTGGGTAACAGTAGTGCACCCCTGCAGGGATGAATGATCTATCGATAGCCGGTCCTACGGTAAAGGACGCTCAGTTTGTATATCCCGATCTACTACTTGAACTGGATACTTGATACTTAATTGAAGCTTCGGGATCGTTTTCTCGCTGGGAGTCGAGGAAGGATCTCTAGGCTTTGCTTCAACATGTTTGCTTAATAAAATGCTATTCTACTCTCTTCTATTGCTGCAAGATGGTGGCTTTCGTGAAGATGTTTGAAGATGCTAGTCTTCGATAGGACTAGGCCTTCTCTTTATTCTGACATTTCTGTAGCCCAGTCCACTTATGCAGCCTTTCTCCTTTGATAATATTGCATATGTAGTGTAGATCCTTGCTTGCTGAGTACTTCGGATGAGTACTCACGGTTGCTTTGTTACTTCTTTTTTTCCCCATATTCTCCTACTTGATGATACATCAGACGATGGAGCCCCGGAGCCAGATGCCACCTCAGGAGCTTACTACCAGGAGGGTCCAGACGGTACTTACTACTGGCCCGAGCCAGCCGACCAGGAGTAGGATCGGAGGCTCCCAGGCAGGAGGCCTACGCCTTTCGATCTAGAGTCGTTGTTTGTGCTAGCCTTGTTAAGGTAAAACTTGTCTAACTATGTCTGTACTCAGATAATATTTGTATGACTAACTTATGTATTCGGATCCTCGTGATCCCTGGTCTGTAATATTGTGGATCTCCGTTTATTTGTGTTAGAGTTGTGTTGTGATATCTTCCCGTGAGTCCCTGTGCTTGATCATGCATGTTTGCGTGTATGATTAGTGCACGATTGAGTCGGGGGCGTCACAAGTTGGTATCAGAGCCGACTGCCTGTAGGAAGCCCCCTTCCAATTCCTTGGCCGAAGTTGAGTCTAGAAACCGAAAAACTAATTTACTAACTTGGTTGTGTGGCATACGGGCCCACGTCGCCAACTGGGTGGTATTAGGATCTTTTATTCCTCGTCTATACTCTGGGACTCTGATCTCTCTTCTATTCGGGTTAAATGAATTTTACTAACGCCGACACTTAGGATCTCGTAAATTCCGTCTACCCGGAGAGCTGGATATCTGTGCGATTTCCCTGTCATTGATCTGATTAGTCTGATAATCATTTTCCTTTCCATTGTTTTGTTTAACCTTTCTCTCTGAGTTGTGTTAAACTTCTCATTGTCATTTGACAATCCTGAATTTTCCTCTATTTCAGATGGATCATTTGTTTCCACCGCGTCCTACGACACAGCTTGTGCTTCGCACTTGGGCTCGTGATGCCCCTGGGTTTCCAGCTGTTCTGCTCGCCCTCCTGACCAGACTTGGCTACCGCTGGTACCCCAAGTACATGGTCTACGAGGATTACCGCGAGTTCAACCAGGAGTAGTACCATGCTGATGTTCGTATCTATGATCGGCAAGATGACTCAGACACTGAGCTACACCTTTTCCACGGTATCGGCGTGACGATTGAGATGGCAGTCCATGATGCCGCCTACTCTGCTGTCGCACGTCTCCGAGGAGAGTTCAGCGATAACTTAGATGACTCTGAGTTCCGATACATTCCTTATGCCCCTGCTGGATGTGATGACCCCGACTTAATCGTGCACTAACCATACACGCAAATGCACACGATCAAGCCTAAGGACTCACTTGAAGATATCACAACACAACTCTAAAACATAAATAAATTCATACAAGCTTTATATTACAAGCCAGGGCCTCGAGGGCTCGAATACATAGCTCGATGGCATACAAGTGTCAGCGGAAGCATCAGATATCTGGGTACAGATATATTACAGAAAGAGAGATAGGCCTTCACAGAGGCGGGGCAAAATAAAAGCTACGATCGAAAGGCGTAGGCCTCCTGCCTGGACCCTCCGAATCCTACTCCTGGTCGTCAGTCGGCTCCTCGTAGTAGTAGTACTCTCCGGGCTGGTAGTAGAAGTGGTCGTCGACTGGGGCATCTGGCTCAGGGGCTCCGTCGTCTGGTGGCATCAAAAGGGATATGGGGAAAAAGAAAGTAAAGCAAACGTGAGTACTCATCCGAAGTACTCAGCAAGCAAGGATCTACACTACGTATGCAACATTTTCAAAGGGGCTGTATATGTGGACTGGGCTGCAGAAATGCCAGAATAGAGGGGGAAAGCCTAGTCCTATCGAAGACTAGCATCTTCGTCATTCTTGCAGCATTAGAAGAGAGCAGAACAACATAATGTAAAGTATAGCAGTAATGTCATCATCCTCGGCCAGAGATTCTTCCTCGACTCCCCGCGAGAAAGCAATCCCAGAGCCATACTATCCAGTTCTCATCTCAGGTCATGTTCTAGTTGTACCGATCGGGATACAACTCCGAGTGTCCGTTACCGTAGGACAGGCTATCGATAGAAGTTTCTTCCCTGCAGGGGTGCACCAACTTACCCACCACGCTCGCTTAACTCCGGCCGGGCACACTTTTCTGGGTCATGCCCGGCCTCGGCTAAGCAACACGCCGCAACCCGACCTGGGCTCTAAAGAGAGGTCAGCACACCAGACTAACCTATGCCCCCAGGGGTCTTGGGCCTTCGCCCTGGGAACCCTGCATGTTGCGAGGACGTTTGGGAAGCAGACCAAGCAACCCCTTATACAAGCGCAGTTGCGTTCCCAGTCCAATCCAAAACGGGCCGCTCCTCGCTGACGTCAATAGAGCTTCGGCTGATGTATACGACGCAGAACGCCCATACTATGCCCACGTGATGGTTAGTGCTATCAGGCCAGAGGTCCCTCGGATCAAATATCCAAACCGTTTAGTGGTTTAGGAGCGCGCGAAAACGAGCAGAGACTCACGATCGATGTGACCCCGTCGCCCCGTCTCGAGGACTTGCGGCAAGGGCTAAGAATGCCTGGCCACGCCTCGTAGTTATCTCGCGGGCACCACTCTGGTCAACCCGACTCCACATCACTTCGCATTCATGCTCGCGCGAGTACCCCTCAGGGCCGACCCGTCTTTAGTAACATGTTATCATGGTTTAGTGTTCAGTCATAGTAACCAAGTCTCCGTGTGTCTGACACCAAGGGGGAACCTGAGGAATCACCCTCGATGGAATTCCCGCTCGATGCTATCGTCAAGGTGAATGAAGGAGGAATCACCCTCGAGGTCCACACTTGAGAGGTTGCGCGACGGCGTCGGTATCGGGGGTGGTGTAGGAGGAATCACCCTCGCTTACCACGACCGATTAACTAACTTACAAGGTTATCATCAGAAGTGCTGATGAGGTATCACCCTCGGCACTCGATAGTAACCCAGCAGTGTCGAGCAACATAGGGGGAAGTGACGTGCGGTGCCCGGGTCTGATCTTTGATCCCGTTGTTCGGGTCTTCTGAGAGTCCAGCGGGGCAGTTGGGACAAGTGGGTCTCTGATAAGGCTCTACCCATCCTATACTAAACAGTTTAGGATAGCAGGAAAGTATCAACAACAGGTTACAAGTAAACATGCTATGCAGCAGATATAGGACAACAGTAGCAACAGTAACTTCTAATGCAAGCATAAGAGAGAAGAGAGTGGGCGATATCGGAATGCTCAAAATGGGGGTGCTTGCCTGTCTGCTCGACGGCAAGGGCCTGATCGTCGGGGACGTAGTCGTACTCCGGAGCGGCGTCTGCCTTAGGAGCTACGGCAACGTCGGGGTCTACCGAAAGAGAAGAGGGGGAAGAAACAAGTAAATATAATGCAAACAGATGCAACACAGTGTGTGCGATGCTATGATGCAGTGCAGGGTTGCCTAAAGATGCATCTAGGTCACTGTAGTTATTTTAGGATTAACCGGGGACTTATTAATCGGCATGCGTGCACTATTCATCTACCGGATTCGAGCTCGGAGTTACGAGTTCTCCTACGTAGGAGGTTTCGATAAGGAAACAGACGGCACGATTAAACTCATCTCGTCGTTCTGAGCAACTTTCGTGTTTTAACTTTTTCGATCTGAGCTACGGTTTAAAAGTTATTAATTTTTAAAGATTTAATTGATTTTCTAGAATTAATTTTATTAACAGAATTGGATTATGATGTCAGCATGACGTGTTGCTGACATCAGCAGGTCAACAGTGACGCTGCCTGGTCAAACCTGACATGTGGGTCCAGTGGGACCCACATGTCAGCCTCTGTTATTTAACAGTGATTTAATCTAATCTATCAGGGTTAATTAATCAGGTGGGGCCCTACTGTCAGTGTCACTAACTGTTTAATTAATTAAGCTCAATTAGCAAAAGTGATTAATTAGACTAATAAAAGAGATGGGCCCACACGTCAACGGCACAGGTGAACAGTGCCCCCGCGTTGACCGTGGTCAACCCGGTCAAACGCGGCTAGGGGGCCCACAGGTCAGTGAGTAAAAGCGGGCTCCACACCTTTCCACGTCGGACGCCGGCCGGAAACGCTCCGGCGAGGCCGTCCGCGGCGGCGCGACTCTGGCGAGCGTCGGATTTGCCCTACACCTCATCAAATCACGCGCGGTAACCTGCGTTCGAACGGCCGCAACGATCCGCGTCGACTAGCAGCGGCGCCGGACCGAATGGTCGTCGGAAAAGGGGCCGGCGACAAGCTTAGGCGGCAGCGCGATTGGGACCTCGTCGGGGACTAAGGTAGGAGGCACGGGGAAGCGCGTGTGCGGGTGCGTTCGGCTCCTGGAAGCACCAGGAGCACGATGCCGTGCTCAGGCGGGCTAGACAGAGGCCATGGCCACGGTGGCGAGGTGCTCAGCAGCGGCGAGCGCACGGTCAGCGATGGCAGCTAGCTGCAGGCGACGACAGGCATCGCAAAGCGACGGAGAGGAACGAGGGGAGCTCACCAAGTGGTCACGAAAGACCGTTGACAGATTAGGAGCAGCAGGGCAGCTCGAGGTCGCCGGAGTTCGCCGGGGATCCGAGGAGGAAGACGAGGACGGTGTGCTCGATGCAGAAAGGCCCGGCTCCGCCCGGTGGCACTGATCGACGCAGCGTTCGTCGGCGGAGATGACAGGCATGGAGAGGCGGCGAGGCAGGGTCTGTGGCCGCGGCGAACAACGGAACGCGGCGGCGATGGCGCTCTGCTTTGATGGATCTGAGGAGGAAGAAGAACGGAGCGAGCGATGGGAGAGGGGAGAAGTGACGGGGAGGACCAGGGGGAGAGGGAACGGCTCGCCCTTATCCCCTCCTCGTCTCTGTAGCGTCGGTGGGGCGGCGGCGTGTCGACGCCTCGCCGGCGCGCGGGCGCTCGGCCAGGGGCGTGACGACACGCAGGAGGGAGAGAGGTAATGGGCCAAGTGGGCCAGCGGTCGGGGCACTGTGCACTAAGGCCCAGTGCACAGTGCCTCGTCTTATTTTTCTCGTTGCTGCTTTGTTTTTCTTTTGTTTATTTCCTGTTTCGAAATGGTTAGCACATTTTAGCACTTTTGTAAAATGTGAGGGTTGACCCAAATATTGATATGCAATATTAGCCTTTACCAAAAATGGGTTTGAGCAAATTTGGGTTTCATTTGAAATTGAAATGATTTTAATTGGAGTTAACATTGCTGTTTTGGTGCTGTTTCAAGTTGTTTGAGTCACTCATCTAACTCCAATTTAATTGATGATGGTTTTATAAATGTTCCTGGATTATTTGCCAACTAATGAACATTTTTCCAATAGTGTTTGATCAACTTTATATTTCACTTTGGGATTTGAGTTGATTTTCATAATTGAATTTGAATTGGATCCTTAACCCATGTGACTTGGCACTGCAAATGATATGACTTGGCAATATTAGCAGTTGATCACAGTGGTAGTTACACAGGGGTGTTACACTGGAGATGCTACTAGATACTACACAGCTATCTGTACCCCGTACGAGCCTCGTCTCTACGACCAACGCGTTATGATTCAGTGCACTCAGGCTCTGGATCGCACTGTTCGGGCTCTTGCCGTCGAGTTGGTTGCCACTCGAGCATGTCTCTACGATGCTATGACGCAGTTGCTATCCGCTGTTCGTGCAGGGATGCATCCGGAGCACATCCTTTATCCGCGCAGGACCCAAATGTATGCTGGTATTGATTGGCCTGCTGTTGGAGGCCACACACCTACACGTGGACCTCTTCGTACAGCTCGAAACCGGATTCTGCATCAGAGTGCACATGGAGCGCAGGATCCTTCCGCGACGAACATTCGTCGTCCACATGTGCAGTTACCCCGTTTCAGTGGTTTTCTCCGACGTTGATGTAGCCTTTGCTATGTCTCGTTGTGTACTTCCTTACCGCATGTCTGCGCGCCGCCTAGTATGTCTAGTTCTGAATTTGCGCCGTTATGCTGTCCGCATGTACCCGACTCTGTGTATGGATCTATATGTCTTAATTGACTACTGTTATGTATCTGTTACACTGCTTAATTGACTACTGTTATGTATCTGAATTTGCGCTCTTCACCGACAACAAACTTCAGCGCCTTGTTTTCTTGCAGCAGGAGTTCTTTGGCTGTCACCAAGACAACTCCACCATCGATGAGTACTGCATGCGGCTCAAGATGCTCGCCGATGAGCTTCGCGACATCGGGGCCAAAGTCTCCGATGACCTCATGCTAAGCACCCTCACCGCCGGCCTCAACGAGGATTTCGGCAACGCGGCGTCTAACCTCACCTTGGTGTCGCAGCCCACTTTTCAGCGCGTCGTCGCGTACCTCAAGCTTGAGGAGCGCCGGATGACGAAGCTGAAACAGCGGGTCCAGCACACCGCCGGCACCACCCGTGGTGGCCCCACTCCACCGGCCGCGCTACCTCAGCCGCGCCCTCCTGCGCCCGCCGGGTACTACCCTCTGCCGCCCGCGCCACCCGCGCCCCCGCGCCTCCCCAGCAGCCGCAAGGTGGCGGGGGCCGGCGCAACCGGCGGCACGGCCGTCGTCAGCAGCAGCCGCAGGCCCAGGGCGCCGGGGGGCGCCCCGCTACCAGCAGCCCCCTCCGCCGTGGGCAGCCGGGCAGAACCCGTGGACGGGCGTCGTGCATGCCTATCATATGCCCGTCTCGCGAGCTCCTGCGCCGGGTCTTCTCGGTCCTCGCCCCGCGGGCCACCAGGCGTTCCTCGGCGCCCCCTACCAGCCAGCTGGCGCCGGCTATGGCCCCCTCGCGCCGCCGCTCCTCGATGGTTATGGCCCGCCCGCCCAGGCGCCGTCGTACGGGGGCCTGCTGCCGCCGCCGGTACCTGCGCCATGGGATCCCGCCCTTTTGGCCGCCCTGCACTCTACGCCGTTGCTGAGTAACTATGGCGGTGGAGGCGATTGGTACATGGACTCAGGTGCTACTGCGCACATGACAGCTCATCCCGGTAACCTAACCTCCTCCACTCCCGTTAACACACCCACTCGTATCACCGTTGGCAACGGTTCTTCTTTACCTATCACTCATATCGGTAGCACTAGTTTTCCTTCTAGTTCCATACCTATCACTATGTCTAATGTCCTTGTTTCACCTGATTTAGTCACGAGCTTAGTTTCCGTTCGTCGTCTTACTCGTGAGAACCCACTTACTGTTGAATTTGACGGCGTTGGTTTTTCTGTGAAGGACACCCGTATCCGGATGGTACTTCACCGATGTGACAGCCCCGACGAGCTCTATCTCGTGCACGCCGGCGCTTCCACCTCCACACCCGTCGCCCTCTCCGCCGGTGTCGACCTTTGGCATGCTCGCTTGGGCCACCTCAACCCCACCGTTTTGCGTCAGATTCTTAGGAGTTTTTCTTTCTCATGTAATAAGCTCGACGAGCATACTTGTGAGGCTTGTCGTTTGTGCAAGCACGTTCGTCTTCCCTTTAGTGCGTCTACCACTGTTTCCACTTTTTCGTTTCAATTACTTCATAGTGATGTTTGGACGTCTCCCGTTGCAAGTAACACGGGCTATCTATACTATTTGGTGATTTTAGATGGTTATTCTCATTATGTGTCGACTTTTCCTCTTCGTCGTAAATCCGATGCTTTAGCCACACTCACATCCTTTTATTCCTATGTCACCACACAGTTCGGTCGCCCCATTCTTGCACTCCAAACCGATAACGGAAAAGAGTTTGACAACGTCGCTCTCTGCACCCTTCTCGCCTCTCACGGCACCATCTTATGTCTGACTTGCCCATACACCTCACAGCAGAATGGTTGAGCCGACCGTATTCTTCGCAGGTGTGCCTCCATATGCACTCCCAGCGTGACTCCCATTGGACCTTGGTGAAGCATATTCTCCATTACATACGCGGCACTATGTCCTTGGGACTCACCCTGACGGCCTCCGCCTCCACCGACCTCGTCGCCTACTCAGACGCCGACTGGGTCGGCTTCCCCGACACCTGGCGCTCTACGTCCGGCTATTGCGTCTACCTTGGGCCCTCGCTGATCTCTTGGTCATCCAAGCGGCAGCCCACGGTCTCCCGCTCCAGCGCCGAGGCCGAGTATCGGGCCGTGGCTAATGCCGTGGCCGAATGCTCTTGGATCCGCCAGCTGCTCCAAGAGTTGATTTGTGATGTTCACAAGGCCACTCTTGTCTACTGCGATAACGTTAGCGCGGTCTACCTCTCCGCCAACCCGGTGCACCATCGTCGTACGAAGCATATTGAGCTCGATATTCACTATGTGTGTGAGCAGGTTGCACTTGGCCGTGTTCGGGTTCTTCACGTTCCGACGACGCAATAGTTTGCAGACGTGATGACTAAGGGATTACCTACTCCCGTCTTCGAGGAGTTTCGGTCCAGTATCTGTGTCTCCGGCGACGCTTCGACTGCCGCGGGGGTGGGGGGGTGGGTGTTGAATATATATGTGTTGCATGTATTTATGTATATCCTGGCCCACCTCCTAGTTATGTATAGTTGAGGTTGAGGCCTGCTTGTACTCTATATATACTAGCAGAACGCCCGTGCGTTGCTACGGGCTACAATGCATATAAATGAACCAAACACATGATTAGGGTTGTCTCTAAGGTCGAAACTCATTTCTCCCTTATACGTCCGAGCGTGTTTGGACATCAAATGGGTGCCCAGTGGGCTCCACAAAATCCAACCGCCTCAATAGTCCGGGCTACTCCAAATTCAGTCCATATGTGAGGGAGAAATATGGTTGTTCAAACTATCCGCCGTCTTATCTCCAACACGCGGTCCCAACACAAGAACCCCACCCCACGATGCTTAGTTTCCCGTCGGACCATCCCTTTCCTGCTCGGTTTCCCGTCGTAGCGGGACATTTTTCGCTGGAGCCCTCTCCTTTAAAACTGGATGATGCCCACCTCTCCTTCGCCATGGCACCCTCTCTTCTTCACACCATACTTCCCCATGAACCGCCAAGGAGGAATCCCCCGCCAACTGTCCCGCTCTCCATCTTGATCCCCTCCCCCGTGTTCGTGCCGATTCGTCGCCACCATCATGGGGCGTGAGACATGCGCCGCTCATGATGCCCAGAGAGCCAAGAAGGCAGATCCAAACAAGCCGCACACCAGGTTTGTCACTACAAATCAATATGGGCAGAAACTTATACACCAAGTGTGATTTGGTAAAAAAATCAAACACCACACATAAAGAAAATGCTTACAGAATAAATCACTCCAACATATACACCACCTCCACTTAGAGTTGTAGCCGCTCCATACTATGATGACAACATGTGCAGCGTCTCCATTCTACGATGATGATTCTGAACCTCCTTCCTTGAACACCTTCACATGGTTGGGGACGTCCTCGAGGAGATAGAGAACAATATTATTGCACCCTCAACGGATAGAGTAATAACCATATCCAGTACACACAAAGTTTGGTTTATATTAAGAAGAAAATGATGAGAATATTGGATGGTAAGAAAATGATTAGCGTAAACTCCAAGTAATCTGCTAGTGTGGGGGCCAAAATGAAATCTTACAAAATATCATAAAAAGAGACACACCTGTCCAAGAAGCAACTCAATAAGAACATGTGCAGTTCCACATATCTAGTTGACGGTGTCAACTCTGTTCCCCGAAATATCAGCAAATTGATGTATACTAAACTAAAGTTTTGAAACAAGTTTATATACTATATAAAAGTGCAATTGCTTGATCAGTTAAGCAACAAATCCTACTTTATTTCTGAATTTATGAAGGTTCAAAAGTGTCATTATGTTTTTGCCAGTTCATCTGCTATATAATTAGAATGCTCATGACATTATCGCACTGTTAAAACGGCCTGCCACTATCGCCGACAAGATAACAAAAACAAATTGTTGCGGCAGAAAAATACTACCATAGCATGGAATACAGAAATAAAAGTGCGCTCGAGAGAGGAAAGATATAGAGCAACTGGTTACGGGGGACATTGCACAGAGACTACGTAATTTGTGGTTCCAGTTATGAACTTTAACAGTGGGTACTCAATTCTAGCAGAATAAAAGGATAGGTTTCTTGCTATGTGAGCAGGCTCACACTACATGTAAGTTAAGGTAAGCTATTGGGTAGATTCTGAATATACTGATCTTTTTTGCTTTAGCACATGTGTCTTCCCATCCTCTTCAACTCTTGAGGAATATGGTAGGCAGAATTTGCTTCAGCACATGACTAAATCAAAGTCTACCAAGAGAATTCGGTTGCTGCGTATTACCTTCTGAAAATTATAGTCGGCAAATCAGCATAGGCTGTACAACAAAATATACATGCAGAAATGCGGGCTCTTGGAGCCTTGTGCTAGTCAAACAACGGAAAGAGTTTATCTTAAAAAATACCGAAGAGCTTCAAGACATATATACATGCAAGTAGCCACAGAAGGATCAGCTTTTACATGTACACAACACAGCCTAGCTAGTCAAACAAAGAGACTGTAGCCTGCTCAACAGCTAACTCGTTCAACGCAGGAAGAGCATGGAACCTTTACTGTAGTTGTTTATGAGAAATATAATATGCTCTTACATATTTAACTTTAGAATATCAGTCCATTAATAAAATTTAGTCCTGCAACTTATTACTACATCGCAACCATGGCAAATGGGGGCATGCCACTTGAACTTCTCTCAAAATTAGCATGATTACCAAGTTTTATGTGGAAATTTCAGGACATCATTAAACGAGAGAGGGCATGTCTTACAGATATAGTAACTTTTGTGTTAACATTGTGAGGTAGAAGGCAAGTACCAGAAGCAGGATATCTGCAATGGTAAAAAACATGACATCTTTAAACCTCTCGACCTTTTGTTTTCATGTGTGCATAGGCACACCAAACCATACTTGTTTCAATAGAAGGAACAACTTCAAAATATTTTTTCTCTGCCATGGTGAACATCATGACATCTTTAAAGCAAAGAAAATGCATGATAATGTAGAGAACTGAACAATGACAGTTGCAAAAGGTACCTCACTAATATTCAGATTGACTACAACCAGTACAAAAGTCAGATTTCAGATCAAGGCAAATTAGGAGAAGTGTGACTACAGTCTTAGGTAATTGGCCACATACAACGCTATACATCAATGAATCAGGGTCATCACGGCCCGTGATAACAAAAACTAATGGCATGGCCTCCCTTATAAATCACACCAAGATGAAAAATAGTTATAAGCAGGGTCTAATAGTTTTTAAGGTACAGTCTAGATAGCAGTCCCATTTATCCTTAGAAGACAAACGAATTAGAAATTATGCACGAATAAATCTCTTATTGTACTGTTTGACTCTGACTTCTATAACCTTTAAAATGTTTTCTAAATTGGCCCGACTTACACTGGAATGAGCTATACAAATGCTATGATCAATGTGCTATTAGTGAAAGACGAGAAAGTGTCAGATGTATTATACTAATATATATGATGTACATTTCCTTTTTGAATATTCCTGCTCCACTCTAAATGAATTATGTGACATCCTACTAAAGGAAAACAATAATGATCTAGCTTGGGGCTTACTCTCGTTGAGCCATTGAATCCTCATTTTGTCAAAAAAAAAATCTTGATTTAATCTCACTCCCCTTGCTTCCCCAGCCCGTGGATGATCTTAATAAAGATCTTCAGGTCTACGTACATCCCTTCCTCCTGCATTGAACCAAAGAACTACAAAGCATGTTTCATGCTCCCAACCCGACAACACCATTGAATCAAAGCATTCCACATAGCAATATACAGCTTGATCCCCTCTGTACGGCATACCTGACATAGGAAATGAACATATGAATATGGTATAATCCGCATTTTGGTAAAGATCAAAATCATATCATGAGAAATCGATGAACTTGCATTTGCTGGGCTCATTAATACCAATTAAACTCTTTGCTCAGCCCAAACCTAAGCCTGACCAGCGTAAAAGTTCAGCCACAGAGTTACATTTTGACCTAAATGTATTCTCTTATGGATTAAGGGGCATCCTTCCATCTTATTCATCCTTCTTCCAACTCCAAAATAAAATAAAAATCTAGATGGTATCTCTATGGGAAGACACAACGTCTAACATACCAATGTATATGGCCTAAATCTTCGAAATTCAAACAAGCTAAAATGTACCCTTTGTAAGCCACTGAACATTTGTAATTAATGTGAGGCCCAGATGTGCAGTTCCTTACTTTTTCTAATGATCACAGCTCCTTATTGTTGATTAGGACCCATGCTTTTAGCACATATATACCTCCACTGTACACCCGCGCCAACTGAAACTTGACAGTAGCCATTTTTTAAATGTTAGAGAAGTAATCCAGACCAAAAGAACATGGTGAGCAAGTGAAAGAGTCAACATTGGTTAACCAAAATTTCCTCATATGCCAAACAAATATCCTCCCTGAATTTTTAACATATCACATTGGAATATTTAGATGTATCAAGAAAATCAAGCTAGTCTAGTCTAGTCTCGGCAGTCAAGCTTCTGAGCAAATTCAGTTAACTAATTGCTGAAACGAGAAGGATAAAACAGCAAGCTATAAAATAAACAAGCAAGCTGTGAAATAAACGAGAAGGATATGATATGTATTGATCAAATGAGAAGCAAACAAGAACGAGTGGGATTGGGATCTGCCATTGTAGGCAGTAGCCTCGAACAGCCATTCGCCAAACTGCTCAATCAGCGCGGGACACTCGTACATGCATGATCGGCTATTCTCAGCCTTAGGCTTTCCCTGAAAAAATTCAAAAAAAAGTGATGGCACATCAGCTCACTCCATGATGCCTTTTTTTCAAACCAAAACTGCACAAAAAAAGAAACCCACATATAGTATCTCGTACCATAGAACTTAGTGAACAACTGCACTCTATCTTCTGCATTTAGTCGGCTTTCCCCATATCTAATACCGAATCCAACTTCCCATGAATACAGGTTGTAGAAGACGTATGCCTCGCCCAACGAATCGAAACTTGTTCCTATTTCTGGTTTAATCACACGATTCGTCGGTTCCTCGGCAAACTTCCTTATCGATTGCTCCAGTGTGCTCATCCGTGAAGCGCACAGAGTTCTGTCCGGTGGTGCATTCTCTAATCTTAACCTGCAGCAATAATGCTTCATCCAGTCAATTAACACAAAACTGATGTGTTGCAGATAGTAGTGTTTTCTCAGGAAATTATGAACTGGTTTGTCAAAACATTTAATCCACGGACTCCTGATATGCAGCCTGGTTCGCAACGTTTCTCTTATCTGAAATTCTAAACACCTTACGACATCTAACTACCTGAAACACGCCGAAACCAAATACCTGCTCCCATGATTTCAAATTAACTAAATATATTGTTTGGCGAATCACCATCAAGAGTCCTTGAACTTAAATAGCTGTCTATAAATGCGCTCAAATTAAATATACAATCAGACCACGGGGACGAGACGGCTCACCTTTTCGTCCATCCAGGTACCTCCCGATTAACCTCATGGTGCAGCCAGATTCACCAATTGAATCCTCCGTGCCAAGAGCGCCAGCCTTCCCCTGGGTGGCAGCCTTAGCGGCACCGGATCGGAATGCTTAAGGTTATCGGCGAACTCTTCCCGAAGTGGGAACCTGCGGGCGCCGGAGTTCAAGGAAAGGTTTGTAAAAATCAATAGAGGGGCGGTAGACAAAAAGAGCTTACCTGACCACCAGATCGAGCACGAACTCCAGGCCGTTCTCCTCCATCCTACCATGCCGCCGGCCGTTCTCGACGCCACATGGTGGGGGCTTGTTCTTCGGCGGCCACCTCGAGCCCCTTCCGTCACGGCCGCGCGACCTCAGATCCGGGAGCCGCTTCCTTGACGAGCATGTGCGCGTCGCGGACATGGAGCTTCGCCGCCTAACCTTGACGATATGCAAGCGGATCCGACAATGGGGAGAAGGGTGGGAGCAGTGGAGGTGGCTGAGCGGGAGCGATTCCCTTTGCACGAACCTACAGAGCCCCTGCCCCTCGCCCTTCTCGAGCTCATACACACCGCGGGTGTTCCGGAAGCCGCCGAGGCAGACGAACGGCGCTTTGTCCCCGCCGACGCCGTACTCGTCGGAGACGAGCCGAACGATGGGGGAGTCGACCGCGCCGAGCCGGGCGGGGTTGTCGACGCAGGTGAGGGCGAGGGCGGGGTCGAGGGGCTCCACGACCTCCTCAACGCGGCTGACGCCGGCGTCGATGCGCGAGCGGCGCTTGAGCGTGAGGACGACGCGGGAGGGGTCGCGGTCGTCGGTGCCGTAGAGGCGGACCCGCTGGGCGGCGGTGGCGGTGGCGAGGGGCCGCGCGGGGGCGTCGGTGCGGAGCAGGCGGGGCGCGAGGAAGGAGGAGAGGCGCCGGTGTGCGGCCGCGTCGGGGAGCCGGAGCTTGATCTCGACCTCCATGGGGTTGGGGTTGCGGCTAGGGCTGGGGGGCGGGGGCTGGAAGGGGCGGGCGGCGACGTCTACTCTGGGAGTTCTAGGGATCGAGAGGAGCGGACGAAAAAAAACCTACGAAAAAAAACCAGGGAAAGTTGGGACGAAAAAAAACCATGGTAGATGGGACGAAAATTAACCGCGGAGACTACCAACTGCTCCATTAGGAGTAGAGATGTGCACCTGCACCCAATCAATACAACGACTATTGTATTGCCAAAGTGTCCTTCTACAAAACCGTCCGTCGAAATCTCGAACCGTTTTAGTAGTTGGATTCCTCCCGTCGAGATCTTCAAAACTAGATCTCATGTTGATAGGTTTTGACGATTTTTTTCACACAAAAAAACGGGCGAGAAAACCGAGTCGGGAACATGTTTTTTTTTCAAAAGAGACACGACTATGCCTCTCACGGAAGCAAATCCGTGCCTCCACAAGAAATAAACCCATGCCGGAAGGAAAAAAAAGCGCTATTTTTTTGTTTCCGAGAGGCACGGCCGTGCCTCTCACAGAAGCAAATCCGTGCCTCCACGAGATGTAAATCTGTACCTCTAGCGGAAGAAAAAAAACATTTTTTCGTTTCCAAGACACAGAAGCAAATCCGTGCCTCTTGCGGAAACAGATCTGTGGCTCTCGCGGAAGGGAAAAAAGGAAAAGAAAAGACTTTTTTTTTCGTTTCCGAGAGGCACGGCCGTGCCTTTCTATGAAGGAAAAAAAGTAAGCGCTATTTTTTAATTTCCGAGAGGCATGACCGTGCCTCTCACAGAAACAAATCCGTGCCTCCACGAGATGTAAATATGTGTCTCTAGCGGAAGTAAAAAAACGTTTTTTTCGTTTCTGAGAGGCACGACCGTGCCTCTCACGGAAGCAAAATCCGTGCCTCTTGCGGAAACAAATATGTGGCTCTCGCGGAAGGGAAGAAATAAAAGACATTTTTTTCGTTTGCGAGAGGCACGGCCGTGCCTCTCGTGGAAGGAAAAAAAGTAAGCGCTATTTTTTTGTTTCCGAAAGGCACGACCGTGCCTCTCACAGAAGCAAATCCGTGTCTCCACGAGATGTAAATCTGTGCCTCTAGCGGAAGTAAAAAGAATGTTTTTTTCGTTTCCGAGAGGCTCGACCGTGCCTCTCACGGAAGCAAATATGTGCCTCTTGCGGAAACAAATATGTGGCTCTGGCGGAAGGGAGAAAAGAAAAAGAAAAGACTTTTTTTTTCGTTTCCGAGAGTCACTGTCGCGCCTCTCACGGAAGTAAAAGAAAAAAACACCTTTTTCCGTTTGCGAGAGGCATGGCCATGCCTCTCGCGGAAGCAAATCTGTACCTCTCGTGGAAGGAAAAAAACACATTTTTCGCATAATTTTTTGTCCAAAAACGAAGAAAGACCGATGGAAAACCGAAAAAAACATTTAGAAATCCGAAAACGCATGCAGAAAAAAAAGGATTGAAGGAAGCGGCCAGAGCGCGACACGTGATGACGACTAAGAGTGGGCCAACTAACGCGCTCTCAGCCCACCCTAGATGACCCTTGCGGGGCTCCCGAACAAGTACTCGTTCGTTAGTTTTTTTTTCGAGGAATACTCGTTCGTTAGTTTTTTTGGCAGTAAAGCCAATTTTATTCATCATAGAGTGTGGGATACAATTTGGGTCATGAGGTTGGCCAAACCAGACGTGGCGCCCTGGACCCAACGAGAGTGAATACTTGGCTAGACTATGTGCTTCAGCGTTGGTAGCACGACCTGCTAGTTGCTTCCCGTGTTGTACGTGCCTTAAGAGCATCTCTAGCAGACCCCGTATATCGCCGGCCAGCAAAACTCGTTTACAGTTCGCGGAAAAACGGTTTTGCAGGCCGGCGCGGGCGCCGGCCGAGTAGACCCCGCATAGCGGAACTGTAAAACGGAATATTCGTGAATATTCCGTTTTACAGTTCCGCTATGCGGGGTCTACTCGGCCTCTATGCGGGGTCTACTCGGCCGGCGCCCGCGCCGGCCCGCAAATCAGTTGAGTTTTTATCTGAATTTGACACATATGCCACATATTCAAAATTATTAATTCAATATAACGTAAAATATCAATATTACAATACAACAATCATTCAAATTACAATAATTATTGAAATCACCGAAGCAAACTAAATAATTCAATACAAAACTTGTCCCGAATACAAATCACACATGAATTAAAAAAATGAATGCAAAAATGGAATATGTTACTGCCCAGCCCTTTGCCAATGATGCTCAATGAGATCCTCCTAAAGCTGAAAGTGGGTGTTTGCATTTTCAATCTCCCGGTAGGTCTGAAGAAATGCTCTAATGCGGTTAGGGTCTCTAGCTGGTTTGACACGGCTACCCACATTGTCGTAGAAGAACTCCAAGTTCATGCCTCTCTCATCTTCGAGAATCATATTGTGAAGAATAACACAGCATGTAATAATGTTTTTCAAGGATCACTTGTCCAAAAAACGAGCAGGACCATGAACAATGGCAAACCTAGATTGTAAAACCCTGAATACTCTTTCAATATCTTTTCGGGCTGCTTCTTGTACCATTGCAAATTCACATTGTTTCTTAGTTTTGGGGTCTTTGGTGCTCTTGACAAATGTGCACCAAGAAGGGTAGATATCATCTGCAAGATAGTACCCCTTTGTGTATTCATGCCCATTGATAGTGTAGTTGCAAGCAGGAGCATCACCACTAGCAAGCCTAGCAAACAAATGAGAACGTTGCAACATATTGATATCATTGAGAGTACCCGGCATACCAAAAAAGCAATGCCAAATCCATAACTCCTCGGATGCTACGGCCTCTAGCACAATTGTTGCATCACGAGACTTGCCACAATACATTCCCTGCCATGCCTTCAGGCAGTTTTTCCAAGTCCAATGCATACAATCAATGCTTCCTAGCATGCCAGGCCAACCTCTTCTCTCGCTTGATGCCATCAACTTTTTTGTGTCTTCCTTGTTGGGTGCCCGAAGATATTCAGGACCAAAGACACGGATGATCACTTTGACAAACCTACGCACTGGCTCAATTGCAGTATCTTCACCAATGCGAAGGTACTCATCGGCATAGTCAGCCGGAATGTGTTATGCAATTACCCGCATAGCTGCCGAGATTTTTTGATATGCACTAAATCCCTTCAAGCCCACGGCATTTCTTCTTTGAGTAAAATACCGACAATTGGCCTCGCAAGCTTGCACTATTTTTATAAAGAAGGATCGGCGCATTCGGCACCTTCTCTGGAAGAGGTGCAGCAGATATGTTGGATTGTCCGCGAAGTAGTCTTGCATCAACATCTCGTTCCTGAGATGGCGATTTCGAGGAATGCAAAGACGGCCGACGGTCGATCCTCGCCGTCTCTTTTGGTTCTCATCTTCGTGCTCCTTCACGGCGAGGGCCATCACCAACATCTGCTGCCGATGGTTCTCAAGCAGCGTCTCAACATCCGAGTCGTTCGAATCAGACGGATCCTCGAGCAAAAACCTCTCGCGAGGGCTCAATTCCATCTAAATTCACAAATACGAACGCCGCATGAACCAACTATGCATATCGCATCCCAAAGCACAAGCACAAGTACTCACCGGCGGCTCGGGGCGGTGGCTCTGTGGCGGTCGATCCCGAGGCGGCGACGGCGACTAGGGGCGGCTCGGCTCGGTGGATCCGGGAAGCCGGTGAAGCGGCTAGGTGGAACAGGGTGAGGGGCGCCCCCGCGGCGTGATTCCGTCCGCAGATATGGCCGGAATCGCCGGCGACGGACGGGCGGAACCAATGGCAGGCGGCTGCGGAAGGGGGTGGGGAACGGGCGCGGGATGAAATGTCCCTCTTGCCAACCGCTTTTCTGGGATACAGGGCATCGTCGGGTCGAGGGGGAAACCTGCGTTTTCGCGGGTTAGAGATGGGATTTTACCGCACCCCTCAAAATTTGTTACGGGTCCGACGCGTTTACAGTGTCTGATCGGACAGCATTTTTCACGCAGACCCGTATTTTGATGGTTATTTTGTGGGTCGCGGCATTATACGGGGTCTGCTAGAGATGCTCTAATGCTAGCCGCAGTTGTTTGAGTTTGGCACCGGGCCCCTAATTTTGCTGGCCCGGCATTGTCGGAGAATGGGCATTTTCGTGTCAGGCCTCCATGCGAGTCATCCTAGCCCACCGTGGCAAATGTTTTTTTTGCAACCACTGGCACGTACTGGATCTGGATGTCCACATGATGGGGTCAAACAACAACACGAGAGGAGGGGAGGGGATATACCTGGCCATGGGCAGCCCGGCCCGGTCGGCCCGACCTGACCCGACCCGGCCCGAAAAAGCCCGGCCCGCCGCTCCTCACGGGCCGGGCCTGGGCCTAGATATTGAGCCTGAAGGGCGGGCCGGGCCGGGTCCGGGCCCATCAAATTTGCGAGTTAACGAAGAGGCCCGGCCCGAGGCCCGCGGGCTTTTGCGTTGACGGGCCGGGCCTGGGCCTGATTTCTAGGCCTGACGCTCGGGCTGGGCCCGGGCCTGGGATTTCTGCGGCGGGTTTGGTCAGGCCCGGCCCGAGCGATGGCCAGGTATAGGAGGGGAGGGCAATAATGCTACACTTACGGGCACATGGTACGGACGAAGCGCTACGCGCTGATGTGGAAGCGACGGTGCCTGGTAGCCCTGGCCATGGGCAGCCCGGCACGGGCGGCCTGACCCGACCCGGCCCAAAAAAGCCCGACCCGGCCCGGCCCGACCTTGTCCATGGGCCGGGCTCGGGCCTAGGTTTTGAGCCCGAAGCCCGGGCCGGGCCCGGGCCCGTCATATATGCTGTTTAACGAAGAGGCCCGGCCCGAGGCCCGGCGGGCTTTTGCAGTGATGGGCCAGGCTTGGGCCTGTTTGTTAGGCCCGATGTCCGGGCCGGGCCGGGCTCGGGCCTGGTTTTTTTGCTTCGGGCTTGGTCAGGCCCGGCCCGAGGGATGGCCAGGTATAGTGCCTGGTCCACGTCATCCCCATCCCTTTCTCTCGCAGGCGCACTCCCGCAGAAAACAAATCGACTCGCACAGAAAACTAATCCCCATCCCCTTTCTCTCCCAGGCGGCCCGACGGCCGACGGCGGGGAGGACCTTCCCGCAGTTCAGCGCCGGTGTGCCACGGCGAGGGTCCTCCGAGGCAGCCCGGCCGGCGAGTTCCTCACATGGCCGCGCGGCGGGTTGAGCTCCTCTGTGACGGCCTGGCGAGGATATATGTGGTGATGCACCACGGCAGGCTCTCCTCGTCGGCAGCGTCGCGATGAGCTCCCGCTCGACGGAAACTGAGCTCTTGGCAGTCATCAGCTGCGGGTCAATCACTTAGTCGTCAGCGGGCGGCGCAGCGATATCTTGGTCATCGGCGACGGCAGCGGAGGTCTTGGTCGTCGGCGGCGGCGCGAGCTCTTGGCCGTCGGCGGTTGCCGCGCGAGCTCTCGGTCGTCGTCCGCGGTGTCGCCGGATTGCACCATCGAGATGGCATGGTGAATCCCTCGCTAGCCATTGTGCTATGTTGACCAAAAAGTTGTCTGAAAGAAGAGCAGTTCAGTCTGATCCTGCATTTTGAGTTCAGGCTTTTGTCTGAAAGAAGAGCAGCTCAAAGTGAAGCTAGCAGGGTTGTCAAGATGCCAACGAATGGAGATGTGTCGTTCACTCATGCTAAAATCAGTCTACAGGGTAGTTTAGTTCTAGCAATATTGTTTGGCTGTAGCTTGTATGTTGTGTTCATACTTTTTCCAAACAGAATCATGAATAAAAATTTGTCCATCCTTATGTACTGTTGTTGGTCTGTCATTGTTTGTTGAGAATGACAAATATACAGTATGAAGCTGAGAGATACTAGTGTGATACTTGAACCAGATGATAGACACAAATTCATGTACCTTGCAGAGTGACAAATATACAGTATCAAGCTGGAAATAAACTGATACTTAAACCAGATGATAGACACAAATTCAAGTACCTTGGAGAGAAACAAGATGACAAAACATAAATCCATCTACTTTCTAGTGCCCTGTTGCATATCATGTATCAGGTACTACATGAATGAAAGTTGACAGGTGCAAAGAAAAGTACTACATCCAACATCTGGTAACTACATAAATCATGTCTAACTCTGATCCATAGTAATGTTGAGCCCTCCAGTTCCATCAAAGTATAATTCTGGAGACCTGGACACTACAGTCGATCCTTGCTGAACTTGAAACAGCATACTTGTATATTCTCCCAGAACTTGAGGCATAACCATTGTCGATGAACCTCCAAATGGTACCGTAGTCGATCCTTGGGGTAAGTTGTCAGTTGTAATGCCCAAGTCAAATGGTTCCTGCTCCAAAGAAAGTGATAAAATGACATCCTGTTCCATCTTATACTAGAAAAAAAAGATGAGAAACTAGGATACCTGAACTTTGCCATCTTGTTCCATAACATCTTCTAGAATATAATGCTCTGATGAATTTCCTTTTTTACTGGACCTTTTCCTTTTCAAATTCGTGGAGCAAGCCTGAAACAAATACAAATTTAGTGAGCAAACATGTTTGAATTTCGGTTTCTTATTTTTCACAAAAGAAGAACGTAATATAGGCAACAATACCATTTGTTCAGCTTCCTTCTATGCAGCCTTCTTCTCCTTCTGTGCAGCCTTTTTCTTCTCCCTTTCATCAGCTTTCTTCTTCTTTTCGTTTGCTTGACGAATAAGCTTATCAACCTTAGATTCTTTTCTCAACGAAGGAGGACGTCCATCACATCTAACAGCTATTGGACTTAGTATAGTCTTACTTGCTGTTTTCCCATTACAAGGTGCATCTTCCTGTGCACCAACCGGATCCTTATTATTTTCACAACTTGAGTTGCTAGAGTACTGAATTTGCAAGGTACGGAGTTCTTCAATCAAGGAATTGAATGAATCATCTGACATGGCACATATTCCTGCAACTGGGTAAAAGAATTGCACAATCTATCAAAACGTCTTGCAACAGGAGTGTCTTCCATGCCGCCATATGTGCATTTGACGAAGTTATGTTTTCTTTTCACATTTTTTCTCCACCGATCAAGGATGTATTGTGGAGGAACCGCCTTGATTTTCTTATGAGTGAGCACACATAACACATGCCTACAGAGAATGCCTCTGAACTCAAAGCGGCGACATGAACACTTAACTTCAAACTCTTCCTCATTGAAATATACATGGTACACAATATCTTTTCTCCATCCTTTTTCTTCATCAATCAGCACATCCTCAATTATCTCATACGTTTCTATCGCCCCTTCTTTCATTATTAACTTCCGATCACAATACATCTTATTTGTTAGCTCTTCTTGAAATTCTTTGAACTTCGAATTTGTATAGATTGATTGAAATTGCTTCTCGATGTCAAAATGTGTGATACAAGGTATGGTTGAGTTGAAAGAATTGAAATCAGCAATATTCTCCTTCTCAACCTTATCACGAAGAGCATTCTCATATTGGCTAACAAAATGCTTCAATGTAGTTTTTGCATTAACATACCCATCAAAGAAAGCATTCATACTCTCACTACGTTGTGTAGTAGACATACCTGCCCAAAAGGCGTCTTTCACGAATGCTGGAACCCAACGGTGTCGATGCTCATAAAGCCCTTTAAGCCATTCATTATCACCAAGGTCATATTTCTCAAGCATATGCATCCAAGCAACTTCAAACTCTGAAATTGTTAACGAATCATAAACTGCCCTGCCAATAGCACTCTTGATGTGATCATATTCATCATATCCACCAAATTTCTTGGGTATCTTTTTCATTATATGCCACAAGAACCATCTATATCGAGATTCTGGGAAAACTATTTCCACACCATTTTGAATTGCTTTTGCTTGATCAGTTACAATTGCTTTTGGTTGACGGTTTGACATACACTTGAGCCATGCTTGAAATAACCAAACAAATGTTGCAGTATCTTCATTTGATAATAAAGCACATCCTAGTAACACTGATTGGCCATGATGATTGACTCCGACAAAACAAGCAAAAGGCATATCATACTTGTTTGTCAAATATGTTGTGTCAAAACTAATGACATCATGAAAAGTGTCATACACTGCCCTACTTGCATCTGCCCAAAAAATATTCGTTAGCCGGGACTCATCATCAAGGTCCATGACACTAAAAAAATTTGGGTTATCGGATTGCATTTTGACAAAATAGTCACGAACCGCTTCAGCATCACCTCTTCCAAGTTTCAGCCTTCTTGTTTTCTCTAGAAAATTGCGACAAGTTTTCTCACCAAAAGTTAGGTTCTCATGACCATTTGCTTCCACAACCAAAGAATTGAAATTCTTGTTTACTCGTATTCCAGACCGATCATTCAGCTCAAGCCTTCGTTTGACATGGAAGTCTAACTTTTTGTTGCATCTGAATAACCGAGACTTATGTGGACTTAATGCATGATTATGATCTAAAATGACCGTCGAAAGATAGAACTTCCCATCAGGACCGCGGGTAATATTAATTTTAGCTTTACATCCTAACCCGGTTGTTGGATTTGGCTTCAACATATTTCTTGAGCTGGACTGAGTCTTACCATAGCGAGAGCAGGAAAGTGTAAGATACTTCAACTGTCCATTATCATCATTATTTGAGCTTCTTCTCGTCACACCAAAGCCTTTTGCTTTAGCATATTTGTTGTAGTACTCTCGCACCTCATTCTCCGTATCAAAGGCCATCCCCAATTTGGGGTCTCCAAGAAACACATCTGGTTGAGCTTCACCATGGTCATGTTCAAGTTCCACATTGCTTTCCTTTTGTGGCTTAATGTCGTCATCATCTCCTCCTCCTCCTCCCAACCCTAGCCGCCCCTCCTCCTCACCCCCGCCCTCTTCCCTTCCTCGCCGCCGCCTGAGGCAGCCGCCGGGCAAGCCCGGGGAGCCAAGGATGGTGGCGGCGGGGCCTCGGTTGCCCTGCCTCTGCGTGGGGAACCCCAGATCTAGAGCGGCGGCTCCATTGGCAAGGCACGGCCGGCTAGCAGCCGTGCGGGCGGTGGATCTGGCTTCCCGGCCGCGCGGGCGGTGGGATCCGGTGGTCGTTGGCGGCCGGCGGCGGCTTCTGCGGCGGTCGGTGCGCGCGATCTGGCGCCTCCCCTCCTCCCCTGTTCGGCGTGCGGGCCAGCCTGGTCGGGCCGCGCTTCCTCTTGGTCGCCGGTTCTGTACAGGAGGCGCTGCTGGTGGCGGGGATCTAGTTCGGGCGAAATCCCTGGCCGGCCGCGCCGACGGCGACGCCTGAGGGCGCCGTTCCCCTCCTTGGAGGCGTCGGTATGGACTGATCTCCTCACTTCCCCTTCCCCTAGGTCTCCTGGGCGAAAGCCCTAACTTTGTTGGGCGGCGGCGACCCTCACGGCGCCGTTCCCTTCTTGAAGGCGCCGCTTTGGGAACTTTGGGGTTGGGTGGCGCTTGTGGGTGGTGGGCGATGGCGGTGGTGCGGCTCTATCCTAGCATGGATTTACGTCCGTTGCTTGGAGATGGACTCGCGTAGGTGGAGGTCGTCGTCTGGCGTCGTGGTGGCGTCAATGGCGGAGGACCTGCCAAGGCTCGCGTAGGTGGAGGTCGTCGTTTGGCGTCGTGGTGGCGTCGATGGCGGAGGACCTGCCAAGGTTGTCACCTCAATCTGCTCTGAAGATGGACCAGTGAAAGATGGCGGCGACGACACATGTGAGTGCGTCGGACCAGTTTGAGCCCCGGACCCGGCAGATGGCTCGGTCGGGGCCTCCGGCTTTAAATGTTAGGCTTAGGTGAGAGGTCTGGGTATGTGGCTCAGCTTGCACCCCTTCATCATTTGGATAGGAGTAGCGGCAGATGTTGCCAAGATGGCGGATTCAGGCATATTGTTGTTATACTTTGTAAGGTCCTCGAGAATAATCAATAAAATGGCCGCATGCATCTCCCAGATGCAGAGGCCGGGGGTCATCCTCCTTTTCTAAAAAAAAAACTTGATTCTTGAACAACATAAGTTTCAGCATCCATTCCTATAAATCATGAAAATTTTAAACGTTCATGTTCAAAGGCGATATAACTAAATTGATATGCTGACTTATTGCACTGAAATTTGGCCTGTGAACCACGAACTAGACAAGATTTATACAGTCAGAAGCAGAGGGGAAAGCATGAATAATGTGCTATAATTCTGTAGATTCAAAAAGAAAAAGGAGAAACAATAATAGATCAACATGCAGCGGCCTGGACCTGATCAAGAAAAGCTAGATCGAAGATGCAAAAACTGAACATAGTATAACAAAATTTTGGGGAAGAACCTCGGCTGCTCCGGCTGCCCCTCCATGAGCTCCCAGGCACTCGCGTACTCCAGCAGAACGTTGGCCGCGGCGTCGAGGTTAGGCAGTTACCGGCTGCGGCCAGAGCAGTTTAGGCCGGCGGCAACCACGATGCCATTCGCCCTAGAATCCCAGCGGCCGTCTGGAGAACAGGAGGCAACGGTCTCGTGAATTGGAAACGACGGAGTCCCAGCGACTGCTCTGTTTTTTTTTTTTTTACGTTAATAGCGGTCTGTTGCCTTTCGGGGTTCCTCGTTCAGCGCGGTCTTGCGAACTAGTCCTGGCCATGGGAAGCCCGGCCCGGACCGACCCGGCCCGACGCTGCTCCCGGGCCGGGCTCGGGCCTAGATTTTGAGCCCGATGACCAGGCTAGGCCGGGCCCGGGCCCATCAATTTTACTCTTTTTTGAAGGGGTCCGGCCTGAGGCCCGAGGCCCGGCGGGCTTTTACGCGTTCGGGCCGGACTTGGGCCCAAAAAACAGGGCCGATGGTTGGGCCGGGCCGGGCCCGGGCCTAGGTTTTTTGCCTCGGGCTTGGCTAGGCCCGGCCCGAAGCCTGGCCTCGCCCGAGGTTTGGCCAGGTATATTGCGAACACGTCGGACTCCATCCTAGTCAGCGCGTAAAACGTCCGTATCTCTTCCGTAAGTGTAGCATCACCAGACTTGCCACAATACATTCCTTGTCATGTCATCGGGCAGTTTTTCCAAGTCCAATGCATACAATCAATGCTTCCTAGCATGCCAGGCCAACCTCTTCTCTCGCTTGATGCCATCAACTTTTTTGTGTCTTTCTCGTTGGGTGCCCGAAGATATTCAGGACCAAAGACACGGATGATAACTTTGACAAACCTACGCACTGGCTCAATTACAGTATCTTCACCAATGCGAAGGTACTCATCAGCATAGTCAGCCGGAATGTCGTATGCAATTACCCGCATAGCTGCCAAGATTTTTTGATATGCACTAAATCCCTTCAAACCCACGGCATTTCTTTTTTGAGTAAAATACCGACAATTGGTCTCGCAAGCTTGCACTATTTTTATAAAGAAGGATCGGCGTATTCGGTACCTTCTCTGGAAGAGGTGCGACAGATATGTTGGATTGTCCGCGAAGTAGTCTTGCATCAACATCTCGTTCCCGAGATGGCGATTTCGAGGAATGCAAAGACGGCCGACGGTCGATCCTCGCCGTCTCTTTTGGTTCTCATCTTCGTGCTCCTTCACGGCGAGGGCCATCACCAATATCTGCTGCCGATGGTTCTCAAGTAGCGTCACAATATCCGAGTCGTTCGAATCGGACGAATCCTCGAGCAAAAACCTCTCGCGAGGGCTCAATTCCATCTAAATTCACAAATACGAACGCCGCATGAACCAACTATGCATATCGCATCCCAAAGCACAAGCACAAGTACTCACCGGCGGCTCGGGGCGGTGGCTCTGCGGCGGTTGATCCCGGGGCGGCGACGGCGACTAGGGGCGGCTTGGCTCGGCGGATCCGGGGAGCCGGCAAAGCGGCTAGGTGGAACAGGGTGAGGGGCGCCCCCGCGGCGTGATCCCGTCCGCAGATATGGCCGGAATCGCCGGCGACGGACGGGCGGAACCAATGGCAGGCGGCTGCGGAAGGGGATGGGGAACGGGCGCGGGATGAAATGTCCCTCTCGCCAACCGCTTTTCTGGGATACAGGGCACCGTCGGGTCGAGGGGGAAACCTGCGTTTTCACGGGTTGGAAATGAGATTTTACCGCGCCCCTCAAAATTTGTTACGGGCCCGACGCGTTTACAGTGTCTGATCGGACAACATTTTTCGCGCGGACCCGTATTTTGATGGTTATTTTGTGGGTCGCGGCATTATACGAGGTCTGCTAGAGATGCTCTAATGCTAGCCGCGGTTGTTTGAGTTTGGCACTGGGTCCCTAATTTTGCTGGCCCGGCACTGTCGGAGAATGGGCATTTTCGTGTCAGGCCTCCATGCGATTCATCCTAGCCCACTGTGGTAAATGTTTTTTTTTCAATCACTGGCACGTACTGGATCTGAATGTCCACATGATGGGGTCAAACAACAACACGAGGGGAGGGTGTTGCCAAGATGTCAACACTATGGCACTCACTCGAAACCTCACGGTATCCTATGATTACCTCCCTCGCGCGATTGCGTGCGAATTCTTCTGAATCTCGCGCTCGCATATACTGTACACACCACGCACCTCAAGCCCGCCGACGCCCCGATTGATTGCTGGATGAGCTAATGAAGAGAAGCCGATCAGAGGAGTGCCACTGAGAACACAAGTGCGGATTTCTTTGTTCGTGCTTGGATCGAGTGCAATTGTGTTCTCAGGTCACCCCTTTGGGTTGCTTCCCTTGATTGATTCGGCGACCAGTCTGGGCGGTGTTTTCTTTCTTGCCTCGTGTGTGTTCTCGTAACTGATGGTTTGCCATGTTTTTCTCCTCCTTTTCTTTCCTTGACTGAGAGTGCAGCGATCCTCGCGACGGTGCGATCAGCAGGCGCGGAGATGTCCGCCTGCGCGGGAAGGCGCTGCGGGGGCGGCGGCGGTTCCGGCACAGGGACAAGGCATTTCGTCGGCGCTCAGCATCAGCTTCGGCCCCACCGCGACCATCCCCAACAAGCACTGCGTCCCCGTCCTCAAGGACCAATTTTCGTGCAAGTACCAACGGATCGGAACGGAACCGGCTCCTCTAACTTAGCTCCTGTGAAGTTAGGAGCCTAACTTAGCCTCATTTCATCGGTTGGATCTAGAATAAATGGCTGAGATCTATCGCTACAGTTGTTAAATAGTGTCAATTGCTACAGGTAACAAACAGTGCTTTTATCTACAGTGCTCGTGTAAACAGTGTGCTACACCCCCCATGTGAACAGTGCAGAATCTTGGCCATCTATTTCCCATCCAACGGTTCACATACTAAGTTAGGGTACTGTTTCCCTAACTTCACAGGAGCCAAGTTAGAGGAGCCGGTTCCGATCGGAACACATCCTCCTCTGATGATACAGGTTGGTACTAATGACACATTGCAGACGACAACCATCCCACTCGACCAGTTTTAGTTTTTTGCCCTATCAAACGGCAATGCTTGTTGCATACTCTCTCCGTTCTAAAATATAGTGCGCTCGCGTTTCTCGAGATTCAACTTTGACTATAAATTTTACCAACAAGACTGACTGTGGCGGGAACAAAAATTATATAATTAAAAACTTCTTTTGAATATGAATTCACTGGTATAACTTTTGCTCCCGCCGCAGTTGGTCTTGCTGGTTAAATTTATGGTCAAAGTTAAAGCACGAAAACCGAGGACACACTATATTTTGAAACGAAGGGAGTACAATACAGTATGGAACCTGTTTTGGGTATCCCGCCAAAACCTGCTTATTTCAGAGTTGTCACTGAGTGACCGACGGGAGGTCGATTTTTCCAAGGACCGTGTGTAATTTTTTATTTCTACCGTATAATTTTTAGTGATCGTGTATAGTACCATCACGTAGTGCTTACTGTCCTATCTGTAACTGTCCTGTCCAGGACCTAGTCTTACCGCACCCCCTGTGTGTGTTAGTTGGCCACGATCCTGTGTACTCCTATACGTATGTACTCACTGTGAATGAATAGACAGGTGTTGCGTCACCCTTTCTTAATTCTCGCTTAGGGTTCTGATAATAATGATGGTCTTGTGAGAACTGATCGACTTTAATATATGGTCTTTAGCCTTTTTCAAAAAGGAAGGAAAAATAATCTGTCATTGTTTCGGTCCCAAGTCTGCAAATATTCCATCCTATCTGAGTAGCTAAGAGCATCTCCAATAGAAGATGCAAATTTAGAGATGTAAAACAGGTGATGTAAAAATTTACATCTTCAAAAAAGTGCAAACTCTAATAGATGATGCAAAACGTAGATGTAAAAGAGCAACTCCAACAGATGATGCAAACTATAGGTGTAAAACCGGTCACCGGTCGCGCCGGCTGTGTACAAGTAGTTTGCATGAGCACCGGTGGACCGAGCGGCGGCAGTAGATGCGTCGGCCGAGCGGCGAGAGTCGGGAGGTTGAATGCGGCGAGCGGAGCTCGAATCGCCGGCGGCGCGGCTGTGAATCGAGCGGCGGATTGGTCGCGGAGGAGCGACGGGGCGACGGCCGTGCGACGCTAGAAGGTCGAGTCTGACGGCGAAAAAGCGGTGGCGACGTGGAGGCAAGTGTGCAGCTCGAATCCGGCGGCGGCGGCGTCGTGCGGTGGGCGAGTGTTGCGGTGGCGGAAGTGCGGCGGGACTGACTCAAATCAGCGGCTCCTCGGCGGCTATGGCGGCGTGGCGGGCGGGTCAGACCAACAGTGGCTGTTGTGGAGGAGGCGGCAGGATCGTAGGAGTCGGCCATGGCCCGGGCGGTGATCGGCAGGTGGGCGATCGGAAGGAAAATGAAAACGGTTGGGCGGTTGGTGCGTTGCCGCCAGTTTTACATCTTCTGTAGGTGAAGATGTATATTTGCATCGCGAGGTGTTGTATTTTACATCTTCGGAAGGCGAAGATGTAAAAAAATTTACATCTACATCATCTCATGCAGAAGGGTTTTTGGGTCTTGCAGATATAAAAGTTAGTTATTTTTGCATCTACATCATCTATTGGAGATGCTGCATCTTCAACAGTGGCGGTAAAAAACGCGCACGCGAGGGAAACGTGGGTTTTAGCGCGCAGAGCGGTTTCGCGCGCTCCAGTGGGCACGGGAGATTCCGGCGCGCGGCGTCCGACGCGTGTTATAAATCCAGAGCCCTCCACGCGTCCTCCCACCGCTCTGTGCCTCGCCACGCGTCCTCTGCCGCTCTCTCCGCCGCTCTTTCTCGCCTCGCCGCCAGAGAAGTTCGGGCTAGCGCGGCGTCTCTTCGCGCCCCTCCTGCGCCTTCTCCACCGAGATCCGGAACGATGAGATGCGCCTCGGCCTCGGCACATTCGGCACCGCCCACGAGGCCGCCCGCGCGTACGACGCGGCGGCGTGGCGCCTCCGGCGGCCTCGTAGGGAGATGAACTTCCCCGAGGTGGCGACGCGGGAGCGGGCGCAGGAGCTCGCGCCTCCCCCGCGGCTTGTCACCGACGAGGACCGTCGCGACAACCGAAGGCGGGAGCGCCGCCTTGGCAGCTGAGATGGACGAGGAGGCCATGGCGCTGTGGCGCCAACACTTCCCGGAGGACGTCGTCAACGAGCGCGAATTCTACGCGCAAAGAAGGGCGGAGAGAAGGGCGGAGCGAGCCGCCTATCGTGAGGACAGGCGTACGCGGAAGGCGGCCGCGCTCTTCAACATCGAGCTTGGAGAAGCGTCGACCTAGGACTCCAACGATGAACGGTATACTGACGCCTTCATTTCAACGTCGGAGAAGGACATCACCGAGTCGGAGTCGGAGGAGGACGACGAGTAGTTGAAATATGACTTTTTTTTTATCTATCTATGCTAGAACTATCTATGCTATCCTTTTGTATCGTTTGCCAATCTATGTGATGCACCATCTTATTTTTGCGTATCGCGCGCTGTAAATTTTAGCGCTTGTGCTAGAGCGGCGCGCGCGTGTAATCTTTTGCAGCGGTCGCTGGAGCCAGCGCTCTGCGGCGCGCAAAAAATTGCTATTTCGGCGCTGTAAACTTATTTAAGAGAATTTCTTATTTGGCCTTTTCTTAAAATTTGATTCATCTTTTGTCCCCAAAAAACTTTTTCTTCCCATTTTGACAGCCAAACTTTATTTTGGTCCCTACATGACATTTTCATCAGCTTTAGCCACTAACACCGTTATGTGCCACATGAAAAGCCTTTCTTACCCTTGGTGTTTGCATGCTGAGAAGACAGAAGTGAATATGACCGAAGCCACCGAGCAGCACTGCTTATGCGTTGGACGGTGACGGAGCAGTTGCTGCGGTGAGCGCCCTATGCGCGATAGGGGAGAGCCACGTCCCTACAGTGGACTCGGCCTCCATACGCACCAGGTTGCTTGACACTTGAGCGAGCGTCGATACGCATAGGGACCCTCCCGTGGCGGTTCAGGTCAATAGGCACACGCAAGGTTCAACGGCTGTACGCGGCCACCTCGCACGACAGCTACGACCAGCATGTACGCGCCCGGCTGACTCGGCGAGCTGCACACAGCGGCCATCGATGGACGCGACGGTGGCACGTTGCCGCTGCACAGCCAACAGCAGAACACAGCCGGTGTGGGCACGCGCGACGGTCAGCACTCAGCAGTGTGCAACAGCTACAGCCATGTGCTTGAGTGGGTGGCCTAGGCATCGACGGTGCAGTTAGCAGATATGGGCTGGGCATCGTGGCAACGCAAGATGATGCCGTGCCATAGCGCGCCTACAACAGTTGCGTGGTGGTGAGCACAGAGCATGTGTTCTCCGTGTGTGTGCTCCTGAGTCCTGAATGCATGTGTTGGAGATGTGGTATTTTATTTTATTTAGACTTTCATTTCAGAGTTGATTGGCTTCGGCCTATTCGTGAACAATAATGATTTGTAGTAATATAGGAGTTTGTTCTTCAGTTGTTGTGTGCAAAATTGAAAAAATTTGGTCAAATAGTGTACCAGGGGTAAGACTGTCTTTTTATGTTACACTTAACATCGTTAATAGCTAAAATTGACAGAAATGTCATGTAAGGAACAATTTTACTTTAAGGATCATATAGGGAAGAAAAATATTCTTAGGGCCAAATAGCAAAGCATATTTTAAGAAAGGAGCAAATAAGGAATTCTCTCAACTTATTTTAGCGTGCGCAACCCACGCGGAGATGATCTTATACATTTTATGGTGCGGTATTTCTCTGGCATCCAGACCGTGAATCCCTTATGCCTCGCCCGATCCGGCTGAAACTTCAGTTCGATTCTATAGACGATCGAGCAAAATTTCTTTGTTACCACCAATTGTTTTTGCATTTTTATTGAAACTTGGGAGGGAATAAAACTGAATCTCCCACAGAACCACTTGTGCAGTTGAATTCAGTTGAGCGGGTGCTTAACTATCCATGGCCAGCCCATCAGCTTCAGCTTCAGCAGCAGCAGCCATGGCTTTGTGTTGAGCCTGAGCATCTAGGCCGCCGCGCCATCCCTGCAGGCCCTTCCGGACGTTCTCGCCGTCGTCGGCGCGGTCGCGGAAGGTCTCCAGGTCGTCGCCCATGCTGGCCATGCTGGACAGGACCAGCTCCTTCTTCCAGTCCTCCATTGGCGTCAAGTCGCCGTGCTTCTCCCCAAACTCGAACATTTTCTGATCCAGCGTAAAAGGGGATGCGATGGAATTGGATAAACTCAAACGTAATCGATCGATGGAATGGGTGCCTATGTAATGTGCTTACGTCAATGCCATCGATGTAGTGGTGGGCGTGTTTCCTCGGCACGCCGGCGGCCTCCCTGGCGCGGAAGTGCTCCTCCACGGCCCGCAGCATCTCCGCCTCCGGCGGCAGCGCGCGGCGGCCGGACAGCGCCTGCGCCACCCACCTCGCCTGCGCCTCGAAGAACCACGGCACCAGGACCTTCCTCGGCACGCCCACGAAGGAGAGCGACGGCGCGAGGGACGGCGGGAACACGTGCTCGAACAGCGGCCCCACGACGCAGCCGTCGTCGCCCACGGCGACCGCCCCGCCCGTGTCCAGGAACGGGAACGAGTAGCCGTACCCCGAGCAGTAGATCACCGTGTCCGCGACGACGGAGGAGCCGTCCGCGAACGACACGCGCCCGTCGGCGTGCAGCTGGAGTACCCGCGGGCGGAGGCGCAGCACGTGGCCGTGGTTGGCCACCATCCTCGACACGGCCGGCGTGGCTGTCTCGGAGCTGGCGGCGAGGTGCACCTCCAGGGCGACGCAGCGGAGGTCCAGCGCGATGTCCGTGCCGCTGTCCCCACAGCCGATCACCACCACCACCTCGCCGCGGAACGGCTCCGGCGTCCTGTACAAGTGGCTGTGCAGCTGCCGACGCCTCCATTCCCCCACTCCCTCGATGCCGCTGGGGAGCATCGGATGCGAGTACTGACCGGTGGCCACGACCACCGCGTCAAACACTACCTCCTCCTCCTCTACCCGCGCATCATCCTCCTGGCCGCCGAGGCGCCGCACGGACCTCACCGCCCACTGACGCTGACGCGTCGTCATCGACGTCGGAGCGACGCGGACGACCCGGGTGTTGAGCCTGACGGCGTCCATGAGCCCGAACGCGCCGCAGAAGTCCCGGAGGTAGCAGTGCACCTCGCGGTGGCCGGGGAAGCGGCGCGGGTCGCGGCCGGCGCCGTCCCTGGGAAGGAACTGGAAGTCGGAGAAGCCCATGGCCTCCCGCGGGGTGCGGAGGCGGAGGCACGCGTACGCGCTGCTGGGCGCGGGGCCGTGGGTGGTCGTCGGGTCGTACAGCCACTGCCCGCCGACGTCGTCGCTCTGCTCCATGACCGTGACCGCGTGGCCCTCTCGCCGCAGCTCGCGCGCCGCCGCCAGGCCGGCCATGCCGCCCCCCACCACGCACACGTTCTTCGACTGCAGCTGCGGGTGCTGCTGCACCGCCGGCTCCGGCTGGCCGTCGCCAGCGGCCATGCCGATCGGTCGATGGTGATGATGATCGGAACCTGGACCGGAGAGCGGAGACTGACAAGGAGTTCGGGTAGATTACCAACTGTAAAATAAGAATTCCGATAGCTTAGTGCGAACCGATACTAGTTGGCCAAGGAGAAGAACAAGATATAACATAAAAATGGATAAGCAAGTTTCGGTTCAACTGATAAACAACTTAGTCATGCAACTAATGCCCGTCTAAATTTAGCTGCAACTTTTGCTGATTTCTGCTGCAACCAGACTATTCATGGTTTCATCCATATTTTCTTATGCAGAGTGACCCAGAACTATTTCTGAGGTGACATCTTTAATTTCACATTAATAGTGTGTGTAGCAGTGTGTCCAGTAAGAATTTTTTTTTAAAGTTAACAACAAAGAAAAATAAAAGTTATAAGTTAGGATCAACATAGCTCAATTAATCTAACTATTTTTTTTGTGTTGTGCATGTCAGTTATTGCACACAATCGTACTGAACATGTAGAGAAAAAGAGAAGAGCGTTGCGTGGGAATATAATGTCATGCAGACGCCGTTCCATGGTTACAATTTAGGTACTGTTTCGGTTTATGATTTAGATGACTTAATGTTTTTGATTTATTCTGGTATTGTTCCGTTTCATTGGTTATACTGTTCCGGATTGAGGGAGGAGGAGTTAGCTTTTTTGGGTTTTTTTATATTTCTTCTGGTTTGCTGTTCATGTGAATGTATAGTACTGTTTTACCTCTTTTTTTCGGTTTATTCGGGTGTATTGTTCTGGTTTTAAATTTGTGTAGTATTTCGGTTTTATGGTTTGTGTGGGTTAATGTTTTCGGTTTATTTATGTGTTGTTGTTCCGTTTCGCTGGTTTTACTGTTTCGGATTATTCGGTGTTGTTGTTTCAGTTTATTTGAGCTATTTTTTCGGTTAGTAGTCCTGAGTTTTTTCGGATAATTTTTTATTTTTTTCGGGTATTTGTTAGTAGGTACTATTTTGGTTTATGGTTCGGGTGGGTAAATGTTTTCGGTTTATTCTGGTGTTGGTCCGTTCTATTTGTTTTATTGTTCCGGGTCGAGGGAGGAGGAGTCCTAGTTTTTTTTTATATTTCTTATGGATTTCTGTGTATGTGAATGCGTATTGCTATTTTTACTTTTTTTAGTTGTTTTGGTTTATTTGGGTGTATTGTTCTGATTTAAAATTCGGTTAGTGTTTCGATTTTATGGTTCGTGTGGGTTAATGTTTTCGGTTTATTTAGGTGTTGTTCCGTTTCGTTGGTTTTATTGCTCTGGGTTATTCGAGGTTGTTGTTTCGGTTTATTTGGACTATTATTTCGCTTAGTAGTCCTGAGTTCATTCGGATAATGTCCGGTTTTTGCTTCGGTTTATACGGGTGGATTGTTTTGGTTTAAAATTTGGTTACTATTTCAGTTTTATGATTCGTGTGGGTTAATATTTTCGGTTTATTCAGGTGTTGTTCCGTTTCGCTTGTTTTATTGCTTCGGGTCATTCGGGGTTGTTGTTTCGGTTTAGTTAGGCTATTGTTACGGTTTGTAGTCTTGAATTCATTCGGGTAATGTTCGGTTTTTGTTCTGGTATTTGTTAGTACATACTGTTTCGGTTTATGGTTCGGGTGGCCTAATGTTTTTAGTTTATTCCGGGTTTAGTTGGGTTATTGTTTCGGTTAGTAGTCCTGAGTTCATTCGGATAATGTCTGGTTTTTGTTTCGGTTTATTCGGCTGTATTGTTTAGGCTTAAAATTCGGTTATTCTTTCAGTTTTATGATTCGTGTGGGTTAATGTTTTTGGTTTATTCAGGTGTTGTCCCGTTTCACTGGTTTTATTGCTCCGGGTTATTCAGGGTTGTTGTTTCGGTTTATTTGGGCTATTGTTACAGTTAGTAGTTTTGAGTTCATTTGGGTAATGTCCGGTTTTTGTTCGGGTATTTGTTAGTAGATACTGTTTCGATTTATAGTTCAGGTGGGCTAATGTTTTCGATTTATTCCAGTGTGGGTCCGTTTCACTGGTTTTATTGTTTCGGGTTATTCGGGGTTTGTTGTTTCGGTTTATTTGGGCTATTGTTTCGGTTAGTAGTCCTGAGTTCATACGGATAATGTCCGGTTATTGTTCGGGTATTTGTTAGTACACTTTTAATTGTTATTGCTTTGTAAAAATAGGCAGTAATCGGTGTAGAATTTATTTTCTCCACGGATTACTGTTCGTGCAAATATACATTCCGGGCCTACTGTTTTTGTGTTTTGTCAATACTATTATCGGAAAGAATCAGATGATTGCGGTGGCTGTATATTGATACGTCGGTGTTGTGCATCGGTACGTCGGTACCGAGAAATGATATATAAAAAATTCTAAATCCTAACTCTTTATATAAAGATGTGAGGATGGACGAAGGGGAGAGAAATGATGTGTAAAATATATATTTTTAAAAAAAACTTGTATATTTTTTCTGAGGGAAAACGAAAGGGGAAAAACTGTTCATGAGCAAGTACTGTTCACGGCGACACTGTTTCATGCACGGATACTGTTCTTGTTCTTAGGGAAAAAGCATATTCTCGTGAGCGAGCTGTTCATGGTGACACTGCTCGCATACTGTTCATGATTGGTTACTGCACGTACGTATGCACTGTTCATTGACGCCACGTAAATACGAACAGTAGGTGAAGGGAAAAATTCAAAATGCGGTCGGGGTACTGTTCACGAGCGGGAGCTGTTCATGGCGACACTGTCCACATGTACTGTTCATGATTGATTACTGTTTATCCATGCGCAATGTTGGCTGATGCCGACGTTGCCGCGTAAATACGAACAGTAAATGCCAAAAAAAACAACAAAAATCAAAACGCTCCCACTTTAGTTATAGTAGATATATATGTGTCGTCCAAAAGAACGCAAAAGCGTTGTCCCTTGGTCATTCTATGGTTCCATCGTTAGATAGGGCCACGGGCCACCTACTTATTATTAACAAACCAAAAAATTGATTTCCGTCAATTTTCTCAATCCAACGGCTAGCCTTTATCTTCCCCAGCCGAGCCACGACCTCGTTAGAGCATCTTCAACAGACGCGCGAAATATCCAACGCGCTGGATAAACCGCCAGTTTGGCGTGCGAGAGCCTGCGCGGCGCGCACCAGCGGGCGCGCGAAAATTTGGCGCGCAGGGGAAAAAAGCAGCAGCGCGCGACGCCTAGCGCGCTGGTTAAAAGCCGCGCGCCTGCGCCCGCCAACCGCCACGATTTCCCTCCCGCCGCGCCTTCTTCCTCGCCTCTTCCATTGCCCCGCCGCTGCCGCGCCTTCTTCCCCTCCCCGCCGCCGATGCGCCTTCTCCCCCCGCCTCTTCCAGTGCCCCGCCATGCCGCCGCGTCCCCGGAGCAGCTCGGGCTACCGCGGCGTCCGTCTCCGCCCCTCTGGCGATACACGGCTCGGGCTCGGAACATTCGAGACCGCCCACGCATACGACGCGGCGGCGTGGCGCCTCGGGCGGCGTCGGTCGCAGATGAACTTCTCCGACGTGCGGACGCGCGAGCAGGCGCAGGATCTCGCGCCTCCCTCATGACTAATCAACGATGAGGATCGCCGCCTCCTTATCGCCGAGGCGGACGAGCACGCCATGGCGGTGTGGCGCGAGCGCTTCCTGCAGGATGTCGCCGCCGAGAACGAGTTCTAGACGCAGAGGAGGGCGGAGCGAGCCATGCGTCGGGCGGACAAGCGTGCGCGGAAGGAACTGGCGGAAGCCCAGATCGAGCTGGGACCTGCGACGACCTGCGACGATGAAGATCCTCTGTGGCTCGACGCGTTTACGTCGTCGGACTACACCACTGAGGAGGACGAGGAGTAGTTTTATCTATTTTTATTTAGCATCATTTTATCTATTTTTATTTAGCATCGTATGAACTTGCTTGTGGTTTGGGGCTTGAACTATGCTATGAATTTGAACTATGTGTTGTTTCTTTTTTTTCTGTACTAGCAAACATGCTCGTGCGTTGCAACGGGAGAAAAAAATTGACGTGCTTCGTAACAAAGCAAATGTCAATTATCATAACAAAATTGATGGATCAATTAAAAATAGGATTCTTTGAGGCGCTAGTCAATAGGATTCTTTGGGGCGCTAGTTCGAAATATGCGACGTGAATCCTAATCAACTAATCAGGTGAATAAACTTATCTTTAATACCTTTGTTTAAGGAAGTAAGTTAGTTCACTAAAGTAGCTCACTTTTGTTTACTATATTCTTTTGTTTAAAGAATATTTTTGTATTGTGGTATCCTAAACATAGTTTGAAATAAGCATGAGTGAGTTAATTAATGTCGTTGCATGTGTTGCTAATGCCATATTTTTTATGGATACAATTTGGGAAGCAGAAAAATGTTATGACATTGTAGATCAGACCATTGATGTCTAGTGAAAAAACATACCACATCGACAGATTAATCATTGCACTACCATCAGAGAATGAAAATATTGTGCATGGAGTATTTCCAAAGTAATTTTACCTGAATGCAATTGTTTTTGTTCCCCCATAGCATCAATGTTCGCGGCAAAATTGTGTATAATGTGGTTGTCAAGTTCCTCCATACCACATCCAGTATGTCCAGCTTTAGGCTCATCAGGCATGGCACGAAACAATAGCTTCATTGATATCAACAAAAGACTCTACTGCCATGACATGTAAATGTCTATATTTTGGCGTCGATGATTTATTATGCATCCGTATGAATCGGGATCTATAGCGCATGTAGAAAATTTATTTTGTATTTACTTTATTAGACGTGCAAGCATATATGTTTTTGTGGTGTGTGCCCTAAACTGTGTATATACTCCCGCCGTTCCACAATATAAGTCTTTTTAGAGATCTGAATAGGGACTACATATGGATGAATATAGACGTATTTTATAGTGTAGATTCACTCATTTTGCTTCGTAGTCTATATTATAGAATCTTTAAAAGACTTATATTTTGGAACGGAGGGAGGGAGTATAAGTTAATCCAACATTGCCTAATCGTACTCTTTGTTTGTTTTTCAGTACATAGTCAATTGAACCTTAAAACGAAAATATAGAGTAGAGTATCAAACGTGTGCATAATTTGGAGAACAAACACCTATGTGCATGGAGATATTTCCCAGTCAAGAAAAAGTCAACTACAATGCGTGCACGCTAGCTGACATGATTCCATCCCCCACACGCTAACGCCTACGCCCACCGCCGCCGGGAGATCCCCTGCACCAGCGCGCCGCCGGATCCCCCGCTCCCCAGCGCCATCACCGCCGGACCCCCTCGTGCACCCCCCCCTCTTGCGCGTCGCCTGGATCCCCCGTACGCCAGCGGCCATGGTGGGCTCCTTCCTTTTCCCCCTTTTCTCACCTCTCTCTGATCCACCCTTCTCTCTTCTCTCTGGTCCGGCGTGGAAGTCCCCCGCCTTCTGCTGGCTATGGTTCAGCGTCCGCCTCCTACTCCGCCATGGCCTCCCTCATGCCGTTGGCTGTGCATCTGTCCCTCGCTGCTCGCCGCTAGTGGCCTGCTTGCCTCTCTACGCACCAGCACCAGCTAGCGCCCGCCCTGCTGGTGAAAGTCAGCTTTGATTCATTCATTACTGGAGGATGCACATCTCAGCCTCAATTTGTTGATTCTTGATGACGCAGGTTGCTGATTCTCCGATGATTCGGGACGTATATAAACTGATGGAAATTGATATAAATAATCGAGGTGGGACTATTTCAATCTGATCACACCCTTTCTTTCTGCACAATCATTACCTGGTTTAGTTGGTTCTTCCTACAGAAAGCGGGCGTGGAGACAGAGAGTTCGATCCCTACCGGAGCTGCTATTTTTTGTATCGTAATCCAATGAAGCCTGGGAGGAGGCCCATCAGCATATCGGCCCAGTATGGCTGGGGTACGAAGTAGGAGGGACGACGTAGCACAAAGCAACTCCGACACGTCCCCTCTAACGTAGAGATCTCCGTCTACCTTCTCTGCCGCAATCCCTGGACTCCCTTCTCGGGCTGAACAAGGGGCAACTCAAGTTGCTACCCGGCCTTGGTTGGGTTCTAGGAGACCGGCAGAGTTAGGATTTTGGTTCGCTCCTGTTCCTTCTAGGGCCAGGGGCGCTCTTTCGATCTAATTCATGAGAGCCATGGCAGCTCGGGGCAAATCCACTGCTGCGGATAGCAAGGGGAAGGGAAAGCTGGAGGACTTGATGAAGGAACTAGCCTTGGAAGAGGGCGACCTGGATGATGTGGTCTTCGACGATGAGGACACGCCGGCGGAGGAGGACCTCCGCTGGATGATTTTGGTTCTGGTGCACATGGACAAGGACTTTAGCAACTATTGGTTCTTCCGCACTATGCGAGCAGCATGGGATCTGGCCAGGCGGGTTAAGATCAAAACCCTAGAGGACAACTTGTTCATCATGCAATTCGAATGTCTTGGGGATTGGGAGACGGTGACGCAAGGAGGCCCGTGGCACTTCAAGGGCAACCCGGTGATCATAGCCCCGTATGATGGGTTCACCAAGCCGTCCACCATTGAGCTTTTCAAGTTCGAGATTTGGGCTTGCATCATCGATCTACCCCTGGCATATCATGGAAAGGTGAAGGCGCTGGCCTCAAAATTTGGCGAGTTTGTCGACTCTGAACCCTCTTCTTTTGATTTCGGGGGGAACTTCTTCAGGGTCAGGGTTAGATTGGATGTGCGCAACCCTTTGAAGAAGGCGACCTCCATCATCTGGGGAGGGGAGCGCGAGATCTTTGCAGTCCGCTATGAGAGGCTGCCGGATTGATGCCAGGTTTGCGGCATGATGGGCCATCAGTTCAAGGAACATGGTGATGGGGTGCACCCTCCGTCAGCTTTGGTTTACAAAAACCTCCATGCGCCGGCTACCACTAGCTGGGCCACGAGGAGGAGGAACAATAAGCAGCAACAACAGCCAATGAAGGGAGACAAATCTGCAGCCGGAGGTGAGCAGTCACAGGAGGCCGAGACTGAGGATATTATTGTTGATGAGGCGGACCTGAGTCGCAAACGTTCATCAGATGCAGTGGCGACAGAAAACCCGGAGTCCGTGACTGGCAGGGAACTTGTTCCGGTGGTCAAGGGAGGTGGAGGAGCGGCGATAGTTCCGCCAAGTCCACCGCCGAAGCAGGACCCTAAGAGAACTAGAACCACGCTGCAGGTGGATAAGAACAATGGGAATGGAGGAAGGAAGGCCCTTGGTGGTAAAAACAACAATGATGCGCGTGTGGCGGCCTCCGCCGAGGGATTGGCAACGCCCCGACAGTTCAAGAGCTACGCGAGATCGCGAAAAAGTTTGCCCCTAGAGTACTATGTATTGTTGAAACACAAATTAGTGGTGATAGAGTAGAGAAAATAAAAAGTACTCTAGGTTATGACAATTCTTTTGCTGTTGATTCCTCTGGTAGGAGTGGAGGTTTGGTAATGTTCTGGAAAGATGAAATAAAGATCGAGATTTTAGGTTACTCCAAGTATCATATAGATGTCAAAATAAGTATGCTGGGAGGTGACCCATGGAGACTTTCTTGTTTCTATGGGGAGGCTCAAACACATCTTCGCCACCACACCTGGGACACAATGAGGAATCTGGCTTCTCTCCATGATATACCTTGGGTATGTCTGGGGGATTTTAATGAGGTGTTGCGGCAGGATGAGCATGACGGGATTGGTACAAGGAGCCAGTCTCAGATACAGAGCTTCAGGGATGTCGTGGACGTCTGCGGGCTGCTAGACCTTGGTTTCAAAGGCAGGATGTGGACGTATGAGAAAAAAGTCGTAGGGGGTTCTTACACACGGGTACGGCTGGATAGAGCTGTAGCAACAGCTGACTCGTGTGCTCAGTTCCCAAATGTCGTGGTGGAGCACCTCTCAGCTGCCACATCGGACCACTCACCGATCCTAGTCCAACTGGCGCCGCAAGTTCCAAGAGGGAAGATGGAGAAGCGGTTTCAGTATGAAGTAATGTGGGACAACCATGCAGAACTGAAGCCTACTGTACGATCTGCATGGGAGTCTGAAGGTCATATTCTAACGGTGAGTGAAGTTCGGGCCAAGCTGGATGCATTAGCAAATAACTTGGGAGATTGGTCTAAGTCCACGTTCGGCAGTGTCCGTGGGGAAATACGAAGGCTGAAAAAAGAGCTTGAAAGGCTGTGTAGCGAGGTGCCGAGAGCTGGTCCATCTCATGTCGAAACAAAGATAAATGACAGACTGATTGAATTGTATTTGCGTGAGGAACTCATGTGGAGGCAGCGCTCACGGGTGGAATGGCTCTCTGCCGGAGACCGCAATACTCACTTTTTTCATATGCGAGCATCGATGAGGCGGAGGAAGAATTTGATTAAGGCGCTTCAGCGTGCCGACGGCCAGCTAATGGAGGATATGACCGAAATGCAGCAACTTGCTCTTGATTATTATAAGAATCTATATACTTCAGAGGGGGTGCAGGGTGTCGATGAGGTACTTGAGCATGTTCCTAGGAAGGTGACGCCTGAGATGAACACAGTTCTTACGGCCCCATATGATGAGAAGGAAGTAAAAGTGGCTTTGTTCCAGATGTTCCCGACTAAGGCACCTGGGCCGGACGGGTTCCCAGCTCACTTTTTTCAGAGGCATTGGGATGTGTGTGGGGAAGCAGTCACACGGGCAGTACTTGGTATAGTCCGGGGCGAGGAGAGCCCGGCATGTCTAAATGATACACTGCTGGTTCTAATTCCCAAGGTATCAAATCCGACTTTATTGTCACAATTTCGCCCCATTAGCCTTTGCAATGTTTTCTATAAGATTGCTTCGAAGGTGCTTGCGAACCGTCTCAAGGTAATTTTGCCGGAGATCATCTCCGAGGAGCAGTCGGCATTCGTTCCAGGACGGCTCATTACAGACAACATTATTTCTGCGTACGAGTGTTTGCATTTTATGAAGAGGAATAGGTCAAAAAATAACAGGTTTTGTGCACTCAAACTTGACATGATGAAGGCCTATGACAGAGTTGAGTGGACTTATCTCAGATCCATCATGGAGAAATTAGGCTTTGCTGCACCCTGGATTTCAGTCATCATGAACATGGTGAGCTCTGTCTCTTTCTCGGTTATGTTTAATGGAAATAAGTCGGAGGAGTTTAAACCTACACGTGGCATTCAACAGGGAGATCCCATCTCTCCATATCTTTTCTTGTTGGCAGCAGAGGGCCTTTCGTGCCTCTTAAAATCTCAAAATCAATCATCCCATCTCGGTGGCATTAAGGTGGCACCATCGGCTCCGCTGGTGAACCATCTTTTATTCGCGGATGATAGCCTGCTATTTTTCAGGGCAAGCATTAATGGAGCAGAGGAAGTATCAAACCTATTGGAGTCATATTGCATGTCATCTGGACAGAGAATAAACAGGGACAAATCATCGATTTTCTTTAGCAAGGGGACCCCGGAGATAGTCCGTAATGCAGTAAAGGGTTTCCTTCATGTTCCTAACGAGTCTTTGAGTGACAGGTACTTGGGGATGCCCACAGATGTGGGGCATTCGAAGAATGGAACTTTCAAATACTTGAGTGATCGGGTGTGGGACAAAGTGAAGGGATGGATGAGCAAATGTTTATCAGCAGGTGGCAAGGAGGTCCTCATCAAATCTGTAGCCCAAGCGATCCCTGTATATTCTATGTCTTGTTTTAAACTGCCGAGAGGTTTATGTGATCATATCAAGTCAATTATCAGGAAGTTTTGGTGGGGTTGCAAGCAAGGAGAAAGGAAACCAGCTTGGGTTTCGTGGGACATGATGACAAGACCAAAGCATTTGGGAGGACTTGGTTTCAGAGTTCTCGAGCTATTTAACCTTGCTTTATTGGCAAGATAGGCATGGAGGATTTTTCATGAACCAACATCTTTGAGTGCCAGAATCCTCAAGGCTAGTTACTTCCCAGAAACAACATTACTTGAAGCTGAACTGGGATCTCGGCCATCTCAGATTTGGCGTGCGATACTCGAGGGAAGGGATGTGTTAAAGCAAGGGATCATAAGAAGGATAGGTAACGGTCAAACCACGGACATTTGGACGGACAATTGGATTCCTAAAGAATCCTCGCCGAGACCGATTACATCCCTTGTACAAGATCCTCCAAGGAAAGTGTCTGAACTTCTGTCACCAGCAACGGGATCATGGAATGAGGAGCTAGTCTGTTCGGTTTTCATCAGATTTGACGCAGATGCAATTCTGAAAATTCCGGTCTGCACTCGTAACACGATGATTTTTGGGCCTGGTATCCAGAGAAGAAGGGAAGATTTACAGTTAGCTCGGCATATAGATTTCTGGTTAGTACAAAGATACAACGGGAAGAATGGTTAGAGGGTAGAAGTGGGACATCTACCCGGGAAGAAGAAGAAGCATGGACCGCTTTGTGGAGGATGTCTATTCCTTCGAAGATAAAGGTTTTCCTATGGAGGCTGGGGCGTCATTCTCTGCCAACAACGGATGTGTTGCATCACAGAAACATGGCACATCTGGATGCATGCCCTTTGTGTGGTTGCCAGGATTCATGGCGACACGCATTAGTGTCATGCACTATGGCGAGGTGTGTGTGGGCACTATCAGATGATGAGATAGTCTCAAAAATGGCAGAATGTGAAAACCCGAGTGCCAAGAATTGGATGTTTGAATTGTACAGCTCTTTGGACCACTCGAAATTTACACAGATGGCTGTCACCTTATGGGCGCTGTGGTATGCAAGGAGAAAAGCGATATACGAAGCAATATTCCAGAGCCCTCAACACACTGTTTCCTTTGTGAATAATTTTATTGCGGAGTTGGAACAAATCCCAGCTACATCTGTGAGGCCGGCGGGGCCAACCGCAGCTAGTGATCAAACCCAGCGATGGATTGCTCCAGAGGTGGGTGCAGTCAAGGTGAATGCAGATGGTGCTGTCGCGCGGAACAGGCGAGGCGGGGCTGTGGCTGCTCTCTGCCGCGACGACAACGGCGTATTTTTGGGTTCCTCGGCGGTGTTTTATCAAGGGATCATGGACCCGATGATCTTGGAGACATATGCTTGCAGAGAAGCACTAGCTTTGGCTGAGGATCTAGCAGTTCATAACATTGTGGTGGCCTCTGATTGTCAAGGAGTAGTCAATGACATCAACCATGGGACGGGTGGTCCGAATGCGGCTATCACACATGAAATCATAGCTCGTAGTTCTAGTTTTTCCTCTTGTAAGTTCTTGCATGAGCGTAGGAACTTTAATTTTGAGGCTCACAATCTCACCAAATTTGCTTGTACTTTACATATAGGTAGACATGTTTGGTTGGGTAATCCTCATGACCCAAACCTTGTATCTATAAACATTATTTTGAATCAATAAAGTCGACGAGATTACTAAAAAAAAAACGTAGCACAAAGCAGCGATTCGAATCGTTTTTTTAGCAGAACATCGAATTAGTACCACCTCACGTTTAAAAAACTATAACGACGGTGAGCGGGCGGGCAGAAGCAATAGCCGCTTTATTATTAGGGAAAGATGTGTTGTTTCAAAAAAATTCCAAGCGTCGGCTGGTCGCGTGCGCTGGATTTTGCAGCGCCTGGTGAAGCGCTATGGCGGTGCGCTAAATTTTACAGCGCCTGGTAAAGCAACCACCCTCCTGCGCACGCTAGAACGCTATTTCGATGCTGAAAACAAAAATTAGCGCGACGAGCTACCGCACGGCTGTTGAAGATGCTCTTAGGTCATGGCTTGGCCTCCCCAGCCTCGGGCTGCGTTGCTCTCCTCCACGCAAAAACCGACCGACATGACAAAATTCACAAGCAACTGAGAAATAGCTAACAGAGTACTCCCTCCGTTTCTGACTGAATCTACACCCTAAACTACGTCTATATACATCCATATGTAGTACGTATTGGAATCTCTAAAAAGATTTATATTTAAAAACAAAAGGAGTATTACATATATACTACTCCCTCCGTCCCAAGACATTTTTTGACACTACTAGTGTCAAAAAAACATTTACATTATGGGACAGAGGGATAAAGGGGGTACTATTTTTCAACCCCAACGCACATGAGGTCGAAAGAAAAAACAACAGAAGAAGTGTGAAGATCGGTGCGGGCGCCCCTCTTGAACTGCCGTGCAGAAGGCTCCGCTCATGACCACCCCGCTCCGCTCCTCTCCGCCGCTCTGCTCCTCACCGCCACCACCGCCCATCACAGCCGCCGCCGTCGAGGCCCTCGCCGCGGCCGTGACCCCCATCCACCCTAGGGCCCCTCCTCCTCCCCCCTCCGATGGCCCATGCCCACCACTACTGTAGGATGCTGCTAACGTGACACTACAATCAGAGACCCTTCGACGAAACTGTGTGCGATGCAATAATCGTAAATGGTGATGTAAAAACCGTCAAAAACGATGCAAAACGTTTGCGATGGCGGATACATCAAACACGGTTTGGATTTTAGTTGCGTGTGCGATGCAAGGCATACAATTCAGTACAATGAACTGTTTGTGATGAGACAGAACAATAGAAACGGGCAGCCAGATGAAGGTGTGTGCGATATACGGTATACAGTTCACTCGGATGAACTGTTTGTGATTAGACGGAACAAAAGAAACGGTCAGCCAGATCAAGGTGTGTGCGATAGAGGGCAAACAGTTCACTCAGATGAACTGTTTGCGTTGAGCCAAGAAAACATAAACGGTTCAATTTAACAAGATGTGTGTGATACGCAGCAAACAGGCCTGTAATCAGAAATATGTGCGAAGACCGATAATAACACAGACGATTGCTGCTAATAAGACGTGTGTGTTGTGCGTTGCGATTGCATACAGAACAACAACATATATATATATAAGGACATGGTTGCATAACCAAATTAAACATCCAATTACATAGGTGGCTATTACGCACATGACATTTGCACACATCAAAGTAAACTATTACATGCATAATTATATAGGTGGCTACTACACACATGACATTTGCACACACCAAAGTCAACTATATATTACATGCATAATTAACTAGGATAAACGATCATCTGATCATCATCTACTTCTTGGGACGCTTGCCGCTACTGCTCTGCTTCTGGCTTGATCCGGCCTCGTCGATTTCGGTAACGAGGCAGTTCCTCATGTTAACGATCCGTCTGTGCATCTCGTAGCATGTGTACACGCTCTTGGCCGTGAACCTGAGGTGAGGTTCATCCAGTTGCCGTGTTCAGGCCCCGTGCCAGGATACGGGATTTGTTCTCTTGGCATCCTGCTTCATCTTTTCGTAGTAGGGGTCGATGATGGCCGAGGCGAGTTCAACCAGGAAGTCCTTCTTCGTGCTGCCCCAGACCCTGTAGTGGTCACGGATTTCGACAAGATTCTTGCAGGCCAAGCCCGTAACCTTGAGCGCCTTTACATCGTTGCAGGTTTCCACCATAGCGAACTTGTAGTCGGTGCTGTTGACAAACCTGGCGAAACGGTCGCAAGGCTCTGTGGCCATGCAGTAGTGGAAGATGAGGACATGATGGCGCATGCACAACTGGGCGACGGCAGCCTTCTGATCTTTGCCGGGATGACCGCCGGTGTACTGGAGGTCGATGCCGACCACCTTGTACTTGTCTCGAGCAAGCAACTGCTCCACGGTGTTGATGTAGTCGTCCACCACGGCCGGGTCGATGGTGTACACCACCGAGAGATCCGTCTCCCTCGCGTGGGTCTCCACTTTATGCTCGCCGAACTCCATTGGAGCGCCGCTAGATATCCTCTCTGTATGTGTCGTCGTGAGTGTGCTTGTTGTGTTATGGGGCGAGATCGAGAGGTTGAAGAGACTAAGGTTATAATGGCCGCGGGAATTAATGGGGAAGCCGGACGACCTGAAATATTCGCACCCCCGGATGGCAGTTCTAAATTGCAGCGCGTAACTCCATTGTGCCGCACGTAATTGCATCGTGGCGAAGCGCGCGGCGCAACCGCATGCATATGGGGCCCCAAACGTGATCGTGCGCAGGCCCCAACCACTGGCAGAGCGCGCGCGCAGGGACGCGAGCAGAGCGCTCCGCGGTCGCCTCAACGGCGAGCAACCATATATATGCATATAGCAGTTGAACACGCAAGAAAAAGCTGTCCACAAGCCGAGCGCGTGGAGGTACGCGAGCAGAGCACGCCACGGCGCATAACGGCGAGCAGAGCGCGCCGAGGGACGCGAGCAGAGGCCAGCACAGTGATACGTGGCAAATAAGACGAACTGTGCGAGCGATGTCGGAGACATCAAGCACGAATCAGATTAGAGTTGCATGTGCGATATGTGGCATACAGTAGATCCACCCGAGCTGTTTGGGATGCAATAAGCCGTGTGTGTTGTGGGCAAACGCTTGCTGGTATACAACCGTCTGTGATTGATGAATTCATGACCGACGGGTTCCCTAGTGTGGTCCGTGTGCGATGTAATATGCTCTGTCTACAGAACATCAACATATATACTTATAAGAACAGCATTGCATAACCAAATTAAGCATACAATTACATAAGTGACTACACACATAACATTTCCACACACCAAAGTAAACAATTACATGCATACTAAACTAGGAGAAACGAGCATATCTACATCTTGTTGCGATGACGTTTGCCATTGCTCTGCTTCCAGCTGGATCCTTGGTCGTGAATGGTTAATAAAATCTAAGTCTATTGCATATTAAGGTCAAAATAGTACTACCAATACACGAGTCTCATACGATGCCATTTCAACGATTGTACCACAAAATCCCGAAATATTACAAGATTCAAATTCCAGAGTTACATGGCTCAAATTCGAAGATTACAAGGTTCAAACTGATATTAGAAATGAAATTCAGCTCATTCAGCTGCAAACGCCCGTGCTGATCAGCTGAACATGGATATAAGAGAGGTTAAAACTAAAAATACAATTAGTAAAGCCGGTTTTGAAACCTCGTCATTTCTGCAAAGGGATCAGCCGATGACAAGTCATGTATGGGGTTGACACAATGACTTCCAATTTCTCTATCATATGCAGTTCCAATACGAAGTTTAGCTTTTTTTGGAGCCTCTTCCATTCTGCAGTAGCTGCCGGCTCTGATCAACAAACCATTCATATTTCCTATTTAAATGCATGTTCAACCTCATTACCTTCAACACCCTTGCTCTGGCAACAAAGAACCTGGTGAATATAATCTCCGGTAAGGTCCCTCGATAAGAGTTCAAAGTAATTTTTGAGAGATGCAGATCCAGGCATTCGATGTGATTGTCGTTATAAACATTATCCACCACCGGGCCTATTATTATCTGCAAAAGAAGAGAATGTGTTAGTGCCTACATGCAGTTTTGAACACTACTACAGGCCTATTTGGTTTGCGGGATTTGTAAAATGCACCAACGTGCTATGCATCTTCGATCTGACATAATTAACATGGGCATTTGATCACAATCTAGAAAAATGTAGCCTTCTTCACAAGAGGTTGGAGTGGATGAAAAATTCCCTAAGAAAACTAGTACAGATGAATCCAAAGGAGAAATACTTATGGATTATAACCATATGAATCAAGCAACCAATATGGGGTATATGGGGTGGGGGGTGTATGTCCTGGAATCCTCCAAAATTCCTTCAGAAATCGTAGTACATTGTCATTGTAAACTTGGGAAAAGGTGCCAAAAATTGAACTCCCTTATGGTTAACATTTAACAGGAAAGGAACATCACCTCGATATACAGCTTCTTCAGGCACGGAAAGCATCTCAGGAAACTGATAAGTTGGTCCAGGTTGGGGCCGATAGATTCTAGTGCCAAGACCTTCACTGTGCGCAGAATCTGGATGAAGCTTTTCTGGATGACAGACGAACATACATCTTCAAAATTAGAAATAATGTTGATATCAAGAAGGAGAGGTAGAAGGCGACTGTTGTACCTGAAAGTATTTGACAGACGAGTAGCCCACCACTGTCAATTTCGGCGCAGAAATGACATTGATTCTTGTTGGACCTTGTTGATCAACTACAAGTAATCTCTCAAGTGAAGGTGTGTCCTCAATGACCATATTGTGGTCCACCTTTTGTGATCTCTCGTTGCAGCACCAGCAACACACATAAATAGTCCGAAGAGTCATGGAGGTGATGTGAAAGCTACTCGACCAATTCATCGCCTAAAGACGAAGGAACTTGAGTGCAGTACAACCGCGGAGTAGGCGCTCCATGTCATTCTTTGGGATGCAAATGGCGACGAGCTCGAGCTGCTTCAGTCGTGGTAGAAAAAGAGCGAGCGCGTCATTAAGGGGAGGGAATGGTAGTTCATGAACTTGGCGAGGCGCAGCGTGGGCGCGAAGCGAAGCGCGGACGTTGGCAGCGAGCGCATATGCCCATCATTAAAACTGAGCTCCTCGAGCTGATCTAGGGCGGGGGATCGGAACCACTCGTCAAGCTTGGCTCGGTCCTTGCCGTTGGAACGGAACTTGCCCATGATAAGGCCTCTGATTGGGCCATGGTGACTGCCGAGGATCTGGGAGAACGCATCCAAGCTTTTGCGATAGCCATGGCAGAGCTCGTGGGCGTCGAGGAGGTCGAGAGGGGTGGAGAGCCATAGGGGGCGCCACCGCCGGGAAAGGGCAGTTGTCCTCGCCCCATATTTGATTGGGAGGAGGGATATGATGACTATCAACATATCATCGGGGAGGCTGCTGATGAAGTCTAGGCCTGCTGGAGTCACTTGCGGTTCTTTCTCGACCCACCTCCGCTTGTTGGCGGCCTCGTTCTCCACCTCGTCGGCGATGACGGAAACCTCTTTCTCCATATTCATGCCGTGCTCCGGTGCTTCAGCAGCCCCGGCGTCGCCACTCCCTCCGATGGGGAGCTTCGGCGGCATCCTCATACACCGACAGCTTTGAGGACTGAGAGCGGTGTCGAGGATGCGGGCGGAGAGAGAGTATTGTGTGTGTGGCGAGGATGGGGGGGTGCGGCTGCTCGGGCGCGTCATTAATACGGACCAGTGGAAGCGAGGCGGGCGGCGGTCAAAGGCTGTCTCGCTTCCCGGTGAGCCTGCGTGGCGGACTTCTGGCATTCCTATACCATCATTTCACACAGCTACTCGCACGCCTCCCGGTGACACTGCGCAGCGAAAATGCCTCCCGTCAATTCACACGCCTGCACGCACGCCTCCCGGTCTGCCTACACGGCGGACTGCTCGCATGCGTCTCGTCAACTCAAGCCTGCTCGCACGCCACACGGGGCATGTGACACGTATATATTTTTTGTTTTTTGATGATTCATTCTGCCACTTTACTGCTTAACCGAAGCATGGCACGGTCTAACGCGCACGGTCCGTATAAATATTCCGTATGAGATATTGGTTGCCAGTTATTAACAATCTCCCGTTTGTAAGTAGATTATATCAAAACTTGTCTCAAATTTGACAAAAAAAAATACAATATCACAGTCTACTGGTGTCCATATATGACACCACGATAAGTTTCATGAATTTCAACTAAGTTTTGGATTTACTGAATTTTAAAAATTAATATTCTCAATGTTTTGAAATTTCTTTCACGGGGAAACATGCACCGAGGGACACACATATGATTTTGCAATCCATTTTGGTGCACATGTAGCTCAAATTTGATTTTTGCACATTAAATCCCTAGGAAGTCAATCAATGTATAAAACGGGTCAAATGATCTCTGTTTTTTTAATTTTAACACGACACTCCTTTTGTCACATGTTCACTGCAGAAAAAGTTTGGCATGCCTCAGAGTGGAGGTGGTGGTGCGGGATATGTGTGTGTGTGTGTGTGTGTGCGTGCGTGCGTGTGTGTGTGTGTCATAACCTCGCTCCATGTGGGGACTTTTCGGTTCCCGAGGCAGGTGCCACATCAAAGTTGTGCATTGGTATTCAAACACCACGCAATACCATGCAGGCGGTGGTTGCCCTATAGGAACTCACTCGCGTGCGGCGTTTCCATCTGTGGGCCCGCGAGAGGTCGTCCTCCATCACTTTGACCCAACGAGAGAGAGAGGCACATTTGACGAACATGGAGGATTAATTCTTTTAGGGCCGTGTTAGGGTAGGAGTATATATATATAGTACGTGTCGAAGGGGAGATGGGACCAACATATACTAGGTGTCACACATGAACCTCACTCTGTGTGGGGACTTTGCGGTTTTTGAGGCAAATGCCACATCAAAGGTTGTGCATTAGGTATTCAAAACATCACAACCATACACCTCTCCATATATATGTTTTGGCGCATATGCAAGCGATGATGGTTGTCCTGTGGCACTAACTCACGTGGTTATCGGCGATGCTTCCATCTATCGGCCCGCTTGGTCCATCACTTTCACCGACAATGAGAGAGGTTAATTATTTTGACTTAGGAGGGGATTAATTTTTTGCTTGTCTCGCGATATAGGTGAGATTACATATATAATAGCGCATGTCTACACATGAATCCATCCCGTTGGATCGAAGGGGGGAGGCGAGCACATGACACGTCATGAACCTCTTGCTCTGTGTGGGGGACCTGTGCGATTTTGAAGGCATGCACCGCATCAATGTTGTGCATTAGGTATTAATTCAACACATATGCATGCATCATGCACCTCCATAAATATGTTTGGGACACATGCATGCAATGGTTATCTTTGCACACTCTCACTCGCTTGGTTATATATGGGCGGCAAGCCTATATATATTTGTGGGCCCGCGTGGACGTCCATCATTTCGACCGACGACGAGAAAGGTTACCAGGGTGGATTCTTCTTCTTTGGTTTGTGTTACCGTATAGTAGTAGGTTGATCATTCTATGCGTAATTAAGTTTGAGCGCATGCATGCTACACATCGTGAACCCTCGATCAGTGTGGGGACTTTATGGTTCCAAAGCATGGTGCCACATCAAATTTGCGCATTGCGTATTCAAACACCACACACACCACTTCCATACATAATTGGGCCACATGCACAGAGTGGGTTTTGTCTTCAGACAGTACTCCCTCGTGATTTTATCGCCGACAAGCGAGCCCATTTTGCAGGGCTGTGTGGACGTCCATCACTTTGACCAACAACGAGCGAGAGAGGTTGTACGATCAAGTTGGATTCTGTTTGGTCCGTGTTACAGTATGTCTTGGTGAGATGCCCTCCCCCCGACACGTGTGTGTGTGGGGGGGGGGGGTACTTCACACTACCCGCAACCTCCGTGGGGTCGGGGAAGTCCGGTTATTTTGCGAGGCACACGTGCCACATCAAAGTTGTGAATGGTATAGTTAAATATCACACCACACCCTTTTCATACATATAGTATATGTGATGACCCCGGCTTAATCGTGCACTAATCATACACGCAAATGCACACGATCAAGCCTAAGGACTCACTTGAAGATATCACAACACAACTCTAAAACATAAATAAATTCATACAAGCTTTATATTACAAGCCAGGGCCTCGAGGGCTCGAATACATAGCTCGATGGCATACAAGTGTCAGCAGAAGCATCAGATATCTGGGTACAGATATATTACAGAAAAGGAGATAAGCCTCTAGAAAGGCGGGGCAAAATAAAATACTATGATCGAAAGGCGTAGGCCTCCTGCCTAGGACCCTCTGAATCCTACTCCTGGTCGTCCGTCGGCTCCTCGTAGTAGTACTCGCCGGGAGGGTAGTAGTAGTAGCCGTAGTCATCGGCGGGGGCTGCTATCTCAGGGGCTCCGTCATCTGGCGGCGTCAAATGGATATGGGGAGAAAAAGAAAATAAAGCAAACGTGAGTACTCATCCGAAGTACTCAGCAAGCAAGGATCTACACTACATATGCATCATTTTTCAAAGGGGGCTGTATATGTGGACTGGGCTGCAGAAATGCCAGAATAGAGGGGAAAGCCTAGTCCTATCGAAGACTAGCATCTTCAACATCTTCAACGGTCTTGCAGCATTAGAAGAGTGCAGATTAGCATAAAGTAAAGTAGTAGTAGTATCATCAACCTCGGCCAGAGATTCTTCCTCGACTCCCTGCGAGAAAGCAATCCCAGAGCCATACTATCCAGTTATCATCTCAAGTTCTAGTTGTACCGATCGGGATACAACTCCGAGTGTCCGTTACCGTAGGACAGGCTATCGATAGATTAGTTCTTCCCTGCAGGGGTGCACCAAGTTACCCACCATGCTCGCTTAACTCCGGCCGGACACACTTTTCTGGGTCATGCCCGGCCTCGGCTAAGCAACACGCCGCAACCCGACCTAGGCTCTAAAGAGAGGTCAGCACGCTGGACTAACCTATGCCCCCAGGGGTCTTGGGCCTTCGCCCTGGGAACCCTGCACGTTGCGAGGACATTTCGGAAGCAGACCTAGCAACCCCTTATACAAGCGTAGTTTCGTTCCCAGTCCAATCCAAAACGGGCCGCTCCTCGCTGACGTCAATAGAACTTCGGCTGATGTATACGACGCAGAACGCCCATACTATGCCCACGTGATGGTTAGTGCTATCAGGCCAGAGGCCCCTCGGATCAAATATCCAAACCGTTAGTGGATTAGGAGCGCGCGGTAATGAGCAAAGACTCACGATCGATGTGACCCCGTCGCCCCGTCTCGAGGACTTGCAGCAAGGGCTAAGAATGCCCGGCCACGCCTCGTAGTTATCTCGCGGGCACCTCTCAGGTCAACCTGACTCCACATCACTTCGCAACATGCTCGCGCGGGTACCCCTCAGGGCCGACCCGTCTTTATTATCATGGTTCAATGCTCAGTCATAGTAACCAAAGTCTCCGTGTGTCTGACACCAAGGGGAACCCTGAGGAATCACCCTCGATGAAATCCCACTTGATGTTATCGTCAAGGTGAACGAAGGAGGAATCACCCTCGAGGTCCACACTTGAAGTGATGCACGACAGCGTCGGTATCGGGGGTGGTGTAGGAGGAATCACCCTCACTTACCACGACCGAATAACTAACCTACAAGGTTACCATCGAAAGTGCTGACGAGGTATCACCCTCGGCACTTGATAGCAACCCAGTAGTGTCGAGCAATTTAAGGGGGAAGTGTCGTGCGGTGTCGGGGCCTGGTCTTTGTTACATCCACAGCATCACCCTATAGTGATCACCCTCTGACATTGCCAAGTCATCATCATCATGCCATTCTGCCACTTGTCCAAAGTCAAAGACAAATTCAAATTCTAATTCATATCACAAGTGCAAAATGAAGTTGCACCAAAGTTGCTGCAAAAATGTTCATCACTTAGCAAATAATCCATAGCAATTAATTGTTAAGGACAACAACCTCTGTTATTTGCTAAAATGGACAGTAGCAATTTATTCAGTGCTATTCCAGCATTTTATAATGCTATTTGAAATATGAAAAATCCAATTGGACTCATCTTGCTCCCAAAATATTTGTGGCAATGCCTAATAATGTAAAGTAATTAATGGGCCAAACTCCACATTTTTCTCAACTCTTTTGGTGGCCTCAAGTATTCTTTTTCTGTCTCTGTTTAAATGGATAAATGAGAAAACAGAAAAAAAACAGAAAAGGGAGAGGCTTACCTGGCGCTCACCTGCAGCCCGAGCCGGCCCAGCCCATCTCCACCCACTCCCTCCTCCGTGTCGTCGTCTCCATGGCCGTGCTCGCCGCACCGCTCGCTGCTCGCCACCGCGACTAGGTAGGAGGCTGGAGGGGATAAGGGTGAGCCCCGTCCACTCCCCCTAGACCCCCTGGTCACTCTCCCCCATTCTTCCATCTTCTCCCTCGCTCCCACGCCACTTCTCCCTTCTCTGTCAGTGCGGCCGAGCGCCACCGTCGCCACGCCACCGTAGTACTCGCGGCCACCGGCGTTCCCGAACCCGACGGATGTGTCTGGGTGGTGCGCCGCCGACCACTCTTCCTCAATCAACCGACGGCAAGAGTTGAGGTGCACCGGAGCCAACGGATCGAGCCGTCCCTGTCTTCGGCATCTCCAGCGATCACCGTCGACTGCTTCCAACTCTGCTGCTCCTAAACTTCCACCGGCTTTACGTAGCCTCCCGGTGAGCTCCTACTTCCTCCCCAGCCCTCTGTTGCTCTTCTCAGAACCCGAGCGGAGCCGCCGCAGTACCGCAGCTCCGGTTGCCGCCGCCGACGGCGAACTGCCAGCGCAGAGCCACCCGCGCCCTTTTTGCCATGTCCGTCGTGTTTCAGACGTCCGCAGAAGATCGCTAAGACGTGTAGCCGCTCGAAAAACGCCTCAAAACCCCGCGTCCGGGCACGCCCGAAACGCGTCGCCTCCAACCTCGCCGCCGGCAGCGTTTCCGGCGATCCCAACTCCGGCCGGTACAACAACAAGACGCGCGACGCTACGAGCTTTCGAACGCCACCAGGAACGCGCGAAATGACGCACCGTAGCGCGATTCCGACCCCCGCCGTGGATCGGCCGCCGCGCGCGAGCTCGCCGGAGCTCCTCCGGCGACTCCGCTGGGTTGGCACTGGCGGGGCCCGCCCCGGTGACACTGCCCGTGGGCCCAATGGGGCCACCAGTCAGGGTTGACTGGGTCAACCCTGCTGACTGGGCATCGTGGGCCACTGACATGTGGACCCCACTGTAGTTTAGTTAAATTCTAAACTAATTAAACTGCTAATCAGTCTGTTAACTAATATAATCACTAAACAGTCACTGACACAGGGGCCCACCCATCTAATTAAACCCTGGTTTAAATTAATCACTGTTAAAATGTCAAGTCAATGACAAGTGGGGGCCCTGCACTGTTCTTTTGGATAAGATGAGCTCAGTCAACGCTGACTCAGCTCACTGGCCCCACCAGTCAGCCCCTAGTGCACCAGTGGGTGCACTGCACCGTGTGCATCTAGTAATTCAGCCACTGTTTTCGATTTAATAATAAAATCCAGTATTTTCAGAATATTGTTAAAACTTGCAAAATTCATAGGCAATTATCCGTAACCCGGATGAAAAAAATTTATACATGAAAGTTGCTCAGAACGATGAGACGAATCCGAATACGCTCTCCGTTTATCTGTCACATGCCTCTAACTACCTGAACATGGAACCGTTCCCTCCGGTTCGTCTGTCTGTCACACGTCCGGAATCGGGAAAACTTTCCCGGTAAATTCCCACTTCGTCCGTAGCACTTAGCCTAGCACTAGGACACCCTGCACTGCGTATTACCGTGCCTTGCTATGTGATTGTTATTGTTGTCATGTATTTATACTGTTTCTTCTCCCCCTCTTCTCCCCGATAGACTGCGAGAGCGCTGATGATCCGGTGGACGACCACCTCACCGTAGAAGATCCACTTTTGTCTGCAAAGCAACCAGGCAAGCCCCCCCCCTTTGATCATCCCGATATCGCCTATTCTATTTTTCTCATGCTTGCATTAGAATTTGCTACTGTTACTGCTATCCTATATCTGCTGCATAGCGTGTTTATTGTAACCTGCTGTTGATACCTTACTGTTATCCTAAACTATTTAGAACAGACTGGGTAGAGACCCATCAGAGACCCCACTTTATCCCGACTGCCCCGCTGGAGTATCAGAAGACCCGATCAACGGGATCGAAGACCAGACCCCGGCACCGCACCTCACTTTCCCCTTAGTTGCTCGACACTACTGGGTTACTATCGAGTGCCGAGGGTGATACCTCGTCAGCACTTCTGATGATAACCTTGTAGGTTAGTTGATCGGTCGTGGTAAGCGAGGGTGATACCTCCTACACCACCCCCGATACTGACAAAGCCGCGCAACACCCCACGTGTGGACCTCGAGGGTGATGCCTCCTACGTCCATCTAGATGTTACATCAGGTGGGAGTCCAACGAGGGTGATGCCTCGGATTCCCCTTGATATGGTGACCACACGAATGCCTTACATTACTGTTGACACTAATGCTTGGAAAGGTGGGTCGACCATGAGGGGTACCCGCGAATGATGGATAGATACCCGTGAGTTATTCCACGAGGCGCGGCCGGGCATTCTTAGCCCTTGCAGCAAGTCCTCGAGACGGGGCGACGGGGTCACATCTTTCGTGAGTCTCTGCTCGTTTCCGCAAGCCCCTAGTCCTAACGATTTGGATATTTGATCCGAGCAGGCCTCTGGCCTGATAGCACTAACCATAACGTGGGCATAGTATGGGTGTTCTACATCGTAACATCAGCCGAAAGCTTTGTCAGATGTCCAATTCAGCATGGTGGCACGGTCGAGGCGGTGCTGGTATCCACCCTGCACACAACGACCCGGAGGGCGAGGGGCGATGGCCCAAGACCCCATTGCGCTTAGGAGGTAGACCGGCGGGGACCTCTCTGCTGAGCTGTAGGTAGGGTTGCAGTGTATCGTTTGGCCGAGGCCGGGCATGACCCAGGAAAGTGTGTCCGGCCGGAGTTAATCGAGCGTGGTGGGTAAGTTGGTGCACCCCTGCAGGGAAGAACACATCTATCGATAGCCGGTCCTACGGTAAAGGACACTCGGAGTTGTATCCCGATCGATACAGCTAGAACTTGAGATGATACCTGGATATGTGGCTCTGGGACCGCTTTCTCGCAGGGAGTCGAGGAAGGATCTCTGGGCGAGGCTGTTACCTGATTCTACTACTACTTACATTATGCTATTCTGTACCTCTACATGCTGCAAGACGCTCGAAGATGCTTGAAGATGCTAGTCTTTGCTAGGACTAGGTTTTCCCCCTCTATTCTGGCATTTCTGCAACCCAGTCCACATATACAGCCTCCCTTTGATAATGTTGCATATGTAGTGTAGATCCTTGGCTTGCTGAGTACTTCGGATGAGTACTCACGGTTGCTTTACTTTCTTTTTCTCCCATTTTCATTTGATGCAACCAGCTGACGGAGCCCTTGAGACAGCTGCCCCGCCGACGACTTCCACTACTTCCCCGAGGGTGGATCCTTCTACAAGTTGGCCGACGTCCAGGAGTAGGAACGAAGGGTCCCAGGCAGGAGGCCTGCGCCTTTTGATCATAGTGTTTTATTTTTGTCCCGCCTTTCTAAAGGCTTCTCTGTTTTCTGTTTTATATCTGTACACAGATATCTAACGCTTCCGCTAATGCTTGTTGTCATCAAGCTTTGTATTCGAGCCCTCGAGGCCCTGGCTTGTAATAAATGCTTGTATGATTTTGTTTATGTTTTAGAGTTGTGTTGTGATATCTTCAAGTGAGTCCTTAGGCTTGATCGTGTGCATTTGCGTGTATGATTAGTGCACGATTAAGTCGGGGTCGTCACAGGTTGGTATCAGAGCCGACTGCCTGTAGGAGCCCCCCCCCCCTTCTTTCCAACTCCTTGGCCGAAGTTGAGTCTAGAGGTCCAAAAATTGTTTTACTAACATGGATGTGTGGCTTACGGGCCCACGTCACCAATTGGGTGGTATTAGGATCTTTTATTCCTCGTCTATACTCTGGGACTCTGATCTCCCTTCTACTCGGGTTAAAAAAAATTGCTAACTCTAACACTAGGTTCTCGTAACCGCTTTCTCCCGGAGAGCCCCCCCTCATTCCAGAAGATGACGTGTCATCATCGGAAGACTCCGAAGATACTTCCCGAAGTTCTCCGAGACCCGGTGCCCACTGCCTTGCAGTTCCTGACCATCGATGATTCCCGAGAATATCACCCTTGATGTTGTGCCTTCACCCCCAGTTGCTATTATTGTTATCAGTTAACCCTAATACTCTTCGTTGTTCCAAGAAATCCTCTGTACCTTCCACTTCACAGTTTCTTTCCGCACTACGGATAATCCACTTACCTGGGGTCCGCTCACCCCAGTTGTTCATATGATTCCAAAATACTTTGAAATGCTATCCGATCTCCCAAAATTCCCTTGCAGCCTACCACTTTTAACATTCTTCTTAACTACTTGCATTATGGTTAGTTCCATATGTCAAGTAAATCATTGTCGATATTCCCTGGCACTATCATTCCGATTCCATTGATTCGACATGTGTGCGAATACCCGCAAACATCATTCCCATCATACTAATTCATACTTCCGGCTCAGACGTCATTTTGGATAAGAGCTGGTTCTTGGTAAATCAATCTTTAATTGATTGGCCATATAATTCTATCCAACATACCCATATTTTGATCAGAGCCTCTGCTTCTGATCCTTCATTTTGGAATCATAACCCCTTTGTGCTTAAGCGCTGAATTATTTTGATGTTTCTATAATCCTATGCCTTTGCATCCCTTCCTCATCTGATTGATTGCCGATACTCATAGCCTTATCCTTTGCGGTCCGCCAGATCTTTTGGCGGATCATTATCTGATAGTGTCCTCCATATTCCATAACCTTGATAGTTATTCCCCCATTACCTAATACCTTCGATACATTGTATCACCCGCTTTGACTTCGATACTTTGCTTTTGAACTCGCATCCCTTGCTCTGGTTGATGGTTGTATGGACTCGTAAAATTTTCCCGATGGGTTGTATCTATGCTTCTGCCATCTGCGAGAACTCAGAAACTTCTATGAGTCAAACTCATCCGGTGTTTCGCCAGATAAATTTTCAACCCTACAACTTCTGCAAAGACGAGAAGTGAGTGAAAGGTTATGCATTGAAGAAGTGGGAGTTGACCTTGAACCTTTGCGTTCATGCCCATGGACATGATGCAGAACTTATCATGGAAGCTTCTCTTAAATAAATATTTCCCTGGTACAACTTCATCTTGAATCTGTGAATTGATCCTTTGCAATCGTGGTTCCGCCCATACTTCTCCTTGATACCATTTCCTGTACAAGTTAAAACACTTGTCTTCTGCAGATCAATACGCCGTCCAACCTCTAATCTGCTTTACCTTCGAGTATTGCTACCTCTTATCTCAAGGATGTTGTGTCATTGCACCACCCCTTGTGAACTCCTATCGGAATAATATTCCATTCCATCCTTCCTATCCTGATCGGCTATATCTTTATCGTGCCAACTTCTAACTGTGCTACCTGGCCCTTATGCTAGAGCAACTTCCAACGATGAGCTGAGCTTCCGTCGATCTTCCTCATCTTATCACTTCACCTCGAACAACAAGCTTGACTTCAAGCTTGTGTCGCATCCGTGGTTCTAATAACATTTCGCTACGGCATTCCTTTTGCTTGATGTCGTCGCTGACCGATAACATCTTCTTGAAACCCCTCGACAAATGTGTCGTGATCAACGTTAACATTTTGACTCCTTCTGAGATGTCAATCGTGTTAATGGTGAGAAATATCACCCTTGCCCCTCGATGATTTGTGTTATCATCGACCACATCCTTGACTTCCTCCGACACTAACCTGAAGATGTTTTGCTCATATATCGAGTTCCTTGTTAATGAATTGATCCTTCGTATCCCTTGTGCTCCTCAGATCCAACCCTTTACCTGAAATACCATAATATTGCTACCTCGAAGCATGATTGTGGTATTCTGAGTATCAACAAGAACAGTGGAAGCGCAATGCTACATGTTTCTTGATCAGTTATCCAGACACCATTGTATGGGGAACTTCATGAATTTCCTCGTCTCTTTATCTAAATGATTTGGAACTAGCTATCCTGTCATGTATATCATGCTCCGCTTTTCCTTGGGAAATGATATACTCCTAGTTCTTGTGTGTAAACACATTTTCCTTCCCATTGGTTAATTTGAATAATCAATTAATCATTTTTCCTTTCTATTGGTTTAACTAACCTTTCTTGTGCTTTATATGAACTAAGCAAGATTAACTCTCTGCTTATGAAAATACCTCGGTCTGCAACTCTGTCAGTACGACCCTGTTACTAATGTTGATGGCATTCCGGAAACCCCCGATGGACGAGAACTTTGCCTATTGGTCCGCCTCGTATTAGCGAGCAGGAAAATGGTTCTCTTCGTCCCTCGCCCTTGGTACCCATGTTGACACCGACATAACTGACAGGTTGTCCTCTGACCTGCCTTGCTATCTTGACCGTGCAAACGATAGCACCCTTCCTGCTTTTAACTCACATGGTGGGCCCATAACCCACAGTTCCACAGGATCGAAACCTGACTCTCCTGTATATCCTTGATTCCGAAGTATCCTAAGCCCTTGGATTTGTGTGATATCATGAGCCACTCTCCGAGAGGTGATCTATTCCCGATGCTCTGAACCCCTTCTCACACTCTGTTCAGCTATCGATCGAATGTCCATTCGCTTGATACTTCTTATCGTACCCTCATACGTTGCTCTCGATGTTTTCCTAAGTTTCAACTCGAGAGATACTTCTACCACCTTCCCTAATTTGTCCACCAGATAATTGACCTCGCAAAGGTTCGATTTCCCGAAGTTACCCTTTACTTCCCCACTTAAATCTCAGGACGATATTTCTTGTAGTGGAGGAGATTTGTAACATCCCTAGCATCACCCTACAGTGATCACCCTCTGACATTGCCAAGTCATCATCATCATGCCATTCTGCCACTTGTCCAAAGTCAAAGGCAAATTCTAATTCTAATTCATATCACAAGTGCAAAATGAAGTTGCACCAAAGTTGCTGCAAAAATGTTCATCACTTAGCAAATAATCCATAGCAATTAATTGTTAAGGACAACAACCTCTGGTATTTGCTAAAATGGACAGTAGCAATTTATTCAGTGCTATTCCAGCATTTTATAATGCTATTTCAAATATGAAAAATCCATTTGGACTCATCTTGCTCCCAAAATATTTGTGGCAATGCCTAATAATGTAAAGTAATTAATGGGCCAAACTCCACATTTTTCTCAACTCTTTTGGTGGCCTCAAGTATTCTTTTTCTGTCTCTGTTTAAATGGATAAATGAGAAAACAGAAGAAAAAAACAGAAAAGGGAGAGGCTTACCTGGCGCTCACCTGCAGCCCGAGCCGGCCCAGCCCATCTCCACCCACTCCCTCCTCCGTGTCGCCGTCTCCATGGCCGCGCTCGCTGCACCGCTCGTTGCTCGCCACCGCGACTAGGCAGGAGGCTGGAGGGGATAAGGGCAAGCCCCGTCCACTCCCCCTGGACCCCCTGGTCACTCTCCCCATTCTTCCATCTTCTCCCTCGCTCCCACGCCACTTCTCCCTTCTCTGTCAGCGCGGCCGAGCACCACCGTCGCCACGCCACCGTAGTACTCGCGGCCACCGGCGTTCCCGAACCCGACGGATGTGTCTGGGTGGTGCGCCGCCGACCACCTCTTCCTCAATCAACCGACGGTAAGAGTTGAGGTGCACCGGAGCCAGCGGATCGAGCCGTCCCTGTCTTCGGCATCTCCGGCGATCACCGTCGACTGCTTCCAACTCTGCTGCTCCAAAACTTCCACCGGCTTTACGTAGCCTCCCGGTGAGCTCCTACTTCCTCCCTCGCCCTCTGTTGCTCTTCTCAGAACCCGAGCGGAGCCGCCGCAGTACCGCAGCTCCGGTTGCCGCCGACGACGACGAACTGCCAGCGCAGAGCCACCCGCGCCCTTTTTGCCATGTCCATCGTGTTTCGGACGTCCGCAGAAGATCGCTAAGACGCGTAACCGCTCGAAAAACGCCTCAAAACCCCGCGTCCGGGCACGCCCGAAACGCGTCGCCGCCAACCTCGCCGCCGGCAGCGTTTCCGGCGATCCCAGCTCCGGCCGGTACCATAACAAGACGCGCGACGCTGCGAGCTTTCGAACGCCACCAGGAACGCGTGAAATGACGCATCGTAGCGCGATTCCGACCCCCGCCGTGGTTCGGCCGCCGCGCGCGAGCTCGCCGGAGCTCCTCCGGCGACTCCGCTGAGTTGGCACTGGCAGGGCCCGCCCCAGTGACACTGCCCGTGGGCCCAATGGGGCCACCAGTCAGGGTTGACTGGGTCAACCCTGCTGACTGGGCATCATGGGCCACTGACATGTGGACCCCACTGTAGTTTAGTTAAATTCTAAACTAATTAAACTGCTAATCAGTCTGTTAACTAATATAATCACTAAACAGTCACTGACACAGGGGCCCACCCATCTAATTAAACCCTGGTTTAAATTAATCACTGTTAAAATGTCAAGTCAATGACAAGTGGGGCCCCTTCACTGTTCTTTTGGATAAGATGAGCTCAGTCAGCGCTGACTCAGCTCAATGGCCCCACCAGTCAGCCCCTAGTGCACCAGTGGGTGCACTGCACCGTGTGCATCTAGCAATTCAGCCACTGTTTTCGATTTAATAATAAAATCCAGTATTTTCAGAATATTGTTAAAACTTGCAAAAATCGTAGGAAACTATCCGTAACCCGGATGAAAAAAATTTATACATGAAAGTTGCTCAAAACGACGAGACGAATCCGAATACGCTCTCCGTTTATCTGTCACATGCCTCTAACTACCTGAACATGGAACCGTTCCCTCCGGTTCGTCTGTCTGTCACACGTCCGGAACCGGGAAAACTTTCCCGGTAAATTCCCACTTCGTCCGTAGCACTTAGCCTAGCACTAGGACACCCCTGCACTGCGTATTACCATGCCTTGCTATGTGATTGTTATTGTTGTCATGTATTTATATTGTTTCTTCTCCCCCTCTTCTCCCCGATAGACTGCGAGAGCGCTGATGATCCGGTGGACGACTACCTCACCGTAGAAGATCCACTTTTGTCTGCAAAGCAACCAGGCAAGCCCCCCCCCCCCTTTGATCATCCCGATATCATCTATTCTATTTTTCTCATGCTTGCATTAGAATTTGCTACTGTTACTGCTATCCTATATCTGCTGCATAGCCTGTTTATTGTAACCTGCTGTTAATACCTTACTGTTATCCTAAACTGTTTAGAACAGACTGGGTAGAGACCCCACTTTATCCCGACTGCCCCGCTGGAGTATCAGAAGACCCGATCAACGGGATCGAAGACCAGACCCCGGCACCGCACCTCACTTTCCCCTTAGTTGCTCGACACTACTGGGTTACTATCGAGTGCCGAGGGTGATACCTCGTCAGCACTTCTGATGATAACCTTGTAGGTTAGTTGATCGGTCGTGGTAAGCGAGGGTGATACCTCCTACACTACCCCCGATACTAACAAAGCCGCGCAACACCCCACATGTGCACCTCGAGGGTGATGCCTCCTACGTCCATCTAGATGTTACATCAGGTGGGAGTCCAACGAGGGTGATGCCTCGGATTCCCCTTGATATGGTGACCACACGGATGCCTTACATTACTGTTGACACTGATGCTTGGAAAGGCGGGTCGACCCTGATGGGTACCCGCGAATGATGGATAGATACCCGTGAGTTATTCCACGAGGCGCGACCGGGCATTCTTAGCCCTTGCAGCAAGTCCTCGAGACGGGGCGACGGGGTCACATCTTTCGTGAGTCTCTGCTCATTTCCGCAAGCCCCTAGTCCTAACGATTTGGATATTTGATCCGAGCAGGCCTCTGGCCTGATAGCACTAACCATCACGTGGGCATAGTATGGGCGTCCTACATCGTAACATCAGCCGAAAGCTTTGTCAGATGTCCAGTTCAGCATTGTGGCACGATCGGATCGTATCGGCCTTTCGAGGCGGTGCTGGTATCCACCCTGCACACAACGACCCGGAGGGCGAGGGGCGATGGCCCAAGACCCCCTTGCGCTTAGGAGGTAGACCGGCGGGGACCTCTCTGCTGAGCTGTAGGTAGGGTTGCGGTGTATCGTTTGGCCGAGGCCGGGCATGACCCAGGAAAGTGTGTCCGGCCGGAGTTAATAGAGCGTGGTGGGTAAGTTGGTACACCCCTGCAGGGAAGAACACATCTATCGATAGCCGGTCCTACGGTAAAGGACACTCAGAGTTGTATCCCGATCGATACAGCTAGAACTTGAGATGATACCTGGATATGTGGCTCTGGGATCGCTTTCTCGCAGGGAGTCGAGGAAGGATCTCTGGGCGAGACTGTTACCTGATTCTACTACTACTTACATTATGCTATTCTGTACCTCTACATGCTACAAGACCCTCGAAGATGCTTGAAGATGCTAGTCTTCGCTAGGACTAGGTTTCCCCCCTCTATTCTGGCATTTCTGCAACCCAGTCCACATATATAGCCTCCCTTTGATAATGTTGCATATGTAGTGTAGATCCTTGGCTTGCTGAGTACTTCGGATGAGTACTCACGGTTGCTTTACTTTCTTTTTCCCCCATTTTCATTTGATGCAACCAGCTGACGGAGCCCTTGAGACAGCTGCCCCGCCGACGACTTCCACTACTTCCCCGAGGGTGGATCCTTCTACAAGTTGGCCGATGTCCAGGAGTAGGAACAGAGGGTCCCAGGAAGGAGGCCTGCGCCTTTCGATCGTAGTGTTTTATTTTTGTCCCGCCTTTCTAAAGGTTTCTCTGTTTTCTGTTTTATATCTGTACACAGATATCTAACGCTTCCGCTAATGCTTGTTGTCATCAAGCTTTGTATTCGAGCCCTCGGGCTTGTAGTAAATGCTTGTATGATTTTGTTTATGTTTTAGAGTTGTGTTGTGATATCTTCATGTGAGTCCTTAGGCTTGATCGTGTGCATTTGCGTGTATGATTAGTGCACGATTAAGCCGGGGTCGTCACAGTCTTCAATCCCGTTGCTCGGGTCTTCTGAGAGTCCAGCGGGGCAGTCGGGACAAGTGGGTCTCTGATAAGGCTCTACCCATCCTATACTAAACAGTTTAGGATAGCAGGAAAGTATCAACAGCAGGTTACAAGTAAACAGGCTATGCAGCAGATATAGGACAACAGTAGCAGCAGTAACTTCTAATGCAAGCATAAGAAAGAAGAGAGTGGGCGATATCGGAATGCTCAAAATGGGGGTGCTTGCCTGTCTGCTCGACGGCAAGGGCAAGGTCATCAACTGCGTCATCAGGCTCCTGAGCAGCGTCGACCTTGGGAGCTACGTCGATGTCGGGGTCTACCGAGAGAGAAGAGAGGGAGGAAACAAGTAAATACACAGCAACGATGCAATACAGGGCATGCTACGACTATGATGCAGTGCAGGGTTGCCTGAAGCATGCCTACATCATTTTAGTTATTTTAGGGTTAAGGTGGGATTTATTTACCGGTGATTAGGCACTATTCATCTACCGGAATCGGGCTCGGAGTTACGAGTTCTCCTACGTAGGAGGTTCCGACAAGGAAACAGATGGCACGATCAAACTCGTCTCGTCGTTCTGAGCAACTTTCATGTTTTAACTTTTTCGATATGAGCTACGGTTTAAAAATTATGAATTTTCGAAGTTTTAAATATTTTTCTGGAATTATTTTTATTTAACAGAAAATGATATATGATGTCAGCATGACGTCAGCACTGCGTCAGCAGTCGGCTGACTGGTCAACCTGACAGGTGGGGCCCACCTGTCAGCCTCAGTAGGTTTAACAGAGGATTAACTAAGCTAACAGAGTTAATTTAGTGGGGTGGGCCCCACATGTCAGTGTCTATACTGATTAGTCAAATTAGGTTTATTTATAAAATGGTTTGATTAGACTAATTAACTGAGGCGGGGCCCACACGTCATTGGCTTAGGGTGAATAGTAACCACAATTGACCGTGGTCAACGTGGTCAAAATGGCCAGGGGCCCACTGGTCAGCGTCTCTGAGTGGGGCCCGCAGAGCCACGTCAGCGGCCGGTGCCGGAGCTGCTCCGGCGACCAAAACAACGGCGGCGCATCGCCAGAGCTCGTCGGGATCGCGCTAGGGGGCTCCATTTCGTGCGCGGTCTGTTGCGTTCGAACGAGCGAGCTGAGCCGCATCCAACGCGGGTGGTCTCTGGGCCAGAGGTGGCCGGAAACGACGGCGGCGGCGTTCGGGCGAGTGTGGAAACGGCGAGGCCGCGCGCATTTGCTTGAACTAAAGCGGCTGGAATGCTCTACGCGTGCTCGCGAACTCGATGGACAAAACGGCACGGGCGTGCGGGCACCGGAAGGCAGCCGGTGATGAGCTCGGCGGCGCTGAGCTCGGGTATGAAGGGGAAAGGCATCCACGATGCGTCAGAGCGCGAGGAGAGTGGTTGAGGAGGAGCTGGAGCTCACCTAGCGGTTATGAAAAACCGTCGACAGTTTAGTAGCCGCAGTCGAGCTCGAGCTCGTCGGAATCACGCCGGAGATGCAGAAGAAGGGTGGAGCTCGGTACGGTCAGGGGAGGGCTCCTCGGCTCCGGCTCGCAGGCGCAGGCGACGTGGATGAGCACGGCACAGGACTACGGCATCGTGGCGGGACGATGCGGTGACGGCGGCCGCGGTGGCGCGGGGCAAACGGCGGCGATGGCGCTCGGCCAGAGAGGGGAAAGAGAGAGCGAGCGCTGGAGAGAGGGAGAGAAGTGGCGCGGCGACCAGGGGGGATGAACGGGCGAGGCCTTATCCTCTCGCTGGCGCTGTAGCGTCGGTGGGCGTCGTCGTGTCGGCCTGCGGCCGGCGAGCGCGAGCTCGGCCACAGCGGTAGTGACACGCACAGGAGAGAGAAGGAGGAATGGGCCAGGTGGGCTGGGCTCCAGGCACTGTGCACTAGTGGCAGTGCACAGTGGCCTTTTCTTATTTTCCTTTCTCTGCTTTCTATTTTCTTTAATTCTTTTATGTTTTGAAATAGTTAGGCCTTTTGTGCACTTTGTAAAATATGGGACTTGACCCATATAATGCAATGTAATATTATCATTCACCAAAAATTGGTTTGGACAGATTTGGAGTTTGTTTGAATTTGGAATGATTTTAAATGTATTAAATATTGTTGTTTTGGTGCTGTTTCATATTGTTTGAGTCATTTAACTAATCCCATTATCATTGTTTATATTTTTATGAGTGCTCCTGGAATATTTGCTATTTAAGGAACATTTTTCCAACAGTGCATGAGTAACTCCATATTTCAGTTTTGAATTTGAGTTGATTTACAAAATGGAGTTGATTTGCTTTGGATAACCACTATGTTTAAGCACTGCAAATGATATGACTTGGCATTATTAGCAGCTGATCGCAGTGGTAATTACTCAGGGGTGTTACAGTATAGGGCCACCCGCAGGTGGTTTGTATGTGGTCTCACCCATCTCCCGCCACAAGCACACATTTGTGGGTCGGGACACGGTCCACCTTTGTCCGGAAGCGAAAGGGGAAGTTTGACCATATATATGAGGGACTCCTATAGGTTTTGTGTTACAGTAGGGTGAGATTTCAAACCTAACTATCTGGGGGCATGCATTTGTAGCTAGGATTCCCTTACCGCTGACACGAAGCGGGGTTCGTAGGGGGTGGCTGACTAGCAATACTGTGCACTTTGTGCGACAGGTGCCACATCAAAGTTGTGCATTGGGTATTCAAACATCAAACCACCCTTTTCATACATATATTTGGTCCACATGCAAGTGTGTTCGTGTTCTGACCCTTTCCTGCGTTATTCTTTTTGCCAAATTTATAAACAGCACACGAGTTGGATGCAGAAACCGTCTGTGATTGGGTACGCAACAGACAAGGTTCGGTCAGACTACCCGTGTGCCACGCCCGTGCCCCTGCATTCACTCACATCAGCACAGTAGATTGGGCTCCACGAGGCTTGTCTCCCGCTCTCGAAAATATCTACTGCCTCGTAATCTCGAAAATATCTACCCGCGTAGAGGGTTTTTCTTTTTGATAGCACACGATTCGTATGTGTGGACCGTGTGCGATGTCTGTTACTCCTGCTCTGCTTCAATCAGTTGATCCAAATTTTCAGTAGCCCCGGATTTTTTTGAACTGGAGCCCCGGCATTTTACTCCCGCCTGCATCCCTCTAATCTCAAAAATATCTGCTCGGCTGGAGTGGTTTTCTGTTTGATAGCACACGACTATTATGTTTTAACCGTGTGTGATGTTCGTTACTCCCGCCCCGCTCTGCTTTGATCCCTTGATCCAAATTTTCGGTAGCCCCGCCATTTTACTCCCGCCTAGTAAAATTTTTAGTACCCGCGGCATTTCCTCAAACACCACCTTGGACCCCCTCCACACACACACCCCAAATCCTTCGCTCACCCCAAATCCCCCGCTGACACACATACACACCACCCCTCCCTTGCTCCAAACCTAGCTAGGTCACCGCCGCCGCCGCCGCGCCGCCTCCATCGTCAACCTCTGCCGGTCTACTCGTGCAGTTTACCCACTGATATATATACCCTCGCCGCCCTGAGTTTCTTAGATGACGCCTCCCTTTCCCAGAGATCCCCATCCCCCCTCCCCCACTCCAGAGCGTCGCAGCCTAAGCCTGGCTACGCTTCCCGGGGAGCTCGAGGAGCGAATGGCCCAAAAGAGCTTTACCGCGGCTTCTTCGCCTGACATCGGCGAGGTGGCCGCCGAGGAAGCTGACGACGATGACTGGACCTGGATTGAGACTTTCAATCAGCGGACTAGAGTATTCTGGCATGCCGCGGACACCGTCTATGACATCGAGGTCGTCGACACCGACGGCTTGACGCGGGCTATGTCACAGGTTAAGTTGCCCACCCCCAACCCTTCGGGTTCGACAGCTGTCGATCTCATCGATGGCCCTGCCGCTGATCTCCTGCGGCTCGTTATGAACAATTTGCCATCCTTCATCGCCATGGAGCCCCTTTTGTCATTTTTGAAGGACACGTTCTGCAATGCTGGCTTGGGATCCTCAGCTGGCAAGTCAGACCTCATCGATGGCGACCACGAGGAGGAGCCAATCTGTGACAAGTGAGGAAACCCATGATTTGTTTTGTCGAACCCCTTTTGTAGTGAGAACCTGTCCAGTATTTATTTCTATATTTGGTTGTTTGCATTATGCCTTGTTTATTTCTACGGTTTATAGTTGTTCGGTTCTTTGTAGTTAGCATATGTCTAGTTTCAATTGCCATCTTTGGTTGTTCGTAGTATGCCTTGTTTATTTCAGCTATTAACAGTGTGATGTTCTATATGTGCTAGTATGAACTATGCAGTTCAATTTCATCAATACCAATTTTAACAATAGCTCTATGAATGACTATATTTGGTTGTTGTTAAGCATGTTGAACTCCCTCCGAATCTTTTTAGTTCGCATATAAGATTTGTCTAAAGTCAAGCCTCGTAAAGTTTGACCAACTTTATAGAAAAAAAATACCAACATTCACAATATGAAATCAATATCAGTACATGTGTCATGACTTAAATTTTCATATTGTATAGCTTTAGCATGGTAGATGTTGATATTTTTTCATATAAATAAGGTCAAACTTTATGAAGTTTGACTTCAGACAATTCTTATATGCAGAGTAAAAAGGACTGGAGGGAGTATTTACCACGCCTTTCCATTTGATTTAACAATGGCACTATTTGGATACTCTAACTTAGCTAGAGGTTGGAGTTAATTTCTAGCTCATGACAATTAAAAGGGAGAGAGAGATTGGTGGAATAGTTGATTGTATTGCTTGAGCCTCGTGGGCATATATATAGGAGTACATGGTCATCTTGGAGTACAAGTCAAGATAGAATAAATCCTACGCTATCCTACATTTCCTAAATAACAATGATACTCAACAATGACTAACCCTGAACTAACTCTAGCCAAAGAGGTGTTTGGATGACAGTGTTAGATTGACAATAAATGCACTAGGAGAACTAGCCCCAATCAGCACCTCTTGGGTGGGATAGTTGTTTTGGGTGGGTTACACGCAATTAGCTCAAACTAGCCCTCATGTTTGGATACTTTAGGGCTATTTGAGCCCAAACTAACTCAAACTAACTCTAACCCATGGATCCAAATAGGGCCAATAACTAGTGTACTTACACCTGCACAATACAAGTTTGAATGACTATGTTTGCTTGTTTTTAAATATTAGACATGTTACAGTTAATAACACACCTTTCCACTTCTTATTTTTAAATATTAAATTTTTAACAATTTGGTCTTGCACATGTAGGTCCTGCTGTCAGAGGTTTTGACCCACTGTTTGACCCTTTTTGCATATGTGAAAATGAGTTGTCCATGAATATCAGTCAAGTCAAGAAACTCAGAAAGATTGTTACGATAAAGAAATTAGCGACAAAAAACAACAAGATCTTTGTCTGCACAATGAAGAAGACATCAGTTCACTACAGGATGGTACTAACTGTTATACCTTGTCTTTTTAATTCCTTTGCGCCATTTTAAATCTAGAGAAGATATTTATGCATATCCTTGTTTTTAGGCCTTTCCAAAGCAGTTCACTGATGATTACCTCTCAAACCACCTGTATGGTCAGGAGGCGAGGAAGGTATTCATACAACACCCACGGTTCAAAGAGGACGAAGGATGGACAGGCAGTGGCCTAAAGTTGCAAATACCTTCAACATTAATGAAGGCTCAATATTCGCCTTCCGCTTCAGCAGTTTTCCAGATGAGATCCATCTGTCTATGTACCGTCTATGATGCTAATTTTGAAAGGTTATAGATGTTGCATGTGAAACTTGGTGCTGGTGCAGTTGTGTAATGGGGTAGCTGAGTGCTGAAGCTATATGATGTTGTACTCTGATGTATTTCAATTATGAAATCCTGCTTCCTTAATATGAAAATGAAATATATTGTGTGCTTAATATGAAATGTCAATTAGATTAATAAATGGATTATTAATAATAGGGCAATTAGCCTGCTAATTGGGTTTTTCTATTGCAAACGGTTATTGAGAAAACACCGTGGGCGATGACCTCAGGCAACGCACACAGTTTCTAGGAATAAACCATGTTGGATCAATGAACAATCACACACGACATTCTCTTGAAAACTGTTTGCGTTAGGCCACCTTGCGCAAACATTTACCACATAAAAAGTGTGTGTGATGGACAGCCTTTGCCACACAGTTTCTTCTACGCACCGTGTGTGATGCATTCAATAACACAAACGATAAAATTGTTAATATCATGTGCAATGGCAACACTATCACAAACGATTTAATGGGGAAAATTATGTGTGATGTACCTGCGAACGGAAACGTTTTCCTTGGAGTGACTGTGTGGGATGTATATACGAATGGAAACGTACTTCTTGGATTAACTGTGTGGAATGTACATACTAACGGAAACGTATTCCTTGGATTGACTGTGTGGAATGTACATACAAACAGAAACGTTTAGCCGGAATTGACTGTGTGGGATGTACTTACGACCGGAAATGATTTGGCCTGTATAATTATTTTTTTAGCACAACTGTACGTATAACCGTATTTGATCGCTCGCCCGTCACACACGACCTCATTTTGCCGAGCGTGTGTGCCAGGAGGGCCTATCCCCGATGGTTTCTACGTCGTGTGGGAAGGACCCCCCCTATCGTAGTCACTCACTTGGCGACGGTTCGAAACACCGTTGCGGAAAGGGGTTAAAAACCGTTTGTATAGCACCTCGCTGTACCAGTGCACAGATCTACTGGGATGCGGCTCGGAGAGGGGAGGGGATTCAGGATCCCGCTCCCACAGGTTTACCAGGCGTTCCCAGAGATGCTACAGCCCCTCAACGCTGTCTCGCTGGAAGTCCTGAGAGAAACACGAGACAGGAGGTGGAGGGAGCGGGCGATGCGGATCCGCGACGACGCCCTCTCCTGGTCTCTATGTGCTCAGGAGTGGAGAGAAGCAGAGGAGGAGGCTGCGGCGGACTCAGATCCGTCCTCGATCCCCTGGCGGCATGCTCTGATCTGAAAAATCCGAGCGGATCAGGAGCTGTTGAACCTCGCCTGCCGGATCTACTTTGAGGGCACCCAGGACGAGAAGCGCAGGATGCCGCGCCCGTCGGAACCCCCCGAGGCGTTCATCAATTGGGCGCGCCGGAAGGGGAAATTAGAGGGTCCGTTCAAGGCGGCGAGATGGGAGTGCATCACTGGCCTGATGCCAACCAGAAGCCCATCGCAGTTGGATCAGGTAGATCCCTGCCATTCCTGTCGCCGGCCCCGGCTATGGACTAGTTTTAGCACCATTCTCTGAAGATATGGAGGAGACATAGTATCTGCAGTCTGCTACGCCTGAGAATTCCCCGGGTTTCATTGTCTCTGGATTCAGAAGGAGTGTGATCCGAGCCCCACGCTCTACGGACAGGAATGAGAAGCAGAGGGAGACTTTGATGCCTGCTGCTGAAGAGAATCTCAACTTCCTTGCTGTCAACATTTGGGAGCAATGCCGGGGTGGGGCAACCTTGACAGCCCCACAATTCTCATCATACCATCGGCTCCATCGATGTGCCCATGGGGGTGGGACTGCTGAGCATCAGGATGGCCCCGTCTCGGAAGAAGCAGATGTGCACAATGTAATTAACGGAGGTAGCATCCACATGATTGCAGCAGTGCAGGCCACCTTCCTAGTTCAAGGCAAGGTGGAGATCTCTGCTGATCTTGCCCAAGAAATTGCTAAGTATGGATCCGAGGCCGTTGATCCTGCTGCGAGCAGCTAGGCGCTCCTAGTGCTTCAAAATGAGGGTGGCTTCAGATTCCTTCAGTATGAAAAATGCGCCAAAAATCAGCATGTGTAAAAGTGTAGAAAAAGTGCCACCATGGAGGAAAGGATGCCAGGTTGTCATGGTAATTCAGCAGAGGATTTCCACAGTCAGCTTTGGATGCCTATAAAAGAAGGGTTGCCTGCAAACCCTAACACCATCTCTTTCCCCTCTCCTCCCCCCTGCGCCGCCGGCACCACTGGTTCTAGCGAGATGGCGGACAGTGGCCGTGGCCATGGGAGGGGAAAGAACAAAGGTGGGAGGGGCGAAAACCTGGGACCTTGGCAACAAGAGCAACAACAGCTCCAGCATCCGATGGGGCCTCCTCGGCAGTTCTTTGGGTATGGTTTCCAAGGGGTTCCTCCTCCTTGGGGCTTCCCAGGACAGCTCCCGCCGCCGTACCCGTAGCAGCAATGGGGGGCGCAGCAACAATGGTTTAGGCCACCCCCTCCTCTGCTTGGTCCACAACAAAGTTAGGGGCCAAGCAATGTTGTTGATCCGGCTGCAACTTTGTCAGCAAATCAGGTCAGTAGCAGGTCTCAAGCAAGAAATGCTCAAAAAAGAAGACGGATCAGAGTGCCAAAAATACTCCTGCTCCAACTTCTGGATTGATGTCTTACTTGGACGTGGTGTGTTACAACTGTGGTGACCTTGGACATCATGCAGACAAGTGCTTGAAGCCTAAAGGCTGCTTCATCTGCAAAATGCTCACTCATAGGGTGGACAGCTGCCCTGTTAGGAAAAAGCCCCATACTTCAGCCAGGTACGTGGGCAGTGCTGCACCTGGCCTTGGTTTCTACCATGTGGATGCCCCAGATGTCAATGCCCAGTACCATGGGTCTCTGAAGAATGTTGGGATAGTTCTTGTGGAAACTAGAGAGGTGACTAAGCAAGAGCTTGCCAGTGAATTTGCAGATATCTACAAAACCAACTGGCCATGGCCCATCAATGCCTTGGATGAATGGACATTTCTAGTGAAGTTCCCCCCAGAAATTAATGTGGTGCAAGTAGCTGGATACCCCTGTTTTGGTCTCAAAAAAGAAAATGTCACAGTTAATGTTGAGGTGTCGAAGGGCAATATAGATGCCGAGGAAGACCTCCAGGAGGTATGGATCAAGATCAGGAAGTAAACCCCAAGTGGTGTGAGTGGAATATGTTGGATCAGATCACATCTGCACTGGGGGTGTTGATTGATGTGGACTGGCAACATAATTTCAAGAGCTTCTTTGAAACTATTAGAGTCAAAATTTCCTGCAAGGACCCCTCTAGAATCCCAGAAGAAAGGTTTTTTGGCATACATGACAAGATCTACAGGTTCCTAATTGAGGTGGAGCCAACTTTACCTGCTGCTTAGCCAGTCTCTTCTACAAACCCCTCATCTGGTACTCTCCTGTTTGTGGATGCTGAACACAGAGACACCACCTCTGAGGATGCAGGATCAAATAGATGATCAAGGACTGGATCAAATCATGGCTCAGTGACTAGATCTGGTGACAATAACCCAAGAAGCCAATCTCTAGGACACAACCATATGGCTGATGATAACACTCCCACTTCCTTGCTAAAAACACATCTTCCTGAATCTCAGTACTCTGCTAGAGCTGGCAATTTGGAGAAACTGTTGAACTTTGTTCAGGGGGATGCTTCTGGATTCAACTTGCTTAGGGAGATGGGATTGCTAGATGAAGAAGACATTGAGATGGAATTGGAGTCTGATGATTTGCTGGAGGAATATGAGGACCCTGAACTTGAGCAGGTTGTTGATGCTTCTCTGACAGATAAGCACTATGAGACTGAATTCCCTGTGCTCTCGAGGAACACACACCTAGTTAAGAAATGGGGGCCAGTTCAAGCTCCTAGGATGAGTTCTAGAATTGCTGGAGATAAAAGAACCATCATTGAAAAAGCCCAGCAACTCAAAGAGGTCCAGAACCTGGAAGCCCCTAAAAAACATGGTATAAAGACTTCCACCTTCTCCCATTTCAATAAACCCACTTTTATCTCTGTTGCTTCCAGTATTGGTGTAGAAATCGATGTTGTAGATAGAAATGATGAGCCTAATTCTTTTTTATCTACTGTTAAGGCCTTGAACAGAACTGTGGGTTCTGTCCAAAGTTGTGGCTCTCCTGGTAGTACTAATAGTGATTTTAGAGAAGATACCCCTGCTAATCATGATGAAGGGGTTTAGGCTTTGATCTGTAAGCATAAACGGGGCAAGCACCCTGTGGGAGTAGATCCTTTATGAATGCTCTCTTTTGGAATGTGAGGGGCATCTCTGGCCCTGGTAGGAAACCTTATATTCTTGATACTATTAGTAAAACTCATGCTACTATCCTAGGTTTCCAGGAAACTAAGAAGGAAGATTTTTATGTTTCCTATCTTAAATCTCTTGTTGGGACTAGAGACTTCTCCTGGCACCACCTCCCATCCAAAGGCTCTGCTGGAGGCATCCTGATGGGAGTGGACCTGGATATTTTTTAAGTATTGTCTTGGTCTCATCTTGATTCTTCAGTTAGCTGTTTAGTTAAACTTAGGGCTAATAACCATATCTTTAGAGTAATTACTGTCTATGGCTCTTCTTATGAGGAAGGAAAGGAAGCCTTCATTTCTGAACTTCACAAGTTGTTCATAGATGTGGACACCCCTACTCTAATAGGTGGAGATTTTAATTTAGTTAGGAACCCTAGTGATAAAAGTAATGGTGTGATCAATCACAAATGGAGTGACAATTTCAATGCTTGGATTGAAATTTGGAACCTCCTTGAGATTAAACTCTCTAGCAGAAAGTTCACTTGGGCCAATAACCAAGTGGATCATATTATGTCCACCATTGACATGACCTTTTGTGACATTAATCTAGATAAAATCTTTCCCCTGTCCACTAGTAGAGCTCTACCCCGATGTGGTAGTGACCATGCCCCCATTCTTTGGGATTCTGGTATAAGTCAGCTCCCTAGAAAGAGTAGTTTCAAGTTTGAGAAGTGGTGGTTGCTTAGAGAAGATTTCTCTGCACTACTTAGGAAGATTTGGTCAGAGCCTACTGGAGCTGCCACTCCCATTGAAAACTGGCAGATCAAGCTTAGGAGATTTAGGAAGACTACTAAAGGGTGGAGTACTAATGAAGATGCTAACCTTAGGAGGTACAAAAGTATTCTCCTCCAGGAATTTGATACTTTAGACATAAAATCTAAAAACTCTGCCCTGTCAGACTCTGAACTCACTAGAATGAACTTCATTCATGGTGAACTTAAGAAAATTTGGCTCAAGGAGGAGATTAAAGCTAAGAAGAGATCTAGAGATAGGGATATTAAAGAAGGAGACAGGAACACTGCTTATTTTCATGCAGTGGCCAACCAAAGGAGGAGGAAAACTCTTATCCACTCTTTGGATGGTCCAAATGGCCCTGTCTCAGGCATTAAAGATATGCTAGGGGTTGCTAGTGATTACTATAAGGATCTTTTCAAGAAAGAAGAGAGCTCTGAGTTTAGCTTGAGCTCTGGGTTTTTTTCTCCCCTGATGAAAAGGTCTCTCCTGAGGAAAATGAGTTGCTAGAAGCTCCTTTCTCTGAAGAGGAGATTAGATTAGCTGTGTTTGGCTCCTACCCAGATGGGCCCCTGGGCCTGATGGGATCCCTTTCCTTTTTTACCAGCATTTTTGGGATCTTATCAATGCTGATTTGATTGCTCTCTTCCAGATTTTTCATAAGGGGGAACTGAATATAAGTAGACTTAATTTTGCTATGCTCTCCCTTATCCCTAAGGAAGCTGAAGCTACTTCCATGAAAAAATTTAGACCTATTAGTCTTATTAATTGTAGCTTTAAGATTTTTTCTAAATTACTAACTAATAGGCTCTCTAAGGTCCTGCAGAGGCTTATTGCCAGTAATCAGTCTTCCTTCCTTAAAGGGAGGTACATCTTAGAGAGTGTTGTTACTACTCATGAGGTCCTGCACTCTGTCCATTCTAGTAAACAGCACGGGTTAGTGCTCAAGTTGGACTATGAGAAAGCTTTTGATAAAGTTGACCTGAACTTTCTGATGGAGCTTTTAAAACTTAGAGGGTTTGGTAGTAAGTGGGTTCACTGGATCCACCAGCTCACCCATGGGGGGTCAGTGGGTGTCAAACTTAACTATGTAGAGAGTGATTTCTTTCTAACTGGGAAAGGTTTGAGGCAGGGAGACCCCATCTCTCCTCTCCTTTTCAATCTAGTTGTAGATGTTCTTACTAAGATGCTAGCTAAAGCTGCTAGCCAGGATTTGATTGCTAGGCTTTGCCCAGAGGTTTGCCCTGGGGGGATCATCTGCCTCCAATATGCAGATGACACCATTTTATTTCTTGACAAAAACCCTGATCATGCTAGAAACCTTAAAGTTGTCTTGACTTGTTTTGAACAAGTTTCAGGCATGAGGATTAACTACTCTAAAAGCGAGCTCATTCCCATTAGTATTGTTGTTGAGGAGTTCAACACCTTCCTTTCTATTTTAGATTGTAATGGGGGGAATTTCCCTATCAAATACTTGGGGATCCCTCTTCATTATGATAAATTAAAAAGGGAGGACATCCAACCTCTTTTGGATAAAATCCTTAAAAGGATTGCTGGATGGAGAGGGAAGCTCCTCCCCTACAAAGGCAGACTGGTTTTGATACAAGCCTGCCTTGCCAGCATTCCCATTTATCTTCTCTCCTTCTTTAAATTTTCTAAATGGGCAGTCCATATGATCAACTCTCAAATGGCAAATTGCCTTTGAAATGATTTTGAAGGTCATAGGAAACTTCATTTAGCCAGTTGGGGGATGGTCTCTATGAAAAAAGATTTTGGAGGGCTGGGTATTCCCAACCTCCAAGAGATCAACATTTGTCTCCTAGGGTCTTGGATCAAGAGATACTATGAGGGGGGATAAACCCTGGAAAAGGATTATTGACCACAAATATATGGCTGACAGACCTAATATCTTTGCCCCTAGCCCAATCCAGAAAACCTCTAGATTTTGGAAAGGGATCAATTCTATTATTCAAGCTTTAAAGTTTGGTTATAGATGGAAGATTAGTGCAGGTGATAAAATTAGATTTTGGGAGGATACTTGGTTTAGCACCTCTCCCTTGGCTGTCCAATTTTGGCAAGTCTACTCGATTTGTAATGAGCAAAACAAGAGTGTGAGGGAGATCTGGGATGGCCACCAACTTAAGCTCTCCTTTAGAAGAAACTTTAATGATAAACTTATGGAACAGTGGTACCAGTTAGTTGAAATTGCTGGGAGCATTGCTCTGTCCTCGGATCCTGACACCCTTGTCTGGCAGTTGGAAAATAAGGGGCGGTACTCTTCCAACTCGCTGTATCATGTTATCAATTTCAGAGGAGTTCAACTTGTGTTTACCCCAGTTGTCTGGAAACTCAGGGTCCCTCCTAAGATCCACGTGTTTCTGTGGTTGCTCTCTTACAACAAGTTAATGACCAGAGACAACCTCAGGAAGAGACACATTATTAAACCTCTTGACTGTGTTTTTTATGCTGAGGCAGAATCCATTACGCACCTGTTCTTTGACTGTTTAGTAGCTAAGAATGTTTGGTCTTGCATCAATGAGCTGTTTGGTGTTCAAGTTGGGACCGATTTTGAATCGGTTGCTAGATTATGGGTCTCTAATAATCGTAATTCAGCGTTGAACACTGTAAATTCAGCAGTACTTTGGTGTCTTTGGAAATATAGAAATTCTATGATTTTCAATAACACCATCTGGATTTCTGTCAATCAGGTACTGAGATCCATCTTGAACACAGTCAGGAATTGGGTTGTCCTGTCTCCAGACCTGTGCAAGGAAAGGCTGTTGGCCTTTGCAGCGCAACTAGCGAGATTTCTTCTGAAACCGCCGTTGATCACCTGTGGCTGACACCTTCAGACACTTTGGCGTTTGAACCTTGGGGGAAACTCAAAATCTCTGAGGATGGAAGCTTCCTGTCACCCAAGAAGAGAGACCCCGGGAGCAACATTGCCTCTGCCAGCCCGGTGTCCACCCTCGTCGCATGTTGGTCTCCTCAAGCCAATGCAGCACCGCCTTTGAAGACCAGGAGGGCGTCCCTGGGAGTTGCCTGAGCACAAGTGTTGATGCGGGGGGCATAGTTCAGGTGTTCATGTTGTTCCTAAAAAACATGTATCGTGCTTGATATGTTAGTAGTTTATGTATTCCGCAGTAACTTCCTTTTAGTCGTTTCCGGGCTATGTTCAAACTGCTCTTTCATGAGCTGATGTATGACTATTTGGGTTTCATTCTAGTAATGGAATCGGGGAGATGCCTCCCTGTTCTTCTAAATGAAAATGAAAAAAAAAAGAACACCACAATCATATACGTATGTTGGGTAGGGTCATGATCTTGGCTTCACGGGGCAGCACTCAAATTTCACATGTCAAATGTCTAACGCTAGGTCTTACACATTGGGCAAAGACATCAGCAGCTTCGCTCCACCATACACTATCCCCTCCCTCTTATTGTCGCTGTACTGCCCTTCCTGACAGCCGGGGGTAGATATCAGGTGATACCACCTATTACATGCTCCCATGTTACAAAATTTTTATATGTCCTACAAAATTCTGAAAAAATTTATAGATGTTCACAAGATATGTCTATAACCCCTAAAAAATTCAGGTCAAAATTCTAAATATACATTTAGAAACAAAAAAGACAAGTCTGTATGTGAATAGTGTCATTTCTGACACTGTTAGTGTTTTGTCTTTTTTGACACTATTCATTCTAGATTTGTCATTTTTATTTCTCAATAGGTATTTCGAATTTGGATCTGATTTTTTTAGGTGTTGTAGACATGTCTTCAGACACTTTGGCGTTTGAACCTTGGGGGAAACTCAAAATCTCTGAGGATGGAAGCTTCCTGTCACCCAAGAAGAGAGACCCCGGGAGCAACATTGCCTCTGCCAGCCCGGTGTCCACCCTCGTCGCATGTTGGTCTCCTCAAGCCAATGCAGCACCGCCTTTGAAGACCAGGAGGGCGTCCCTGGGAGTTGCCTGAGCACAAGTGTTGATGCGGGGGGCATAGTTCAGGTGTTCATGTTGTTCCTAAAAACATGTATCGTGCTTGATATGTATTAGTTTATGTATTCCCAGTAACTTCCTTTTAGTCGTTTCCGGGCTATGTTCAAACTGCTCTTTCATGAGCTGATGTATGACTATTTGGGTTTCATTCTAGTAATGGAACGGGGAGATGCCTCCCTGTTCTTCTAAATGAAAATGAAAAAAAAAAAAGACACCACAATCATATACGTATGTTTGTAGGTCATGATCTTGCTTCACAGGGCGGCACTCAAATTTCACATGTTCAAAGTTCTAACGCTAGGTCTTACACATTGGGCAAAGACATCAGCGCTTCCGCTCCACCATACACTATCCCTCCCCCCCTTATTGTCGCTGCTGCCTTTCCTGACAGCCGGGGGTAGATATCAGGTGATACCACCTATAACATGCTCCCTGTTACAAAATTTTTATGTCCTACAAAATTCTGAAAAAATTTATAGATGTTCACAAGATATGTCTATAACCCCTAAAAAATTCAGGTCAAAATTCTAAATATACATTTAGAAACAAAAAAGACAAGTCTGTATGTGAATAGTGTCATTTCTGACACTGTTAGTGTTTTGTCTTTTTTGACACTATTCATTCTAGATTTGTCATTTTTATTTCTCAATAGGTATTTCGAATTTGGATCTGATTTTTTTAGGTGTTGTAGACATGTCTTGTGAACATCCACAAAGAGAACAAATTCAACGCCGCCCCCCCCCCCCCCCCCCCCCCCCCCCCCCCCACACCCCCAACTTTCAGAAAAGGTTTTCGATGGGAGGTTGTCACGCAAAAATGCGTAGCTGCTACCAAAACAGTGGGTTTTGTCACGCCAAATTCACACTCTATACCTTGTATCATATTTACCACCATTTCACGACCGAAAACCATATCAATACTGTTGAATTAGACACGGTAAAAGAAAAGAAAAAACAAGTACGCACTCTATATCCAGCTAAATGGCAGGATTGCATCCTTTGCTACCTGTACAGCGCTTCACGTCCATGGCACCAGAATACCTTGGGCCGAACGAGCATCCGGACTCACTATACATATTCTGACCAGGGGCCACTGCATCGCCCCTGCCCCCTATCCCTAACTGCCTACCTCTAACCCCGGACCATCGCAGATGATATCTGCGAAGATGGGTCGACTAAAGGTGCAGCAGCGCTCGCAGGGCCAACCTCCACCTGAATGTTAAGAGGTGGTTATTCTCGCCTTCTTATTCCTGCCTGACTTGCCTTTGGCGGATGGTTTCTTCTTGGAGGCGGTGCGGGCTTTCTTCTTCGAAGTCGACTGGCCGCCCGTAACACGCACGTCCTCCAGCCCTGCTTCCAGTGCTTGAACAAGGTTCTCAAAGTAGTTGCGGGTTACGCTGTAACACAAAAAAAGTTTCAGCTTAGCCACTGCTCTTTATAATTAGCTTAATTACCATATTCATTGATACGAGACTCGTGCAGTTAGGGATGCAAGCGGGCGTCCCGCATAAGTAGAGAATTAGTTCAAATTAAACTAAATCTGAGAGGAGCAGTTATAACTAAAGTAAATCCAGTTTGCCTACGAAGCGGGGCGGATCGGGCGCCGCTCTGCACCCATACGTGCAGTACAGAATGGTAAGTAAAATTCTGCATTTGGAGAGCACAGTGAGCCTACATGAGATGTTGGTCCAATTATGCATGGCATAATGCATACAAACTTCAGTGAAATGAGAGCAAGGTCATAAATGGAGCAGCATCATTGACCTAACATCCACTCAAAATGCTATGCAGGCCACATAACTACTACAACATCACATGATGCCCATATGGATCTTCGCTCGGAATGGTCCAAAAATCATCACCATAAAGTTCAAATTGAGAAGAAAAATAATGGCCAAAAGTCAGCTAAATAAGGACCTTTGACAGGATAAACAGAGAGAGCAAGAGAGGCTAAACTAGCACGAGTTAGTAACTAGGTCACACACAAAAAAAATACTGTATGTAACTGCAAATGTCAGTAGTGATCAGAGACATCCCCACAATACCTTGTTAGACCAGCAAGTTTCACACGAAATTCATTGAAGTCTTGTAATGAAGGAAGAGGTTCAGTTTCACCAGCTTTAGGTAAAATTGCATGTATGTCCTTCTCCGCACATTTATGGAGGCGCTCCAAACCAGACTCGGCTTCACCTACAAAATTTCCAGATGTATGGCTATGTCAATCATGCAATAAACCTTAAGCTGCAAGCTTAAAACCTTCTACCTTGGAGGTACACAAAAAAATCATTCTTGGCTTTATCATCGAGATAATACCCATAAGCATATGTCCATTGCAGCACTTGTCTGCATTCTACAATCTGTCATGGTGAAGGATGATAGGGTAGGCGTGTCAGAAAAAGGAAGGCTATGTTAAAAGTATAGAGCCAGTTTATGGGCATTATAAGATATTTAACCTGTGACCAAGCTTCAGGTATGAACTTTAGTTGAGACTCTGGTATTCCAAGAATGTCACTGAGCTTCGCAAGCTACAGTGTGAACAAATAGTCAAGCACAAGTATGATAAATGTGTGGAAAAAAAGAAGACTTGAAATGCAGGAACCCAAACTAAAAGGAGTGGCAATCATACATCCTTTTCAGTAAAAATTTCTACTAATTGGAGACAATAGCAACAGACTTGTGCACTGACAGACAAATATTGGGTGCATGACACTGTATTTTTAAGAGGAAGGATGGATGCCACAATGTAAGGTTTTAAATACTTACTTCACTTTCGAACTTTTGCAGATCTCCTTGTGCCTTCTGCCTCGACTGTCAACAGGCAAGAACCAAAAAGTAAGCACCCAAGGCATCATATACAGAAACTCGTGCCCCATAAATCAAACAATGCATACTTTGTACTCCCTCCGTCCCATAATATAAGAGCGTTTCTGACACTACCGTCCCATAATATAAGAGCGTTTCTGACACTACACTAGTGTCAAAAACGCTCTTATATTATGGGACGGAGGGAGTAGTAAACACTAGTAGAAAATGAAATAAACTGTGATCACCACAAAGAAGAAATGTAAAATCACAAGAAAATTCCTCAGATGAGTTTAGAAAAAAGGAAATAATTGACTTGGCAAGGACATAAGAGATGGATCTGGTACTTACAAGCAGAGATGTAAAATTAGATCCTGAAACTCTTATAACATTATTAATGTAATAAGGACTTGCTTGGGCAGTTTTTGAGGAAACTAAAGCTGTCCTAATAGCCAACTTTATGGGGATAATATAAACACACCGGACATACATGCACTTGTTTTAATAATAATAATAACCCCCCCCCCCCCCCCAACCCCCCTGGACTCCAACCGAAGGCTGAATTTTTAGTGGATGGTTTGTATAGTCAACGGTTGTGTTCTAGGTGGTTTCGTAGTGCAGAGCTGAATATCAAATCTTGGCTGGCTAGAGTTCAGGGTTGAAAATGTGGACTTGTCTTGTCTACAGTTATACAGGACACTATACAAGCATGTCCTGGGAAAAATAGGGAAAATTCAGAATTTCAGATAATGAAACGGCTGCAACAGGATCCTGAAGAATGTACCTTCTGATTGGATGCCCAGCGCTCAAAATAATGCGTGTATCTCACAAGTGAGTTTTTAGCCCGTTCTCTCTGTGCTTCAGCTTCATCATACTAAAAGAAAAGAACATGAGATAAAATAAACAGAGAAAGTAACAACAAATTACAGTTGGCAGCAGTAAATAGAGTCAAGAAATCACATAATTGAGTAGCATGCCAGTAGCAAGAACGGTCATTTGGATCCTGGATCTATAGAATCCCGATTTTAAAAAAAAACATATTTTGAAGTTTCAGAAAATTTTGAAAAAAAATTCCCACGTGTACAATTGGTGTGATCTACATACTTGTAATTTTTTTTACTAGATATTTTCATTTGTGGAGTGCACCAAAAAAAGATTGTGGCCCTATAATAGTGAAAAATTGTGGAGTATTATAGACCCACATATTTGTGTCTTTTGGGTAGCCCTCAAATAAACATATTTCTTTATGAAAATTTACAGGTACATACTAATAGTGTGTCCGTACTTGTGAGGGAAAACCAGTCTTTTTTCAACTTCTAAATGAGCTTTTAATTATTATTTTTAGAAGGGACCCAATAGACCGGGCTCGTTTTGCATTATCTAGCCAATAGCATGCTATGCACCTTGGGATCAAACCCAGGAATGTGATTCTTCCTTGATACAGAGAAGGATAATGCCCAAAAAAGAACATACTATGCCTTTCTTCTTGTCTGCTTCATAGCGATTGCAAGCATAATTGCCACCAGTGGTCCTACTTCCGTGTTCTGACCAGTCACCTAGACATAACCTGTGATGATGTAAGAGCATCAGACCAAAGATATCACATGCAAAATGTCCAATTTTCATCAGCAAAACAGAGAGTACAAAAATAAATAAGCTCAGGAGATGGGAGTGTACCAGCAAAACTGAAATTTGCAAGGAGGACGGCACGTCATATGCATGCAACCATGATTCTTCTCTATTGGTCGTTTGCATTTAGGACAGGGCTTTGAATTAGCTATTATCCTGGAAAAATGAATCACTTCAGAGATAGTTTTTGATGTTTCCTTATGTATGCAGAAACTAAAATGAGTCATTACACAACTGTAGTGTCATAGGTCCCGTACTACAAAACTGCATGTTCTAGTCAACGACGTGCATTAAGCGAGTAACCAGAGGTTCTGACAAAGACTATAATAGATGGCCTTTGACAGCCCACATAGCGCTTTGACCCGAGCCATGTGAGATGAGAGCTTGTCCCTCTCACTTCCATCAAACGCGGGACATGTCCAGCATTAAACCTCGACGCACGTCTGCCATTCCAGTGAGCCCCTTCTCCAAAGCATCACGAGGCCCCATTAGATCCAGAGCATCCCCTGCTTTGGCTTTCTCCAGGCCCATAGTTTGTTAATGATGTTCGCATAGTCGCTTCAGTCCTTGCTCTCCACTGCTACAAGCTAATACATTCGATCATGGTGTTGGCTAGAGCACACCATGTTTAACTCTCTGCAGGCCACTCCTATTTTATTCACCTCTGTGGCAAGGGTGAAGGCACCACAAGAGCAAACCTATACATACTGGACTGGCAGGACAAAAGTAACTTAATGCACCACTAGGACTAAAACTTCCATTTTTCAAGTAACGGAACCAACCCACCTTTACGCCCAATGCACTTTACTTCACAATGAAACACTAGCAATAATTGAAACATTGTTTACAAGGCATCCCGCCTTGGACGCTTAGGCGGCAAGGCGCTCTGGCAGTGCCTTGCAATTATGCCCGCTTTAGGCGCTTAGGCGTCAGGGTGGTTGGTGCTTGCCTTAGGTCGCACCGCCTTATAAACAAAGAACTGAAATATATTACGGAACAAAGAAATTGTGTGTTATAACGAACCAATTCACGTTCTCAGATTCTGCACTGTTCTTTAATATCCACTTTGAGACAGTCTCACAGCTAACTGGTCGATGAGTTTCCTCTGTACACTGCATATATTTGGAAAAGGTAGCATTGCAATAATAAGCTTTTGGATTATTACAATAAAACAACCAGATATGACAAGAGATTAAACCAAAATAAGATACCGACGTTCCAGCAGAAGCTGAATTTGCACATGCATGAGACATCATAGTTCTCATCACCAAGAAACTCCACTGCGCGGGTACAATCAGGAGCTGGACACCATTTTATCTGAATATTAACATGATATCATAAATAAATTTCAGAAACCATAGGATACAGATGACATAAAATGAACTCTTAAACGCATATCATCCTTAAAACCGGTAGCCTACAAACAAGAAAAGTGCTAGGCTGCTTCAAGGAATTACCTTCTTGTTATCTTCAACGTATGAGCATGATAAAAATTGTTTGTACTTCACTTTCTCCTCATCTTTAGCCAATCTATTAATAGTTTCTTCAAGAACCATGGCAGTACAAGATGGCTCAGGGCACCGCAGTGACAAACATCCTGGACCATCATTTATTGAAGCACTAATATACCCTGAAATAGCTACCTTATTTTAGCACTAGAAATTCAATTGATCACTACGAATAAGGAGAAGGATTTGACAATTCAAAATTCAATAGTTCCCTATTTAGTTCTCACTGGGTAAAAAATGTACAAATTCAATCCTTCGACTCCTGTTACTTATGTTAGGTAAGCTATATGTCACAATTTCACAATTGCAGCTACGCTTCCCACTACATCAAAATAAATAACATGATTACATACATGCAACATGCTTAGCAGGCTGCGCTACATTCGCATGACATGCACAAACACGACATCGGTATGGATATTCGCGATCTTGAGATTTTTCCTAACAGAGATAGGGTTAAACCTGGGAATGGTTTGGACTGAAACCATAGTTTCAGTCAGTTTTCGTATTGGGCTGCTTTTGGATTGGATGAAATGGGCTAAGTCTGAAATCAGTTTAATTTGGTCTGGGCTTTAAGTATTGTTGGACTGGGTTGGCTCGGTCTGGACAGGAACCGAATTGGTCTCAGACCGTTTCGACCCATGGTCTGAAACCAGATCGAGGACCAAATCAGCAGCCAGGCAAGTGACCTAGCGAGGAGCGCCTCTACGGCCGCCGCCCGCCGCCCGCCGCTAAGTTAGGGATTTTCCGCCGCCCGCCCGCCGCTGTCGTTGCCGCCCACTGGAGCTTGGTCGCCGCCTTCCCCTCCCTCTGACACCATCCGGCCGGTGGATCGCCGTCTTCCCCTCCCTTGGCTGGAGCTTGGCCGCCGGTCACCACTACGGGCAGGACTCGCCGGCTGCCGCCGCCGTTGCCGCTGGCTGGAGCTAGGTCAGTGCATCCTTACCATTCTCTTCCCCTGCTGCTGCTCCTTCCTCTCCCGAACTTGCTGCCTGCTCCTCTCTGTATCTTGAACCTGCTATTTCGGTAGTATTGAGATGTGTAAGACAGTGTAATGATCAGATGTTACAAGTACTTGCACCTGTTAATTTTTCAGTTCAGATTTGTGCTTGTTGCTGCTACTCCTCTCTGTCTCTTTCACTCTGAAATTCAGATTGTTGTCCCTGTGATAGGTATGTACCAGTGACATATGTGGCTGCCGCGGTCAACACCGCCCTCAGACGCAAGAATATCCTCAACATCAAGTGCCTTGACGATCCTCTCCTGTGAGCAACCGATCAATCTCCCAGTATGTTCTTTTTCATATGGTGTAGGTGTGTTGTTCCGAGGGATAAGCTCAACATCCTAGTGTATGACCAAAAGAAGAGTCTTGACCTTGTGAAATCCCTATAGACTTGGCTGTAAATCTAATCGTTTCTAATTACCTATTTCTAAAGTGCAAGACACAGGACATCCATTATGAATTCAGAAACTATAACATCAGTTTTTTTTCTTCTGAAGTGCACATCTTTCACTTATTTGCAAGTCGCAGCTGCCATGTATCCATTGTGAATTCAGAAACTATAACATCAGTTTGGTTGTTTTTTGCCATGGCGAAAATATTTCATAAGATAAACTGCACGGCGAAGTGATGAAGTGCCAATTTCCTGGTCCAGGAAACTTTAGGTTCTCTTTTTTAGTGTAGTTTGTTCGGTTTCCTGGTCGTTGCTATTTATGTAGTTATTTAGTGTAGTTCTGAGTTTGATCCCACTAATATAAACATTTTTGGTCCAAGCAGGATGGTCTAATGGTCATTTTGCTCCGTATGTAGTCCGTATTGGAATCTCTAAAAAATCGTATATTTAGGAACGGAGGGAGTATAATAAAGAATCAATTCTGATTTCTTGCATTCCCAGTAATCAACACTACTGATGTTCAGGATGATATTTTAGATGGTTTAATCCAATCTCTTTTAGCAATGTTCCTGAATTTCTTTCTTCTAAAAAATCCAATCTGTTCAGTGCTTGTCTAGTTACCCTTTTGTCGATTCCTTTCTGATATTTTGTCTATTTGTATTCTAAATCTTAATTCTGAATTTTGTATTCTGCAGTACGTATTGTGTAATCTGACGAGACATATTGATCGAATCCAAGCTCCTATCAGCGGCTTAGTCCATCTATGTTGTGTTGTCAAAGAAAAAGGATCAACTGAACAATAGAGCTGATGTTGGGGCCTGGAGGAAACTATGCTGCCCTCTTTTGCTTGTTATGTGAAGCTAGTGCCTGGTCCTCATTTGGTTGCTTTGTAATAAAAATCAGTGTTCTATCATTTTTTTCTTGCCTGCATAAGTGATTTGTAACAGATCAGTTGTAGGCTTGTAGCTTCTGAATTTAACTGTATGCATGCAACACTTAATGGAATTCTTGTACAATTCCTACTGAGCATACATCGACAGTAGCCAGTAGGTCAGCAGGAGTGCTCAGTGCATGCATCAACAGCTATCTATGTGCACATGTCCATAGTTTCAAACCTTGGGCTCAAACTGATTCTAAGGAATGGACTGGATTGGTTTGGCTTCAAAACATGAGCAGTTTGGTTTGGTTTGGACTGTAGCACTTAAAGTTTGGATTGATTTGGTTTGATTGCTGGACTTCTACATGTATGGGTTGGTCTGGGTTTGGTTTGGATTACAAACTATTCCCAGGTTTAGATAGGGTACATAGGGATGGGGAAATAGATCCATCATCAGTGAGATTCCTCATCCCTGACCGGCATTACAAACTTACAACGGCGTACTCTGATCAGTGGGCTGATTCTTGTTTTCTTACACGTATAGAGCCCCCGTTTTGATCCTTATGCATTTATGTGCTATTTATATTACTAATATTAATCAAGTTGGTTATGTGGATGAAATAACAACATTGAGAGAGAGACCTTCCCAACATTCATGGCAGTAGAGGTGAACACAACCAGCAGAGCTCAGTGCACTTGTGGAATATCCTTCAAAACATATTCCACAAGTTAGCTGCAACCAAAGGAACCATCAGAGCTAAAACATGTTAAGTCACTGATTTAACCAGATATGATACCAGATGATAAGAAAAGCTACCTCCTGGCAGTCAGGAAGAACAGCCCTATTTGTAGGCAAGCCAACAAAATGACGGACACGTTCTTCATCTGCGAACCACTCGTCACTCAACTTGCTAATATTCCTGAACAAAATTGAGATAGAGAATCTACCTTTTCAGCTCACAAGTATTCCACCTTCGCAACAATTTGAAAGCAGAATCTTATATGCATGTAGCATAGTTTAAATAGAAAATTGTTATACATATTATGTCCACTGAAACTAGTAAATCTCAGAAACTTTCTCAAGATGAACTTCTCAGGTACATTGCAACAGAATGTAGAGCGGTAGAATAAACTCAGAGATAAGATCTACTGGAACATATGACTTCATTTCATGTATCTAACATGGCAAGCTGTACATATATTTTTTGGCAGCATAACTGACCATTTGTATTGTCGAAGGAGGATGCATGCTGATTCTCTTGGAATTGAAAATATTGAAGATACCCGTCTTATGGCTTCCTCTTGCCGCTCATGTATGTCATTTTCAGATAACACAATGCATCTCTGTTTGTGGTGAAAAGGAACACAAGCTCTTTGAGTGACTTTCAGAGCTATATAAGATGAAAAGACAACAGAACAGAAAAGAAAAGAAACATGGAGGAGAAAATCCCAAAACTGAGTTATGTCATGCACATCCTTATAGAGGATATACTGGCAAGAAAGCAGAGTTTCATAAAGAAAAAAAGAGTCACCAGGTGTGCTCCACCCGCGTGCGTAGCAACACTGATAACAACAAGCTGCTATGCTTAACAATTAGCATGCCAAAAATGGCGAGACCTATACAGACTTGCCCGTGGACCACTATGCTCTGACAACACTGACCACCCAGCACAGGATGCAAGCATCAATTCCAACGAAATGCGGTGTAAAAGAACTAACCGTTGTTCAGTATGTATGTATGTATGTATATCTGTGAAATCTATTCACCACAGCAGAATTCATCTCTCAGCAGACCTACCACTTTCGAGGAGCACAGCACACTGAAACCTACTGTCGTCACACTTGCTGCCGCAACGTGTACTGACGATAAGGTGCAGAGCAAGCGCCGCAGAACCCCAAGAAGGCTACTGCCGTGCCGCCGCAACAAAAATCCCGAGAAGGCCCGCCCCAAATTTCGGCGCCAGCACTGCGCATTCAGAAAGCCACCGCACCCAGCCCCGAGATTACACGCAAGAGCACTGTGCGGCCATCGCGTTCGCGCCCCAGCCCCGCCCCATGGAACAAGCAAGTAGATGCAGATGCCACCACCGGCGAGCGGGGCGATCGACGGTACCTTCTCGCGCAGCGAGGCGACCTCCTCGCGGACCTCGTAGTCGTCGACGGCGCAGTCGGATCCCTCGTCCTCTCCGCCGCCGCCGCGGCTGCCCCCGTCGCTGCAGTCGTAGTAGTAGTCCCCGACGGCGACGGGGTCGTCGTCGCTCCCTCCCCACGGCTCGTCGTCGGAGTCCATCGCGGCCGGCGGGGGGCGATCGGAGGGGGGAGGGGAGAGATTGGGGTTTTGGGGGTGGGGTGGGGAGGGAGGGAGCAGAGGGGACGATGGATGGACGGAGGGGGGTTGCGTCTTGCGTGCTCGAGTCAGGCCGACGCCATAAAGAAGCGGTGGGGTTCGCCGTTCGTGCGTGGTTTCCTACGTGGCGTGGGGGCCCCGGTGTGCTCCTTTGGCGAGCTGAAGAATCTATGCGAGCAATTCGAGGCGGTAAATTCTGGGCTTCCCGTAGATAACCGAATCTCTGCTTTTGTTCTCTTCCCTCAACAAAAATATTCACCCAACATCGTTCTTATTTTTCTCTAAAATTATTCGCTTGCTTACTTGTGACAAGCGGGGTCCATATTTATCATTGTGAGATAGAAAGAGCTGACATGTGGGTTTACTGTATTTTTGTCATATAACATGGTCAACGGGTTTGACCTGACAATGATGATGTCTAATGGCATTTTTGAGCAAACATCTAATGGAACAATGTCATTTTTGAGCAAGCATCTCACGAAACGATAGCATTTTTTAGCAGTTATAACTTCTAATGGCAAAACTAAGTAGTGAGACAACAAGTGCATAAATGATAAAAATCCCTTGTTTTTTTTTCTAAACCTACTGAGTATTAAGGGCATCTCTAACGGCGACCCGCAAATTTCCTCCCGCATCCGTCCGTGGACAGGGGTGCCAGTCCGTAGACACGGATGCGGGAGGTCACCATCCAACGCTGTCCGCATACATTTGAACAACAATGCGAACTAACCGGACGAAATTCGTCCAAACACGGACGGATTTCATATAAATATGACGGATTTCATTATAGTTACATCAACTAAGCGGTGCTCGTCCCGCTCTGAAGGTATACTTAATACACCTAATCTATGATCGCCGACGCCCGTTCCCCGTGTCCGGCCATGAGCCCCGAGAACTGAAGATTTGTCTTCTCCATTTTCGCCTCGGCGCTTGATAACCCACAAGTATAGGGGATCGTAACAGTTTTCGAGGGTAGAGTATTCAACCCAAATTTATTGATTCGACACAAGGGGAGCCAAAGAATATTTGCAAGTATTAGCAGCTGAGTTGTCAATTCAACCACACCTGAAGATTAATTATCTGCAGCAAAGTGATCAGTAGCAAAGTAGTATGATAGTTTTGATAGTAGTAGCAACAGCAATAGTAACGGTAACAGTGATAGCAATGATTTTATAGCAAGTGCAATAGTAACAATAGCAGTAGTAACTTAGCAATAACAATATGAGAGAAATTCGTAGGCATTGGAACGGTGAATTCGTTGGATGATATTCATCATATAACAGTCATAACCTAGGGCGATACGACACTAGCTCCAGTTTATAAATATAATGTAGGCATGTATTCCGTAAATAGTCATACGTGCTTATGGAAAGAACTTGCATGACATCTTTTGTCCTACCCTCCCGTGGCAGCGGGGTCCTATTGGAAACTAAGGGATATTAATGCCTCCTTTTAATAGAGAACCGGAACAAAGCATTAACACAAAGTGAATACATGAACTCCTCAAACTACGGTCATCACCGGGAAGTGTCCCGACTATTGTCACTCCGGGGTTGCCGGATCATAACACGTAGTAGGTGACTATAACTTGCAAGATCGGATTTATAACATAGATATAATGGTGATAATATAAACGGTTCAGATCTGAAATCATGGCACCCGGGCCCAAAGTGACAAGCATTAAGCATAGCAAAGTCATAGCAACATCAATCTCAGAACATAATGGATACTAGGGATCAAGCACTAACAAAACTAACTCGATTACATGATGAATCTCATCCAACTCCTCACCGACCAGCGAGCCTACGAAGGAATTACTCACTCCCGGTGGGGAGCATCATGGAATTGGCGATGGAGAAGGGTTGGTGATGACGAAGATCAAAGATCCCCCTCTCCGGAGCCCCAAACGGACTCCAGATCTGGCCTCCCGATGAAGAACTGGAGGTGGCGGCGGCTCCGTCTCGTGAACCGCGATAAATCTTTCTCCCCGATTTTTTTCTCCAAATATGTGATTTTATAGTATCAGGGTTGAAGTCTGCGGGGCCATCAGGTGGGGACAACCCACCTAGGCGCACCTGGAGGGGGGCGCGCCCTGGTGGGTTGTGCCCACCCAGGTGCCCCCCTCCGATGGTTCTTGGTTCCAGAAATTCTTATTTATTGAATAAAAAATCCTCGCAAAGTTTCGTTCCAATCCGAGAACTTTTATTTCTGCACAAAAAACAACACCATGGTAGTTCTGCTGAAAACAGCATCAGTCCGGGTTAGTTTCATTCAAATCATGCAAATTAGAGTCCAAAACAAGAGGAAAAGCGTTAGGAAAAGTAGATACGACGGAGACGTATCAACTCCCCCAAGCTTAAACCTTTGCTTGTCCTCAAGCAATTCAATTGATAAACTGAAAGTGAAAAAGAAAAACTTTTACGAACTCTTTTGCTCTTGTTTACATAAATAAGATTAAGTAGCACCCAGGTTTTCAGCAAAGATTATAACTAACCAAGTCGACAATAACTCTTAAAAATTATATTAACTCATAACAATGGCATAATCAACTAGCGAGCAATAATAAGATATCTCAAACAATCAACACTTTGTCAAAGCAACCATGATATAATATGACAATAATGGTATCTCGATAGCCCTTTCTGAGACCGCAAAACATAAATGCAGAGCACCTCCAAAGTTCAAGCAGCGACTAAACATTGTAATTCATGGTAGAAAAGATCCAGTCATGATGCACCCAACATTAGCTATACACAATGCATGAGGATGACAATAGTGCTCTCAGGTTCTGGCGCTTATTTGAGAAGGTGATGATACAACATAAAAGTAAATAGATAGTCCCTTCGCAGAGGGAAGCAGTGATTTGCAGAGGTGCCAGAGCTCAAGGTTTAAAACAGAGGTAAATGAAATTTTGAGAAATGAACCCTTCTTATTTACTTCGCGACCATTAGTTATCGGTATCTTCCATCCGAAACACATTAGTAGTGGTTCCCAAGCGATAAAAGTAAAGGTTTACTCCCCCTCCACTAACAATCACACTCCACGGCTTGTCCGAAACAATGGGTGCCGTCCATACCAACAACATTCCTGGGGGAGTTTTGTTTAATTATTTGCAATTTGAATTCGGGACTGGGAATCCCTATTACCATCCCTCTCGTGCAAGGACGAGTGAATAAACACTCACCATGAGAATAACCCGCTTAGCATGGAAGATACTGACTACCTCCTGTCGCTCTATGAACAATCCAGGCATACAAAAAAGGATATTTATTAGAAGTTTTTCAGAGGTGGCACATGCAAATTTACTTAGGACGGCAGGGTAATACCGCATATAGGTAGGTATGGTGGACTCATCTGGAATAACTTGGGTTTCAGGGTTTTGATGCACAAGCAGAATTCCCACTTAGTACAGGCGAAGGCTAGCAATTAGATTGAGAAGCGGCCAGCTAAAGAGCGAAAACGGTCATGAACATGCATTATGCATAAGTAACATTGGATACTAGCATGAGTAGGATATGAACACCATGAACATAAATATCATAGAGGCTATGTTGGTTTTGATTCAACTACATGCATGAACATGTGCCAAGTCAAGCCACCCGAACATTCAGAGGATGATACCATATCATCATACTACATCACAATTATTTTAACGCAATGTTGACATCCAAGATAAACCATTATCCACTCCTAGCTACTTAAGCATGACATGAGAAACTATAATCTCTAAGGGTCATTGCAAACATGTTTGATCATAATGAGTTGAATCATGAATACTAGGTTAAACATATTTACAAAAACAGAACAAGTTGAGTTCATACCCGTTTCTCTCTGCCACAGCCAGTTCATCAAATATCGTCATTATTGCCTTTCACTTGCACGACCGAACGATATGAAAATAATAATAGTGCAAGAGTGCCATGGACTAAGCTGGAATCTGCAAACATTTTATTCAAAAAGAAGAAAACAAGGTAATATGGGCTCTCTGTTAGGTCAACAACAATGCATATGAGAGCCACTCAACATTTTCATCGTGATCTTCTCCTTGGTACGACTCAATAAAAATAAATTCAGAGAAACACACTGAAATATTTTTAGAGTTTTTGGTTTCCTGAAAGAAAGCAAATTTAAGAAAGGAAAAACAAAAACGAGAAAAACTATTTACACAGGAGAGCTCCCAACAAGCAAAAAGAAGGATAAGGAAATCTTTTTGGGTTTTCTTTTTAAATACTACAGCTAGTTATACTAGAAGGAAGCAGGAAATATTTTTGTATTTTCTCAAAGTTTTTTTAAACACACAAGAAGAAGGCGAGAAAAAATAAATCTAGCATGGATAATACAATGAAAAAATGTGGACACCGACAACTGGAATGAAATGTGTGAACATGAATGTAATGTCGGTGGAAATACGTACTCCCCCAAGCTTAGGCTTTTGGCCTAACTTGGTAATCTCCATCAGTAGCCTGCATAATGGTCGGAGTGATAGCTCATGGAGGCTCGGGGTGCAGATGTCTCAGCCCGTCGTGCAACCACAACTGCCGCGTTATGTGCTCGGGCCTCGCTCTCAAGAACGTAATATCTTCCCTTGATGTGAACATCAAAGAGAGCAAGTGCAGGCAAAAAGGTGTCCACGATGGACCTTTTATTAAACAACAGATTATAAGTAAAATTATGGGGTTCACCACTAAGGATCTTATGACGTTTCATAGCATCGAAGTCAAGGTATTGCGTGGGTAAGATGGGGTCATAAGGCCAAGGTGAAACACCCAGCTCTCTTGCTAAGCGTGTGGCGTAAATTCCATCATAAAAATATCCACTACGAGCGTTGTGTTGCAATCTACGTGCCACTATCGCTCCAAGGTTATAACTTTTGTCACCGGTGAGAGCAGTGCGGATAAGGCTCAAGTCTGGAGGACAAAGTGTACTACAATCTTGTTTGCCTACGATGCATTTTCCATTAAATAGTGCAAAGTATTGGATTGAGGGAAAATGAATGCTCTTTATTCTACCTTTTGTCACTCCTCTAGTCTCACCATAGCATAAGCTAGTCAAGAATATCTCAAACTCCGACCTTGGTGGCTCGTCTAATGAACCCCAAAATGGAATTTTGCAGTGATTAGAAAATGTCTCTAGAGGTATAGTAAATGAATTGTCATATAGTTTAAATGATACTCTGGACTCACGATGATGGAATTTAAATTATTTGGTAAATGATTCAGTGAGGCTGAGGTGTTGGTTGCACTTATCTGCAATGTAGGGACCGAGCTCGGCATTGTGAACATATTGCTCAAATTCTTCTTTAATTCCCACACGCACCATATAATCGTTGCATGGCCATAAACATGATTTGGTGGCGGCATCTCGAATGGAATTTTCACTTGGTTCAACATAAGACCGGCGAACGGAGCTGCTACTAGAAGATGCCTCCGAGGACCTCTGCCTCGAAGAACTCCTTCCAAAGAGGTTCATCATACTCGCGTACAATTTTCTGAAAAATTTTGGGTCACAATTTTTTATCAACAAAACCTTACAAGATTGATAGCAGCTACTCATAGGGATGCATAGAGGCCATATCAAGCATTCAAACTACTTAGAACTCTAAGAATTCAACATGCAAGCTCCTCTACAGCAGCACCAAGAGTCACTAATTATTCCAAATATAAACCACTAAAGCAAAAACTAATTGGACCAATGGAGGAGTCACATACCAAGCAACAATCCCCCAAAACAGTTTCGGAAACGGAGCTTCGAGCAAAGAGATCGAAATCCATGGGTTTGAGAGCAAGAACACGAGAGAGAGAGAGCAATGATGACTTTTTTCTGGAGGTAGGTGATGATATGGAGTGAAGGGATAAGTGAGGGGGCCCACGTGGGGACCACAACCCACCAGGGCGCGCCTGGGGGTGCTGGCGCGCCCAGGTGGGTTGTGCCCACCTGGAGCACCTCCCTCTGATGTTATTTGCACCAAAAATTCTTAAATATTCAGAAAAAAAATCGTATTAAATTTTCAGAGCATTCTGAGAACTTTTATTTTTGGGTCATTTTTTATTGCACGGAAAACTCAGGAAACAGGCAAGGCATTTTATTTTATTTAACTAATAAAAACAGAAAACAAAAGGTAGGGACAGAAGGTAGTGCTCACTAAATTCATCAACTTCATACCTCTCAAAAATGATTTATTAATAAGGTTGATCAAGTCTTATTAACAACCACTTCCGATTAGCATGAAACCGAAGAACTTTCGTAAAACACTAAGTTACCTCAATGGGGATATGGATGTCCCCAACAATAAGCATTTCATATTTCTTTTTGGCAGTAGGTAGAGGTAGTTGAAAACTTCCAATAGTGATTGTCGGAGATTTTTCAATAACATTAATACCATTCACTTGGAATTGTTTCTTCGGAAAGTGCACCGTATGCTCATTACCATTGATATGAAAAGTGACCTTGCTTTTATTGCAATCAATAACAGCACCTGCAGTATTCAAGAAGGGTCTACCGAGGATAATCGACATGTTGTCATCCTCGGGCATCTCAAGTATAACAAAGTCAGTCAAGATAGTAACATTAGCAACAACAACGGGCACATCCTCACAAATACCGATAGGTATGGCAGTTGATTTATCAGCCATTTGCAATGATATTTTAGTAGGTGTGAGTTTATTCAAATCAAGTCTTTTATATAAAGAGAAAGGCATAACACTAACACCAGCTCCTAAATCACATAAAGCAGTTTTCACATAATTTCTTTTGATGGAGCAAGGTATAGTTGGTATTCCCAGATCTCCAAGTTTTTTAGGTATTCCATCCTTAAAAGTATAATTAGCAAGCATGGTGGAAATTTTAGCTTCCAGTATTTTTCTCTTATTGGTGATGATGTCTTTCATGTACTTTGCATAAGGAGGCATTTTTAAGATATCAGTCAAGCGAGTACGCAAAAAGACTGGCCTCGGCATTTCAGCAAAGCATTCAAATTCTTCATCATCTTTATTTTTGGTTGACTTAGGTGGAAAGGGCATAGGTTTTTGAACCCACGGTTCTCTTTCCTTACCGTGTTTTCTAGCAACAAAGTCTCTTTTATCATACCTTTTATTCTTGGTTTGTGGGTTATGAAGATCAGCTGCTGGTTCTATCTCAACATCATTATCTGGTTCTTTATTATTTGTTTGAGTGGCTTCATGAACCTCATCATTGTCTTTTTCATTATTAAAAGGTGGGTGTTCACTACCAGATTGAGTTTTAGCATCAGAGATAGAGACTTCATTATTATTATCAGGAGGTTTTTCAACTTCAGGTTCACTAGAGGCATGCAAAGTCCTATCATTTTTCTTCTTCTTTTTCTTTTTAGAAGGACTAGGTACATTAGTGTCAACTCTTTGAGAGTCTTGTTCAATTCTTTTTGGGTGTCCCTCAGGATAAAGTGGTTCTTGAGTCATTCTACCTCCTCTAGTCATTACTCTAACAACATGATCATTGATATTATTATTCATTTCATCTAGCAACTCTCTTTGAGATTTAGCAACTTGTTCTAATTGAGTTTGAACCATAGAAGCATGTTTTCCCACACCTCTAACATCATTTGAGATTCTAAATAACAAGTCACTCAAGCGAGCAATCATATCAGAATTGTATTTCAATTGTTGCATAACATTTGCATTGAAGTGATCTTGCTTTCTAATGTAATTATCAAACTCATAAAGGCATTGACTAGGATGTTTATTATAAGGAATATCACCTTCATCAAACTTTAGTAAAGAATTTACCTCTACCACCTTAGGTGGTGGTGGTGTTTCAAGCCCATGTATTTCTTCGATAGGTGGTAAATTTTTAACATCCTCTGCTTTAATACCTTTTTCCTTCATGGATTTCTTTGCCTCTTGCATATCTTCAGGACTGAGATATAAGATACCCCCCTTCTTCAGAGTAGGTTTGAGTAGTGGTTCGGGAAGAGTCCAATCATCATAACTTTTCAATATGTTATTCAATAATTCTTCAGCTTGTTCAACAGTTCGCTCCCTGAAAACACAACCAGCACAACTATCTAGGAAATCCCTAGAAGCATCGGTTAGTCCATTATAGAAGATATCAAGTATTTCATTTTTCTTAAGAGGATGATCAGGAAAAGCATTAAGCAATTGGAGAAGCCTCCCCCAAGCTTGTGGGAGACTCTCTTCTTCAATTTGCGCAAAGTTAAATATTTCCTGTAAAGCAGCTTGTTTCTTATGAGCAGGAAAATATTTTTCAGAGAAGTAATAAATCATATCCTGGGGACTACGCACACAACCAGGAGCAAGAGTATTGTACCAAGCCTTAGCATCACCCTTTAATGAGAACGGGAATAATTTGAGAATATAGTAGTAGCGAATTTTCTCATCATGAGCAAATAGGGTGGCTATGTCATTTAACTTAGTAAGATGTGCCACAACAGTTTCAGTTTCATAACCATGGAAAGGATCAGATTCAACCAAAGTAATTAACTCTGGGTCGACAGAGAATTCATAATCCTTATCATCAACAAAGATAGGTGAAGTAGCAAACTTAGGATCACATTTCATTCTAGCATTCAAAGTCTTTTCTTTATACTTGCATAATATTTTTTCCAGATCATCTCTATCCTTACAAGCAAGAATGTCTCTAGTTGTCTCCTCATCCGTAACATAACCTTCCGGTACCTTTGGCAATTCATATCTAGGAGAACTAGGTCTAATAGGTGTTTCAAGATTTTCAGTTTCAAGCTCTTCATCAGTTTCAACAATTTTATCAGTTTCAGCATTCTCAAAAGCTTTAGTTCTAGCAAGTTGTTCATCAAGAAATTCACCTGGTGGCACATTATCATCAAGCAAGGTGCTAGCATCATCATGAGTAGCATTCATAGCAGAAGTAGCATCATCAATAACTTGCGACATATCAGAATTGATAGCATGTGGTGGTGTTGCAAGTCTACTTGTAACAGAAGGTGAATCTAAAGCGGAGTTGGATGGCAGTTCCTTACCTCCCCTCGTCTTAGAGGGAAAAATCTTAGTCTTAGCATCCTTCAGATTATTCATAGTGATAATTTGATAATAATCCCAAGTGACTCAACAAATATAGCTATGCTCCCCGGCAACGGCGCCAGAAAAAGGTCTTGATAACCCACAAGTATAGGGGATCGCAACAGTTTTCGAGGGTAGAGTATTCAACCCAAATTTATTGATTCGACACAAGGGGAGCCAAAGAATATTTGCAAGTATTAGCAGCTGAGTTGTCAATTCAACCACACCTGGAGATTAATTATCTGCAGCAAAGTGATCAGTAGCAAAGTAGTATGATAGTTTTGATAGTAGTAGCAACAGCAATAGTAACGATAACAGTGATAGCAATGATTTTGTAGCAAGTGCAACAGTGACAATAGCAGTAGTAACTTAGCAATAACAATATGAGAGAAATTCGTAGGCATTGGATCGGTGAATTCGTTGGATGATATTCATCCTATAACAGTCATAACCTAGAGCGATACGGCACTAGCTCCAGTTCATAAATATAATGTAGGCATGTATTCCGTAAATAGTCATACGTGCTTATGAAAAGAACTTGCATGACATCTTTTGTCCTACCCTCCCGTGGCAGCGGGGTCCTATTGGAAACTAAGGGATATTAAGGCCTCCTTTTAATAGAGAATCGGAACAAAGCATTAACACAAAGTGAATACATGAACTCCTCAAACTACGGTCATCACCGGGAAGTGTCCAGACTATTGTCACTCCGGGGTTGCCGGATCATAACACGTAGTAGGTGACTATAACTTGCAAGATCGGATCTAGAACATAGATATAATGGTGATAACATAAACGGTTCAGATCTGAAATCATGGCACCCGGGCCCAAAGTGACAAGCATTAAGCATGGCAAAGTCATAGCAACATTAATCTCAGAACATAATGGATACTGTAACACCCCTATGTAACCTAGCATTGTGACTCTCTGTTAAACATGCCAAGTCATCATCTATGCAATGCTTGATCACAGTGTTAGCTCAACTCGAATTCAAATTTCTCTCTGCAAATCAATTCAAATTCAAGTGCAAAATAAAGTGGCTCAAAGTTTGCTGGAAAAATGTTCACCTTCTAGCAAATATTCTAAAACCAATTGTTGTTAAGGAATACAACATCATCATCAACTCTAAATGGGCCAGAGCATTTAATACAGTGCCAAAACAACACTTTAAATGTCCTATTCATTTTTGAAAAATTCAAAAGGATTTCAAAACTCCTCAAACTTTTTGGGGCAGTGCAGAATATTCCACTGTATTTGTGTGACCAAGTTTCACATTTTTACAAAGTATTTTGGCAGCTCAAATATTTTGCTAAACCCTGCTGTAAAAAGAAAAGCAGAAAACTAAAACACAAAAAGGGAAAAGGCCACTGTGCACTAGGCCTAAGTGCACAGTGCCTGAGGCCGGCCCATCTCCCTCTCCTCCCGCTCTCTCTCCTTGCGTGTCGCCACCGCCGTGGGCGCGAGTGCGCGCGCCGGCTGTTCGTCGACACGACGACGCCACCGACAGTCGAGGGGATAAGGAACCCCCCCTCGTCCGTCCCCCCTGGTCGCCTCCTCCATTTCCCCCCCTCTCCCTTGCTCGCTCGCCTCTCCTTTCCTCTCTTTCACCACGACCGAACACCGCCGTCGCCGCCTCTCTGCTCCGCCACGGCCACCGGCGGCCCCGAGGGCGCCGACCTTGTCTGCAAGCTCCGCCAAGGTCGACTCCTTCACCTGGAGGCCTCAAGTGGAGCCGGAGCGACCTGCAGCGCCGAACCCCTTTCAACCGCATCTCCGACCACCGCCGTTCGTCTTCAACTCCGGCGACTCGCTGCTGCTCCTAATCTATCGAGGGTTTTTCATAACCGCGGTGAATCCTCCTCTCCCCTCTGCCTCTCTCCCGAGCCGCTCTGCTCCATTCTAGCTAGCTCACCGCTGCACCGAGCTCTGTCCGCCGCGACACCTCACCGTCCGGCCACTTCCGGACATCTCCACGGCCTCGCGCCATCTCCACTCGGCGCAACACTTCGCGCTGGCTCGAACGCAACCAAAATCATGCGCTAGTTCACGCCGTAGTCACGTGCCCGAGCTCACCCGAAGATCACCGCCGCTACGGCTCGCCGCCGGTGTCTTTTCTGGCCTCTCGAGCTGTGGCCGATGCCACCATTCGACGCGGCGCTCGACGCTCGTTCAAACGCGCCCAACGGCGCTCGTTTTGGCTCTCTGTGGAGCGATTCCGACGCTTTCCAGCGAGTTCACCGCCGCGGGAGGCTCGCCGGAGCAGCTCCGGCGGCCCCGCTGACCTGTCATCGCGTGGGGCCCGCCCAGTGTCGCTGACTGTGGCCCCAGCGCCTTCGTTGACCCCGTTGACCACGGTTAACGCAGGTACTGTTCACCCCTCTGACGCTGACATGTGCGCCCCTGCACTTAATTAGGCTAATAATGTTTTTAAATTAATCTGCTAATTAGTTTAGTCACTGACTAATGGGGCCCACACCCCTAATTAATTCTGTTAGTCAAATTAACCCACTGTTAGTCACATAGAGGCTGACAGGTGGGTCCTACCTGTCAGTTTGACTGGTCAGCTGGTCAGCCAACTGCTGATGCAAGCGTGACATCAGCATGATGTCATATTCCACTTTTGACAATTTCTGTTAATTTCAGAAAATGCTAAAATCTTTGAAAACTCATAAAAAATAAACCGTTGCTCGGATCGAAAAACTTTCTACATGAAAGTTGCTCAGAACGACGAGACGAATTCGACCGTGCCATCTGTTTCCGTGTCGGGACCCTCTACGGAGGTGAACCCGCAACTTTTAGCCTGTTTCCGGTAGATGAATAGTGCATATACACCGGTTAATAAATCCAACTCAAATCCTAAAATAACTAAAATGTTTTAGACATGTCTTTAGGCAACCCTGCACTGCACGTTAGCATAGCATGCTCTGTGTTGCATATGTTTGCTGTGTATTTATCTGTTTCCTCCCCCTCTTCTCTCTCGGTAGACCTCGGTACCGACGCAGTTCCCGAGACCGACGCAGCTCCGGAGATCAACTACGCCTCTGACGACCAGACATTTGCCGCAGAGCTTCCAGGCAAGCACCCCCCTTTTGAACATGCCTATATCACCTATTCTCTTCTCTCTTGTGCTTGCATTAGAACTGCTGCTGCTACTGCTTTACCTATTCTGATGCATAGCCTGCTTATTGTAACCTGCTATTGATACCTTACCTGTTTATCCTAAACTGCTTAGTATAGGCTGGATAGAGACCCCAGTGACCCCACTTGTCCCAGTTGCCTCGCTGGATCTTCGGAAGACTCGACGACCAGACCCCAGCACCGCACATCACCCCCTCAGTTGTACGACACTGCAACGTTACTATCGAGTGCCGAGGGTGATACCTCGTATAGCACTTCTGATGTTAATTCTGTAGAGAAGCTATTAGGTCGTGGTCATCGAGGGTGATTCCTCCTTCACCACACCCGATAACGATGCTGTCGTGCGACACCTCAAGTGTGGACCCATAGAGGGTGATTCCTTCGAGTTCACCTTGACGACTACATTAGGTGGAATCCATCGAGGGTGATTCCTCGGGTTTCCCCCTGGTGTTTGGACACACAGTTACTATGACTTTGACCATGAACCATGATAAAGTCGGGTCGGCCCTGAGGGGTACCCGCGCGAGCATGTGATGCGATTGATGTGTAGTCGGGTGACCAGAGAGAGTACCCGCGAGATAATTACGAGGCGTGGTCGAGCATTCCTAGCCCTTGCCGCAAGTCCTCGAGACGGGGCGACGGGGTCACATCGATCGTGAGTCTCTGCTCGTTATCGCGCGCTCCTAATTCACTAACGGTTTGGATATTTGATCCGAGTGGGCCTCTGGCCCGATAGCACTAACCATCACGTGGGAACAGTTATGGGCACTCTGCGTCGTATGCATCAATCAAAGCTTAATGGACGTCAGCGTCTGAGCGGCGCACGCTGGGTTGGACTGCGTTAGGCACCCTCTGTTGTACCGGAGGCTGCTAGGTCTGCTCACCGGCCGCGTACACAACATGCAGGAGCGCCTAGGGTGATGGCCCAAGACCCCTGGGGGCATAGGTTTAGTCCGGCGTGATGACCTCTTTGTTAAGCCTAGGTCGGGTTGCGGCGTATCGTTTGGCCGAGGCAGGGCATGACCTAGTAAAGTGTGTCCGGCCGGAGTTAATCGAGCGTGGTGGGTAAGTTGGTGCACCCCTGCAGGGAAGAACTAATCTATGCATAGCCGGATCCTCGGTAACGGACGCTCGGAGTTGTATCCCGATCGATACAACTAGAACTGGATACTTGAGATGAGATATGGATACTAGGGCTCTGGGATTGCTTTCTCGCAGGGAGTCAAGAAAGGATCTCTGGCCGTGGTTGATACTTAATATTACTACTACTTTATGTTGTACTAATCTACACTCTTCTAATGCTGCAAGACCGCTGAAGATGCTAGTCTTCGATAGGACTAGGCCTTCCCTCTATTCTGGCATTTCTGTAGCCCAGTCCACATATACAACCCTTCTTTGATAATGTTGCATATGTAGTGTAGATCCGTGCTTGCTGAGTACTTCGGATGAGTACTCACGGTTTCTTTGCTTCCTCTTTTCCCCTTTTCCCTTTTGATGCAACCAGACGACGGAGCCCCAGAGTCAGCTGCCCCCGCCGATGACTTCTACTACCACCCCGAGGGTGGTTACTACTTCGAGTTGGCCGACGACCAGGAGTAGGCTCGGAGGGTCCCAGGCAGGAGGCCTGCGCCTTTCGATCGTAGCTTTTGTTTTGCCCCGCCTTTCTAAAGGCTTATTTGTTTCTGTTTCATATCTGTACTCAGATATCTGATGCTTCCGCTGACGCTTGTATGCGAGCTTATGTATTCGAGCCCTCGAGGCCCCTGGCTTGTAATATAAAGCTTGTATGACTTATTTATGTTTTAGAGTTGTGTTGTGATATCTTCAAGTGAGTCCTTAGGCTTGATCGTGTGCATTTTCATGTATGATTATTGCACGATTAAGCCGGGGTCGTCACAGGTTGGTATCAGAGCCGACTGCCTATAGGATCTCCCCCTTTCCAACTCCTTGGCCGAAGTTGAGTCTAGTCGTCCAAAATTGTTTTACTAACTTGGTTGTGTGGCTTACGGGCCCACGTCGCCAATTGGATGGTATTAGGATCTTTTATTCCTCGTCTATACTCTGGGACTCTGATCTCTCTTCAATTCGGGTTAAATGAATTTACTAACGCCGACACTTAGGATCTCGTAAACCTCGTATACCCGGAGAGCTGGATATCTGTGCTGATTTCCTTACCATTGATCTGATTAGTCTGATAACCATTTTCCTTTCCCTTGGTTTGTTTAACCTTTTCTTTCCAAGTTATCACATACTTCGCACACTGTCATTTGACGCTTTTGGGATCTCCCGGCCAAATGTGTCGTGTTCAGCGTCAACATTTTGAGCTCTTCCGAGATGTTAATTGAATTCATGGTGAGCAATGCCATCCTTGCCTCTCACCGATCTGTGTTATCATCGTCAATCTCTTTGACTACCTGCCCACGCATTGCTGTTAACCCCGAGCGAGTACAGGCTATTCTTGACTGGACTCCCCCGAAGAATGTTAAGCAAGTTAGGAGTTTTCTCGGACTCGCTAGTTATTGCCGTCGATTCATCGAGAACTTCTCAAAGATTGCAAAGCCATTGACGAATCTGCTCCACAAAGGTGTTAAATTTGAGTGGACAGAAAAATGTCAAGAAAGCTTTCAGCCGCTAAAAGATAAGTTGACATCTGCTCCAGTGCTTGCTCCTCCGGATTCTCGCAAAGACTTTGTGATATATTGCGACGCCTCTCGTCAAGGATTAGGCTGTGTCCTAATGCAAGAACGAAGAGTAATTGCTTATGCTTCGCATCAATTGCGTCCACATGAAGAAAATTATCCAGTGCATGATCTTGAACTTGCTGCAGTGATCTATGCATTGAAGCTGTGGTGACACTACCTTCTTGGTAACCAGTGTGAGGTATATACTGATCATCAAAGCTTGAAGTATTTGTTTACTCAGCTGAATCTTAATCTCCGTCAACAGCGATGGTTGGAAACAATTACGGACTATGACTGTGGTATTTCATATACCCCTGGCAAGGCTAATGTCATGGCTGATGCCTTAAGCCTCAAGTCCTATTGTAACAACCTCATGGTTAGGCGATCTCAACCTCATCTTTATGAAGAATTGCGCAAGCTGAATCTACATATTGTTCCCCAGGGTTCTCTTAGTAACCTTGTGATACAGCCAGATCTTGAGAAAGCTGTTAAGAGTGCGCAAGCTAAAGATGCTGAAATTGATCTGATGAAGAAACATCTTCACCTTGAAAAGTACATGGATTTCTCGCTGTTTGAAGATGGAACCTTATATTTCCGAGACCGCATTGTGGTACCTCGCTTCGAGCTTATGACTGACAAGGTCATGAAGGAGGCACATGATACACCACTGTCTATTCATCCGGGTAGTACCAAGATGTATATTGATCTCCGTCAAAGGTACTGGTGGTCCAAAATGAAGCAGGATATTGCTCGCTATGTTGCTGAATGTGACGTTTGCCGTCGCGTTAAAGCAGAACATCAGAAGCCTGCTGGAATTCTGCAACCGCTCCCTATTCCTTTATGGAAATGGGATAAAGTGCAAATGGATTTCATTACTGGCCTTCCCAAGTCATAGAAGGGTCACGATGCTATTCTTGTCATCGTCGACCAACTCTCTAAGGTTGCACACTTTTTGCCTGTCAAGGAGACTATCACTGCTAGTCAGTTAGCAGAGTTGTATATCTCCAGAATTGTTTCACTCCACGGCATTTCGAAGGAGATTAGTTCGGACCATGGCGATCTTTTCACCTCAAAGTTCTAGGAAAGTTTCCAAGAAGCTATGGGAACTCATATTACCTGGAGTTCAGCTTATCATCCCCAATCCCAAGGTCGAGCGAGTCAATCAAGTACTTGAAGACATGCTTCGAGCTTGTGTTATATCTTTCGGTAAGAAGTGGGAATAATCTCTTCCTTATGCCGAATTCTCTTATAATAACAGCTATCAAGCCAGCTTGAAAATGGCCCCCTTCGAAGTACTTTATGGACGTAAGTGTCGAACCCCTCTGAATTGGTCAGAAACTGGGGAACGACCACTCGTTGGCCCAGATATTATCCAACACGCCGAAGAACAAGTCCGTATCTTTCGAGAAAATCTCAAGGCAGCTCAGGACCGCCAGAAGAGCAACTATGATTGCAAACGATGGGGTTTGACTTATCAACCTGGTGATCAAGCTTATCTGCGTGTCACTCCTATGAAGGGCACTCACCGCTTCGGAATTAAGGGCAAGTTAGCTCCATGCTACATTGGTCCTTTCCGCATTGTTGCAAGACATGGTCAGGTGGCATATAAATTGGAATTGCCGCCGCAATTCTCTCATATCCACGACGTCTTCCATGTGTCGCAACTTCGTCGTTGCTTCAAGGAGTCTCCGCACCGAGCAGTGGATCACGAGGTGCTCGAATTGCAAGATGACCTATCTTATAAGGAGCATCCGATCCGCATTCTCGATGAAGTTGAACGTCAAACCCGTCAAAAGACGACCAAGTTCCTAAAAGTGCAGTGGTCAACTCATACAGAAGATGAAGCCACTTGGGAACGCGAGGATCATCTTCGAACGGAATACCCCGACCTCTTTTCTTCTACCTCCTGAGTTCTCGGGACGAGAATTTCTTTTAGAGGAGGAGAATTTGTAACACCCCTATGTAACCTAGCACTGTGACTATCTGTTAAACATGCCAAGTCATCATCTATGCAATGCTTGATCACAGTGTTAGCTCAACTCAATTCAAATTTCTCTCTGCAAATCAATTCAAATTCAAGTGCAAAATAAAGTGGCTCAAAGTTTGCTGGAAAAATGTTCATCTTCTAGCAAATATTGTAAAACCAATTGCTGTTAAGGAATACAACATCATCATCAACTCTAAATGGGCCAGAGCATTTAATACAGTGCCAAAACAACACTTTAAATGTCCTATTCATTTTTGAAAAATTCAAAAGGATTCCAAAACTCCTCAAAAAATTTGGGGCAGTGCAGAATATTCCACTGTATTTGTGTGACCAAGTTTCACATTTTTACAAAGTATTTTGGCAGCTCAAATATTTTGCTAAACCCTGCTGTAAAAAGAAAAGTAGAAAACTAAAACACAAAAAGGGAAAAGGCCACTATGCACTGGGCCTAAGTGCACAATGCCTGAGGCCGGCCCATCTCCCTCTCCTCCCACTCTCTCTCCTTGCATGTCGCCACCGCCGTGGGCGCGAGCGCGCGCGCCGGCCGTTCGTCGACACAGCGACGCCACCGACAGTCGAGGGGATAAGGACCCCCCCTCGTTCGTCCCCCCTGGTCGCCTCCTCCATTTCCCCCTCTCTCCCTTGCTCGCTCGCCTCTCCTTTCCTCTCTTTCACCACGACCGAACGCCGCCGTCGCCGCCTCTCTACTCCGCTGTAACACCCCAAAAAAATATTTTTCTGAATATTTGAAATCTTTCCTTTAAAAATAAAAGTTTTGAAAATCATTTTTGGTCATATCACCTTTCTTCAATTTGAAAAAAAACGTTTTCAAATTTTATTTGGGTTTCAATCTTCTTTAAATATTCTGGTTGAAGAGTTTAAAATTATATGGATAATTACTTGGGGTTTTCAAACAATTTATTTTTAGCAAGAAAAGTTTTGGGGATAATTAAATTTTCAAAGGAAATAACCTTTTCACCTCCTTTTAGCCCTACTAAAATCCATCCAACAAATTTTCTTCCACTCCAAATTTATCCCACAAGTCACTCACCTCATCTAGGATAGAATCCAACTCTTTCCTACCCCACAAAAATATTTTTCACCACCCAAATAAATTCCAAAGTTGGAATTCATATATTCCATCATTTCTTTGGTTTACAAAGGAACCACCATTTCTACAAGGATGCCACCTCCACCAAAATTATCCCAGCAAATATATGGTACCCACAACCCATTTTTCCAAAAACATGGGGTACCCCAGTTCAAAATTTTCAAATCCCACTCAATTCAAATTTGGACCAGATTCAATAATCCTGATCCAAACATATTTTTAAATGCTCCAAAAATTCCCAAACTCTGCTAAACTCATTTTTGAGCATCCACACATTACCACAAAAATCCCCACAAAATCCTAAAATCTCTAGAACCTTCTGTCATTTTATCAAACAGCTAATGTGCACACTGTTCATCGCTGTCCAAAATTCAGTTAACTGAATTTGGTTCAGTGGCAGAAGCAACGACGCCGTGCACTCCACTCCATCCCCACTCCTTCCCGTCCACGCCTCCTCCCTCGTAACTGCGCCGCCCTGGACCCCTCCTCGTCAGTGCCTCACCGCCGACAGCACAGAAGGAGGCCAGTGCACCTGCCTCCGTCCTCGGTGGCGGCAACCCGAGCTGAACCACACGGCGCCCGCCATATTCACTCCCTCGCTGACCTCCCCCACCTAACTACTCACCACGCGGCACCTCCTTCGCACTCTCTCCACGCTGATCACGCCGCCCTTGGCCCCCTATCAGCCACCGGAGACGGACGACGTCTGCCGCACCCGTACACCGACCTCGCCGTGGATAAAGCCACCAAGCCCGAGCTCGTTCGCGCTGGCGCTTCGGGCAGCTTCCTCCACCCTCACTGACACTCACCGACCACGACCACCGCCCAAACCGACCTCGCCGACCATCATAACTCCGGCGTGATCCGAACCGCGCCGGACCGCCTCGGGATCGCCTATATAAAGGCCTCCGAGCCCCGTTCTTCTCACCCATCGCCTCCACCACCTCCCAATCGCCCCTACACCACCCACCCGACCTCGAGGAGGTCTGCTTCTTCTCCTCCGATCACCGCTCCGCCGCCACTATCACCGATCCGGTCATCGTCGTTACTCCACCTCAACTGCTCAAATCTTGCCAGTAGTCATATATTCCACCAAATCATCGACTCCCCGCTTCAATTCCACTCCCCGAGCTCTCTCCGACGAAATCCCAACGCCACCGAACCACCGTCCGCCACCGTCAACCTCGCCGGCGTTCAGGTGCTTCCCGGCGACCACCACCACCTCCCTCCGACACGGCACTCCTCCCTGGTCATGTTCCGACCATCGCCGCCTTCCAAGACCCCGGCGATCACCGCCGGCGAACGCCGTCTCCTCTCTGTTTCCGCGCGCGGGTTCAAATATTTGAACCTGACGGGTGGACCCCACCCCGCGCTTTTTCTTTTCTTTTTCTCTGTCTAAAAATGAAGACGTAATCTCGACTTTTACGCCTTCTGCGCTGAGAAGCGTATTTCGGCCCGAAGCGTTTTCTTTATAAACGCACAGGGACTGGCTTTTTACAGAAAAACCCCTGGTTTTGAAAGTTTAATAACTTTTAAACCACAACTCCGTTTGAGTTGAACTTTTTTTTGAAATTCTTATTTTTCTCTCTACTTTTTTTAGTATTTATTTAAAAATGTTTTGGGACAACTTTTTGTACTGTTGCCAAAATTTTAATTTAAGTTGATTTTGAATTTTCAGAAAAGGAAGAGGGAAACTTTGCCGAGAATTTTGAAGGGTTTTCACCTAACTACTTTGGACAAGGCAAGCATTATTGAACTTGGGATATGGTGATTGCATTTGCATTTGCATGTTGCATCGGTTGATATTGCACCATTTGTGTAGTATGTCACTAGCACTTGCATGCATGGTCATATCTCTTTTGCTCATAGCTTGCACATCACTCAAGCAAGAGATTCTTCTGACATGGTAAAGTTGTGGAAATATGGGAGAGTGTCTCCTGCCTTGGACGTGCCGGTGGGCACGGGCCATTACGCTTGACACGGTGGTGTCATGTGACTTAAGTGGAATATTCCGGTGATGTTAATTAACACCTCCTGAGTCGGCCTAGATCGAGTCTTGTTCCGTTACACCTAGCTAGATACCGTGCTGCCACGGGTCCTTCCGCAAGGAAGGTGCGGCTGAGTAAGTTGTTAACCCCTGTCCAGGTACACACCGTACAGAGGGCCACGATGAGGGTTTCCAAAGGCCTTGCCCTAAATCCTGTCATCGGGTCAGGGGGCATGGGTGTTTCCGGTTGTGACTGAGAGGGGGGCACCCCTTGTAATCCGCACATATTAATAGTGATCCCATGCAGGACGTTGGTCTCTCCGTCTCAGAGTTTTTCTTGAACGATGCTTTGGGTGATTCCTGGCATCCGGAGAGTTATTCTGGTGTGTGCTGGTCAGGTGTGTTTTCAACCCAAAGACCGTAATGGGAATTAGTCAGTGTCACGGTACTGACTAAAGAAATCCTTTACTTGTGGGTAAAGAGTACACCCTCTGCAGAGTTAAAACTATTCGAATAGCCGTGTCCTCGGTCAAAGGGCGTAGCTGGGTGGCTCAAGTGTCGGTCCCGGTATCGGTCTCCGGAGGAAATAATTAGAATGTGTTTGACTCATTTTTGCAGTATAATTGTTGATACCCTGTTGCTACCTTGATTATTTTATGCTTATTAAATATTATTATGGCTATGCATAATATTCAGGACTAACCCGTTTCTCTCATTTTATATTCTTCCTGAGTGTCTCAGGGGCTGGCTAGACTACCCCGGGCACTCAACTATTATTTTCAAGACCTCTCATGGCGTCTCTCGAGTTAACAGGCGGTTTATCACACCACTACTCTTGTGGACACCCGATTGGCATTTCTCTTCAAGTCCAACCGTGGCGTCACTTGACGCCCGACAGGCATTTCTTTTCAAGACCTCTCGTGGCGTCTCTCGAGTTAACAGGCGGTTTATCTCGCCACTACTCTTGTAGACACCCGACCGACATTTCTCTTATTTTTCTGAATGTCACTTGGGCTGGCTAGACTACCCGTGGCATTCACTTGCTTTTATTTTTTTTAAAGACTGGTTATGGCTAACATGTTTCATTTACTTCTGCATCATTTTATAATTATGTCATGACCAGGATTTTAGTTAGCATGAGCATGTCATTATGTTCCTACATGAGCATGTGCATCCATTATATCTTTTGTTCATAATGTTTGCGAGTACATTCCAACGTACTCACTGGCTTGTCCCTGGCTATCTACTTGGCCAGACTTGGAGGAGGACGAGCTTGTGGAGAAGGATTGCGCTAGCGAGCCCGACGCTTGGAGGAGTCCCAGTCAGTCAACCTGTGAGATAGGAGTCTACCACATGTATCTTTCGCTGAGCTTCTGCTACACCAATAAAATAGTCAAGCCTCACTCTGTCGCTTGGCTTTACGTTATTGTATCAGAGATGTATTACCACCACACCACTGTCTTATTCCGCCATTGCCATATATTTGGCGAGTTTGTAATAATTTTGTTGAGCCTTCAGACTCAACCCTGTGTAATATTATTTGTACTGGTTATCTATATCAAGGAAGTCCACCAGTTGTGTTGATCTTGGGGCTGGTGTGACTTAGGGCCTTTTCTGAGATTTATTCCCAGAAAGGGGCTCGACATCCGCCACGGCCACCGGCGGCCCCGAGGGTGCCGACCTTGTCTGCAAGCTCCGCCAAGGTCAACTCCTTCACCTGGAGGCCTCAAGTGGAGCCGGAGCGACCTGCAGCGCCGAACCCCTTTCAACCGCATCTCCGACCGCCGCCGTTCGTCTTCAACTCCGGCGACTCGCTGCTGCTCCTAATCTGTCGAGGGTTTTTCATAACCGCAAGGTGAATCCTCCTCTCCCCTCTGCCTCTCTCCCGAGCCGCTCTGCTCCGTTCTAGCTAGCTCACCGCTGCACCGAGCTCTGTCCGCCGTGGCACCTCACCGTCTGGCCACTTCTGGACATCTCCACGGCCTCGCGCCATCTCCACTTGGCGCAACACTTCACGCTGGCTCGAACGCAACCGAAATCATGCGCTAGTTCACGCCGTAGTCACGTGCCCGAGCTCACCCGAAGATCACCGCCGCTACGGCTCGCCGCCGGACCTCGTTATCGCGCGCTCCTAATTCACTAACGGTTTGGATATTTGATCCGAGTGGGCCTCTGGCCCGATAGCACTAACCATCATGTGGGAACAGTTATGGGCACTCTACGTCGTATGCATTAGCCGAAGCTTAATGGACGTCAGCGTCTGAGCGGCGTGCGCTGGGTTGGACCGCGTTAAGCACCCTCCGTTGTACTGGAGGATGCTAGGCCTGCTCACCGGCCTCGTACGCAACATGCAGGAGCGCCTGGGGCGATGGCCAAGACCCCTGGGGGCATAGGTTTAGTCCGGCGTGCTGACCTCTCTGTTAAGCCTAGGTCGGGTTGCGGCGTATCGTTTGGCCGAGGCCGGACATGACCCAGTAAAGTGTGTCCGGCCGGAGTTAATCGAGCGTGGTGGGTAAGTTGGTGCACCCCTGCAGGGAAGAACTAATCTATGCATAGCCGGATCCTCGGTAACGGACGCTCGGAGTTGTATCCCGATCGATACAACTAGAACTAGATACTTGAGATGAGATATGGATACTAGGGCTCTGGGATTGCTTTCTCACAGGGAGTTGAGAAAGGATCTCTCGTCGAGGTTGATACTTAATGTTACTACTACTTTATGCTGCACTAATCTACACTCTTCTAATGCTGCAAGACCGCTGAAGATGCTAGTCTTCGATAGGACTAGGCCTTCCCTCTATTCTGGCATTTCTGCAGCCCAGTCCACATATACAACCCTTCTTTGATAATGTTGCATATGTAGTGTAGATCCTTGCTTGCTGAGTACTTCGGATGAGTACTCACGGTTGCTTTGCTTCCTCTTTTCCCCCTTTCCCTTTTGATGCAACCAGACGACGGAGCCCCAGAGTCAGCTGCCCCCGCCGACGACTTCTACTACCACCCCGAGGGTGGTTACTACTTCGAGTTGGCCGACGACCAGCAGTAGGATCGGAGGGTCCCAGGCAGGAGGCTTGCGCCTTTCGATCGTAGCTTTTGTTTTGCCCCGCCTTTCTAAAGGCTTATCTATTTCTGTTTCATATCTGTACTCAGATATCTGATGCTTCCGCTGACGCTTGTATGCGAGCTTATGTATTCGAGCCCTCAAGGACCCTGGCTTGTAATATAAAGCTTGTATGACTTATTTATGTTTTAGAGTTGTGTTGTGATATCTTCAAGTGAGTCCTTAGGCTTGATCATGTGCATTTGCGTGTATGATTAGTGCACGATTAAGCCGGGGTCGTCACAGATACCAGGGATCAAGCCCTAACAAAACTAACTCGATTACATGATGAATCTCATCCAACTCCTCACCGACCAGCGAGCCTACGAAGGAATTACTCACTCCCGGTGAGGAGCATCATGGAATTGGCGATGGAGAAGGGTTGGTGATGACGAAGATCGAAGATCCCCCTCTCCGGAGCCCCAAACGGACTCCAGATCTGGCCTCGCGGGGAAGAACAGGAGGTGGCGGCGGCTTCGTCTCGTGAAACGCGATAAATCTTTCTCCCCGATTTTTTTCTCCAAATATGTGATTTTATAGTATCAGGGTTGAAGTCTGCGGGGCCACCAGGTGGGGACAACCCACCTGGGCGCGCCTGGAGGGGGGGCGTGCCCTGGTGGGTTGTGCCCACCCAGGTGGCCCCTTCCGGTGGTTCTTGGCTCCAGAAATTCTTATTTATTGAATAAAAAATCCTCGCAAAGTTTCGTTCCAATCCGAGAACTTTTATTTCTGCACAAGAAACAACACCATGGTAGTTCTGCTGAAAACAACGTCAGTCCGGGTTAGTTTCATTCAAATCATGCAAATTAGAGTCCAAAACAAGAGGAAAAGCGTTAGGAAAAGTAGATACGACGGAGACGTATCAGCGCTCTCCAGCTCTGCCTCCGTAACCTCCACCTCCAGAGCCCCGGGAAATGAAGTTTTCCGCCTCCACGTCGCCGCCAAGAGACTAATCGATCGCCGATGTTGATCCCACCAAGCTTGGCTTTAACGGGAGGGGAGGAGCGATGGCCTTCTTGGAACCCGAGCGGCAACGACCTACCGTGAACTACTCTTCCTTATTGCTGGCGGCGCCTGTGGACGTGTTGATTTCGTGGTTGTGGCGGCAGGCGCGGCCTCGGCGGAGCCGACGATGTCCTCTGCCTCGTCGTCGGTCTTGCCCCACACCTCGTCCGCCGCCTGTCGAACTCCTTGTAGGCGGCCTCCAGTTCCGCCTGACGCTGGCGACACTGTTGTAAATATGCCCTAGAGGCAATAATAATTGGTTATCATCATTTTTCCTTGTTCATGATAAATGTTTACTATTCATTCTAGAGTTGTATTGACCGAAAACTTAAATACATGTGTGAATAGATAAACAACACCGTGTCCCTATTAACCCTCTACTAGACTAGCTCGTTGATCAAAGATGGTTAAGATTTTCTAACCATAGACATGAGTTATCATTTGATAACGGGATCACATCATTAGGAGAATGATGTGATGGACAGACCCAACGTAAGCTTAGCATCAGATCGTATCACTTAGTTATTTGCTACAACTTTCTTCATGTCAACTATCTGTTCCTTGGACCATGAGATCATGTCATTCCCGGATACCAGGGGAATGCCTTGTGTGCTATCAAACGTCACCTCATAACTGGGTGATCATAAAGGTGCTCTACATGTATCTCCGAAGGTGTATGTTGGATTGCATGCATGGATCGAGACTGGGATTTGTCACTCCGTGTGACCGAGCGATATCTCTGGCCCCTCTCGATAATACAACATCACAAGAAGCTTCATGTGACTAATGGGTTTAGTCACAGGATCTTGTATTACAGAACAAGTAAAGAGACTTATTGGTGAAAAGGATCGAGATGGACCTAGAGGGGGGTGAATAGGTACAATTCCAAAATTTAATTTTTACTTAGCAATTTTAGGTAATAATGCGGAATATGAGAGTGAGCCTAACAATTGCAAAGGTGATACTAGGGCTAAGCAAGAGAGTGAATACAACAAGTATTTAAACAAACAAGCACAATATAATGTAAGTACAGTTAAGAGACAAGTAACCACAAGTAGGGAGCTAGGGTTAGGAATAACCGCAACTCCGAGAGAAGAGGATGTATGCCGATGTTCACTTCCTTGGAGGGAAGCTACATCACCGTTTAGAGAGGTGGATGTTACCACGAAGGCACACCAATGCCACGAAGGCTCACCCTATTCTCTCTTTGAGATATCACCATGAAGGCGATTCTCAACCACTAGTGGTAGACCTTGGGGTGATCTCAAACCCTCACAAACTTTTCGGGGGTAATCACAATGAACGATTCCTCACCGAAGAACTCCTACCACCTAGGAGTCTCCAACCTCCAAGAGTAACAAGATCCAAGGGGAAAAGCTCAAGACTTGCTCAAATCACGATTTGCTCCAATCACTAGAAGGAGATGGAGTGGATATTTCTTTTTATTGGAACAACTCTCTCAAACTCACAAAAATCGACTCGGGATCTAGGATTTCGTGGGGGAGCAAGAGAGAGGGGGCACTTGTGTTCTTCGAGTGTGTTTGAGTGTAGTGGTCACCATTATCCCGAAGAGGTAAGGAGCTATATATACCTCCAACAGATTAGAGCCGTTTAGAACAAAAGTTGACCTGCCCGGATGATTCGGATCACTATCCAGATAATCCGGACAGGGTCCGGAAGATCTGGATAAGAGTCCGGATGACAAATGTGGGAAACGAGCTGCGAGGTGCCCGGACGATCCAGGACAAGGTCCGGACGATCCGGGAACTGCCCGGATAATCCGGGACCTAGTCTGGACGATCCGGCTTTAGCCTGAGAGTTGCTGGTGCCAGGGGAACGCCTAGTCGGATGATCCGGGACTAGGTCCGGATGATCCGGGACCTGGTCCGGATGATCCGGCTAGGAACCAGTATGTGGAAAGCATGTGATGTAGGTTTTGGCTAAGTAGTTTTCCTAGGGATATTTGGTCTTTATGAATCATTTTGTGAAACAACATGTGTGCCAGGAGATAGTGATCAAATGATGCTACTTGAACATAACCCTCGGATCCCCTCTTAATAGTGCGGGATCCCTATTACTCAAGAAATGTATAAAAGAAATGAACGCTTCTTTTCTTGTTGGTCATCTGCTTGAGCAATATCTCGTTTGATGTGTCCATGATCCACATAGTTATGCCAAGGGAACCAATGACCTGTGTATATACTCAGCAAACATAATTAGTCCCCTATATGTAGTTTGTCATCAATACTTAAGGGCAAGATTGCACTTTCAGCCGGTAACAAGATTGAACTAGATATGGAGATACTGATGCGGCTTGAACTACGTCGGTATTTTCCCAAAGAGGAAGGGATGATGCAGCACAGCTACGGTAGGTATTTCCCTCAGTGATGAGACCAAGGTTATCGAACCAGTAGGAGAACCACGCAACACTACGTGAACGACACCTGCACACAAAGAACAAATACTTGCAACCGGAGGTAAAAGAGGGGTTGTCAATCCCTCCCGGGTAAAGAGATAGATAAATTTGTAGTAGATCGGATAAATAGATCTCGCGGGAACGCGAGATAAAATAAATAACAATAAATTGCAGCAAGATATTTTTGGGTTTTTGGAATAATAGATATGAAAATAAAAGATGCAAATAAATAAAAAGGCAAATAACAATATAGATTTGAAAGCATATGATGGGAAAATAGACCCGGGGGCCGTAGATTTAACTAGTGGCTTCTCTCGAGAAAAATAGCATACGGTGGGTAAACAAATTACTGTTGGGCAATTGATAGAACTTCAAATAATTATGACGATATCCAGGCAATGATCATTATATAGGCATCACGTCCAAGATTAGTAGACCGACTCCTGCCTGCATCTACTACTATTACTCCACACGTCGACCGCTATCCAGCATGCATCTAGTGTATTAAGTTCATGGAGAAACGGAGTAATGCAATAAGAACGATGACATGATGTAGACAAGATCTATTCATGTAGGAATAGACCCCATCTTGTTATCCTTAATAGCAACGATACATACGTGTCATTTCCCCTTCTGTCACTGGGATTGAGCACCGTAAGATCGAACCCATCACAAAGCACCTCTTCCCATGGCAAGAAAAATCGATCTAGTCGGCCTAACTAAACCAAAGATTCGAAGAAGAAATACGAGGCTATAAGTAATCATGCATATAAGAGATCAAAAGACTCATATAACTTTCATGGATAAAAACATAGATCTGATCATAAACTCAAAGTTCATCGGATCCCAACAAACACACAGCAAAAAGAGTTACATCAAATAGATCTCCAAGAGACCATTGTATTGAGAATCAAAAGAGAGAGAGGAAGCCATCTAGCTACTAACTACGGACCCGTAGGTCTACAATGAACTACTCATGCATCATCGGAGAGGCACCAATGAGGATGATGAACCCCTCCGTGATGGTGTCTAGATTGGATCTGTGGTTTCTGGAACTTGCGGCAGCTGGAATTGTTTTTCGTCGACTCCCCTAGGGTTTCTGGAATATTGGGGTATTTATAGAGCAAAGAGGCGGTGCGGGAGGCCACCGAGGTGGGCACAACCCACCAGGGCGCGCCTGGGCTCCCAAGCGTGCCCAGGTGGGTTGTGCCCCCCTCGGGGCACCCCTCTGGTACTTCCTTGGCCCAACTTGTGTCTTCTGGTCCAGAAAAAATCACCAAAAAGTTTTGCTGCGTTTGGACTCCGTTTGGTATTGATTTTCTACGAAGTAAAAACAAGCAAAAAACCACAACTGGCCCTGGGCACTATGTCAATAGGTTAGTCCCAAAAAATGATATAAAGTTGCTATAAAATGATTGTAAAACATCCAAGATTGATAATATAACAGCATGGAACAATCAAAAATTATAGATACGTTGGAGACGTATCAGCATCCCCAAGCTTAATTCCTACTCGTCCTCGAGTAGGTAAATGATAAAAACAGAATTTTTGATGTGGAATGCTGCCTAACATGTTCATCACATAATCTTTTCTTTGTAGCATGGACATTTGGACTTTTATATGATTCAAAGCAATAGTCTAGTTTTGACATGAAGATTTCAATACTCAAGCATATCAACAAGCAACCATGTCTTTCAAAATATCAACACTAAAGCAAGTTATCCCTAGCCCATTATGCTCAATCATTGATCCATTCATGAAACACACTCGCATATTAGCTACACCCAATGCTCAAGTACGATCATAGTGCCCCTTAGTTGGTGCTTTATAAGAGAAGATGGAGACTCAAAAATAAAAATTGCATAAAGTAAATAGAAAGGTCCTTCGCAGAGGGAAGTAGGGATTTGTGGAGGTGCCAAAGCTCAAAGCGAAAAAAGATAGAGATAAAAACATTTTGGGTGGCATGCTTTTCCTGTCAACGAAAACGATCGAGTAATTCCCAATACTTTCCATGCTAGATATATCATAGGCGGTTCCCAAACAGAAAATAAAGTTTATTCCTTTTTCCACCATACTTTCACATTCCACGGCTAACCGAATCCACGGGTGCCGTCCATATCAACACTTTCCAAGGAATTTATTATTTGACAACATAAAGTAAATTCATTTTTCATTTTGGGACTGGGCATCCCTAATACCTTTGCCGTACTCTCGTGCAATGACAAGTGAATAAACACTCATCTTGAGAATAACACATCTAGCATGGAAAAATATCAGCCACCCCCTACCGTTTCATGAGCGGTACGAGCACACAAAAGAGAAATTTATTTTGAAAATCAGATATGACACATACAAATTTGCTTAGTACAACATGGAAATACCGCATATAGGTAGGTATAGTGGACTCATATAGCAAAACTGGTTTACGGATTTTGGATGCACAAGTAGTGATCATACTTAGTGCAAATGAAGGCTAGCAAAAGATTGAGAAGCATCCAACTAAGAAACGAAAAATCTCATAAGCGAGCATTAAGCATAACTAACACCGAATAATGCACCACAAGTAGGATGTAATTTCATTGCATAACTATTGACTTTCGTGCTTGCATAGGGAATCACAAACCTTAACACCAACATTCTTACTAAACCATAATTACTCACCAACATGACTCACATATTATATCATCATATCGCAAAACTATTACAAGGAATCAAGTTTATTTTGTCCAATGATCTTCATGAAAGTTTTTATTATATCCCTCTTGAATATCTATCATTTTGGGACTAGTTTAATGTGTTGCTTTTGATAGCTCAAACAAATCTAAGTGAAGAACATGAGCATAAATTTTTTCTTCTCTCAAAATAATATAAGTGAAGCATGAGAGAATTTCTTCAAATTACTACTCTTAAATAAATCTAAGTGAAGCATGAGAGCATTTCTTCAAAAATAATAAAGCACACCGTGCTCAAAAAGATATAAGTGAAGCACTAGAGCAATTCCATAACTAATAAAGATTTAAGTGAAGCATAGAGAACAATTCTAACAAATCATAGCATAATTTTGGCTCTCTCAAATAGGTGTGTCCAGCAAGGATACTTGACTAAAAATAAAAAGTAAAACAAGCAAAGACTCAAATCATACTAAACGCTCCAAGCAAAACTCATGATATGTGACGAATAAAAATATAGCTGCAAGTAAAATACCGATGGTCGTTAGAAGAAAGAGGGGATGCCACTCGGGCATCCCTAAGCTTAGTTTCTCGCTTCTCTTTTAGATAATAGCTTGGGATGCCATGGGCATCCCCAAGCTTAGGCTCTTCTTACTCCTTATTCCTTCATCCATCGTGATCTCACCCAAAACTTGAAAACTTCAATCACACAAAACTCAACAAAACCTTCGTGAGATCCGTTAGTATAAGAAAATTAATCTTTACTTTAAGTACTGTAGAAAACCCATTCAAATTTTGTTATTGCATTATATATACTGTATTCTAACTTTACCATGGCTTATAACCTCCAATACAAACCATAGATTCATCAAAATAAGCACACAATGCAAAGAAAACAGAATCTGTCAAAAACAGAACAGTCTGTAAAGATACGAATTGTTCTCATACTTCTGTAACTCTAAAAATTCTGAAAAATTAGGACAACAGAGACAATTTGTATATAAATCTTGTGTAAAAAATTCAGAATTGTTCGTCACCTATGTGATTTTAGAAAATTATTTTTCTGGACATAATAGTTTCTATTTTCCAACAAGATCAAATCAAGTATCACCAAAGCTATCCCAAAGGCTTTACTTGGCACAAAAACTAATTAAAACATAAAAAACACAATCATAACAGTATCATAATTGTGCAAACACTCAAGAACAGAAATAAAAAGGCAAAAATAAATTTTATTCATTGGGTTGCCTCCCAACAAGCGCTATCGTTTTATGCCCCTAGCTAGGCATAATATTTTATTGATGCTCAAGAAAGATAATAATTGAAATACAAAGAGAGCATCATATAGCATGTGAAAATCATATTTAAGTCTAACATACTTCCGATGCATAGGGATTTTATAAGCAAACAAATTATCAAGGGAAGAAATATGTAGCATAAGCACGGAAGAAGAAAGAAACAATAGCAATCTCAACATAACGAGAGGTAAATTAGTAACATGAAATTTTCTACAACCATATTTTCCTCTCTCATAATAGTTACATGTAGGATCATAATCAAATTCAACAATATAGCTATCATATAAAATTTTCTCTTCATGATCCACATGCATAAAAGTTTTATAATCTTCCAAGATAGTGGGATTAACATCAACTAAAGTGATGACCTCTCCAAACCCACTTTCAATATTATTGCAAACATTATTATCAATATCATATTCATCATGAGGCTTAAATAAATTTTCAAGATCATAAGAAGAATCACCCCAATCATGATCATTGCAATAAGTAGTGGACATAGCAAAATTAGCATCCCCAAGCTTGGGGTTTTGCATATTATTAGCACAATTGACATTAATAGAATTTATAGTAAAATCATTGCAATCATGCTTTTCATTCAAGGAACTATCATGAATCACTTCATAAATTTCTTCATTCAACACTTCATCACAATTTTCATATTCATAAATCTCAAGCAAAACTTCATAAAGATAATCTAGTGAATTCAATTCACTATAAATTTGTTCATCATAATTGGATCCTTTGAAAAGATTAGCAAGTGGATGAGGATCCATATCTATAGATTTTTAGCAAGCAAAGATGCAAGTAAATAGAAGGCACATGGTAACACAAGCAAACAAGAGATCCGACGAGAAAAAGGCAAACAAAAAAGAGGGCGAATAAAACGATAATTTTTTATGAAGTGGTGGAGATGAAAACGAGAGGCAAATGGCAAATAATGTAAATTGCAAGGAGATGAGATTTGTGATTAGGAACCTGATAGATGTTGATGATGTCTCCCCGGCAACGGCGCCAGAAATTCCTTTTGATGCAGCTTGAACTACGTCGGTATTTCCCCAAAGAGGAAGGGATGATGCAGCACAACTATGGTAGGTATTTCCCTTAGTGATGAGACCAAGGTTATCGAACCAGTAGGAGAACCACGCAACACTACGTGAACGGCACCTGCACACAAAGAACAAATACTTGCAACCCGACGTAAAAGAGGGTTTGTCAATCCCTCCCGGGTAAAGAGATAGATAAATTTGTAGTAGATCGGATAAATAGATCTCGCGGGAACGTGAGATAAAATAAATAACAATAAATTGCAGCAAGATATTTTTGGATTTTTGGATTAATAGATCTGAAAATAAAAAATGCAAATAAATAAAAAGGCAAATAGCAATATAGATCTGAAAGTATATGATGGGAAAATAGGCCCGGGGGCCGTAGATTTCACTAGTGGCTTCTCTCGAGAAAAATAGCATACGGTAAGTAAACAAATTACTGTTGGGCAATTGATAGAACTTCAAATAATTATGACGATATCCAGGCAATGATCATTATATAGGCATCACGTCCAAGATTAGTAGACCGACTCCTGCCTGCATCTACTACTATTACTCCACCCATCGACCGCTATCCAGCATGAATCTAGTGTATTAAGTTCATGGAGAAACGAAGTAATGCAATAAGAACGATGACATGATGTAGACAATATCTATTCATGTAGGAATAGACCCCATCTTGTTATCCTTAATAGCAACGATACATACGTGCCATTTCCCCTTCTCTCACTGGGATTGAGCACCGTAAGATCGAACACATCACAGAGCACCTCTTCCCATGGCAAGAAAAATCGATCTAGTCGGCCTAACTAAACCAAAGATTCGAAGAAGAAATACGAGACTATAAGTAATCATGCATATAAGAGATCAAAAGACTCAACTTACTTTCATGGATAAAAATATAGATCTGATCATAAACTCAAAGTTCATCGGATCCCAACAAACACACCGCAAAAAGAGTTACATCAAATAGATCTCCAAGAGACCATTGTATTGAGAATCAAAAGAGAGAGAGGAAGCCATCTAGCTACTAACTACGGACCCGTAGGTCTACAATGAACTACTCACGCATCATCGGAGAGGCACCAATGAGGATGATGACCCCCTCCGTGATGGTGTCTAGATTGGATCTGTGGTTTCTGGAACTTGCGGCGGCTGGAATTGTTTTTCGTCGACTCCCATAGGGTTTCTGGAATATTGGGGTATTTATAGAGCAAAGAGGCGGTACGGGAGGCCACTGAGGTGGGCACAACCCACCAGGGCGCGCCTGGGCCCCCAGGCGCGCCCAGGTGGGTTGTGCCCCCCTCGGGGCACCCCTCTGGTACTTCCTTGGCCCAACTTGTGTCTTCTGGTCCAGAAAAAATCACCAAAAAGTTTCGCTGCGTTTGGACTCCGTTTAGTATTGATTTTCTGCGAAGTAAAAAACAAGCAAAAAACAGCAACTGGCACTGGGCACTATGTCAATAGGTTAGTCCCAAAAAATGATATAAAGTTGCTATAAAATGATTGTAAAACATCCAAGATTGATAATATAACAGCATGGAACAATCAAAAATTATAGATACATTGAAGACGTATCAGATATCGACGATCGAATCTCTAGCAAGTAACATATCGTCGGACAAAGGGAATTACATACGGGATCAACTGAATCCTTGACATCATGCTTCAACCGATAAAGATCTTCGTGGAATATGTAGGAACCAATATGGGCATCCAGGTCCCGCGGTTGGTTATTGACTGGAGAGGTGTCTCGGTCATGTCTACATGATTCTCGAACCCGTAGGGTCGCACACTCAACGTTCGATGACGCTAGAGTAGTGTTGGAATATTAGTATTGGTGACCGAATGTTGTTTGAAGTCCCGGATGAGATCCCAGACATTACGAGGAAGTTCTGGAATGGTCCGAGGTAAAGATTTATATATGGGAAGTCCTATTTTGGTCACGGGAAAGGTTTCGGGTTTTGCCGGTATTGTATTGGGAGTGCCAAAAAGATTTCGTGGGCGCACCATGTCCATGTAATGGGCACGGGCCTCGCCGATGGTCATGGTGCAATGCACCAACGAGGATGGTGCGGAGGAGGAGGAGGGTGTCGCCGGCTCGTCATCGGCCGCGTCCTCCGGTTATCTGCCGGCCAGCCAGCCGGAAGCAATGGCGACCATCTCCTTCTTCTGGTCCGTCGTCAACCTGTCTCAGAGAGCTTTGGAGCGCGAGGAAGCCATTGTGGGAGTGGTGTGGAGAGGAGATAGGATCGGAGGCGGATGAATGCGGCTATGGCCGGGCCAACAGTTTATATAACAATGGTGGGCGGCAGAGGGACGGACGGGTGGCGCTGGAGTAGCCACCTCGGCAACTATGTGGCATTTGTGTGGGCGGCAGACGGACGAACGGACGGCCGTCGTGTCGTTTGAACGCGGAGCAATCGCCTGCGCCGGGAAGCGGCGCGGGCGACGCTCTCTTAGCCGGCGCGCCACTTCAATGCCTGCGCCAGTGAGAGGTCGCGTCCGCTCTGGCGGGGTATGAATGCGGCACTGACGATCTGGAGTGGCGCTGACTGTTTCGCGCGAGAAGTGCGCACGGGCGAGGGAGGGGTTTTTGATGGACCAGGGCGGTCGAACGCGGGCTTGGAAGCGGTCCGGACGCCCGCAAAGACCCCCCCCCCCCCCAACACACATTTGTCTCTGGTTTGCGAAAGAAAGTACGTCCGGACCGCCCTGCGAACAGATACATGCCCATGTTGGATGCCACAACAAGTCCAGATAGCATGGTCTGGACGGATGCGGGCGGTTTGAGGATCGCCGCTTGAGATGCCCTAAGTACTCCCTCCGTCCAGATCCACACATGCACTCACACAACATCTACTAGGAGGTGTTTTGTTGCTTGCATCTTTTTTGCGTGCATTGCATGCTTGTTCCAGTTGGGTCTGGTTGAGGAAAAACATACTAAAAACCAACATCCGCAATAAGGAACGCCATGTTTGGGTCCTCACGAGTTTCTATGTGATGATTTTCTTCCATGTTTGGGTCCATTTCATGCCGAAACACATTCAATAAAGGATTCCACAATTTCTTGCATTTGTTATTATTAGTGGCAGTATCGGGGTAATTCTGTCGGATATTCTGGGATTATACGGCTTAAAAAGTGGTGGAATGAGTGCAAAAATATCACTCATCAGCAGCATCCTTGTGTCTTTACTCGGTGGAAGCATCATTTTCGGAGACTCAATCTCTTGGCAGGAGCCCCCGGCATGTGGCGATGTGGCTATTCCGAAGTTACCAACGGCGGGTGGGTGTACATTCGTCTGGGACCGGTTGCTAGCCGACGGTGTTGGGTAGTTGGAGCACCCTCGACTTGCGAGCTTGGTCAATAGAGTCATGTTGGTCGTCCTCTTGGGACCGAAGCGGCACATGGCCGACTCTCTTCGGATATGCACTTCCTCTCCGTCGTTGACGATGCCATCGAACATGCTTGTTGTGGACAAGACTGATGCGGTGGATAGGTGTAATTCGATGAAGTAGTGAGGAAGTTGAAGTTGTTAGATTGTGAGTGTGATTGGCGATGTACGATGACATCGTTTTCATTGGCGTTGTGCCTCTATCTGTATTGTGTTTTCTCGGCCTTGCGGCGTTTTCGTATGCGGTGCTTTAGTCCTAGTTTACCTACGCAGTGTGTCCTTTGTACAAGTTTTCGCCCGGTTTCTTACAATAAACCACTAAACCGAGCAGTCTTACCCATCGGCTTCTTCCTGTACAATGGAATTTTAGAAGTTGTCCTCCTAACTTTTAAAAAACCATTGTCAAATTGTTCTCAACTTTTTACCACATGACAAGGAATCCAATGTGACTCATGTGTGAATATATCTTTGAGGATTTATAGACCCATATGGACAATAAAGAAATATATTCTTAATTCTAGAAAATTGTATCGTGGCTGGTGGAACCATCCTTTGGTATTTTAGCAACAGAACGTCACATCTCTTACTTCCGAGTCCATTTTATTATGATTTTACCTTATACTTCATCTGTCTCAAAATGTAAGGTGTTTTTTGACACTCACAAGTGAGAATTGCTAGGACTAATTACTACTCCCTCTGTCCCATAATGTAGGACATTTTCTCACACTAGTATAGTGTCAAAAAACTCTGTGATGTGGCGTCCTTGTTGGTCAGGTGGAAAGCAAGGTTGGGGCATGGTGAGCTAAGAGCAACTCTAGCAGACCCCGTAAAACCGCGACCCGCATAAGGCGTTTACAGTTCGACGAAGAGCTGTTCTGCGGGTCGAAATCGTGCGCGGCAAAATAGAACCCGTATATGAAACTGCATAATTTGAAAAAAACTTTCGCGTTAGAAATTGCAACCACACTAGTTCATCACATACTACATGATCATTCATAGTTCATCATCACATACTACATTATCATACATACTACATTCTACTACTACTACTGGGGGGGGGATCTCGCGGCGGCGAGGCCGAGGTCGATATACCAAAATGGACGAGCTCGCGGCCGAGGACGACGCGGTGGAGGAGCTCAGTCCTCGTCGGAGCTGACGAGATCGATGAACTTCTCCCTCTGCTCCTCGCGGATGCGCCGCCACTCGTCGTCCTTCTCCTTCACGGCAAGGTTGGCCGCGACCGCCTGCTTGAGGATGAGGTCGTCCAGCTCCTCATCGTGGCGCCGGCGCTCCGCCTCCTCGCGCAAGCTCCGTTCGGCAATGGCGGCCGCGACCGCGCTGAAATCGGCCACGAAATCTTCGGGCCCGACGACCCCTCGGCGCTCGATCTCCTCCGGCTCCTGCTTAACGGCGACGACTTCGATCTCCTCCGGCTCCTCCGACCACTCCCTCTTCACGGGGAGAAGCCTCGCGCCGGAAGAGGAAGAGCTCGCGGCGTGGGAAGATCTCGCGGCGGAGGACGAGCCCACGGCCGAGGAGGGCGTATGCCCGTGCCGACGGTCGTACTCCTCCGTCTCGCGAATGAGGAAGCTCGGCGGCGGCTCGAGGCCCTTGTTCGTCCACCTCCTCGCCGCGCGCTTCCTCGCGCCATCCGAGCGGACACGCCGCTCGCGCTCGGGGTCGCCGCCCCCGTCGGAGCTGCTACCGGACCTGCGGCCGGAGCTCCACATGCGGCCCCACATGGCGGCTGGAGGCGGAAGGGGCTTACCGGCGACGAGAAATGTGAGGAGGGGAGTGGGGAATTACGGCGAGACGCGGCCATATCTGCCTCGCGAACCCGTAGATATACTGCTTCGGGGGGCGGTTTGCGGGCCGCGGTAAAAAATTTTACGGGCCGGGTGAGTATACGGGCTCTGTTCTGGCCAGAAAATTGGGCCGAGCCCGTATACTCGTCGGAATTTTGCGGGTTCGCGGCGTATACTGGGTCTGCTAGAGTTGCTCTAAACATCGTCAACTCCATGCACTTGGCCAGCACAAATGGCATGTCGTCACATGTGGATAAACTCGCTGGCTGGTGCAGAGTGCACCCAGGACAGTCTGTAGTTGTTGATGACGTGCGGCGCATGAAGGGCCCCAAGGTGTACGTGGCAGGATTCGGTTCCGGCTTTCTCTGTTGCCGTCGACTCGCTGACCCCGACCAATGTGGAGGAGGGAGGAGCTGATCGCCGAGGATGTGTCGACGGCCCGTTGTACTGACTGATCCGTTGCTGGGTGTAGAGAACTGGGCAATTGTCAGACCTATTTCGACAGTCATACTGTGTACAGTACCTTTCATTTGTCATGTGGTGAAGGCGATAATTCAGCGTCGATTCTTGATACAGCGATGAGAGTTTGTGTTCTTGATGCATTGCTGTGTATGCCTGACGACATTGATCAAATCGGTGGCGCTCATCTGTAAATGATGGCACGCACGAACTGGTTGCAGGCGGCGCGCACCAGAATGTTTGACCAAGGCTAGCCTAGATGAGATGGCGTCGCTGGAGCACCTAGATCGACCATACATGTTTCAGTTCAGTTCAGTTGAGTTCACTGCTGTCCCCGAGACCTCGTTTGTGCTGTAAGTGGTACAGTTCCACCTAAATATTCAGAATTTTAGAACAAACAGAGAGACAAACAACAACATACATAATCCTGTTTATTGATGGCTTTCTTTACTTTGGTGAGCACTTTTTATCGCTTCGGGTGATACTCTAGTTACAAATGCCAGAAGCATAATGTGCATATTTCTTCTAAGTAGCAAGTGACTGAATGTGGGATCAAAACACAGGGGATCAGTTTCACTTGCACACAGGAGTACCTCTGTTGCTATGGGCATGGAAATCACATATGCATGGCCTTTTCCCTGTTGCTCCCTAGCTCAACATATACAAGCACCATTGTTCTTTGAAATTAAACAAAATATGATCCCTGAAGTTAAACATATTTTTTTTACTTTGGGTAGAAGATTTTTCACCAGCTGAACAGAACGGGGTTTTCAAGCAAATTTTGGGAGTATGTTTGAGCTGGCATGCAAAGTGTACAAGAACAACAGAGCCGGTCACGTGCGCTTCCCTCCCTTCCCTTCCCTTTCCCTACCTTCCTTCCTCACTCCTCGGCCTCCTCTCTCTCTCTCACTCTCACTCTCACTCACGCGCACACACACGGAGCTAGCCAAAGGAAGGGAAGAGCAATTGCCATTTCGGGAAAGGAAGAGGGGAATCGATGGCCGCCGGCGACGTCGCGACAGTCTTCCTCGAGATGAGCCTCGGCACCCGCCTCGTCGTCTCCTTCCCCGCGTCGTCCACCACCGTCGCCGACCTCAAGCGTACGTACCCTTTTCTTTTCTTTGAGCTCTTCTTGCTTGTCTACCTGGCTGCCTGGCTCTCTTCAAGAATCAAGATACGACGAATGAACAAATCCTCCTGTCTCTAGAACAGATCTTGGCATTTTAGTTCTTTCTCTTGGCTGCAAATCGAGTCGAATCAAGTCGGCCGGAGCTGACAAAACCCCCAATCTTCATATACTTTTTGGTGGCGAAAAACCCCAATCTTCATTTAATTTCCTTTTTTCGGGTTTGGATTTGTTTGTACCAGGCAGAGTGAGCCATGAGCATGCCCAATGTTTCCCCAACCTTGGCCATATCGCCGTCCAATCCATCAAGGTATGGACGCATCACTGTCCAATTCATCAAGGAATTTGGCCGATCCATCAATTTTAACATGGCCGCGCGCTGATCAATGTTGCTGCTCTGCTGCTGTCTTGAGCAGATCGAGCACGGAGGGTCGTGGTTCCACCTCGCCGACTCCATGGCCGTCCGGGATGCTTTCCTGTTCCAAGGGAGCAACGAACGCTGGCACCTGCAGGTAGACGCATCTCTGCAAGTTGACCAAGGGATGGTCACCCAGCAGGGACACAGCGGCGGCGCAGACTCTGCAAATCACTCTGCATATGCGCCTGGTCGTGGTCATGGACACGAGGGGTCATCGAGCAGGAGGTGCCGCAAGGCATCAAGCTCTGATGAGATGCTGCCTGATCAGGTTGAAGTTGAAGCTGAAGCTCAAGTCACTCCCAGTGAATGGGAGCAGCCATTGCCAGCCAAGGACGAAGGAAGCAGCGACGGGGCAGAAAAAGACACAGAACAGGGGGCATGGGGGAGAAGGCTGCGGCCGAGGACTCAAGCTGGTAAAACACCAATTACTTTTTCAAGCGGCAGCAGCAGCTCAGAGTCGGAGGAAATGGACACCAACACCGTCGGCGGCGGCAGCGGCAGCGGCAGCTCCGAGTCGGAGGAAATGGACATCAACACCGTCGACGCGCCGACGCCGCACACGCCAACGCCGCAGTTCGTCGTCGAGCTCAAGAAATGCCACTTTGTCAAGCAGAATGGGCAGTACCTGGTGAGCGTCTCTTCAATCTACTCGATCCCACGCGCACTTTCGTTCTTCTGACCAACTCCTTCCGCCTCCGATCGACGCAGAACGTGCCGATGGAGTTCGGCATTGTGCACCGGTACGCCGAGAAGAAGAAGGTGCTGCTGCGGATGGGGGGCGATTCGTGGGCCGTCAACCTCAAGCACGGCCACACGCCTAGCGGCAGGCCCCGCACGTCCCTCCGGTACGGGTGGGACCAGTTCCGCGTCGACAACCGCCTCCGCGTGGGCGAGACCTGCTTCTTCCGAGCCCTCCCCGGGGACGCCGGCGGCGACCACCATGTGCTCAAGGTGGAGGTGCGCAGGCTAGACGGCAGCTACGCAACCTGATGTGCCTCCATTTCTTGCCATCTCAAGGACCTCTTATATGAAATTAGAATGCAATGCATTGCATCGTCGTCATAGCTCAAGATTAATATGGACGTTGCTCCTTCTACGTGTGTTTCGCTTGGATATGCTACTTTCTACTCCCTCTGTCCACAGAGGGAGTAGTTTATTTCCCTAATTATTAGATTCGTATGGCAATCTGTTGTGCTAGCTATGTGTGGAACCTAAAAATGTAGTATTGTGCTAGCTTGCTATCTTCTATGTGTAGAACCTGAAGAATGTACTGTGCTTCTATAGAATGCTTTGTGACAATGCATTGTGTTAGATAATGTGTAGTGTAGAATATGAAGATGTCATCTCACCTTCTGCCTCTCTATTATGTCTATGTCATTTTTTTATGATGATTCTGAACTGTCCAAGTTCACGAACCAGGAAGTTGCTCTCCGTCAAGGCGAATAGTTCACCAACAGGGGAAGTATAAAGGGAGTATAAATGGTGTATGCACACCTTTGCATTTGTGCATGCCTAAAAACGGGAGGAATTTTACAACCCATATGATTGGGTGTTGCTTTGTTGCTTTGTGCAAAATTAGCAAGAATTCAATCTACCATGATAAAATTACATATGAACATTTCACAACCCATATGCTCATCCCTTGATGAATTCAAACCTAGCCATTAGAAATTTTGACATGACCTATGTTTAACTTTGGACTTTTGAATCGCATAGCAATTTTTTTTAGAGAAAAGGCGTCAGCCGAGCCCGAGATGGGGCTCGGGATAGCAATTGGCTCATAAGTAAGAAGACTGAATTGCATAATTGACATCTCAAAGAGATTTGTGTTTGCACCAACAAGGGAAATATAAACATAAATGTTGTATACGCAACAAGGGAAATGTAAATGTTGTATCGCCTACCCTGAGCGCTTGACAATGGCTGGGTCGGCAAAAAGGAACGTCACACTGCCGGTGTGCGATGTGTTCGGCGTGCCGCATGAAAAATACAAACTTATAGGAAACGCAACCGCCTTACCAAAAGACAGAAACACCCTGATTCGCACAAGACGAGAGATGCCCTGACCTTTCGGGTCTGTTGCCCACAACCCAAGAAGGCTCACACGGAGGAAACAACCCGACACGTTGTGAATGAGGCTGCACGCTCCCGTACACGGGTGGGACCAAGGAATATTGATAGGCAGGGCCCGTGCGTGAGCCGGCGACGCGGAGGCCACGCAATCTCCGACAAGCGCACGCAAACCAGCCGAATAGAGGGCGGCCGTGTGCAAGCCGGCGCCCATGGGCACTGTTAAGATTAAACTATAATCTGTAATTAAGGGAAATCTCCCCTTGTCCATCGAACGAGCGGTTGCACCCGCACGGACGCCTGTGTCCGTCGCAACCGTCGCCTCTCTTCCGTCCGCCTGGAACCGATGCATCTCTTCGGGATCGTCGCGTCTCTCCAGGGGATATATATACTCTCTGTAACCATCGACAAAGGATCAATCAGTCTTTGATTTGAAACACGTTATCACGCACGTAGACAACCAGCGAGAGCGAAAAGCAAGAGGAAAAGAGAGGGAGCACCTTGCCGCCGGTGAGATGTCGCCCCTCACTTCTTTCTTCCTCCGCCTCATCAGGGAGGACAACCGCCGGGACCGCCTCCTTGCCCGTCGCCGCCGTGGACACGGCCTGGGCGTCGCTGGACGCGGCTTGAGCGCCGCTGAACGTGGCCGGGGTGCCACTAGACGCGGCCATCATGCCGCTGGTGGCGCCGCCCGGGGCGGTTACCGCGCCCCTGGACACGCTGCGGGTGGCCAACGCGCCACAGAGGACGCCGCCGCACATGCTCCCGTCGGCCTTGACCCGTGGCTGCTCGGCGGCCCGGCCGCGCCGATGCTGCACGCGGACCCGCCTCCTCCTCCGCCGGCGCACTGGCTGCCTCCGCGCACGCCGACGCCCGCTGCCGAGGACGCTGGCCCGAGCCGCCGCCCGCATGGCTATGCCCCAGTGCCGTTGCGCGCCGTGGTGAATGAGGAGGAGGCGCTCGCCTTCGTCTCCGCGCCAACCGGCGCCTCCGGCGTCGTCCGTCTTGGAGCTGGCATGGAGGGCACCAACGCCAACGCCCCACTTCAGGAGGAGATGCCAACGTCGTCCGTCTTGTATTAGTGCAGTTTTAGACTATGTTTAGTACTGTTTAGTACCTAGTTTGACTGCTACTTACATTCTAGTCCAGTTCTAGATTAATTCTAGGTTAGGACTTGTGTAATTATTAGTGTGTTTATATTATGGATTGATAATATAAATAAAGTACCGAATTTCATTCGGGAAGTATGACATGTTCCATGTGTTTACCACATCTCATTTTTATTGAACATGTTTTTGCGATTGAGATCTTCTCTCGCATATCAAACTTACAATTTTTTTAATATTTCTCCCTCATCTTATTTGGAATCACAAGGTAATGAGTTGTGATCTACTGCACATTTGCAGACTATCCTCTCTTACTGTGAGGTCTACGCTTTGTCAATCCCGACAAGCGATTACCTTCAACGTGTATTCCTTATATCTAAATTGTAGCATACACAAGGTAATGGCCATGCAGCCTATTACTGTGAGATCTAACTGATCTTCAAAGTGTTATGTTCACACAATTGAGGTTGAGAATTTTTCAAGTTTACACTTGAGTATCAAATTTTTGCATTCTTATTACACAACCATGATGGTTTTTAATTTACCACCCATAAATTAATTATCTCTGGTTTCCCATGTAGGCGAAGATGACTGCCAAAGAGTTTGAGGAGCTTGCCCTCAATGACCACAATTACCCTACATGGGCTATGGACATCAAGATCAGTCTTGCGTCCCGTGGGATAGCGCGTGCAATACAACCCCCGGAGACTCCTCTCCCGGCTGGGGCCACGCCGCTGACAGAACAACAGAACTATGCTGCCTTATTCATCATAAGGCACCATATTCATCCAGATCTCAAGTCTGAGTATTTACAGGAGGAATCTCCTAGTACTCTGTTTCTGGCCCTCAAAACGAGGTATGAACAACAGAAGGCAGTTGTCCTGCCAGAAGCACTCCATGATTGGACTCATCTCCGCCTTCAGGATTTCAAGTCCATTGGTGAGTACAATCATGTTGTTCATAAGATATGTTCCAAACTGCGCTTTTGTGAGAAGGAACCTACTGAGGGGGAGAAGATAGAGAAAACTTTGTCTACTATGCTCCCTTCAGATAGGATCCTCCAGCAGCAATACCGTGCTCGTAACTACACTGTCTATTCCGAGCTTATTCATATGTTACTTCAGGCTGAAAAGCATGATGAGCTACTCACTAAGAATGGCTCTCAGCGCCCAGTTGGGGCACAACCTTTACCTGAAGTTCATCTGAATGTTACGAATAGACAGAAGTTTAATGGTACCCTTCGGGGTAAACAATCCAATTTTGAGCATAAGCGAAAGCGCAATGGGAACAGGAGATCCAGAAACCCAGGCAAGGGAAAAGGCACTTCAAAGCCCAGGTTTGATAAATCTATGCTTTGTAACAAGTGTGGATGCTACACGCATTCTACTGAAAAGTGCACAATGCCCAAGCATCTGGTTATGCTGTACCAGCAATCTCTGGGACGCAAAGCACCTCAAGGAAAAGGTTTGAAGCCAACTTCAACCTTCATCCGGATAGCGCAAAAGGAGCTGGTGGTTCGCACGATGTTCCTCCTGGACCGAGCAACGCCATGGTTCCTTATCCGCCTGAGGATCCTGCTGAAACGAAGAACATGTTGATTGAGTACACCGCAAACAACGTGTTTGGCGACTTCGACCAGTCCCTCAATCTCCTTAGTGATCTACTTAATTATGTCCATTTGTGATGATTGTAATAAGAACATAAGTTTGTTGTTGTCTTTATATTGTATTGTATCAGCACATTTGATATAATAAAGATTGTATTCTCTATATTACTATGAGGTTTTCTTATTGAAAATTCTTTGTTTTATATAGTTTTCTACGGGGACAATCCGATGGAAGAGGAATTATGCCTTGTGGACAGTGGTACCACAAACTCTATACTGAGGGAGATGAAATATTTCCAAACTCTGAAAAAGATGAATGGAGATATTCTAACTATCGCTGGATGCGATACAGTGATTGTTGGTACTGGACGTGCCATATTCACCCTCCCAAGTGGTACACAAGTGACGATTGAGGATGCTTTATTGTATCCCGACTCATCACGTACCCTGATCAGTTATCGAGATATCCGTAAGAATGGTTTTCACATTGAAACCCATGAAGACAACAAAGAGGAGTATCTACTCTTTACTAAAGATCACGGATATGGCAAAAAGGTACATGAGAAAATTCCTTCTCTATCGTCTGGTTTGTACTATACGTACATCAAACCCGTGGAACATGTTGCATACAAAGTAATTTTTCAGAATGTTAACGCATTCCAACCCTGGCATGATCGCCTAGGCCATCCCGGAATCGGGATGATGAGAAAAATTACTAGCAATTCCATTGGTCATAATTTGCTTGAGTCAAAATTTCCTCAATCTTCTGATTTTGTGTGCACATCTTGTGCCACGGGAAAGCTAATTTTGAGGCCCTCGCACCTCAAAATACAAGCTGAACCACTTCAGTTCCTTGAACGTATTCAAGGAGACATTTGTGGTCCCATTCAGCCATTATCTGGACCTTTCAGGTATTTCATGGTTCTCATTGACGCATCTACATGATGGTCACATGTGTGTCTTCTATCCACACGGAACCATGCATTTGCGAAGATAATGAGGCAAGTCATTAAGTTGCAAGCCCATTATCCTGAAAGTCGAATTAAGTCAATTCGAATGGACAATGCTACAGAATTCTCCTCACGTGCTTTCAATGATTATTGCATGGCTTTGGGGATTGAAGTTCAGCACTCTGTTCCATATGTCCATACACAAAATGGTTTGGCTGAAGCATTGATTAAGAGGATCAAACTCATTGCAAGACCTTTGTTGACGAATTGCAACTTGCCAACCTCTTGTTGGAGTCATGCTGTCTTACACGCTGCTGACTTGATACAATTGAGGCCAACTGCATATCACAGTTCTTCCCCTCTGGAATTGGTACGTGAAAATCCTCCAAGCATTTCCCACCTGCGTAAGTTCGGATGTGCTGCATACATCCCGATCTCACCACCACAGCGGACATCTATGGGCCCACACAGGAAGTTGGGGATCTATGTGGGGTACAAATCGCCGTCGATTATCAAGTACCTGGAACCCCTAACTGGGGATCCGTTCACAGCCCGTCACGCTGATTGCATATTTAATGAGGAACATTTTCCGGCATTAGGGGGAGATTTCAAGTACCAGAAAGAATGCCCGAAAATTGATTGGAATGCTCATGCCATTTCATCCTCTGATCCACGTACCCAAGAGACCGAACTTCAAGTTCGGAAGATCATTAATTTGAACCATCTTGCAAATAATCTGCTAGATTCATTTACTGATCTGAAAGGTGTTACAAAATCCTTAAATCCGGCCAGAAACGCGCCAGAAAGAGTGGAGGTACCAATAAAAACCACTCAACTCCCTATTCCTAAAAAGAGGGGGAGTAGTACGGCCCCTGACCTAGAGCATGCTTCTAGCAAGCAGCAAAGAAAATCGAGGAGAAAAACCTCGGAGTCAGTAAATGCAGGTCAACTCAACGTTGACAAACACCTGATGGGTAGTATACACCCAGTGGAAGGGCAACCTCCACAACCCAGTTCCAGTGTGCACAAACTGACTGGGACATCGGAACACCCAGACTCAATCGTATTGGGAAATCACGAAGAGTCACTAGGGGTGCAGGAAATTTCCATCAACTATGTTGATTCTGGAGAATCATTTGACCGTAAAACTACGACTGTCGACATATATTTTGCTGAAAAGATTGCAGATACCCTTCTCACTGATCATGATCCAAGGTCTATCGTAGAGTGCCAAAAGCGCTCCGACTGGCCTAAATGGAAGGATGCAATCCAAGCAGAAATTGCCTCGCTTAACAAAAGAAAGGTATTCACTGAAGCAATACCGACACCTCCTAGTGTTTTCCCTGTGGGATTCAAATGGGTTTTTCTCCAGAAACAGAATGAGAACAATGAGGTGGTGAGATATAAAGCAAGGCACGTAGCATAAGGTTTCACACAGAAACCCGGCATTGATTTCACTGAAACATATTCTCCAGTAATGAGTGCAACCACTTTCCGATATCTTATATCTTTGGCAGTGCAAAATCGTCTATCTATGCAGTTGATGGACGTCGTGACCGCATATCTCTACGGGTCACTAGATTCAGACATGTTTCAAATCAAAGACTGATTGATCCTTTGTCGATGGTTACAGAGAGTATATATATCCTCTGGAGAGACGCGATGATCCCGAAGAGATGCATCGGTTCCAGGCGGACGGGAGAGAGGCGACGGTTGCGACGGACACAGGCGTCCGTGTGGGTGCAACCGCTCGTTCGATGGACAAGGGGAGATTTCCCTTAATTATAGATTATAGTTTAATCTTAACACTCCCCCTAATCTACGCTTGACCATGTAGAATCATCTTCACGATTGTCCGAGAAGCTCTATCATCTCAAAGATTCTCCTCCAAAAGTTCTTCATAAAATCTTTCATGAGAACCTGAAACATATACTCACAAAGAGATAGCATAATGTGATGTCATTCAAATAAGGATATCTCAAGAAGAGACTCCCCCTGACACCTGCAAGTCCCTAAGTCGTCGCATACCAATTCCATGAACATATTTCTGGAATGTTGAATTTGGTAGAGACTTGGTAAATAAATCAGCAAGGTTGTCGCATGATTTGACTTGCAGAATGCTTATTTCCCCGCTTTTCTGAAGATTATGGGGGAAAAACCATTTAGGAGAAATATGCTTGGTGATATTACTCTTGATGTATCCTGTTTGCATCTGTGCAACGCAGGCCGCATTATCTTCATAGATAATGGTAGGTGATTTTATCAAACCAATTCCACATGACTGTTGTATGTGATTTATCATTCTGCGAAGCCATACACATTCACATGTTGCTTCAAATAATGAAATTATTTCAGAATGATTGGTAGATGTTGCCACCAGAGTCTGTTTTGAAGACTTCCATGATATAGCAGTGCCACCATGTAGGAACATGAAGCCGGTCTGTGATCTGGCATTATGGGGATCAGACAAATAGCCGGCATCTGCGTATCCAATCATAATATAAACACACTAATAATTACACAAGTCCTAACCTAGAATTAATCTAGAACTGGACTAGAATGTAAGTAGCAGTCAAACTAGGTACTAAACAGTACTAAACATAGTCTAAAACTGCACTAATACAATAATTAGTACTAATGTTTAGCTAAAAAGAAAACAGAGAAGAAAGAAAGAACAAAAAAATGAAGCATGAAGGGGCAGGCCAGGACGCCTGGGCCAGGGCGCCACGACCTTTGGCCGGCCCGCAGCCTCCCCACCGCATAAGAAGAGGAGGCGAGGGGAGTGGCGGTTACGGATAAGGGATCCGCCCCTACCCGCTCCACCTCTCGATCCCCTCCACCTGCTCTCGACGGCGCCAACGACTGGAGTGGCCGCCGCAGCCCCTCGCGGCGCCGGAGGTCACCGGCGCAGCACCGACGAGCCTTCCTTGTCCGAAGAAGACGCGATGACGACGGGGTCCGGGCGAGCACCCTCTGGCGCGGCGCTGGCGAGGCCGAGGCTCGCCGGAGCCCACGAACCGGGGCGGCGGCTTGGGCGGCGGTCGATGGCGGCGATGGCGCGCCCGAAGAGACGCCCGAAGCGCCGTGCCGCGCGGCTGCTCGAGCCCGCTGCCATCTCCTCCTGAAGTGGGGCGTTGGCGTTGGTGCCCTCCATGCCGGGTCCAAGACCGACGACGCCGGAGGCGCCGGTTGGCGCGGAGACAAAGGCGAACGCCTCCTCCTCATTCACCACGGCGCGCAACGGCACTGGGGCATAGCCATGCGGGCGGCGGCTCGGGCCAGCGTCCTCGGCAGCGGGCGTCGGCGTGCGCGGAGGCAGCCAGTGCGCTGGCGGAGGAGGAGGCGGGTCCGCGTGCAGCATCGGCGCGGCCGGGCCGCCGAGCAGCCACGGGTCAAGGCCGACGGGAGCATGTGCGGCGGCGTCCTCTGTGGCGCGTTGGCCACCCGCAGCATGTCCAGGGGCGTGGTAACCGCCCCGGGCGGCGCCACCAGCGGCATGATGGCCGCGTCTAGTGGCACCCCGGCCACGTTCAGCGGCGCTCAAGCCGCGTCCAGCGACACCCAGGCCGTGTCCACGGCGGTGACGGGCAAGGAGGTGGTCCCGGCGGTTGTCCTCCCTGATGAGGCGGAGGAAGAAAGAAGTGAGGGGCGACATCTCACCGGCGGCAAGGTGCTCCCTCTCTTTTCCTCTTGCTTTTCGCTCTCGCTGGTTGTCTCGTGCGTGATAACGTGTTTCAAATCAAAGACTGATTGATCTTTGTCGATGGTTACAGAGAGTATATATATCCCCTGGAGAGACGCGACGATCCCGAAGAGATGCATCGGTTCCAGGCGGACGGGAGAGAGGCGACGGTTGCGACGGACACAGGTGTCCGTGCGGGTGCAACCGCTCGTTCGATGGACAAGGGGAGATTTCCCTTAATTACATATTATAGTTTAATCTTAACAGGACATATATATGAAGGTACTGATGGAATCTCTGTCCCGAATAAAAATGCAAAATGCAACATGTATTGTGTAAAGCTGAATAAGTCATTATATGGCTTAAGGCAGTCGGGACGAATGTGGTACAACCGACTCAGTGAGTTCCTTTTTCAGAAAGGTTACTCCAATAGTGCTGATTGCCCATGTGTTTTCATCAAGAAGTCCTCTACAGGATTTTGCATCATTTCTGTGTATGTTGATGATCTCAACATCATCGGCAGCACACCAGACATTGATGAAGCACGCAATCACCTAAAGATGGAATTTGATATGAAGGATTTGGGTAAAACCAAATTTTGCTTAGGTATTCAACTTGAGCACCTTCCCTCAGGAATCATGGTACACCAATCTGCCTATATCCAGAAAATATTGGAGAAATTCAATATGGACAAATCCTATCCATCTAAAACTCCCATGGTGGTTCGATCTCTAGACGTAGAGAAAGATCCGTTCAGACCAAGGGATAATGGAGAAGAGGTGTTGGGACCTGAAGTTCCATACCTTAGTGCCGTTGGAGCGCTTATGTATCTTGCAAATTGCACAAGACCTGATATTGCATTTGCAGTGAATCTACTTGCTAGACATAGCGCAGCTCCCACCAAACGTCATTGGTCTGGAGTGAAGAATATCTTTCGATATCTCCAAGGCACAAAGGATCTTGGTCTATTTTTCCAGTTCCAGAAAAATTAGGACTCCGATATGATTGGATACGCAGATGCCGGCTATTTGTCTGATCCCCATAATGCCAGATCACAGACCGGCTTCGTGTTCCTACATGGTGGCACTGCTATATCATGGAAGTCTTCAAAACAGAATCTGGTGGCAACATCTACCAATCATTCTAAAATAATTTCATTATTTGAAGCAACATGTGAATGTGTATGGCTTCGCAGAATGATAAACCACATACAACAGTCATGTGGAATTGGTTCGATAAAATCACCTACCATTATCTATGAAGATAATGCGGCCTGCGTTGCACAGATGCAAACAGGATACATCAAGAGTAATATCACCAAGCATATTTCTCCTAAATGGTTTTTCCCCCATAATCTTCAGAAAAGCAGGGAAATAAGCATTCTGCAAGTCAAATCATGCAACAACCTTGCTGATTTATTTACCAAGTCTCTACCAAATTCAACATTCCAGAAATATGTTCATGGAATTGGTATGCGACGACTTAGGGACTTGCAGGTGTCAGGGGGAGTCTCTTCTTGAGATATCCTTATTTGAATGACATCACATTATGCTATCTCTTTGTGAGTATATGTTTCTGGTTCTCATGAAAGATTTTATGAAGAACTTTTGGAGGAGAATCTTTGAGATGATAGAGCTTCTCGGAAAATCGTGAAGATGATTCTACATGGTCAAGCGTAGATTAGGGGGAGTGTTAAGATTAAACTATAATCTGTAATTAAGGGAAATCTCCCCTTGTCCATCGAACGAGCGGTTGCACCCGCACGGACGCCTGTGTCCGTCGCAACCGTTGCCTCTCTCCCATCCGCCTGGAACCGATGCATCTCTTCGGGATCGTCGCGTCTCTCCAAGGGATATATATACTCTCTGTAACCATCGACAAAGGATCAATCAGTCTTTGATTTGAAACAGGCACGACGTACGCCCCGGCTGGCGCGAGCGACGTAGCCCCACGGCGGGGTGGGGGCGAAGGACGCTGACAGGTGTGTCTGGCATCCCCATCGTGCGTGGGACGTCGCACGCGGGCACGGCCGAACCCACAATGTGAGAGTGGCCCATGGCGCCCCCGCGGGCACCCGTCATGGACCCCCGAGGCACATCGCTGGGGGTACGCCGCCCGGACAGATCAGCAGCACAGAGAGCCCCAGGGAGGCACCCGCGGCACACCACCTTGCAATGGACGGTGCGGAGGGCACTCTTGCCAGCAGACACCCTCAGGAGGCGGGTACTCTAGTATCCTTAGAGGAGTAATGAGCAATACAAAATTGTCTAACAAAGACTAAGCTCGTGTTGCACAAACACTAGTAGTTATATTCACTACTTGGCACCAACCTATACATGTAAGCATAACACTGAAGGAAATATGCCCTAGAGGCAATAATAAAGTTATTATTTTATATTTCCTTATTCATGATAAAGGTTTATTATTCATGCTAGAATTATATTGATCGGAAACTTAAATACATGTGTGAATACATAAACAAATACCGTGTCCCTAGTAAGCCTCTACTAGACTAGCTCGTTGATCAAAGATGGTTAAGGTTTCCTAACCATAGACATGTGTTGTCATTTGATAACGGGATCACATCATTAGGAGAATGATGTGATGGACAAGACCCATCCGTTAGCTTAGCATATGATCATTCAGTTTATCGCTATTGCTTTCTTAATGTCAAATACATATTCCTTTGACTATGAGATCATGCAACTCCCGGATACCGGAGGAATACCTTGTGTGATATCAAACGTCACAACGTAACTGGGTGATCATAAAGATTCTCTACAGGTATCTCCAAAGGTGTCTGTTGAGTTGGCATGGATCGAGATTAGGATTTGTCACTCCATGTATCGGAGAGGTATCTCTGGGCCCTCTCGGTAATACACATCATAAGAAGCCTTGCAAGCAAAGTGACTAAGGAGTTAGTTGCAAGATGATGTATTACGGAACGAGTAAAGAGACTTCCTGTAACGAGATTGAACTAGGTATGAAGATACCGACGATAAAATCTCGGGCAAGTAACATACCGACAGACAAAGGGAATTACGTATGATGTCATAAGGTTCGACCGATAAAGATCTTCGTAGAATATGTAGGAGCCAATATGGGCATCCAGGTTCCGCTATTGGTTATTGACCGGAGAGGTGTCTCGGTCATGTCTACATAGTTCTCGAACCCGTAGGGTCCGCACGCTTAATGTTCGTTGACGATATAGTGTTATATGAGTTATATGATTTGGTGACCGAATGTTGTTCGGAGTCCCGGATAAGATCACGGACACGACGAGGAGCTCCGGAATGGTCCGAAGGTAAAGATTGTTATATAGGACGATACTATTTGGACACCGGAAGATTTCAGAGTGCACCGGGTAGTCATCGGATCGCCGAAAGGGGTTCCGGACACCCCCGGGAGGTCTATGGGCCTAATGGGCCAAGGGGAGGGACATGTGACGCCCCCGGCTTAATCGTGCACTAATCATACACGCAAATGCACACGATCAAGCCTAAGGACTCACTTGAAGATATCACAACACAACTCTAAAACATAAATAAAGTCATACAAGCTTTATATTACAAGCCAGGGGCCTCGAGGGCTCGAATACATAAGCTCGCATACAAGCGTCAGCGGAAGCATCAGATATCTGAGTACAAATATAAAAGAAAACACAGATAAGCCTTTAGAAAGGCGGGGCAAAGCAAAAGCTACGATCGAAAGGCGCAGGCCTCCTGCCTGGGACCCTCCGATCCTACTCCTGGTCGTCGGCAAGTTCGTAGTAGTATCCACCCTCGGGGTGGTAGTAGTAGTCGTCGGCGGGGGCAGCTGACTCCGGGGCTCCGTCGTCTGGTTGCATCAAAAGGGAAAAGGGGGAAAAGAGGAAGCAAAGCAACCGTGAGTACTCATCCGAAGTACTCAGCAAGCAAGGATCTACACTACATATGCATCATTATCAAAGAAAGGCTGTATATGTGGACTAGGCTGCAGAAATGCCAGAATAGAGGGGAAAACCTAATCCTGTCGAAGACTAGCATCTTCAGCGGTCTTGCAGCATTAGAAGAGTGCAGATTAGTACATCATAAAGTAGTAGTAGTGTTATCAACCTCGCCCAGAGATCCTTCCTCGACTCCCTGCGAGGAAGCAATCCCAGCACCCTAGTATCCATATCTCATCTCAAGTATCCAGTTCTAGTTGTATCGATCGGGATACAACTCCGAGTGTCCGTTACCGTGGACGCGACTATCGATAGATGTTTTCTTCCCTGCAAGGGTGCACCAACTTACCCACCACGCTCGATTAACTCCGGCCGGACACACTTTGCTAGGTCATGCCCGGCCTCGGCCAAACGATACGCCGCAGCCCAACCTAGGCTTAGAAGAGAGGTCAGCACGCCGGACTAACCTATGCACCCAGGGGTCTTGGGCCATCGCCCCGGGCGCTCCTGCGCGTTGCGAGGGCGGCCGGCGAGCAGACCTAGCAGCCTCAAGTACAACGGAGGGTGCTTAACGCGGTCCAACCCGGTGCGCGCCGCATAGACGCTGATGTCAAGGAAGCTTCGGCTGATGCGCACGACACAGAGTACCCATATTATTCCCGCATGATGGTTAGCGCTATTGGGCCAGAGGCCCTCTCGGATCAAATATCCAAACTGTTAGTGAATTAGGAGCGCGCGATAACGAGCAGAGACTCACGATCAATGTGACCCCGTCGTCCCGTCTCGAGGACTTGCGGCAAGGACTAAGAATGCCCGGCCATGCCTCGTATTTATCTCATGGGTACTCTCTCTGGTCACCCGACTACACATCAATCGCATCACATGCTCGCGCGGGTACCCCTCAGGGCCGACCCGACTTTATCATGGTTCATTGTAAAGTCATAGTATCTGTGTGTCCAGAACACCAAGGGGGAACCCTGAGGAATCACCCTCGATGGAATTCCACCTGATGTAATTTTCAAGGTGAACTAAGGAGGAATCACCCTCGAGGTCCACTCTTGAGGAGTTGCATGACAACGTCGTTATTGGGAGTGGAGAAAGAGGAATCACCCTCGATGACCACAACCGATGAACTAACCTACAAGGTTAACATCAGAAGTGCTGACGAGGTATCACCCTCGGCACTCGATAGTAACCCGGTAGTGTCATACAACTAGGGGGGGGGGTGATGTGCGGTGCCTGGGCCTGGTCTTCAATCCCGATGATCGGGTCTTCTGATAATCCAGCGGGGCAGTTGGGTCAAAATGGGGTCTCTAACCAGCCTATGCTAAACAGTTTAGGAAAGCAGGTAATTATCAACAACAGGTTACAAAATCAGGCTATGCATCAGAATAGGTAAAGTAGTAGCAGCAGCAATTTCTAATGCAAGCATAAGAGAGAAGAGAATAGGTGATATCAGAATGTTCAAAGGGGGGGGGGGTGCTTGCCTGGAAGCTCTGTGGCAAGGGTCTGATCGTCAACTGTGTAGTCGTACTCCGGAGCTGCGTCGGCCTCGGGGACTACATCGGTGTCGGGGTCTAACGAGAGAGAAGAAGGGGAGGAAACGGATAAATACACAACAAACATATGCAACACGGAGCATGCTATGCTATGGTGCAGTGCAGGGTTGCCTAAAGAAATGTCTAAATCATATTAGTTATTTTAGGATTTAAGTTGGAATTATTAACCGGTGTATATGCACTATTCATCTACTGGAAACAGGCTAAAAGTTGCGGGTTCACCTCCGTAGAGGGTCCTGACACGGAAACAGATGGCACGGTTGGATTCGTCTCATCGTTTTGAGCAACTTTCATGTATAAAGTTTTTCGATCCGAGCTACAGTTTAAATTCTACGAATTTCTAAAGATTAAAGTATTTTCTGGAATTATTTATTTAACAGAAATAGATTATGACGTCAGCACTGCGTGGGGATGACGTCAGCAATCAACAGGTCGGCTGACCAGGGTCAAACCTGACCTGTGGGTCCAGTGGGACCCACATGTCAGCCTCTGTTAGCTTAACAGTGGATTAAATTAATTAACAGACTAATTAGAGGGGTGGGCCCCAGATGTCAGTGGGTAATTAGGCTAAACTAATTAGTTTTTAATTAAAACAGTTTAATTAGACAAATTATAAATGGGGGCCCACATGTCAGTGGCTGGGGGCTACCCAGTCAGCACGTTGACTGGGTCAACCCAGTCAACGGGGCCCCCAGGGCCCACTGGTCAGTGACCCAGGGGCGGGGCCCAACGAGCCATGTCGGCGTCGGCGTCGGAGATAACTCCGGTGACCAAAAACGCGGCGGCGCGTCGCCGGAGCGCGTCAGAATCGCTCAACAGGGGTCCGTTTTGCGCGCGGCTACTTGCGTTCGATCGGGCGCACGCTCGCGTGTCGAACTGCGGTGGTGGCTCGGCCGAAAACGGCCGGAGACGGCGGTGGCGAGCGGCGGAGCGGACGCCGAAGTTCGGGCGTCGACGGATCCGGCGCTGCACGGCACGGGAAGGCACGCTAGGGGTCTCGTTGGACTCGCACGAGCTCCAGGAGCTCGATGCGAGGCTCGGCTGCGCGTGACGGTGACGATGGCCACGGCAGCGAGCTCGTCGGTGGCAGCGGGTTCGGGCGCAAGCGGAGCAATGGCTACGGCGCGAACTAGAGGGCCTAGAGGGCAGAGGAGGGAGGCAGCTCACATAGCGGCACGCACGTTGGCCGTTGGTGGTTTAGTAGCTGCAGGGGCCGGCGCCAGAGATGAAGAAGAACTGCGGCATAGCTGTGGCCGCAGTTGGGGAAGAAGACGCGAGCGACGACAGTGGCGCTCCTCGGGCTTGATCCGGTGACGAGGAGGAAGAAGCAGTCCACTGCGGACCTCCTGGACACCTCAGAGGGAGGAATGGGCGCCGGTGGCCGCGGTGGAGCGCGGTGCTCGGCAGCGACGGCGCTCGATGGTGATGGATCCGGGGGGAGAGAGGAGAGGAGCGAGCGAGGGAGAGGGGGAGAAGTGACGGAGGAGGCCAGGGGGAACGAACGAGCTTTGACCTTATCCTCCACGTGGGCGCGGCGACGCGCTGTCGAGCCAGCGAGCAGGGGGGCCAGGCGCGGGCGTGCGGCAGAGGGCGACAGCGAGCGGGGAGGAGCAGTGGGAGGTGGGAGATGCTGCAGGATGGGCTGGGCCTCCCTGTGCACTCGAGGCCCAGCACAGTGGGCCTTTTTCTTTTCTTTCCTTTCTGTTTTCTTTTGATTTTCTGTTTTTGCAAAAATGTGTGGCCCCAATTATAGTTTTGTAAAATATGTGAACTAGCCACAATATTTCAGTGCAACCTTTACTACTGCCATAAAAAGGTTTTGAGTCCATATAATTTCATTTGGATTTTATTTAATTATAAATGGTTTAAATACTTCTGTTTTGTTGCTCTTCTGGCGGTCCTGAGCCGCCTTCAGATTTTCTCGAACGATACGGACTTGTTCTTCGGCGTGTTGGATAATGTCCGGTCCCACGAGCAGTCGTTCCCCAGTTTCTGACCAATTCAGAGGGGTTCGACACTTATGTCCATAGAGTACTTCGAAGGGGGCCATTTTCAAGCACGCTTGATAGCTGTTGTTATAAGAGAACTCAGCATATGGGAGAGATTCTTCCCACTTCTTGCCGAAGGAAATAACACAAGCTCGCAACATATCTTCAAGCACTTGATTGACTCGCTCGACTTGGCCTTGGGATTGGAGGTGATAAGCTGAACTCTAGGTAATATGAGTTCCCATAGCTTCTTGGAAACTTTCCCAGAACTTTGAGGTGAAAAGACCGCCACGGTCCGAACTAATCTCCTTCGGAATGCCGTGGAGTGAAACAATTCTGGAGATATACAACTCTGCTAACTGACTAGCAATGATAGTCTCCTTGACAGGCAGAAAATGCGCGACTTTAGAGAGTTCGTCGACGACGACAAGAATAGCATCGTGACCCTTCTGTGACTTGGGAAGGCCAGTAATGAAACCCATTTGAACTTTATCCCATTTCCATAGAGGAATAGGAAGCGGTTGCAGAATTCCAGCAGGCTTCTGATGTTCTACTTTCACGCGACGACAAACATCACATTCAGCAACATATCGAGCAATATCCTGCTTCATTTTAGACCACCAGTACCTTTGACGGAGATCATGATACAATTTGGTGCTACCCGGATGGATAGACAGCGGTGTATCATGTGCCTCCTTCATGACCTTGTCAGTCATAAGCTCGAAGCGAGGTACCACAATGCGGTCTCTGAAATACAAGGTTCCGTCTTCAGACAGCGAGAAATCCCTGTACTTCTCAAGGTGAAGTTCTTTCTTCATCAGATCAATTTCAGCATCTTTAGCTTGCGCATTCTTAACAGCTTTCTCAAGATCTGGCTGTACCACAATGTTATTAAGAGAACCCTGTGGAACAATACGCAGATTTAGCTTGCGCAGTTCTTCATAAAGACGAGGCTGAGCTCGCCTAACCATGAGGTTGTTGCAATAAGACTTGCGGCTTAAGGCATCAGCCATCACATTAGCCTTGCCAGGGGTATAAGAAATACCACAGTCATAGTCTGTAATTGTTTCCAACCATCGCTGTTGATGGAGATTAAGTTCCAGTTGAGTAAACAAATACTTCAAGCTTTTATGATCAGTATATATCTCACACCGGTTACCCAGAAGGTAATGTCGCCACTGCTCAATGCATAAATCACAGCAGCAAGTTCAAGATCATGCACTGGATAGTTTTCTTCATGTGGACGCAATTGACGCGAAGCATACGCAATTACTCTTCGTTCTTGCATTAGGACACAGCCTAATCCTTGACGAGAGGCGTCGCAATATATCACAAAGTCTTTGCGAGAATCCGGAGGAGCAAGCACTGGAGCAGAAGTTAGGTTGTCCTTGAGAGTCTGGAAGCTTTCCTTACATTTGTCTGTCCACTCAAACTTAACGCCTTTGTGGAGCAGATTAGTCAGGGGCTTGGCAATCTTGGAAAAGTTCTCGACGAATCGACGGCAATAACTTGCAAGACCGAGAAAACTTCTCACTTGCTTGACGTTCTTCGGAGGAGTCCAGTCAAGAATAGCCTGAACCCGTTCCGGGTTAACAGCAATTCCATCCTTGGAAATCACATGTCCAAGGTAGGTTACTTCAGAAAGCCAGAACTTGCATTTGGAATACTTGGCATAGAGTTGGTGTTCTCGGAGCCTTTCCAGTACAAGTCGAAAGTGTTCAGCATGTTCTTCCTTATTCTTTGAATAAACCAGGATATCATCTAGATATACCACGATGAACTTGTCGAGGTAATCCATGAAGATATAATTCATCAGACGGGAGAATGTGGCGGGAGCATTTGTTAAGCCAAATGACATGACAGTGTACTCATAGGAGCCATAGCGAGTAACAAATGTAGTCTTGGGAATATCCTCTTTGCGGACACGGATCTGGTGATAACCCAACCTCAAGTCGAGTTTAGAAAACACTGATGATCCAGCAAGTTGATCATACAAATCATTGATCCGGGGAAGCGGGTATTTGTTCTGGATTGTGGCTTGGTTAATGGGCCGATAATCCTGAACCAATCGGTTAGTTCCATCCTTCTTCTTAACGAAGAGAGAAGGTGCTCCCCAAGCAGAGGAACTGGGGCGGATGAAACCCTTCTTAAGTGACTTGTCGATTTCTTCCTTAAGCTCGAGAAGGTGGTGAGGAGGCATCTTATAAGGACGTTTCGCAATAGGGGTAGTGCCAGGCTTCAAGTCGATGACAAACTCGACAGCTCTAGCAGGGGGTATTCGTGGAAGTTCTTCTGGAAAAACATCCTGGAAGTCACGGACGACTGGAATGTTTTCGATCCCCTCAAGCGGAGAAGCGTTTAACGCATTCAAGGCATAAATCTGAGCCTCGGCATTCTGAGTGATATGAGCATGATAATTCACTAACCCAGCTGTTAGGTGCATGAGATGTACAACTTTAGTGGCGCAATTGATTGTGGCGTAGTGAGCCTTCAACCAATCCATTCCCAGAATAAGATCAATTTTGGAAGTATTCAGGATAATGGGGAAGGCCTGAAAATTCCTCCCTTCAATCACAACAGTGACTTCGGGGCTGAACAGGGAGGCTCGGCACTGACCCGCGGGAGTGTTTACCGCTAGTGGTTGTTGCAAATTTTCATATTTAAAGCCATGCTTGAATGAGAATTCTTCAAACATGAATGAATGCGATGCTCCTGAATCAAATAAAATAGATGCAGGTACTAAATTAACAAGGAGTGTACCCATCACAGTTTCTGGTTGATCTTGAGCTTCAGCCATGTTGACGTGATAAGCCTGCCCACGACCATAAGAAGGCCGGGCATTGTTGTTGCGGGCATTAGGAGGCGGAGCCAGTTGCTTCTGATTCTGATAGCAGTTCCTGGCAAGGTGACCTGGTTTGCCACACTTGTAGCAGAGCCCACTGTCTGGACGGATTGCAGGAGCTCGGGGTGGTGCAGCTCGAAGAAGATGCCTCTGCGGTGGAGGAGGCAGATGAGGTGCAGCTTGGTACGGCCTTGGTGCAGGTGTAGTTGGTCGGTACATGCTGTGGGGAATCCAGATACGACGCTTCTGTGAGAAGATGAGCCCGAAGATGAGCCAACATCACGATAGCGTTTCTGTGACTCCTTGTGCTTGATCTGGGCAGTTTCAACCAGAATAGCCTTGTTCACAAGGGTAGCAAAGTTGGTGAAGTCTTGAGCAGCAAGTGCAAGCTCGATGTCTGGGTGGAGTCGACTACGGAACTTCTCTTGTCTATGAGCATCCGTGGCGATGTCTTCTTCAGCATAGCGGGATAGGTCAAGGAATTCCCGCTGATAGGCTTCGACAGTCTTGTTGCCCTGAGTGAGGTTGCGGAACTGGGTTCTCATCCGGTCCATGATTCCCTGAGGAATATATCAGGCACGAAAAGCAGCCTGGAACTCAGGCCAAGTAATGACTGTTCCTGCAGGCAGTGTACGCTTGTGTGTGTCCCACCATTGAGCAGCGGGGCCCTTTAAGAAAAAGGATGCGAAGGTGACAAAGTTGGCAGGGGAGACATTTGCAGACTCCATCTCGTGAGTGATATCGCGAATCCAGTCATCAGCATCCAGTGGCTTATCCGAGTTGCGGAACTGTGTGGGGTTAAGACGCACAAATTTCGATAGAGTTATTGCAGCAGGGTCCTGGTTCTGGTTGTTCTGATGCGGGAACTGAGCCATAATCCCAGTCATGAACTAACGGTTGAGCTCGAATTGTTGCATCATAGCTGCCATATAATCTGGCGGTGGTGGTTGTTCAGGGGCACTACCACGACCACGACCTCCTGGTCTAACCATCCTGCTAAGTTTCAACAGGGGTAGTTTAGTAAGAGCAATTGCAAGGGTTTAGCGACAAGCATGATGTAACACGACAATAATTGAGCAGTGTAATAGATACTTAACAGTAGTCAATTAAGACGTACAGATCCATACACTGAGTCGGGTTCATGTAGACAGCATAACGGCGCACATTTAAAACCTAGACATGCTAGGCGGCACGCAGGCACGCGGTAAGGAAGTACACAACGAGACATAGCAAAGGCTACATCAACGTTGGAGAAAACTGATGGAGCAAGGATTCTGCAAGTGACAACACAGGGTGCCCTCGATAAAAGGATCCTGTAAGCAGAACCTGGCCCACAATCTTGAAGAAAGGGGCGGGGGGGGGGGGGGGATTTCAGAACTCCGGGTGGATGTGATCATGAGAACCTAAAGTTGGAGTTAGTAAAATTATTTAACTTGAATAGAAGAGAGATTAGAGTCCCAGAGTATAGACGAGGAATAAAAGATCCTAATACCACCCAGTTGGCGACGTGGACCCGTAAGCCACACAGCCAAGTTAGTAAAACAATTTTGGACCACTAGACTCAACTTCGGCCAAGGAGTTGGAAAGGGGGATTCCTAGAGGCAGTCGGCTCTGATACCAACCTGCGACGCCCCCGGCTTAATAGTGCACTAATCATACACGCAAATGCACACGATCAAGCCTAAGGACTCACTTGAAGATATCACAACACAACTCTAAAACATAAATAAAGTCATACAAGCTTTATTTTACAAGCCAGGGGCCTCGAGGGCTCGAATACATAAGCTCGCATACAAGCGTCAATGGAAGCATCAGATATCTGAGTACAGATATAAAAGAAAACACAGATAAGCCTTTAGAAAGGCGGGGCAAAGCAAAAGTTACGATCGAAAGGCGCAGGCCTCCTGCATGGGACCCTCCGATCCTACTCCTGGTCGTCGGCAAGCCCATAGTAGTATCCACCCTTGGGGTGGTAGTAGTAGTCGTCGGCGGGGGCAGCTGACTCCGGGGCTCCGTCGTCTGGTTGCATCAAAAGGGAAAAGGGGGAAAAGAGGAAGCAAAGCAACCATGAGTACTCATCCGAAGTACTCAGCAAGCAAGGATCTACACTACATATGCATCATTATCAAAGAAAGGCTGTATATGTGGACTAGGCTGCAGAAATGCCAGAATAGAGGGGAAAACCTAATCCTGTCGAAGACTAGCATCTTCAGCGGTCTTACAGCATTAGAAGAGTGCATATTAGTACATCATAAAGTAGTAGTAGTGTTATCAACCTCGCCCAGAGATCCTTCCTCGACTCCCTGCGAGGAAGCAATCCCAGCACCCTAGTATCCATATCTCATCTCAAGTATCCAGTTCTAGTTGTATCGATCGGGATACAACTCTGAGTGTCCGTTACCGTGTACGCGGCTATCGATAGATGTTTTCTTCCCTGCAGGGGTGCACCAACTTACCCACCACGCTTGATTAACTTCGGCCGGACACACTTTGCTGGGTCATGCCCGGTCTCGGCCAAACGATACGCCGCAGCCCGACCTAGGCTTAGAAGAGAGGTCAGCACGCCGGACTAACCTATGCACCCAGGGGTCTTGGGCCATCGCCCCGGGCACTCCTGCGCATTGCGAGGGCGGCCGACGAGCAGACCTAGCAGCGTCCAGTACAACGGAGGGTGCTTAACGCGGTCCAACCCGGTGCGCGCCGCATAGTTGCTGACGTCAAGGAAGCTTCGGCTGATGCGCACGACGCAGAGTACCCATATTATTCCCGCGTGATGGTTAGCGCTATTGGGCCAGAGGCCCTCTCGGATCAAATATCCAAACCGTTAGTGAATTAGGAGCGCGCGATAACGAGAAGAGACTCACGATCGATGTGACCTCGTCGCCCCGTCTCGAGGACTTGCGGCAAGGGCTAAGAATGCCCGGCCACGCCTCGTATTTATCTCGCGGGTACTCTCTCTGGTCACTCGACTACACATCAATCGCATCACATGCTCGCCCGGGTACCCCTCAGGGCCAACCCGACTTTATCATGGTTCATGGTAAAGTCATAGTATCCGTGTGTCCAGAACACCAAGGGGGAACCCTGAGGAATCACCCTCGATGGAATTCCACCTGATGTAATCGTCAAGGTGAACTAAGGAGGAATCACCCTCGAGGTCCACTCTTGAGGAGTTGCATGACAACGTCGTTACCGGGAGTGGAGAAAGAGGAATCACCCTTGATGACCACAACCGATGAACTAACCTACAAGGTTAACATCAGAAGTGCTGACGAGGTATCACCCTCGGCACTCGATAGTAACCCGGTAGTGTCGTACAACTAGGGGGGGGGGGTGATGTGCGGTGCCAAGGCCTGGTCTTCAATCTCGATGATCGGGTCTTCTGATAATCCAGCGGGGCAGTTGGGTCAAAATGGGGTCTCTGACGGGTCTCTAACCAGCCTATGCTAAACAGTTTAGGAAAGCAGGTAACTATCAACAGCAGGTTACAAAATCAGGCTAGGCATCAGAATAGGTAAAGCAGTACCAGCAGCAATTTCTAATGCAAGCATAAGAGAGAAGAGAATAGGCGATATCGGAATGTTCAAAGGGGGGGGGTGCTTGCCTGGAAGCTCTGTGGCAAGGGTCTGATCATCAACTATGTAGTCGTACTCCAGAGCTGCGTCGGCCTCGGGGACTACGTCGGTGTCGAGGTCTAACGAGAGAGAAGAGGGGGAGGAAACGGATAAATACACAGCAAACATATGCAACACGGAGCATGCTATGCTATGGTGCAGTGCAGGGTTGCCTAAAGACATGTCTAAATCATATTAGTTATTTTAGGATTTAAGTTGGAATTATTAACCGGTGTATATGCACTATTCATCTACTGGAAACAGGCTAAAAGTTGCGGGTTCACCTCCGTAGAGGGTCCTGACACGGAAATAGATGGCACGGTTGGATTCGTCTCATTGTTTTGAGCAACTTTCATGTATAAAGTTTTTCGATCCGAGCTACGGTTTAAATTCTATGAATTTCTAAAGATTAAAGTATTTTCTGGAATTATTTATTTAACATAAATAGATTATGACATCAGCATTGCATGGGGATGATGTCAGCAGTAAACAGGTCGGCTGACCAGGGTCAAACCTGAACTGTGGGTCCAGTGGGACCCACATGTCAACCTCTGTTAGTTTAACAGTGGATTAAATTAATTAACAAACTAATTAGAGGGGTGGGCCCCAGATGTCAGTGGGTAATTAGGCTAAACTAATTAGTTTTTAATTAAAACAGTTTAATTAGACAAATTATAAATGGGGGCCCACATGTCAGTGGCTGGGTGCTGCCCAGTCAGCATGTTGACTGGGTCAACCCAGTCAACGGGGCCCCCAGGGCCCACTGGTCAGCGACCCAGGGACGGGGCCCACCGAGCCACGTCGGCGTCGGCGCCGGAGATAACTTCGGTGACCAAAAACGCGGCGGCGCGTCGCCGGAGTGCGTCGGAATCGCTCCACAGGGGTCCGTTTTGCGCGCGGCTACTTGCGTTCGATCGAGCGCACGCTCGCGCGTCGAACTGTGGTGGTGGCCCGGCCGGAAACGGCCGGATACGATGGTGGCGAGCGGCGGAGCGGACGCCGAAGTTCGGGCGTCGACGGATCCGGCGCTGCACGGCACGGGGAGGCACGCTAGGGGTCTCGTTGGACTCGCACACGCTCCAGGAGCTCGATGCGAGGCTCGGCTGCACGTGACGGTGACGATGGCCACGGCAGCGAGCTCGTCGGCGGCAGCGGGTTCGGGCGCAAGCGGAGCAATGGCTACGGCGCAAACTAGAGGGCCTAGAGGGCAGAGGAGGGAGGCAGCTCACCTAGCGGCACACGCGTTGGCCATTGGTGGTTTAGTAGTTGCAGGGGCCGGCGCTGGAGACGAAGAAGAACGGCGGCTTAGCGGTGGCCGCAGTTGGGGAAGAAGACGCGAGCGACTACGGTGGCGCTCCTCGGGCTCGATCCGGTGACGAGGAGGAAGAAGCAGTCCACCGCGGACCTCCTGGACACCTCGAGGGAGGAATGGGCGCCGGTGACCGCGGTGGAGCGTGGTGCTCGGTGGCGATGGATCCGGGGGGCAGAGAGGAGAGGAGCGAGCAAGGGAGAGGGGGAGAAGTGACGGAGGAGGCCAGGGGGAACGAACGAGCTTCGACCTTATCCTCCACGTGGGCGCGGCGACGCGCTATCGAGCCAGCAAGCAGGGGGGCCAGGCGCGGGCGTGTGGCAGAGGGCGACAGCGAGCGGGGAGGAGCAGTGGGAGGTGGGAGATGCTGCGGGATGGGCGGGGCCTCCCTGTGCACTCGAGGCCCAGCACAGTGGGCCTTTTTCTTTTCTTTCCTTTCTGTTTTCTGTTTTCTTTTGATTTTCTGTTTTTGCAAAAATGTGTGGCCCCAATTATAGTTTTGTAAAATATGTGAACTAGCCACAATATTTCAGTGCAACCTTTACTACTGCCATAAAAAGGTTTTGAGTCCATATAATTTTATTTGGATTTTATTTAATTATAAATGGATTAAATACTTCTGTTTTGTTTTTTTTGACCATGAGGACTGCAGGGCTTACACCCCACAGCATTTTATTAAAAAAGAGAAGAGCACCAATACTTCTGTTTTGTTGCTGTATATTGCTGATATATTTACTTAACTAACTTAGTTAATGTTTCTGTTATTTTTCCAATTGCTTTGGGAATATTTGCAACATGATGAACATTTTAGTTCTTGGATTTGAACAACTTTTATTTTTACTTTAAGTTTGAATTTCCATTTGAATTGGAATTTTGAAATGAGATATGATCCAAATGATATTTAAGCATTGTCGATCATGATGACATGGCATTATCAAAATGGGGATTACTGTAGCTAACCACTGGGGGTGTTACAAGACACACCAGCCCACAAGGGGGCTGGCGCACCCTCTCCCTGGCCGCCGGCCCTAGGGGAAGGAAAGGGGGAGGTTGGCCCCTCCTGCCTTTCCCTCCTCATGAGAGAAAGGAAAAGGGGGGGGGGGCTCCTCCCCCTGCCTTCCTCCTGCACACAAACATGGCAGGGGGGCGCGGCTAGGGGCAGGAGCCCAAGTGGGATTCGGCCCCACTTGGGGCACCTCCTGGCTGCCTCCCCTCTCCCCCCCACCTGTATATATGTGGGAGGGGCGCCACACATAGCTGACGACAATCTCTTATCTATGTGCGGCTCCCCTCTCCACAGTTTCGTCCCTCGGTCATATTTTCGTAGTGCTTAGGCGAAGCCCTGCGGAGATAGCATCACCACCACCATCACCACGCCATCGTGCTGCCGGAACTCATCCACTACTTCGCCCTCTTGCTGGATCAAGAAGGCAAGGACGTCACCGAGCTGAACATGTGCTGAACACGGAGGTGCCGTACATTCGGTACTCGATCGGTTGGATCGCGAAGAAGTTCAACTACATCAACCGCGTTAATAAATGCTTCCGCTTACGGTCTAAGAGGGTACGTAGACACACTCTCCCCTCTCGTTGCTATGCATCTCCATGGATAGATCTTGCGTGTGCGTAGAATTTTTTTTATTTTCCATGCAACGTTTCCCAACAGTGGCATCAGAGCCAGGTCTATGAGTAGATGATATGCACGAGTAGAACACAAAGAGTTGTGGGTGGTGATAGTCATACTGCTTACCACCAACGTCTTATTTTGATTCGGCGGTATTGTGGGATGAAGCGGACTGGACCAACCTTACATGTCCATGCACATGAGACCGGTTCCACCGACTGACATGCAACTTGTTTTGCATAAAGGTGGCTGGCGGGTGTCTGTTTCTCCTACTTTAGTTGAATCAAATTTGACTATGGTCGGTCCTTGAAGAAGGTTAAAACAGCAAACTTGATAAATCACCGTTGCGTTTTTTGCGTAGTTAAGAACGGTTCTTTCTAGAAGCCCGTAGCAGCCACGTAAAACTTGCAACAACAAAGTAGAGGACGTCTAACTTGTTTTTACAGGGCATGTTGTGATGTGATATGGTCAATATATGATGTGATATATGTTGATGTATGAGATGATCATGTTTTGTAATATCGACAACCGGTGGGAGCCTTAGGGTTGTCTCTTAATTATTGTATGAAATGCAAGCGCCATGTAATTGCTTTACTTTATCGCTATGCGTTAGCATAAATTGTAGAAGCAATAGTTGGCGAGATGACCCCGACATAACGATGGAGATCAAGGTGTCGAGCCGGTGACGATGGAGATCATGACAATGCTTTGGAGATGGAGATCAAAAGCACAAGATGATGATGGCCATATCATGTCACATACTTTGATTGCATGTGATGTTTATCCTTTATGCATCTTATTTTGCTTAGAACGGTGGTAGCATTATAAGATGATCCCTTCACTAAATTTCAAGATAAAAGTGTTCTCCCCAAGTATGCACCGTTGCCAAAGTTCGTCGTTTTGAAGAACCTCGTGATGATCGGGTGTGATAGACTCTACGTTCACATACAACGGGTGTAAGACAGTTTTGCACATACAGAATACTTGGGTTAAACTTGATGAGCCTAGCATGTACATACATGGTCTCGGAACACTGGAGACCGAAAGGTCGAACGTGAGTCATATAGTAGATATGAGCAACATAGAGATGTTCACCATTGATGACTACCCCATCTCACGTGATGATCGGACATGGGTTAGTTGATTTGGATCATGTATCACTTAGATAACTTGAGGGATGTTTATTTAAGTGTGAGTTCATTAGTAATTTGATTAATTGAACTTAATTTATCTTGAACTTAGTCTTAATAGTTTTGCATATCTATGTTGTAGATCAATGGCCCGTGCTACCGTTCCTTTGAATTTTAATGCGTTCCTAGAGAAATCTAAGTTGAAAGATGATGGTAGCAACTACACGGACTGGGTCCGTAACTTGAGGATTATCCTCATTGCTGCACAGAAGAATTATATCCTTGATGCACCGCTAGGTGACAGAACTGCTGCAGGAGCTACTGCAGATGTTATGAACGTCTGGCAGGCTCGATCTTATGACTACTCAATAGTTCAGTGTGCCATGCTTTACGGCTTAGAACCGGGACTTCAAGGACGTTTTGAACGTCATGGTGCATATGAGATGTTCCAAGAGTTGAAGTTAATATTTCAAGCAAATGCCCGGGTTGAGAGATATGAAGTCTCCAACAAGTTCTATAGCCGCAAGATGGAGGAGAACAGTTCTGTCAGTGAACACATACTCAAAATGTCTGGGTATCATAACCACTTGACTTAGCTGGGAGTTGATCTTCCAGTTAAAGTGTTATTGACAGAGTTCTTCAGTCACTACCACCAAGCTACAAAGGCTTCGTGATGAACTATAATATGCAAGGGATGACAAAAATGATTCCTGAGCTCTTCGCAATGCTTAAGGCCGCGGAGGTAGAAATCAAGAAGGAGCATCAAGTGTTGATGGTTAACAAGGCCACTAGTTTCAAGAAAAAGGGCAAGGGAAAGAAAGGGAACTTCAAGAAGAATGGCAAGCAAGTTGCCAATCCTATGAAGAAGCCCAAAGCTGGACCCAAGACTGAGACTGAGTGCTTCTACTGCAAAGGGAATGGTCACTGGAAGCGGAACTGCCCCAAATACTTGGCGGATAAGAAGGATGGCAAAGTGAACAAAGGTATATTTGATATACATGTTATTGATGTGTACCTTACTAATGCTCGTAGTAGCGCCTGGGTATTTGATACTGGTTCGGTTGCTCATATTTGTAACTCGAAACAGGAGCTGCGGAATAAATGAAGATTGGCTAAGGACGAGGTGATGATGCGCGTCGGGAATGGTTCCAAGGTCGATGTGATCGCCGTCAGCACGCTACCTCTACATCTACCTTTGGGATTAGTTTTAGACCTCAATAATTGTTATTTGGTGCCAGCCTTGAGCATGAATATTATATTTGGATCTTGTTTATTGCAAGGTGGTTATTCATTTAAGTCAGAGAATAATGGTTGTTCTATTTATATGCGTAATATCTTTTATGGTCATGCACCCTTGATGAATGGTCTATTCTTGTTGAATCTCGATCGTAGTGATACACATATTCATAATATTGATGCCAAAATATGCAAAGTTGATAATGATAGTGCAACATACCTGTGGCACTGCCGTTTAGGTCATATTGGTGTAAAGCGCATGAAGAAACTCCATGCAGATGGACTTTTGGAGTCACTTGGTTATGAATCATTTGATACTTGCGAACCATGCCTCATGGTCAAGATGACTAAAACTCCGTTCTCCGGAACAATGGAGCGAGCTAATGACTTATTGGAAATAATAAATACCGATGTATGCGGTCCGATGAGTGTTGAAGCACGCGGCGGGTATCGTTATTTTCTAACCTTCACGGATGATTTGAGTATGTATGGGTATATCTACTTAATGAAACACAAGTCTGGAACATTTGAAAAGTTCAAAGAATTTAAGAGTGAAGTGGAGAATCATCGTACCAAAAAAAATAAAGTTTGTACGATCTGATCGCGGAGGCGAATATTTGAGTTACGAGTTTGGCCTTCATTTAAAACAATGTGGAATTGTTTCACAACTCACGCCACCTAGAACACCACAACGTAATGGTGTGTCCGAACATCGTAACCGTACTTTATTAGATATGGTGCGCTCTATGATGTCTCTTACCGATTTACCACTATCGTTTTGGGGTTATGCATTAGAGACAACCGCATTCACGTTAAATAGGGCACCGTCTAAATCCATTAAGATGACACCGTATGAACTATGGTTTGGCAAGAAACCTAAGCTGTCGCTTCTTAAAGTTTGGGGATGCAACGCTTATGTCAAAAGGCTTCAGCCTGATAAGCTCGAACCCAAATCGGAGAAGTGCGTCATCATAGGATACCCCAAGGAAACTATTGGGTACACCTTCTACCACAGATCCGAAGGCAATGTCTTTGTTGCCAAGAATGGGTCCTTTCTAGAGAAGGAGTTTCTCTCAAAAGAAGTGAGTGCGAGGAAAGTAGAACTTGATGAGGTAATTGTACCTTCTCTCAATTGGAAAGTAGCACATCACAGAAAACCGTTCCCGTGATGCCTACACCAACTAGAGAGGAAGCAAATGATGATGATCATGAAACTTTGGATAAAGTTACTACTGAACCTCGTAGGTCGACCAGAGCACGATCCGCACCAGAGTGGTATGGTAATCCTGTTCTGGAAGTTATGTTATTAGACCATGGCGAACCTACGAACTATGAAGAAGCTATGATGAGCCCAGATTTCGATAAATGGCTTGAGGCCATGAAATCTGATATAGGATCCATGTATGAGAACAAAGTGTGGACTTTGGTGGACTTGCCCGATGATCGGCAAGCCATTGAGAATAAATGGATCTTCAAGAAGAAGACTGACACTGATGGTAATGTTACTGTCTACAAAGCTCGACTTGTCGCAAAAGGTTTTCGACAAGTTTAAGGAGTTGACTACGATGAGACTTTCTCACCCATAGCGATGCTAAAGTCTGTCCGAATCATGTTAGCAATAGCCGCATTTTATAATTATGAAATCTGGCAAATGGACGTCAAAACTGCATTCCTGAATGGATTTCTTAAAGAAGAGTTGTATATGATGCAACCAGAAGGTTTTGTCGATCCTAAAGGTGCTAACAAAGTGTGCAAGCTCCGGCGATCCATCTATGTACTGGTGCAAGCATCTCGGATTTGGAATATACGCTTTGATGAGGTGACCAAAGCATATGGTTTTATACAGACTTACGGTGAAGCCTGTATTTACAAGAAAGTGAGTGGGAGCTCTGTAGCATTTCTGATATTATATGTGGATGACATATTGTTGATTGGAAATGATATAGAATTTTTGGATAGTATAAAAAGGATACTTGAATAAGAATTTTTCAATGAAAGACCTCGGTGAAGCTGCTTATATATTGGGCATCAAGATCTATAGGGATAGATCGAGACGCTTAATAGGACTTTCACAAAGCACATACCTTGACAAAGTTTTGAAGAAGTTCAAAATGGACCAGTCAAAGAAAGGGTTCTTGCCTGTGTTACAAGGTGTGAAATTGAGTCAGGATCAAAGCTCGACCAGTGTAGAAGATAGAGAGAAATTGAAAGTCATTCCCTATGCCTCAGCCATAGGTTTTATCATGTATGCTATGCTGTGTACCAGACCTAATGTGTGCCTTGACATAAGTTTGGCAGGGAGGTACCAAAGTAATCCAGGAGTGGATCACTGGACAGCGGTCAAGAAAATCCTAAAGTACCTGAAAAGGACCAAGGATATGCTTCTCGTTTATGGAGGTGACGAAGAGCTCGTTGTAAATGGTTACGTCGATGCTAGCTTCGGCACTGATCTGGATGACTCCAAGTCACAAACTGGATACGTATTTATATTGAATGGTGGAGCTGTCAGTTGGTGCAGTTCCAAGCAGAGCGTCGTGGCGGGATCTACGTGTGAAGTGGAGTACATAGCTACTTCGGAAGCAGCACATGAAGGAGTCTGGATGAAGGAGTTCATATCCGATCTGGGTGTAATACCCAGTGCATCAGGTCCAATGAAAATCTTTTGTGACAACACAGGAGCAATTGCCTTGGCGAAGGAATCCAGGTTTCACAAGAGAACCAAACACATCAAGAGACGCTTCAACTCCATTCATGAAAAGGTCAAGGATGGAGACATAGAGATTTGCAAAATACATATGGATCTGAATGTAGCAGACCCGTTGACTAAGCCTCTTCCGCGAGCAAAACATGATCAGCACCAAGACTCCATGGGTGTTAGATTCATTACAATGTAATCTAGATTATTGACTCTAGTGCAAGTGGGAGACTGAAGGAATTATGCCATAGAGGCAATAATAAAGTTGTTATTTTATATTTCCTTATTCATGATAAAGGTTTATTATTCATGCTAGAATTGTATTGATCGATAACTTAAATACATGTGTGAATGCATAAACAAATACCGTGTCCCTCGTAAGCCTTGATACGTCCATTTTGCATCATGTTTTCCCACTATTATTTATAATGTTTTTATGCATAATAATGCTTTTGGGAGTAATTCTAATGCCTTTTCTCTCATAATATGCAAGGTTTACACAAAGAGGGAGAATACCGGCAGCTGTAATTCTGGACCTGAAAAAGCTATGTCAGAGTTACCTATTCTGCACATCTCCAAATGAGCTAAAAATTTACGGAGAATTATTTTGCAATATATGAAAAATACTGGAGAAAATAACTACCGGAGGAGGCCCACCAGGTGGGCACAACCCACCTGGGCGCGCCAGGCCCCCAGGCGCACCTTGCTGGGTTGTGCCCTCCTCGGCCCACCTCCGATGCCCATCTTCTGGTATATAGGTCATTTTGACCTAGAAGAAAATCAGGAGAGGACTTTCGGGACGAAGCGCCGCCATCTCGAGGCGGAACTTGGGCAGGAGGACTTTTGCCCTCCGGCGGAGCGATTCCGCCGGGGGAACTTCCCTCCCGGAGGGGGAAATCATCATCATCATCATCACCAACACCTCTCCCATCTTTGGGAGGGCCATATCCATCAACATCTTCAACAACACCATCTCCTCTCAAACCCTAGTTCATCTCTTGTGTTCAATCTTTGTACCGGAACCTTAGATTGGTACTTGTGGGTGACTAGTAGTGTTGATTACATCTTGTAGTTGATTACTATATGGTTTATTTGGTGGAAGATTATATGTTCAGATCCATTATGCTATTTAATACCCCTCTGATCTTGAGCATGATCATCATTTGTGAGTAGTTACTTTTGTTCTTGAGGTCATGGGAGAAGTCATGTTGCAAGTAATCTTGTGAACTTGATATGTGTTCGATATTTTGATGATATGTATGTTGTGATTCCCTTAGTGGTGTCATGTGAACGTCGACTACATGGCACTTCACCATACTTGGGCCTAAGGGAATGCATTGTGGAGTAGTTATTAGATGATGGGTTGCTAGAGTGACAGAAACTTAAACCCTAGTTTATGCGCTACTTCGTAAGGGGCTGATTTGGATCCAAAAGTTTAATGCTATGGTTAGATTTTATCTTAATACTTTTCCCGTAGTTGCGGATGCTTGCGAGGGGGTTAATCATAAGTAGGAGGTTTGTTCAAGTAATAACAACACCTAAGCACCGGTCCACCCACATATCAAATTATCAAAGTAGCGAACACGAATCAAACCAACATGATGAAAGTGATATGATGAAATTCCCGTGTACCCTCAAGAACGCTTTGCTTATCATAAGAGACCGTTTTGGCCTGTCCTTTGCCACAAAAGGATTGGGCTACCTTGCTGCATATTATTTACCATTATCGTTACTTGCTCATTACAAATTATCTTGCTATCAAACTATCTGTTACCAACTATTTCAGTGCTCCTTCTGCTCCTCGTTGGGTTCGACACTCTTACTTATCGAAAGGACTACGATTGATCCCCTAAACTTGTGGGTCATCAAGGCTCTTTTCTGGCGCCGTTGCCGGGGAGTGAAGCGCTCTTGGTAAGCGGAAATTGGTAAGGAAAAATTATTACTACGTGCTGAAATTTATTGTCACTTGTTACTATGGAGAATCATCCTTTGAGGGGTTTGTTCAGGGTATCTTCACCTCGACCGGAACCACAATTAGCTACCCCTCAACCTACTGCACCTACTGAAAATATTGGTTATGAAATTCCTTCGGGTATGATAGAACAACTGCTAGCTAATCCTTATGCAGGAGATGGAACCGAACATCCTGATATGCACTTGATACATGTGGATGAAATTTGTGGATTATTTAAGCTTGCAGGTTTGCCCGAAGATGAAGCTAAGAATAAGGTCTTCCCTTTATCTTTGAAGGGAAAATCATTGGCATGGTATAGGCTATGCGATGATATTGGATCTTGGAACTGGAATCGATTGAAATTGGAATTTCACAAAAAAAAATTATCCTATGCATCTAGTTCATCGCGATCGGAATTATATATATAATTTTTTGCCTCGTGAAGGAGAAAGTATCGCTCTAGCTTGGGGGAGGCTTAAGTCAATGTTATATTCATGCCCCAATCATGAGCTCTCGAGAGAAATTATCATTCCGAATTTTTATGCTCGGCTTTCTCGTGATGATCAATCCATGCTCGATACTACTTGTACTGGTTCTTTTATGAAGAAGACTATTGAATTCAGGTGGGATCTGATGTCGCTTGAACTACGTTGGTATTTCCCCAAAGAGGAAGGGATGATGCAGCACAACTACGGTAGGTATTTCCCTCAGTTATGAAACCAAGGTATCAATCCAGTAGAAGAACCAAGCAACACTATGTAAACAGTACCTGCACACAAAAAAGAAATACTTGCAACCCGATGATTAGGAGGGGTTGTCAATCCCTCAACGGGTAACGGTGCCAAAAATTGTCAAGTTGACGGGATAAAAATTGTGATAGATTGGATAAATAGATCTCGAATAAACGTGAAATAAAAGAAGTAACAAAAAAGTGCAGTAAGGTATTTTTGGGATTTTAGAATAATAGATCTGAAAATAAAAGTGGCAAATAATAGATCGAAAAGCAAATATGATGAAGAATAGACCCGGGGGCCATAGATTTCACTAGTGTCTTCTCTCAAGAAAAATAGCATACGATGGGTAAACAAATTACTGTTGGGCAATTGATAGAACTTCAAATAATCATGACGATATCCACGCAATGATCATTATATAGGCATCACGTCCAAGATTAGTAGACCGACTCCTGCCTGCATCTACTACTATTACTCCACACATCGACCGCTATCTAGCATGCATCTATTGTATTAAGTTCTTGGAGAAATGGAGTAATGCAATAAGAACGATGACGTGATGTAGACAATATCTATTCATGTAGGAATAGACCCCATCTTGTTATCCTTAATGGCAACGATCAATACGTGTCTTGGTGCCCCTTCTGTCACTAGGAAAGAACACCGCACGACCGAACCCATCACAAAGCACCTCTTCCCATGGCAAGAAAAATTGATCTAGTCGGCCTAACTAAACCAAAGATTCGAAGAAGAAATACGAGGCTATAAGTAATCATGCATATAAGAGATCAAAGAAGCTCAAATAACTTTCATAGAAAAAAATAGATCTGATCATAAACTCAAAGTTCATCGGATCCCAACAAACACACCACAAAAAGAGTTACATCAAATAGATCTCCAAGAGACCATTGTATTGAGAATGAAAAGAGAGAGAGGAAGCCATCTAGCTACTAACTACGGACCCAAAGGTCCACAATGAACTACTCACGCATCATCGGAGAGGCACCAATGAGGATGATGAACCCCTCCGTGATGGTGTCTAGATTGGATCTGGTGTTTCTGGAACTTGCGTTGGTTGGAATTGTGTTTCGTCGACTCCCCTAGGGTTTTTGGAATATTGGGGTATTTATAGAGCAAAGAGGCGGTGCGGGAGGCCACCGAGGTGGGCACAACCCACCAGGGCGCGCCTGGGCCCCCAGGCGCGCCCAGGTGGGTTGTGCCCCCCTCGGGGCACCCTTCTGGTACTTCTTTGGCCCAAGTTGTTCTTTCTGGTCCAGAAAAAATCTCCAAAAAGTTTCGCTGCGTTTGGATTCCGTTTGGTATTGATTTTATGCGAAGTAAAAAACAAGCAAGAAAAACAGCAACTGGCACTGGGCACTACGTCAATAGGTTAGTCCCAAAAAATGATATAAAGTTGCTATAAAATGATTGTAAACATCCAAGAATGATAATATAACAGCATGGAACGAGCAAAAATTATAGATACGTTGGAGACGTATCAGCATCCCAAGCTTAATTTCTACTCGTCCTTGAGTAGGTAAATGATAAAAATAGAATTTTTGATGTGGAATGCTACCTAACATGTTCATCACATTTCTTTTCTTTGTAGCATGGACATTTGGACTTTTATATGACTCAAAGCAATAGTCTAGTTTTGACATGAAGATTCCAATACTCAAGCATATCAACAAGCAACCATGTCTTTCAAAATATCAACACTAAAGCAAGTTATCCCTAGCCCATTATGCTCAATCATTGATCCATTCATGAAACACACTCGCATATTAGCTATACCCAATGCTCAAGTACGATCATAGTGCCCCTTAGTTGGTGCTTTATAAGAGAAGATGGAGACTCAAATAAAATAAAAATTGCATGAAGTAAATAGAAAGGCCCTTCACAGAGGGAAGTAGGGATTTGTAGAGGTGCCAGAGCTCAAAGCGAAGAAAAAAGATAGAGGTAAAACATTTTGGGTGGCATGCTTTTCCTGTCAACGAAAACGATCGAGTAGTTCCCAATACTTTCCATGCTAGATATATCATAGGCGGTTCCCAAATAGAAAATAAAGTTTATTCCTTTTTCCACCATACTTTCACATTCCACGGCTAGCCGTATCCACGGGTACCATCCATACCAACCCTTTCCAAGGAATTTATTATTTGACAACATAAAGTAAATTCATTTTTAATTTTAGGATAGGGCATCCCTAATACCTTTGCCGTACTCTCGTGCAATGACAAGTGAATAAACACTCATCTTGAGAATAACACATCTAGCATGGAAAAATATCAGCCACCCCCTACCGTTTCATGAGCGGTACGAGCACACAAAAAGGAAATTTATTTTGAAAATTAGAGATGGCACATACAAATTCGCTTAGAACGGCACGAAAATACCGCATATAGGTAGGTATAATGGACTCATATGGCAAAACTGGGTTTAAGGATTTTGGATGCACAAGTAGTATTCCTACTTTGTACAAGTGAAGGCTAACAAAAATATTGAGAAGTATCCAACCAAGAAACGAAAAATCTCATAAGCGAGCATTAAGCATAACTAACACCGAATAATGCACCACAAGTAGGATATAATTTCATTGCATAACTATTGACTTTCATGCTTGCATAGGGAATCACAAACCTTAACACCAATATTCTTACTAAAGCACAATTACTCATCATCATGACTCACATATTATATCATCATATCGCAAAACTATTACAAAGAATCAAGTTTATTTTGTCCAATGATCTTCATGATAGTTTTTATTATATCCCTCTTGAATATCTATCACTTTGGGATGAATTTCATATGTTGCTTTTGATAGCTCAAACAAATTTAAGTGAAGAACATGAGCATAACATTTTATTTTCTCAAAATAATATAAGTGAAGCATGAGAGAATTTCTTCAAAATTACTAACTCTCAAATAACTCTAAGTGAAGCATGAGAGCATTTCTTCAAAAATATTAAAGCACACCGTGCTAAAAAAAAGATATAAGTGAAGCACTAGAGCAATTCCATAGCTCAAAAAAAACTAAGTGAAGCATATAGAGCAATTCTAGCAAATCATAGCATAATTTTGGCTCTCTCAAATAGGTGTGTTCAGCAAGGATAGATGACACAAACTAAAAAGAAAAACAAGCAAAGACTCATATAACACAAGCCGATCCAAGCAAAACTCATGATATGTGATGAATAAAAATATAGCTCCAAGTAAAATACCGATGGTCGTTAGAAGAAAGAGGGGATGCCACTCGGGGGCATCCCCAAGCTTAGTTGCTTGTTTCTCTTTGGATAATCGCTTGGGGTGCCATGGGGCATCCCCAAGCTTAGGCTCTTCTTACTCCTTATTCCTTCATCCATCGTGATCTCACCCAAAACATGAAAACTTCAATCACACAAAACTCAACAAAACCTTCGTGAGATCTGTTAGTATAAGAAAACTAATCTTTACTTTAAGTTCTGTAGAAAACCCATTCAAATTTTGTTATTGCATTATATCTACTTTATTCTAACTTTACCATGGCTTATACCCCCCGATACAAACCATAGATTCATCAAAATAAGCACACAATGCAAAGAAAACAGAATCTGTTAAAAACAGAACAGTCTGTAAAGATGTGAATTGTTCTCATAATTCTGTAACTCCAAAACTTCTGAAAAATTAAGACAACATAGGCAATTTGTATATCAATCTGGTGTAAACATTTCAGAATTTTTAGTCGCTTCTGTGATTTTAAACAATTAGTTTACTGGATGCAAAAGTTTCTGTTTTCCAACAAGATTAAATCAACTATCACCAAAGCTATCCCAAAGGCTTTACTTGGCACATACACTAATTAAAACATAAAAAACACAATCATAACAGAGGCATAATTGTGCAAACACTCAAGAACAGACAGAAAAAGGCAAAAATAAATTTTATTCATTGGGTTGCCTCCCAACAAGCGCTATCGTTTTACGCCCCTAGCTAGGCATAAAGCATAGATTCAAGTATTGTGATCTTTATTTTCCAACTCCTCAATCAAACACTTAGAATTCTTCAAAGATTTAGCATACAAATTTTAAATAACAATATTCCTAGGAATGAGATTGAAAAATTCATTCTTGCAAAAAGGGTTTCTCACAACTTCAACAAAGTCGGGGTGAATACAATTCATCTTAAGATCCTCTTTGTTATTATTAGAAGTTGCTCCCTTCTTCTTAGTGATTTGAGTAATCTTGCTAATTTTAACGGGAGATTTTTCAATAGTTTTAGCAGAAGCAAAAGCAGAGCTTAGATTACTAAAAATTTCTTCCAACTTATCAATCCGAGAAGGGCTTTCTTCAATTCTTTCGTGAATTATGGTTCCCTTTTCTTTTAGCAACTTAAAAACTTCTCCGGCTTTTGACCCAATTTTACTAGCAAGATTATGCATATTTTTATCAAGGTTTTCAATATGTTCGATAAGCATTTTCTTTTCAATAGAAAGTTGTTTCATTAATCATAAGAGGTGGTGAACCCACTAGATTTCCCATAGCATTAAAAGCATCTAGAGAAGGACACATCAAGAAATTTCCATCGGTAATATTATCAAGGACGAATCTAAACCAAGTAGTGATGCCCACATAAAAACAGCGAAGAAGAACAATGGTAGATTGCTTACGAATAGATCTATTATGAGCATTGCAAATCCTGTACCAGGCATCTTTTAAGTTCTCCCCTCCCCTTTGTTTGAAATTAAGAACCTCTTTCTCGGGAGTGCACGCAATAGAAGAAGAATTATCCATAATGACAAAGAGTGACAAACAAGATTGCACACAAAAGCAGATCTGACGAGAAAACGGCGAACGAAAAAGAAGGCGAATAAAACGGCAAATTTTTGTGAAGTGGGGGAGATGAAAACGAGAGGCAAATGGCAAATAATGTAAATTGCAAGGAGATGAGATTTGTGATTAGGAACCTGATAGATGTTGATGATGTCTCCCCGGCAACGGCGCCAAAAATTCCTTTTGATGTCGCTTGAACTACGTCGGTATTTCCCCAAAGAGGAAGGGATGATGCAGCACAGCTACGGTAGGTATTTCCCTCAGTTATGAAACCAAGGTATCAATCCAATAGGAGAACCAAGCAACACTATGTAAATGGTAACTGCACACAAAGAACAAATACTTGCAACCCGACGATTAGGAGGGGTTGTCAATCCCTCAACGGGTAACGGTGCCAGAAATTGTCAAGTTGACGGGATAAAAATTATGATAGATTGGATAAATAGATCTCGAATAAACGCGAAATAAAAGAAGTAACAAAAAAGTGCAGCAAGGTATTTTTGAGTTTTTAGAATAATAGATCTGAAAATAAAAGTGGCAAATAATAGATCGGAAAGCAAATATGATGAAGAATAGACCCGGGGGCCGTAGATTTCACTAGTGGCTTCTCTCGAGAAAAATAGCATACGGTGGGTAAACAAATTACTGTTGGGCAATTGATAGAACTTCAAATAATCATGACGATATCCAGGCAATGATCATTATATAGGCAGCACGTCCAAGATTAGTAGACCGACTCCTGCCTGCATCTACTACTATTACTCCACACATCGACCGCTATCCGGCAAGCATCTAGTGTATTAAGTTCTTGGAGAAATGGAGTAATGCAATAAGAACGATGACATGATGTAGACAATATCTATTCATGTAGGAATAGACCCCATCTTGTTATCCTTAATGGCAATGATCAATATGTGTCTTGCTGCCCCTTCTGTCACTGGGAAAGAACACCGCACGACCGAACCCATCACAAAGCACATCTTCCCATGGCAAGAAAAATCGATCTAGTCGGCCTAACTAAACCAAAGGTTCGAAGAAGAAATACGAGGCTATAAGTAATCATGCATATAAGAGATCAAAGAAACTCAAATAACTTTCATGGATAAAAATAGATCTGATCATAAACTCAAAGTTCATCGGATCCCAACAAACACACTGCAAAAATGGTTACATCAAATAGATCTCCAAGAGACCATTGTATTGAGAATCAAAAGAGAGAGAGGAAGCCATCTAGCTACTAACTACGGACCCGAAGGTCTACAATGAACTACTCACGCATCATCGGAGAGGCACCAATGAGGATGATGAACCCCTCCGTGATGGTGTCTAGATTGGATCTGGTGTTTCAGGAACTTGCGGTGGCTGGAATTGTGTTTCGTCGACTCCCCTAGGGTTTTTGGAATATGGGGGTATTTAAAGAGCAAAGAGGCAGTGCGGGAGGCCACCGAGGTGGGCACAACCCACCAGGGCACGCCTGGGCCCCCAGGCGCGCCCAGGTGGGTTGTGCCCCCTCCGGGCACCCCTCTGGTACTTCCTTGGCCTAAGTTGTTTCTTCTGGTCCAGAAAAAATCTCCAAAAAGTTTCGCTGCGTTTGGACTCCCTTTGGTATTGATTTTCTGCGAAGTAAAAAACAAGCAAAAAAACAGCAACTGGCACTGGGCACTATGGCAATAGGTTAGTCCCAAAAAATGATATAAAGTTGCTATAAAATGATTGTAAAACATCCAAGAATGATAATATAACAGCATGAAACAAGCAAAAATTATAGATACGTTGGAGACGTATCAGGATCTTTTAGAAAGAATTAAACGCAACTCTGAAGATTGGGAACTCGACGAAGGTAAAGAGTCAGGTATTAAGCTTGAATTTGATTGTGTTAAATCTTTTATGAATACCGATGCTTTTCACAAGTTTAGCACTAAATATGGACTTGACTCTGAGATAGTAGCCTCTTTCTGTGAATCATTTGCTACTCAGGTTGATCTCCCTAAGGAGAAGTGGTTCAAATATCACCCACCTATCAAAGAAGAAATTAAAGGACCCGACATAGCTAAAGATGAAACTATTATTTACAATGTTGATCCAGTTGTCCCTACCGCTTAGATTGAAAAACCACCTTTCGCTGTTAGGATAAAGGAACATGCTAAGGTTTCAACTGTGGTTCACAAAAGGAATATTACAGCACCTAAACCTGCTGAACAAATTACAGTAGAACCTAGTGTTGCTATGGTTAAAGATCTCTTGGTAGAAAATATTGATGGGCATGTTATTTACTTCTGTGATGAAGCTGCTAGAATTGCGAAACCCGATGAAAAAGGTAAACATAGACCTGTTGTTGGCATGCCTGTTGTCTCAGTTAAAATAGGAGATCATTGTTATCATGGTTTATGTGACTTAGGTGCTAGCGTGAGTGCTATTCCCTTTACCTTATACCAAGAAATTGTGAATGACATAGCACCCGCTGAAATAGAAGACATAGATGTTACTATTAAACTTGCTAATAGAGACACCATCACACAACTTGGGATTGTTAGAGATGTTGAAGTCTTGTGTGGGAAAATAAAATATCCTACTGATTTTCTAGTTCTTGGTTCCTCACAAGATGACTTCTGTCCCATTATCTTTGGTAGACCTTTCTTGAACACTGTCAATGCTACTATAGATTGTCATAAACAAACTGTCAGTGTTAGCTTTGGTGATGAGTCTCATGAGTTTAATTTTTCCAAGTTTAATAGACAACCTCATAATAAAGAATTACCTAGTAAGGATGAAATAATTGGTCTTGCTTCTATTGTCGTGCCTCCTATAGATCCACTAGAACAATATTTGCTAGACCATGAAAATGATATGCACATGCATGAAAGAAATGAAATAGATAAAAATTTCTTTGAACAACGACCTCTGCTAAAACACAATTTGCCTATTGAAACTCTAGGAGGTCCTCCTCCACCTAAAGGTGACCCAGTGTTTGAATTAAAACAATTGCCTGACACTTTGAAGTATGCTTATCTTGATGAGAAAAAGATATATCATGTTATTATTAGTGCTAACCTTTCAGAACATGAAGAAGAAAGATTATTGAAAATTTGGAAGAAGCAACATGCTGCTATTGGATATACTCTTGATGATCTTAAGGGCATTAGTCCCACTCTCTGTCAGCACAAGATTAATATGGAACCTGATGCTAAACCCGTTGTTGATCATCAACGACGTTTGAATCCTAAGATGAAAGAAGTGGTAAGAACTGAAATATTAAAGCTTCTGGAAGCAGGTATAATCTATCCCATAGCTGATAGTAGATGGGTAATCCCCGTTCATTGTGTCCCTAAGAAGGGAGGTATCACTGTTGCTCCTAATGATAAAAATGAACTTATTCCATAGAGAATTGTTACTGGTTATAGAATGGTAAATGATTTTAGAAAATTAAACAAAGCAACTAGAAAAGATCATTACCCTCTGCCTTTTATTGATCAAATGCTAGAAAGATTATCAAAGCACACACACTTTTGTTTTCTTGATGGATATTCTGGTTTTTCTCAAATACCTGTTTCACAACCCGATCAAGAGAAAACCACCATTACTTGCCCTTTTTGAACTTATGCTTATAGACGTATGCCTTTTGGTTTATGCAATGCACCTGCTACTTTTCAAAGATGTATGACTGCTATATTCTCTGATTTTTGTGAAAAGATTGTTTGAGGTTTTCATGGAAGATTTTTCTGTTTATGGAACTTCTTTTGATGATTGCTTGAGCAACCTTGATCGAGTTTTGCAGAGATGTGAGCAAACTAATCTTGTCTTGAATTGGGAGAAGTGCCACTTTATGGTTAATGAAGGTATTGTTTTTGGGGCATAAAATTTCAGAATGAGGTATTGAGGTGGACCAAGCTAAAGTTGATGCAATTGAGAAAATGCCATGTCCTAAAGATATCAAAGGTATTCGTAGTTTTCTCGGTCATGCTGGTTTATATAGGAGGTTTATTAAAGACTTCTCTAAAATTTCTAGGCCTCTTACAAATCTTTTACAGAAGGATGTTCCATTTGTTTTTGATGATGATTGTGTAGAAGCCTTTGAAACACTTAAGAAAGCCTTAATTTTTGCACCTATTGTTCAACCACCTGATTGGAACTTGCCTTTTGAAATCATGTGTGATGCTAGTGATTATGCTGTTGGTGCTGTTCTAAGACAAAGAAATGATAAGAAATTGAATGTTATTCATTATGCTAGCAAAACTCTAGACAATGCCCAAAGAAATTATGCTACTACTAAAAAAGAATTTTTAGCAGTTGTGTTTGCTTGTGATAAATTCAGATCTTACATTGTTGATTCCAAAGTTATTATTCACACCGATCATGCTACTATTAAATATTTTATGGAAAAGAAAGATGCCAAACCTAGACTCATTAGGTGGGTTCTCTTGCTACAAGAATTTGATTTACATATAACTGATAGAAAAGGAGCTGAGAACCCCGTAGCTGATAACTTGTCTGGGTTAGAGAATATCCTTGATGACCCACTACCTATTGATGATAGCTTTCCTGATGAACAACTAGCTGCAATAAATGTTTCTCATAACACACCTTTGTATGCTGACTATGCTAATTATATTGTTTCTAAATACATACCACCTAGTTTCACGTACCAGCAAAAGAAAAAATTCTTCTATGATTTAAGACATTACTTTTGGGATGACCCACATCTTTATAAATAAAGAGTAGTTGGTATTATTAGACGTTGTGTAACTGAGCATGAACAGGAACAAATCCTTCGGAAATGTCACTCCGTAGCTTATGGAGGGCATCATGCGGGAGATAGAACTGCTCATAAGGTATTGCAATCTGGTTTTTATTAGCCTACTGATGTTGGCTTGAACTACGTCGGTATTTCCCCAAAGAGGAAGGGATGATGCAGCACAACAACGGTAGGTATTTCCCTCAGTGATGAGACCAAGGTTATCGAACCAGTAGGAGAACCAAGCAACACTACGTAAACATCACCTGCACACAAAGAACAAATACTTACAACCCGACGTGTTAAAGGGGTTGTCTATCCCTTTCGGGTAACGGCGCCAGAAGTTGGCAAACGGACGTGAGATAAATTGTAGTAGATTGATAAATAGATCGCGAATAAAATAAAGTGAAGCAAAATATTTTTGGGTTTTTGGAAATATAGATCTGAAAATAAAAGTGGCAAATAAATAAAAAGGCAAATAGAAAAATAGATCTGAAAATATATGATGAGAAAATAGACCCGGGGCCGTAGATTTCACTAGTGGCTTCTCTTGAGAAAAATAGCATACGGTGGGTAAACAAATTACTGTTGGGCAATTGATAGAACTTCCAATAATTATGATGATATCCAGGCAATGATCATTATATAGGCATCACGTCCAAGATTAGTAGACCGACTCCTGCCTGCATCTACTACTATTACTCCACACATCGACTGCTATCCAGCATGCATCTAGTGTATTAAGTTCATGGAGAAACGGAGTAATGCAATAAGAACGATGACATGATGTAGACAAGATCTATTTATGTAGAAATAGACCCCATCTTGTTCTCCTTAATAGCAATGATACATACGTGTCGGTTCCCCTTCTGTCACTGGGATCAAGCATCGTAAGATCGAACCCATCACAAAGCACCTCTTCCCATGGCAAGAAAAATCGATCTAGGTGGCCTAACTAAACCAAAGATTCGAAGAAGAAATACGAGGCTATAAGTAATCATGCATATAAGAGATCAAAAGACTCAAATAACTTTCATGGATAAAAACATAGATCTGATCATAAACTCAAATTTCATCGGATCCCAACAAACACACCGCAAAAAAGAGTTACATCAAATAGATCTCCAAGAAACCATTGTATTGAGAATCAAAAGAGAGAGAGGAAGCCATCTAGCTACTGCCTACGGATCCGTAGGTCTACAATGAACTACTCACGCATCATCGGAGAGGCACCAATGAGGATGATGCACCCCTCCGTGATGGTGTCTAGATTGGATCTGTGGTTTCTGGAACTTGCGACGGCTGGAATTGATTTTCGTCGACTCCCCTAGGGTTTCTGGAATATTGGGGTATTTATAGAGCAAAGAGGCGGTGCGGGAGGTGGCCGAGGTGGGCACAACCCACCTGGGCGCGCCCTGGTGAGTTGTGCTCCCCTCGGAGCCCCCTCTGGTACTTCTTTGGCCCAACAGGTGTCTTCTGGTCTAGAAAAAATCACCAAAAAGTTTCGCTGCATTTGGACTCCATTTGGTATTGATTTCCTGCAAAGTAAAAAACAAGTGAAAAACAACAACTAGTACTGGGCACTATGTCAATAGGTTAGTCCCAAAAAATGATATAGAGTTGCTATAAAATGATTGTAAAACATCCAAGAATGATAATATAACAGCATGGAACAATCAAAAATTATAGATACGTTGGAAACGTATCACCTGCTCTCTTCAAGGATGTCCGTAAGTTTGTTTTATCTTGTGATGAATGTCAATGAATTGGTAATATCGGTAAGCATCAAGAAATGCCTATGAATTATTCACTTGCTGTTGAACCATTTCATGTTTGGGGTTTTGACTATATGGGACCATTTCCTTCCTCTAATGGGTATACACATATTTTGGTAGCTATTGATTATGTTACTAAGTGGGTAGAAGCTATTCCAACTAGTAGTGCTGATCATAACACTTCCATTAAAATGCTTAAAGAAGTCACTTTCCCAAGGTTTGGAGTCCTTAGATATTTAATGACTGATGGTGGTTCACACTTTATTCATGGTGCTTTTCGTAAAATGCTTGCTAAATATGATGTTAACCATAAAATTGCATCACCCTATCATCCTCAATCTAGTGGTCAAGTTGAACTTAGCAATAGAGAAATAAAACTTATATTACAAAAAACTGTTAATAGGTCCCGAAAGAATTGGTCCAAGAAATTAGATGATGCACTTTGGGCTTATAGAACAGCATATAAAAATCCTATGGGTATGTCTCCCTATAAAATGGTTTATGGAAAAGCTTGTCATTTGCCTCTTGAGTTATAACATAAAGCATATTGGGCAATTAAAGAACTCAACTATGATTTCAAACTTGCCGGTGAAAAGAGGTTATTTGATATTAGCTCACTAGATGAATGGAGAACCCAAGCCTATGAAAATGCCAAGTTATTTAAATAAATAGTTAAAAGATGGCATGATAAAAGAATCCAAAAGCTGGAATTCAAAGTTGGAGAATATGTTCTTTTGTACAACTCTCATTTCAGATTCTTTGCAGGAAAACTTCTCTCTAAATGGGAAGGACCATATATCATCGAGGAGGTTTACCGCTCTGGACCTATTAAAATAAATAATGCCGAAGGTACTAACCCGAAGGTGGTCAATGGACAAAGAATTAAACACTATATCTCAGGTACGCCTATTAATGTTGAAAATAATATTATTCAAACTATGACACCGGAGGAACACATAAAAGAGACCTTCCAGAACACTCCAGAATCCCTAAAAAGAGGAGGTACGTGATACGGTAAGTAAACGGACTCTGGAAAATCCGCAAAAATATTTTCTGTCAGTTTTGGAATATTACAAAAATTAGGAAAATAAGAAACAACCAGGAAGGCACCCGAGGGGGGCACAAGACACCATGGCGCGCCAGGGCCCCCTGGCGCGCCTAGGTGGGTTGGGCCCACCTCGGGAACCTTCCCGACTCCGTTTTCCTCCCGTTTGCTTGTTTCCCAAGATAAAAAATCTTTATATACCCCCCGAACGTATTGACCACCGTATCACGGAGAAATCTTCTGTTCTTCTTTCTTGCTGTTTTTCTGGCAGAACTGAAAATATGTCATCTCAAGATTCGGAGGGAGAGAGATATGTCGCTGATTATATTGCAAACCCAAAGTTTACGGAGATGTGGAACATTATGGTTGGACCACGGAGGAAGAAGAAGACTATGATCTGAAAGGGAAAGAAGAGACAAGCTCAGATGAAGATGAAGTTCCATTGCCTCAACCTGGGGACATGCACGTGGAATTCAAAAAGTCAAGTCTCCCTAACAAAGCAAACAAACCTAAGATCCAGTTTAGCCCTCTTCATCTCTTGTAGGAAAACAAGCAGGAATTATGCAAAAAGGTAGTAAGGCTTGAGCAGGAGATTGAGGACTTGAGGGAGGAAAATTCCATCCTCAAGCGTAAGCTGAGGAAAAAGAACACTCATACATCACCACCACCTTCATCATCTTCTCCAACAAAAGAGACTTGAGTTCATGGTATGGGCACTCCCCTTGGCTTGTGCCAAGCTTGGGGGAGGTGCCCTTGTATCGCATCACCACCACTATCTTTGCTTTCATCTATTTTAGTTTGATCTTTAGTTATCCTATGATTCAGTTGAATAAAAGTTTAGTTTGATCCTTTCTTTTCGCGTGCTTGCTTAGTGATCTATCTATGTAATCGTGTGTGAGATATATAATAAAGAGTAGTTTGAGTTTTGTTTCTTTACTCTTTTGTTTCAATAAAAAGAAGGGAAAATAAATGAAAAAGATCATATGCTAATCTTATGGTAAGTAATGACATCACATAAGGAAAAGTATAAGTGGTAAAATTTGTTGGAGATTGACAAACATAGCATTGGTCAACGATGCAATTCATGAAAGAATTAATAAGGAAAGAGAAGATTCACATGCAAATACACTATCTTGGACTTCTTTTATGATTGTGAGCCCCCATTAAATATTTTGTGTCAAAATAGTTGACGCTGGACAAGGAAGATAACATAATGATTTATGTTTGTTCATATTCACATAGAAGTTATATTGTCATAGATCCTTTAACATGTGGTGCTTGCTCAATATCTTTTCTAGCCAAAAATTCCGCACTAAGTAGAGATACTACTTGTGCATCTAAAAAGGCTAAACCCAAATATTATTTTGAGAGTCCACCATACCTACCTATGGATTGAGTAAGATCCTTTAAGTAAGTTGTCATTGGTGCAATAAGGCAATAAAAATTGCTTCTAAATGTGTTGGATCATTTAGTGTAAGAGAAAATTGAGCATTGTACGAACTTGTGATGGCAAAGTAATAAAAGCGACGGACTGCATAATAAAGGTTGCTATCATAAGGGGCAATATAACGTGACGTTCTTTTGCATTAAGGGATTTGGCATACAAATAAATAAGCGCATGACAACCTCTGCTTCCCTCTACGAAGGGCCTATCTTTTACTTTTATGCATTTACTTTTATGTAAGAGTCAAAGTATCTTCCCCTATTCCTTTTATTTTCTATTTTTGCAAGCATCATGTGGTGAGGAAAGATCTAGACACATATATCCAGTTGGATATGAGTGGGCATGAGTTATTATTGTTGACATCACCCTTGAGGTGAATACGTTGGGAGGCGAAACTATAAGCCCCTATCTTTCTATGTGTCCGGTTGAAACTTTTTGTTCATGGGTATGTTGTGAGTGTTAGCAATCATAGAAGATTAAATGATGGTTGAGTATGTGGACTTGCCTAAAGGCTCCGATACGTGACCCTTCCTGAAAATATGATGAATTATAGTTGCAAAGTTGACTAAGAACATAGTTTGTTGTTTTCCAATAAGGTTTATGCTTTATACTTCGGTGTTGTCATGAATTGTTACTTGTTCATGAGAAGTTATATGATAGAAGTTGTATAATAAAGCTTTATGATTAAATTCCTTGCTGCTACAATAATATGCATGATGCTTCTATGTCTGTATTTTGTTTTTATCGACACCTCTCTCTCTAAGCATGTGGGCATGTTTTTCGATTTCGGTTTTTCGCTTGAGGACAAGCGAGGTCTAAGCTTGGGGGAGTTGATACGTCCATTTTGCATCATGTTTTCCTACTATTATTTATAATGTTTTTATGCATAATAATGCTTTTGGGAGTAATTCTAATGCCTTTTCTCTCATAATATGCTAGGTTTACACAAAGAGGAAGAATACCGGCAGCTGGAATTCTGGACCTGAAAAAGGTACGTCAGAGTTACCTATTCTACACATCTCCAAATGAACTGAAAATTTAGCTAATTTTTTTAAATAATACATTTTTAATTAATTTTTAGAAATAATACATCGAAATTTTATTTTCTAAAAATAATACGACCTCGTCTCGCGGGACAACGAGTGGAGCCCGTCGGCCTACTGCTGGACGAGTGCACCCCGTCGGCCTATCGGAGGACGACAGGTGGCCGGTCCTCCACGTGGCGCCCGGCGATTGGCCCGGCCACGTCGCACCGCTCCCCCTCGTCCTGGCATGGGCTGTCGGTGGCTGGGGCCCAGACGACACGGGCCTGTCGTCCACCCACAGGACGATCGTCCACATTTTGGACGAGAGGGTCCCAGCCCCGCCCCGTCGCCAGCTTCTTCCACCTCGCGCGAGCTTATCCCCTTCCCTCAGTTCTTTCTGTTGTTCTTCCTTTCTTCTCTTTTCCACCTAAAAACTAACCCATTTGTACACCAAAGTGAGCCATTTTTTCCCTATTTGCCACCATAGATACGTTGTAGATAGTTGGGGGAGGCAAGGGAGACCTCGATCTAGTGATGGGGTAGCTCGTGGTGGTCGTGGTGAGCATTTTGGTGGAGGTGGTGGTGAGCATATTGGTGGACGTGGTGGAGGTGGAGGTGAACTAGTGAAGCTGCGGCAGTGTGGTGGAGGTGAAGCTCCGGCTCCGGTGATTGAAGGCCGCCGTTCGTCGTCGTTGCTTCGCACGCTTCAAGGGTATAATTTAACAGACATTTTCTCCGGTAGATGTTATTTGCTCTGGTAATAACCGATATATTTTTAGATGTCTAATATTTAGTTGTATAATATTTCGTATTATATGTGGATGTCAAATATTTAGGTATGTCATTTTTTTAGTTGCTGCGGTACTATTCGTAATATATTTAGATGTCAAATATGTAGTTCTATCAAGATTTGAAGTTGTTCCAGTAATATCCGTAATATATTTAGTTTAGTAAATATTTTTAGGTGTGTGAATATTTTTAGTTGCTCCGTCAATATTCTGTAATATATGTACTTGTCAAATATTTAGGAGTGCGAATATTTCTAGTTTGTCATGCTGTTTAACAGTTGTCTGTCCATGTTAAATAATTTTATAGGTGAGCCGAGATGTCCGATGTTGTGACGTTCATATTTTACTATGGTCCTGGTACTGTCCAAACAAATGAGATTGGGGTTGATCTGAGTGAATTTGAGCACATAGAGGTGCCACTGACCGGCCCTCAAACATGGTCTCTTAGTCAGTTGAAGGAATGGTTGACAACATGTTTAGGGCTGAATACTGAAACGCACACCGTGGGTGTTCATGCATTGTGGACCCGGTCAAGTTCAAACATTTTCTTCTATTTGAGGCCAATAGAGCGGGACTCTCAGTGGGTGCGCTGGTTACAAGGTTGCGAAACCAGGGGATGCAATCCTTGTGCCTTAGTGCTTCCCGTTGTGAAGGAGGTAATTGCACCTGAAGGCGAGGGTGGTTACAATCCTGGGCAAAGCAGTGATGGGATGCAGCACTCAATGCCAAATGCTGGAGATGGTGGTTACGAACAAGGGCAGAGTAGTCAGGTGCAAGGAGGAAATGTCGAGGGTTATTACAGTGGGGAGGTGGATGGTGACGAGGTAGATGGGCACATGCAGAACCAGATGGAAGATGAGAATACAGATGTTGACATTGGTCATGCCAATGATTCCGACGAGTCTGATGAAGAAGAGAACGCAGATGATGTGCCGAATCCTGCATCATGGAATCATGACTTCTCATTAGCAATGATCGTGAACGATGGGCATGATTCTGCCTGGCAATATCATCAGAATAACATTGCGACGGGTGCTATGTATCCCAACAAGAACGCTCTGAAGGACGCAATCATTGAATGGGCAATGTCCACACAAAGGGCTTTCACAGCTCAGGTGTCAAGTCCGAAATACTTGACAATGGTATGCAAGAACGAAGATTGTCCCGCCAGGGTGCATGGCTATCTCCCTAAGTATGGCACAAGTTGGGTGATCAGTGACCTAGTTTAGCACACATGTCTTATTCCTTGCATCCCTCAAGATCATGCCAACCTTTCGTCCATGCTTATTGCTCGGTTGCTTTACAGCGAGATAGTGGAGTGCAAAGCGATGGAAGTGAAGGCTATCCAGACAAAAGTATTCGTCAGGTTCAAATACATAATTTCTTATGGCAAAGCTTGGAGGGCTAGGCATAGAGCGCTTGAGACCAGATTTGGTTCTTTTTTTGATGCATATGACTCTGTTGTCCGGCTCCTCCACACGCTGCAGGACCGGAATCCAGGCACCTACGTCGACATCCAAGACCTCTTCATGCCAGAGTTCCCAACTGTGAGGGTGCTGCATCGACTGTTCTTCTCTTTCGGTGTATGCATCGAAGCATTCAGGCATTGCCGACCGGTGATATGTGTAGATGGAACTTTTCTCACCGGCAAGTACAAGGGTCAGATCCTGACAGCCATTGGTCAAGACGGACAAAATCAAGTAGTAGCACTCGCATTTGCATTTATGGAGAGTGAGAACATTGAAAGTTTGACATGGTTCTTCAGGCAATTGAAAGTAGAAGTTGTGAAGGATAAGCCCAATGTTTGCATCCTTCATGATAGGCATGCAGGTATACTCAGTGCGATAAAGACACTGACAAACCCTGGTCCTGAGGAACAAACTCCATGGCAGGACTTGCAAAGCCGTTGGTGCATGCGCCATCTGGGGGCTAATTTCTTCTCGTAGTTCAGAAATAAGAACCTGATGAATCTGTTCAAAAAACTCTACAAGCATAACCAGCTATGGAAGTACAATTTGATACATGACAGACTTAATGTGTGCACGCAGAGACACGTTAGGGACAGGAAAGCTGGAAGAGATGCAGCGGTGAGAGCACATGTTGAAGCAGTAGCAGCACAGTTAGCAACTGGAACAACGGCCGTGGAGGAGGAGCCTATTGGGATTTTTGACTTGCCAGGATTTGACCCACCTAGTACTAGGAGAAGGCTAGGGAGGTCGATTAAAACCTTCGAGCAGTGGATAGAGCATGAGCCTCTGGAGAGGTGGTCTTTGCTGCATGACACACATGGAGCAAGGTATGGTGTCATGACTACCAATCTCGCAGAAACATACAACTTTGTCCTCAGAGGAAACCGGGCATTGCCACTTACAGCCATCATTGAGGGTATTTTATATGGCACTGTGAAGTATTTTAGAGATAGACGTCAGAAAGCAGAGCATCATATCTTGAACAACCCAAGCACACGTTATTGTGAAAGGATTATGAAGTACATGGAAGAAAAGATGCAGAAAGCTAGGTCATGTGACGCCCCCGGCTTAATCGTGCACTAATCATACACGCAAATGCACACGATCAAGCCTAAGGACTCACTTGAAGATATCACAACACAACTCTAAAACATAAACAAAATCATACAAGCATTTATTACAAGCCAGGGCCTCAAGGGCTCGAATACAAAGCTTGATGACAACAAGCATTAGCGGAAGCGTTAGATATCTGTGTACAGATATAAAACAGAAAACAGAGAAGCCTTTAGAAAGGCGGGACAAAAATAAAACACTACGATCGAAAGGCGCAGGCCTCCTGCCTGGGACCCTCCGATCCTACTCCTGGATGTCGGCCAACTCGTAGAAGGATCCACCCTCGGGGAAGTAGTGGAAGTCATCGGCGGGGCAGCTGTCTCAGGGGCTCCGTCAGCTGGTTGCATCAATTGAAAATGGGGGAAAAAGAAAGTAAAGCAACCGTGAGTACTCATCCGAAGTACTCAGCAAGCCAAGGATCTACACTACATATGCAACATTATCAAAGGGAGGCTGTATATGTGGACTGGGCTGCAGAAATGCCAAAATATAGGGGAAAAGCCTAGTCCTAGCGAAGACTAGCATCTTCAGCATCTTCATCGGTCTTGCAGCATTAGAAGAGCGCAGATCAGCATAATGTAAAGTAGTAATAGTATCCAGTAACGGTCTCGCCCAGAGATCCTTCCTCGACTCCCTGCGAGAAAGCGATCCCAGAGCCACATATCCAGGTATCATCTCAAGTTCTAGCTGTATCGATCGGGATACAACTCCGAGTGTCCTTTACCGTAGGACCGGTTATAGATAGATGTGTTCTTCCCTGCAGGGGTGCACCAACTTACCCACCACGCTCGATTAACTCCGGCTGGACACACTTTCCTGGGTCATGCCCGGCCTCGGCCAAACGATACACCGCAACCCTACCTACAGCTCAGCAGAGAGGTCCCCGCCGGTCTACCTCCTAAGCGCAAGGGGGTCTTGGGCCATCGCCCCTCGCCCTCCGGGTCGTTGTGTGCAGGGTGGATACCAGCACCGCCTCGAAAGGCCGGTACGATCCGACCATGCCACAAAGCTGAACTGGACGTCTGACAGAGCTTTCGGCTGATGTTACGATGTAGAACGCCCATACTATGCCCACGTGATGGTTAGTGCTATCAGGCCAGAGGCCTGCTCGGATCAAATATCCAAATCTTTAGGACTAGGGGCTTGCGGAAACGAGCAGAGACTCACGAAAGATGTGACCCCGTCGCCCCGTCTCGAGGACTTGCTGCAAGGGCTAAGAATGCCCGGCCATGCCTCGTAGAATAACTCACGGGTATCTATCCATCATTCGCGGGTACCCCTCAGGGTCGACCCGCCTTTCCAAGCATCAGTGTCAACAGTAATGTAAGGCATCCGTGTGGTCACCATATCAAGGGGAATCCGAGGCATCACCGTTGTTGGACTCCCACCTGATGTAACATCTAGATGGACGTAGGAGGCATCACCCTCGAGGTCCACACGTGGGGTGTTGCGCGGCTTTGTCAGTATCGGGGGTGGTGTAGGAGGTATCACCCTCGCTTACCACGACCGATCAACTAACCTACAAGGTTATCATCAGAAGTGCTGATGAGGTATCACCCTCGGCACTCGATAGTAACCCAGTAGTGTCGAGCAATGAAGGGGAAGTGAGGTGCGGTGCCGGGGTCTGGTCTTCGGTCCCGTTGATCGGGTCTTCTGAGAATCCAGCAGGGCAGTCAGGACAAGTGGGGGTCTCTGATGGGGCTCTACCCAGTCTATTCTAAACAATTTAGGATGAATAGGAAGGTATCAACAGCAGGTTACAATAAACAGGCTATGCAGCAGAAATAGGTAAAACAGTAATAGTAGCAAAATCTAATGCAAGCAAGGGATATTAGAATGGGTGATATCGAGATGATCAAAAGGGGGGGGGGCTTGCCTGGTTGCTCGGCGGCAAAGGCAAGGTCGTCGGTGGTGTAGCCAATCACCGGAGCTGCGTCGGTCTCGGAGACTACGTCGGTACCGGGATCTAACAAGAAAGAAGAAGGGGAAGAACAGTAAATACAAAGCAACATGTGCATGACATGTCAACAAGCAGAGCTAGCGGTGTTCTATCGCAGGGCTAGGTAATACCGGCGAAAGAGAAAAACATCCGGGAAAGTATTCTCGGTGTCCGGCATTTCGGACAGTCAAATGGAGGGGAATGGTTGTAGGTTCGCTATGTTAGGGACATGTGGCGGACGAACGGACCGCGCATTTGGATTCGTCTCGTCGTTCTGAGCAACTTTCATGTTTTAAGTTTTTCCATCTGAGCTACGGTTTAAAAGTTACAAATTTTCAAAGTTTAAATGATTTTCTGAAATTTATTTATTTTAACAGAAATTGATATGTGATGTCAGCATGAGGTGTGAATGACGTCAGCAGTCAATAGTGACGCTGACCAGAGTCAAACCTGACATGTGGGTCCAGTGGGACCCACATGTCAGTCTCTGTTAAGATTAACAGTGTGTTAATTAAACTAACAGAGTTAATTAGGGGGTGGGCCCCATATGTCAGTGAGTGCTTAGCCACTTAATTAGCTAAACTAATTATTTATCTATTCATTTATTTATTTTAATTAGTTTATTGGAGTGGGGCCCATGTGTCAGTGACACTAGACCGCCACGTCAGCGGCGCTGACCGCGGTCAACGAGTCAACCGTGGCGCGGGGCCCATTGGTCAGTGACTCCGGCGGGCCCCACTGGTCAGTCCACGTGGCAGCGGCGCCGGAGACGGCTCCGGCAAGCTCCCGCGGCGGCAACCTCGCCAGACAGACTCGGGCTTCTGCTGTGGTGCTCTGAATCGTGTGTTTTTGGTCGCGTTTCGAAAGAGCGAGGTGCGGCGCATCGAGTGGAGCTAACGTGCGGCCGCGAGGGCGACCGAGAGTGGCCGGACGTCGAGCTGCTGCAGCGGCCAGAATTGGGCTCTCGCGAACTCGCCGCTACGGGGCTCAGGGAATCAAGCGGAGGGCACAGGCGGCTTCAGAGAGCCGCTCGGAGCTCGTTGGTGAGCTCAGCGGGCAACGACGAGCACTACTGCGACGGCAGCAGTCACGGCGGCGGAGCTCCGTTCGGGAGGTCATGGCGCGGCGGCGCGGTTAGCTAGCTATGATTCGTGCTCGTGCAAGGTGGAGAACGGGGAAGGGAGCGGAGCTCACCGAGTGGACGCACGATGGTCCGGTGCAGGCTTAGGAGCTGCAGTGCAGGAGATCGACGCCGGCGAGCTTCCGTGTTCCGAGATGGGGATCGGCCAACTCCGGGCGTTGCAGTGGCCTGCAGCTCGTTCGCGTGGTCGAGGAGGAAGAAGCAGGCACCGGCGAAGCTTCTGGACTCCACAGAGAGGCTCAAGGACGCCGGTAGCCGCGAGGCTGACGGAACAGCGGCGGCGAGCGCGCTCGGACAGAGAGGATCTGCGAGGCGGGCGCGTTCGAGGGAAAAAGAGGGGGGGGAGAAGAAGTGGCGAGGGAGGCCAGGCGGAACGGCTCGGCGCGGCCTTATCCCCTCGCACTCCTGCTCCCCGTCGTGGTGGCGCGCTGCGGTTGACGGAGCGCCGTCGTCCATGGAGACGACGACACGGAGGGGAGAGTTGGTGGAGGTGGGCTGGGCCGGCCACTGCTGCACGGCCCAGGGAACAGGTAAGTGGCCTTCTCCCACTTTCTTTCTTTTATATCATTTCTGTTTCTGTTTCTTTTATTTTTTTATTTTACAGAGAGGGGAAAAGAATTGTTTGGGCATCCTATTAGCTTAGGAAAAATATGGGAAGTGTCCCACTAATTCCCTGATGTTTCTAGGCAGTGCCACAAAAAGTTTGGGAATCTTTGGAACTCTTTTGAATTTTCCCAAAAATGGAATAGCATTTAAAAATGCTGAAATGGTGCTGTTGTAATTGATAATGCCCATCCTTGTTAATGAGTGATGTTGTATTCCTTAACACCTAATTGTTTTGGAGTATTTTATATTTAATGAACATTTTAGTTTCCACTTTGGAAGAACTTTTATTTTTACTTTGAATTTGAATTTATTTCAAAGAGGGAATTTGAAATGAAGTGTTTAACCACTGTGATCTAACATTGCAAATGGATATGACTTGGCATGATTATCATTATGTCACAGTGCTTAATACACAGGGGTGTTACAGGTCACACACTGTAGTCCCCATTGGTAATCAAGAAAGAAGGTTTGAGGTCCGCTTAGCTACCAACAAATTCGGCTGTGCAAATGAGCTGAGGACGCATGAGGTCAAAATTGGAAATGAAGTCTGGCCAATGTGTGAGTGCACATGCAACAAACCAAAGTTGCTTCACCTACCATGCTCCCATGTACTTGCTGCTTGCGGGCAGCTTGGAATGGACGCAATATCATTCATGTCTCCATATTTTCTAAAAGAGTCGTTGCAGGCCACCCGCACCTACTTAATGCATGAGCCAACTCATTCAGTATGGTGTCACTACTGATAAGTTTGTCCCATTGAACTATCCTATTGTCTATCTTGAAATTGCTGGCTAGCCTCAGAAGATATTTCGACATACTCGGGTGGAAACTACGATCGAAAGGATAATGAGGATGGGACATCTTCATGAGACTACAATGCACTGCTTACCAACCCTTTCTGTATGGGAGGGGGGGTTTATAAGTCGAGAAGAGAAATTTGGTGGGAAAGAAGAGGGCGGGAACAGAAGGGTTGGCGGGAAAGAAGATGGCGGGAACAGAAGGGGTGGTGGGAAAGTAGTTGGCAGGAACATAAGGGTTGGCGGGAACAGAAGGGTTCGCGCGAAAGAAGATGGCGGGAAAGGGTTCCCGGGAACACGGTTATGAAAAAGTGTTGTGGGCAACTAGGCCAGGCTCGAGCGAGGGTGATGAGATACAATTATGGGCCGAAATACAGTTCCATTAGCTCATAAATTTGGTTGCATGCAGCTGTCGTGTTAGGGTAAGCCGACTGGAACTAATTACTCACCGGTATGATGATTAGTTCCAATCATCTTCAGGGAAGACGACTGGAACTAATCATCTACACGAAGGATGACTAGAGGCCCTCCTTCAGACGACTGCTTAGTCGGCCAGCTGTGAGCCGACTGGACACTAATCATCTACAAGTAAGACGGTTAGGTCCAGTCGTCCTCCCTGAAGATGACGCTGTATTATTTGTGAAAAATATCTAAACCGTGTATTATTTCTGCAAATTAATAAAAAAAAATGTATTATTTTAAAAAAAATAGCGAAAATTTACGGAGAATTATTTTGCAATATATGAAAAATACTGGAGCAAATAACTACCGGAGGAGGCCCACCAGGTGGGCACAACCCACTGTCATTTTGACCTAGAAAAACTCAGGAGAGGACTTTCGGGACGAAGCGCCGCCGTCTCGAGGCGGAACTTGGGCAGGAGCACTTTTGCCCTCCGGCGGAGCGATTCCACCGGGGGAACTTCCCTCCCGGAGGAGGAAATCATCGTCATCGTCATCACCAACAACTCTTCCATCTTTGGGAGGGCCATCTCCATCAACATCTTCAACAACACCATCTCCTCTCAAACCCTAGTTCATCTCTTGTGTTCAATCTTTGTACCGGAACCTTAGATTGGTACTTGTGGGTGACTAGTAGTGTTGATTACATCTTGTAATTGATTACTATATGGTTTATTTGGTGGAAGATTATATGTTCAGATCCATTATCCTATTTAACACCCCTCTGATCTTGAGCATGATTATCATTTGTGAGTAGTTACTTTTGTTCTTGAGGTCACGGGAGAAGTCAGGTTGCGAGTAATCATGTGAACTTGATATGTGTTCGATATTTTGATGATATGTATGTTGTGATTCCCTTAGTGGTGTCATATGAACGTCGACTACATGGCACTTCACCATACTTGGGCCTAAGGTAATGCATTGTGGAGTAGTTATTAGATGATGGGTTGCTAGAGTGACAGAAACTTAAACCCTAATTTATGTGCTACTTCGTAAGGGACTGATTTGGATCCAAAAGTTTAATGCTATGGTTAGATTTTATCTTAATACTTTCCTCGTAGTTGCGGATGCTTGCGAGCGGGTTAATCATAAGTAGGAGGTTTGTTCAAGTAAGAACAACACCTAAGTACCGGTCCACCCACATATCAAATTATCAAAGTAGCGAACACGAATCAAACCAACATGATGAAAGTGATATGATGAAATTCCCGTGTACCCTCAAGAATGCTTTGCTTATCATAAGAGACCGTTTTGGCCTGTCCTTTGCCACAAAAGGATTGGGCTACCTTGCAGCATATTATTTACCGTTACCATTACTTGCTTGTTACAAATTATCTTGCTATCATACTATCTGTTACCTACTATTTCAGTGCTTGCAGAAAATACCTTGCTGAAAACCACTTGTCATTTCCTTCTGCTCCTCATTGGGTTCGACACTCTTACTTATCGAAAGGACAACGATTGATCCCCTATACTTGTGGGTCATCAAGCCTCTACTAGACTAGCTCGTTGATCAATGATGGTTAAGGTTTCCTAACCATAGACATGTGTTATTATTTGATAACGGGATCACATCATTAGGAGAATGATGTGATGGACAAGACCCATCCGTTAGCTTAGCATATGATCGTTTAGTTTATTGCTATTGCTTTCTTAATGTCAAATACATATTCCTTTGACTATGCGATCTTGCAACTCCCGGATACCGGAGGAATACGTTGTGTGCTATCAAACATCACAACGTAACTGGGTGATCATAAAGATGCTCTATAGGTATCTCCGAAGGTGTCTGTTGAGTTGGCATGGATCGAGATTAGGTTTTGTCACTCCGTGTATCGGAGAGGTATCTCTGGGCCCTCTCGGTAATACACATCATAAGAAGCCTTGCAAGCAAAGTGACTAAGGAGTTAGTTGCAAGATGATGTATTATGAAACGAGTAAATAGACTTGCCGGTAACGAGATTGAACTAGGTATGAAGATACCGACGATCGAATCTCGGGCAAGTAACATACCGACAGACAAAGGGAATTACGTATGTTGTCATAACACTACTAGGGAAATGCTTATAGGTGGGACATCAGTAGTAGCGCTGGAAAATAACAAGCGCTGCTGCTAATTAGCAGTAGCGCTGGTCTCGGGCAGCGCTACAAGTAATGCTTTAGCAGTAGCGCTGGAAATGAAAAACGCGCTACTAATAAGTGGGACCCAACGAGCCCACTGACGCTAGCTATAATAGCAGCACGGCCCAAAATAAAGCGCTACTGCTAAGATTTTAGTAGTAGCGCTTGGTTTGACAACAGCACTACTGCTAATGGGCCCCACTTAGTAGTAGCGCTGCTCCTGAAAAGTGCTACTACTATGCACCATAGAAGTAGCGTTGTCTAGAAAACAACGCTACTGCTAGGCGTGGCTGGTGCCACCTTTTCACCCCCCTCTCCCCCTCCCCCTCCTCCCCCCTTTTCCCTCTCCCCCTCCTTTCCCCTCTCCCCTCTCTAAGTTAGTTCTCCACCATTGTTGCCCTTCTTCTCTCTTCCTTCTACCTCTCTTCTCTCCCCATTAATGCCCCCTCCACCATAATTCTCCTCCATAAATGGCCTCTCTTCTCTCTATCTACCTCATTTATTTGGCTCTCCCTCCTTCCATACATATAGATCTAGCTAGCTCATCTCTCTCCCTCTCCATTAGTTAGCTAGAGTCATCTCTCCTCCCAACAACTAGATCTAGCTAGCTATTTAGCCATCCACACTTTCGATCGTCCCTATAGGTAGCGAGGCCTCACATCTAACCGTGCTCGATCTCTCTCGGGAGATAGGTGAGTAAAAAGTTGTGCATTTCAACAATGGGAATATGTGTGTTTGCGATATGAAGGGATTTGTGCGAGTGACATGCCCCCTGAGTTGCTTATATTTTGCCGAAATGTCGATTTATTTCCTTTCGGCGAATTTCGAGCAAACTCGATATGTCCTATTTTTAGGCAAGGTCATGCCAAATTTTTATATGACTTTGACGCATGCATGCATTTAGTTTATAACCCTTTTGCTTGTTATACCGTGTAGTCGGTCATGAAGGTGAGTGGATGGAAGGTGGAGCGATACTTGCAATCCGCGGTGATGGACATGTATGCAAATAATCGAACTAGGATTAGATGTCCATGTACAAGATGCAAAGAAGGAGTCCTTTTGGACCCTTTTGATTGTGGCAGTTTGAAGGCACACCTGCTGATGAATGGTTTCATGGATGGCTATACTCGGTGGATAGATGATGATGAGGACATCCACATGGCAGGGAATAACGACATGGGGCTAGACGAAGAGATGACCGATCGACACGAAGACGATGGCGCCGGACATGGCGGCGGGGAAGAGTACGGACATGGCGGCGGTGGAGAAGATTCCGGACGTGGCGAAGAAGAGTCCAGACATGGCGGAGAAGAGGCGGCGGACTACACGCCGCAGTCTTCGACGCTACTAAGTTCAGTCGTGCAGGACCCTCATGCTCGAGACCTCCTTCGCAATAGTACGACTAGTGACAGAGCTGCTTCTAGAAAGGAGGCCAAGCTGGTGCAACTTGAAGTAGACTCGAAGACTCCATTGTATGATGGTTGCGATCCCGAGGTGTCTCGCTTGAGTTTCACGCTCGAACTTCTTAAGACGAAGGCCAAAAACAAATGGACAGACAAAAGCCTCGATGAGCATTTGAAGTATCTACATAATAAAGTTCTTCCCGCGGGGAACCTGTGTCCTACTAGTGTCGAGGAGACCAAGACAATCATTTGCCCTCTTGATCAGCCGCACATTAGATACCACGCATGCATCAACGGTTGCATCATTTATCGGGGGGAGCACGCGGAAAAAACCAGCTGTCAGTGTGCAATGCTTCTCGATACAAGAAGGCAGGAAAGAAAGCTCCTCAGAAAGTTGTTTGGTACTTTCCGATCACTCCCCGCCTGCAGCGGTATTTCATAGATCCTAAGGAAGCAAAGCTCATGCGCTGGCACACGGAGAGGAATAAGCCCAACGATGGAGATGATCCAAAGCTGAGACACCTTGCAGATGCTAGCCAGTGGAGAGCATTCAACGCCGAATATGGATTTTTCGCAGAAAATGCAAGGAACGTCGTGCTTGGTGCGAGTACCGATGGCATGAATCCGTTTGGAAACCAGAACACCAACCACAACACATGGCCCGTCTTTGTATGGATGTACAACCTCCCCCATGGAAGTGCATGAAGACAAAGTACATACACATGAGCATGCTGATTCAAGGGCCGAAACAACCGGGAAATAATATTAACCTGTATATGGGGCTTCTAAAAGAGGAGCTAGACACGTTATGGAAAACACCGGCATGGACATGGGACGCCAGCAAAGGAGAGTATTTCTATATGAGAGTCGCGCTGATGACGACGGTGCACGACTATCTCGGTTACGGGTACACCTCAGGCCAGGTGTGCCACGGATACTGCGAATGCACGAGGTGCATGGATGATACAACGTCTCAGCAGCTTACGTCAACGAAAGATGGCGGGTCTGGGAAAATCGTGTACATGGGGCATCGTAGATGGCTCGAGAAGGATGACCCGTGGAGAAAACATGGAGATCTATTCAATGGTTTGGCTGAGCATCGAGGACCTCCACGTAAGAGGAGCGGCGCCGAAATCAACAAGCTGTTGAAAAACTGGGAACAGTGCCCCGCGCTGGGAAAGATGAAAAAGGCGCCAGAGCCGCTGCTGAAGGTATGGAAAACGAGGTCTGTTTTCTAGGACTTGCAGTACTGGCCCAATCACGACACACCTCATTGCCTTGATCAAATGCATATCACGAAGAATGTCCTCAAGAGCTTGCTTGGCACACTGATGAACATGTTGGAGAAGACCAATGATGGGCCGAAGGCAAGGAAAGACTTGGAAGATTTGGAGATCAGAATAGACCTCCACCATAAAAAGTCAACGGAGGAGACGGAGACGGTGGCGGGGGAAAGGGGCAGAAAAGTCAACAAGAAGGAGGAGAATTATTGCCCCCCCTTCTTGCTTCACCTTAAGTGCGAAGGAGATCGATCAATTCATCAAGTGCCTTACAGGAATCAAAGTCAGTTCCGGTTACTGTGGGAAGATAAGCAGATTTCTAGACACCAAGAAGAAAAGGTTCAGTGGGATGAGGTCTCATGACTGTCATGTGATGATGACGCAGATACTCCCGGTTGCCATTAGAGGGATAATGGAGAAGCACGTCCGTGACACGCTTCCTGATCTCTGCAACTTCTTCGACGTTATCTCTCGAAAGTCCATCAGTGTGAAGCAGCTTCGAAGGCTACAAGAAAAGATCATTGTCATACTATGTGAGATTGAGATGTACTTCCCGCCCGCGTTCTTTGACGTCATGGTGCATCTGTGTGTCCACATCGTGCACGACATCATCGACCTCGGGCCGACATTCCTTTACAGCATGATGTCATTTGAGAGGATGGATGGGGTCATCAAAGGATTCATTCGTAACATGTCCCGTCCCGATGGGAGCATCGTCTAGGGGTATCTGGCGCAAGAGTGCATATCCTTTTTCGAGAATTATATAGGCGTCAGAGACCCTGTTGTTGGTTTGCCCGTCAAGAAGCACCATGGGCGGCTCGGAGAAGGTCACAACAATGGCCGGAGGGAATTGCACGTGGACTACTCGGATCGACGGAACAACTTTGACAGGGCTAACTTAGTAGTGCTACAACACCTAGATGTGGTAGATGATTATGTGACACTGCACAAAGAAACCATCGCAAAGAAGTACCGTGATAAGGGAATGCGCAAGACGGATGACGAAGTTACTGTAGAGCACAACGCCACTTTCTTGCGTTGGTTCAAAGAGCAAGTTCTTGCTAATCCCCCGGAAGAGGGCAATTCGGACGGATTGCTCATACACGCCTTAGCACATGGCCCCGCGCCCAAACTCGCGACCTATCAGGCATAGGATATCAACGGGTACACATTCTACACGGAGGCCAAAGACATGGACAGTGATTACCAGAACTCAAGGGTGACGATTGAATGCGTGACCGACGCCAACGCCACAACTGAAAGATTCTACGGAAGGGTCGAAGAGATCTGGGAGCTTGACTATGCTGGAATGCACGATGCGACGATGTTCCGTGTCAGATGGGCTAAGGACGTCGTAAGAGAAAACAAGTATTTCACTACCATGTCTATACCCGACGCGAAGAGCGCTACCGTGAACATTAACGTCATCGCCAAAACTGAGCCATGGGTACACGCTAAGCACGTGACACAATGCTTCTTCATAACCGACCCGACCAATCCCAGCCGTGTTGTCGTGAGGAGAGGCAAAAGGAGCATCGTCGGAATGGATGGAGTCGCCAACGAGGAAGACTACGACCAATATGGCAACCCGATGAGGGAAGATGACGATGACGATGAAGCATACGTGAAAAGAAGAACCAAGACTACATTACCTAAGAAAGATCGTACTCCATGGTTCCGGTAAAATCACAACGAGGGGCTCAATCATTCGACAACGAACAAGAAAGGGTAGAAGCTCAATGTGAAACGTCCTCGACGCAGCTGAGAAACCATCATTTATATATATATGTATATATTTGGTGTACGCACTTAAGTAACCATTATCGGTCAAATGATGTATACATCGTATCCCCTTCAATTACCACCACATGCATGGTTCCGGTGATATTCGTGCAATGTGGGAGGGAGACGTTCTCGTCGACTGCGTGCGAGGCCGTCGGGAGAAAAAAAACAAAAACAAAAGGGAGAAAGCAATACAAAAGAAAAATAAAAAGAAACAGAAAAGTAAAGGAAAATAATAAAAGCAAAGAAAACTAAAAACTAGAAAAATAAAATAATAAAAAGAAAAGAAAACATATCAGTAGCGCTGGATTATGAACCAACGCTATAGCTAAGTTAGCTATAGCGTTGGATCCTAATCCAGCGCTACTGCTATGTGTATTTTAGAATTAAAATAACTAAAAATTGGAACAATTAGCAGTAGCGCTGGATTACCACCCAGTGCTATAGCTAACTTAGCTATAGCGCTGGATCCTAACCCAGCGCTACTGCTATTTTGAGTTAACCCACCGCGCGGGCTCAAAAATTTTCCAAGTCCCATTTCCCTCCCCCCCCCCACTCTCCTACCTCTCCCCCTCCTCTCTGCTGTCGCGCGCCGCCGTCGCCCCTGCCCGCTGGCCGTCGCCCCTGCCCGCCCCTCGACCTCGACCTCGACGCCGGCCCGAGCCCCTGCCCGCCCTCGGCCTCGACGCTGGCCTGAGCCCCTGCCCGCCGCTCCAACCTGCTCGCGGAGCGGGTGGCCGTGCGGCACGGTAACCTCAGGTAGAGCAGTCCCCTTCTGCCTCCTTCAGGTACCGACTGGCCGCACCCCCCCCCACCCCCCACCTCCCCCTCTCTTTGTCAATTAGGTTTTCAATTTAGGGTTCAATTAGGTAGGCAGTAGGAATCAATTTTAGGGTTCAACAATATTCAGGTAGGCAGTAGGAATCAATTTAGGAATTTTTATTACGACGAAAATTTTATTAGCAAATTTTTTTTCTAGGGTTCTAGGGTTCATATGTGAAAAAAGTTATAGAAATTTCTTTAGCCGCAAAAATTAAGTTAAGATACTGCCTAAATGAAGTTAAGATACTATCAAAAAATTATTAGCAAGTGTATATGAGGATGCTGATATATATTATATGCATACATATCTTGCTTAATTTTAAAAAAAATTAATTAGTTTTTAAAAACAGAATTGTCGCTACTTAGTAATAGAAGACAGTAGGTGTAGAAATGAAAAAACAGTAGCTCCCTTCCTAGACTTTTCTAGCTATAAAAAAACAGTAGCAAATGTTTAGTGAAGTCATTTTGCAAAGGTTTTTGGTTTTTGAAAAGACCACTATTTTGCAATGTTTAGGGTTATATGATTTTGCAATGTTGGTTGAATGTCGAAGAATATCCGAGTGGCCTATGTTTTGCCAGAATGTTGATTCATTTCCGTTCCGGCAAATTTCAGGCGCTCCATATGTCCACTTTTTAGCAAAGGTCATGCCGAAAATTTCCGTGATTTTCGGCATGACTTGTGCTAGAAACTAGGACATATGGAGTGCCCGGGATTTGCCGAAAGGGGAATGAATCAACATTCCGACCAAATATAGGCCCCTTTTTTCTCTTCATTATATATTTTATTTACAATTGTTGAATAGGAAACATGTCTAGCCACGCCGAATATTTCGATTACCCGTCGAGGCAGCAAATCATTATTTCGATTACCTGGACGAACACCAGTTGTGGGTGCAGGGTGGCGGCAGTGGCACCAACCCCGACACCGACGCCGACACTGGCCCCGACACCGACACAACCCCCGTGACCGGCAACGATGTTGTCATAGCCGGTAAAGCACCGAAGCAGAAGAGGACATGAAGACCAAATGAGCTCGGCATCGAACAAATTGTGGTCACGGCAATGCACCCCAAGAAATTAGAGCCAACAGCGCCGAAGGAAGCGCGCGCGTGCTGGGGCAATCAACTAGGACGCATCCTCAGGGAAACCGCCAACATCAACGACGAGAAGTTGAAGAAGATACCACATATGGAGCACATGCTCCTAAAGAAGTTGCACAATAGGTTCCTGTTCCCCGGCCGGGATGAAAGCAAACATCCGTGGGAGGACGATGCCATGACAAAGATAAACAGCAAGGCGATGGTGACGTTCACCGACGACTTGTCCGCCTGGAAAGTTAGGGTGAAAAAAGTGATTGCGAAGAATGAACCGTGGTCCAAGATTCATGCTGACAATCCGACACTAAAGGAAGAGGACTTTGAAAAATTCAAGGAGACTTGCGCTAAAGAAGAAGTCAAGCAAAGGTCGGAGAAAATGAAGGCGCTCCAGGCCAAGAACACGCCTCCCCACCGCCTCGGACGCCGTGGTTACGAGGGGAAGAGGCACGTATGGTCCAAGGAGGACGCCGAACGTGAAAGTCACGGAATCCCAGACCCCTTGGCGGAGTTCACTGACCCGCTGGAGCGTGACTAGATCAGGGCCCGATACAAGTGGGACCGTGTCAATAAGATCTTTTACACGGACCCGAACACGAGGGAGTTCATGAGACTTCTGGTAATTGTTATATTACCACCTTATTATATTAGCTTCCAATCAATTCGACTACAAGTTTTGTCACATTAGTAAACCATCCATGTTCCATTTGCAGAAAGAGCAGCGCCAAAAGGCAGCCGAAAGTGACGAGTCATCACAGTCGTCGGCGAGGCCCAAGTGGGACACCCCTTTCAACCGGGCCCTGAACATACTGAAAAAGGTCCCGGAGGACAAACCGCCGTCCTATGGACGTGTGCACGGTGTCGGAGATGGCGCCTCGTGGAAGACATGCTACCACGAGCAGCCAGAGGAAAGAAGGAAGAGACAGTTGCTTACTCAACAGACCATCGACGAGAAGGTCGCGATTGCGGTCGATATGACCAAAGCTGAGACCAAAGAAGAGTTACTCGGGGTAGTCAATGCAGCGGTCAATGCAGCGGTAGCTGGCGTCACGGCTGACTTCCAATCTTTCATTATTACTAGCTTGATTCCGGCAATTATCGATCGGTCGAAGAGCAATCCAGATAAAGGGCCAGCGGACTTTCCCCTTCCCAGCTACGTCGAGAGCAATTCGGTGAACATCGCACCACCAGCACCTGGTCACGCAACCGCAAAAGGTCCCGCTCCTGTTTATAGCAGCCCGACCTCCGTCTCTGGCATGCTCGGCGGGGCTTCATCTTTGGCTGAGCTCGACGCCCTCACGGTAATTACGCGTCATACCCTTTTCACCAGCATGTCTATAGTCTTCCGTTTCAATTGCCTTTCAGATGTTTGATGCTGCGGACATGTCTTTGTAGGCCGACGATACCCCGTGCACCCTACTGTACGACATCAACGGCCAGAAGGTGGCCGTGGGAAAGGCAACGATCGTGAAGCCGAAGGACCGCATGTTCCACAACCGAGAGATGCCTGATGGCGTCTTCAAGGTTAACGTGGCTAGTGTCAAAGCGAGCTTCGAGGATTTGCCTCCTCCGGTACCAGTCGATGACGAGGAGACCCCTAAATGGATTGGCGCATGCAAGAGCTGGTTCTTGCCTTGGCCGAAGACTCTTCTTCGTGTCAAGGCGCCGGGTAGCACACCAACCACAGCTCCTCAAGAAGGTATGAACACCACCCCCACCTACCAAATTACCTGCACCTATCGTGGAGGGTGATAGCGGACGACGCGAGGGAGAGCCTTCATTAGTGCCAGATGACGTCGCCCCCGTCGAAGAAGCAAATGCTGATGATGTCATGGAGGAGGAGGATAATGACCCTCTCAAGTATATCAATACCGCCTATGACGATGGAGGATTGATGGCTCGGGACTATGACTTAGGCTATGAACGTGGAGATGACTTGATGCTGCCTGATTTGCCGGAGCCGGAACGTCCTAAGGCGGAATGCAAAAAGTCTCTCTTCATGCGATCCTCGCAGGAGACGCCTCCAGATGCCGCCTCTACCCAGCAACAACCCGAGGGTCGTCCACTGATTAGCCCGACGACATGGTGGTTAGGGAAGGTATGGTGGGCTCACTACCGCCACCCGCCAAGAAGCAAAGGAGGAGACCGGACAAGAAAGGCCCTAAAGGCGCCAGAGCTGCTTCAAGCAGCCAGCCGCCTCTGAAGCCCCGGGAGGTAGACAGAATACCTGTTGAAGGTGCGGAGCATTTCCATGTCGCCGGCCACCCGATCCTACCTCCGAAAGCGCTAGAGCACATACTGAACAATGAGCTAAGGAGACTTCATGAAGATGTGCTGGCCAGAGAGAAAAGCCTTCTCATCTCGGAAAAACCAGGATACCCGCTTTACGCGGCTCAGGTGCCGGGCGGGAAGTTGTACGTCGAGAGATGGCCCGCGGATAAGTTCATCCTGCGATTTGACTACATCTACGACATGTTCCACATGACCAAGCTGGATTTCCAGTTCATCCGCATGTATGCGCTGTATCTCAACTACATCATCAGGCGCGAGAACATAAAATATATCTGCGTCGCGGACCCGTACTATATGCACGAGAGCTTCTTGGCAGTCTGCAAAGAGCACCGTGACTATGCGAGCAAGTACATCGGCGAGTTCATGATCGCTAATAAGGACAAGGAAACAATTGTCCTGCCTTATCATCCCACGTAAGTCATCCGCGGATATCCTTTCGTAAGTTTTAATCATTCCTTTGCAAGCATGGAGGCTAATTTGAGGTGTACTTATTTTGTGCAGCGGGGGGGGGGGGGGGGCGCCGTCCTCATCTGTCTGTACCCAGAATACTCCCATGCTCTGTACTTGGACTCATCGAAGAACATCAAGAAAAAGGATTACACGCACATAAAGAGTGTTCTCGATAGTGCCCTGTTAACCTTCAGCCTGTCTGGTGGATATATCAAGGTGAAAAAGTACAGGAAGAACGGGCTGGCTTTCGGCCATAAGACTGACTTCTGCTGCATCTAGCAACCGTACACCAGTAAGGCTGATGGATTCTACCTCATGCATCACATGATCGAGTACAGAAGGGATAATCAACGCCTTCGCATGTCAGCTACTTCCAACGATGCCGAGATTTTCAACTGGGCCACAAGCATAGGAAGGACACCGGATCATCGAATCCGAGCTGAGTTTTATCACGTACAGTGTGAACTTGCCCAAGTGATCATGAAGGAGGTCCTCGAACTAACAGGGATGTTCTACCATGGGCCAATCACGCGGGACGATGTCCGATCACTGCTAGTCGCTCGGCGTCTGGACCTGAAGCCTTTCAACAAGCTCGGGTGCTTCCTCCCTGACTATGAAGATTGGTCCGCCGACCTGGAGGAATGATTGACGATGACAATGTGTCACTACTGTCTTTCTATGACAAAACTTTGAATTTATGCATGGCGAAACTCTGTGATGTAATTAAACCGTCCTCCTGAACTAGTGTAGATCGCTCAAGTTAATTAGTTTGGGTATGGGAACTTCGTTATTTATGTTTACTATAGGTTGCTTGTATTTTGCTAATTATGCCTCTTTGTGTTTCTCAAGTACATTATGTTGCATATTATCGTTGAATTCATCAACTGACGATGCAGGTACATAGATCAGAGATGGCGAAGGACTGATACGCCGTATTCGTTGGGAGGGTTCCAGGAGTGTACGACCACTGGCCAGACGCTCAGGCCTAGGTGGACAGGTACCCGGGCGCTAGCCACAGAGGGTTCGACAGCAGAGCCGAAGCGAAAAATAGTTACTTGAGGTGGACGCTCCGGCAAGAGAGGGAGCGAAACCGGTGCCTCAAGAAGTACTACATAGTCGCGCTCTTGCTCATGCTGATCGCTCTTCTCTTCTACATCATGGTTTAGATAGAGATGATGAAATTTGTGTGTGTGCCATGACCATGCAGTTGCATTTATTCGAAACATGACATGACTTGTGTATCGCCATTTTCGATATGTGATGATATTTGTGTTAGATGATGATGATGGTATGACGAGACTACTGTATGTGTATGATATGATGAGAATAATGTATGTTTGTTATGATATGATGAAACTACTGTATAGAGCATGCACAAACACATCACAAATACGTAGAGGGGAAATAAAAATATGAAAACAGCAATATTAACAGTAGCGCTGGTAGGCGTCTAGCGATAGCGCTGGATTAGCAGCAATGTTTTCTTAGGTGCAGCGCTACAGATAATTAGCAGTAGCGCTGGTTGGAGCAGCGCTACTGCTAACCATACTTACCAGTAGCGCTGGTCCGAGCAGCGCTACTGCTACAACTTAGCTGTAGCGCGTTAGCAGTAGCGCTGCCCCTAGCGCTACTGCTATAGGTATTTCCAGCGCTGCTAGTAGGCTTTCTCCTAGTAGTGTAAGGTTCGACTGATAAAGATCTTCGTAGAATATGTAGGAGCCAATATGGGCATCCAGGTTTCGCTATTGGTTATTGACCGGAGAGGTGTCTCGGTCATGTCTACATAGTTCTCGAACCCGTAGGGTCCGCACGCTTAACGTTCGTTGACGATATAGTGTTATATGAGTTATATGATTTGGTGACCGAATGTTGTTCGGAGTCCCGGATAAGATCACGGACATGACGAGGAGCTCCGGAGTGGTCCGGAGGTAAAGATTGATATATAGGACGATACTATTTGGACACCGAAAGAGTTTCGGAGTGCACCGGGTAGCCATCGGATCGCCGGAAGGGGTTCCGAACACCCCCGGGAGGTCTATGGGCCTAATGGGCCAATGGGAGGGACACACCAGCCCACAAGGGGGCTGGCGCGCCCTCTCCCTGGCCGCCGGCCATAGGGGAAGGAGAGGGGGGAGGTTGGCCCCTCCTGCCTTTCCCTCCTCATGAGAGAAAGGAGAGGGGGCGCCTCCTCCCCCTGCCTTCCTCCCGCACACAAACATGGCAGGGGGGGGCGGCTAGGGGCAGGAGCCCAAGTGGGATTCGACCCCACTTGGGGCGCCTCCTGGCTGCCTCCCCTCTCCCCCCCACCTATATATATGTGGAAGGGGGCGCCACACATAGCCGGCGACAATCTCTTAACCGTGTGTGGCGCCCCTCTCCACAGTTTCGTCCCTCGATCATTTTTTTGTAGTGCTTAGGCGAAGCCCTGCGGAGATAGCATCACCACCACCATCACCACGCCGTCGTGCTGCCGGAACTCATCCACTACTTCACCGTCTTGCTGGATCAAGAAGGCGAGGACGTCGCCGAGCTGAACGTGTGCTGAACGCGGAGGTGTCGTACGTTCGGTACTCGATCGGTTGGATCGCGAAGAAGTTCGACTACATCAACCGCGGTAATAAACGCTTCCGCTTACGGTCTACGAGGGTACGTAGGCACACTCTCCCCTCTCATTGCTATGCATCTCCATGGATAGATCTTGTGTGTGCTTAGAAATTTTTTTGTTTTCCATGCAACGTTTCCCAACAAACGTTTCCTTTCCAAATATCCTATGTGTAAGTATATCTTTTGATGCTCAACTCTTTGCTTATAAGCTTTGATCTTTCTTTTTCTTGTTTTTTTTTGCACTTTCTCTTCCTTTCCAATATTCTTATTAAGCCTCAACCAAATATGCAAGGCAAGTATCATAAGATATGCACATGAGTAAGCTATCACACCGATGATGTTATCGCTATCACTAAGGTGCTCAAATTTTCGTAAAGCCCGGCAATACTTGGATAGCTAGTTTCAATAGGTATGAAGGTGTACACAAAGAACAATGGGGCTATCAAAGTTAATGGCAAGAAACGAAATGATTGTGATGAAATGGATACCTTCGTCACACTTAACCTTTCACGTAGTCGGAGGTAACCAACCTTGCTTCTGGTTATCGGTGTCAAAGGATGGATAGTCGTTGTCGATGTCGAGCGTTGTTGTTTTATGTAGTCGATGGAGATCTCCAATCTTCCCTTGGTGGTTTTTTATGTAGATGGTACCCAATGGTCACTCTGGGGAAGCGTTGGTGATGAATTGGTGGCACAAGCGTGATGGTGGGTGGAGGGGTTCCGGTGTCGATGAAGAACCTTCAAATTTGTTTTGTCAAATGATGTCGATACCTATGCGAGAGCCTCGGGCACATCAATAGCTTCAAAATGAGCCCAAGAACGCCCAAATCGGAGTGCAAATGAAGAAGTTATGGCCAAACCGGTGAGTCGGCCGAGGCTGAAATTATCAGGAGCGATAGTGTTGGTCCTGGAGTGAAATGGAACTACCGTTTGTGGGGGTCGGAAGTACCGGGTGGGTGGGGGCAGTAGTACCAACCGGGGAGGGGGAAGTACTACTCGTCACGGAAATTCCAGATCGGAGCTCGGGGCGGAAAAACTCGATTTTGGACCCAATGGTCATCCCCATGGATTCTACACCAACACCCCAATCTCCAGATGGACCAATGATTAGAGCACGTGCAAGTGCCATACAAGAAGAGGTTAACTCGCTCCTCTTTGAACTAGCTTTCACTTCACTTGAGACATGACTACTACCTAAAGCGGAGACATTGTGCATACTCAAGTACACGGGAGCGACCATGGAGAATCTAGGGAGCAAGGCCAAGCCATGGAGGAAGAGGAATATCTAGAGTAAGAAGAGAATGAGCCAAGTCCTGAAGCAGGCGGTACTATCGACCCTTCGAGCGGTACTACACCCCTGCCGCAAGCAGTACTGTCGCACCCCTGGCCCGTACTACTTGCCTCGGCGCCATCGAAACTTCCGCGTCTTCTACCGCTCTACTACTGGCCGACCCCCAGAACCCCCTGACTTGGAAGCGGCACTTCACTGGCGCTTGCACGAAACTACCACCTATCCTCGAATTAGCAGTACTTACAGCCCTGACACTGGTACTACTAGCCGACTGCTCCAACGCGAACAACCGCCATGTGGCCGTTACTATCGGCCCTGACCGCGGTACTACCGTCCAACGATACTACCTCCACCACCCCGGTACTACCGGCATGCCTGTGCGCAGAGTGTAGGGCCACGAGCCCACGATCCTTATATTCCTCTCTTGCCCCCTAAGACTATAAGTTCTCCTCTCCTAGCTCGGAAAAAGGGTTAGCAAAGCATATTAGGCTAAATTGAGATATCTTTGCTCCTTGTACCTCCTCCTAGAGGAACAAGACCTCCATCTTGGGAGAAGGATCTCTCTATATCACAAGACCTACATCTTGGGAGAAGGATCTTCAATATCACAAGACCTACATCTTGGGAGAAGGATCTCATCATAGATCATCAAGCCCTCATCTCTCTTTGGGATTTGGTAAGAACCCTACCTTGTTACTTGTTTCCCTTTGTTGAGTGCCAGCGGATGTAAGCTTCTTGGTGGCCAGCGATCTCGCTGTGCCTAAGTAATGAGTGGAACCATAGTGTTCCAAGCTAAAAAGAAAGGATAGCCCCGCAGCTGCCGTCCGAGTGCCCCTTTTCTAAAGATGGAGAGAGAATGAGTCAATTGTGTGGCAAAACAATTGTCGCACACACAACATTGTTCTCTTTTTTTTACATTCAAATCCCTCAATATTCATTGGTCACAATAGTTACATCACTGATAATAGCCACGGGGGGCTCATCTAACCAAGTTTCAGGATTGGAAAATCTAGCTAATTCATGGCCTATTACATTAGCTTCTCTAGGACAATGTTCATAGATTACATGAGAAAAATCCGTGGACATGTGATAACAGTCTTTGAAGACAGCTGCCGCAAGACCAGCAAACAAACCTCCTTCATGCGTAGTTGTGATTACATCAACGTTATCAGAGTTGATTATCATTCGGTTACAGCTGACTGATTGAGCTAGATTCAAAACCAAATCGCAGCGCCATAGGTTCTCCATAAAAGCATACACACAAACATCAAGTTTCTCATTCATCGTTGCTATGAAGGTACCTCTATCATCTCTCACTCTCAGTATTGCACCAATTGCACCTTGAAGAAAATCAGAGTCGAAAGCGGCTTCAGCATTCGATTTCACGTATCCCTTGATCGGTTTAGACCACCCACCTCACTTCACTTTTGCCTTCGGAGAGTAAGCAACCTGAAAGTTTGCTGCTAGAGACCGGACTGAAGTGCTGATTTAGCTTGGCGTTTGGACAGCGTTGTTCTTTGTGTGGCCTTTTGCATCGTCCAGAGATATAAATTTTACTCAAACGATGCCTATGTATCGATACCAAGATCTGTTAATCGCAACAAATGCTAGTACCACACTGTAGTCAGGGTCATCAAATCAAAACTATTCAAGCAACGTCTATACCAAGATCGTTTCATAAAATTGCACGCTATACTTACAGCCAGGGATCCAACCTGAATTACCAGAGCTAGAACTAGAACTAACTGCTCAGGAACCAACTGTGGATCCTACACATACAGCGGGCGGTGTCGCCTGGCAAGACAAACACCCGACAACCGAGCAGAGCCTACACATGACGGCGACGAACCTCATCAAATCAAGCGAGCAGCACGTAGGCCAGGGATCCACAAGTTTTTCACACCATGGAAATGGCAGACATCTTACTGGCTATAATCTCGGCTCTCGGATCTCCTGGAGCGGGCATGATCGCCGTGGCCGGAACGGCTGCTGCCGTCGTGATGCATCTGCTCCCGATGAGATCGACGACGAGGGCTGGGGCAGGCCTCGGTGGAGGTTCCTCCTCTTCTGACACTGCCATCCTCCGTGCCAGGAGACACCTCTCCCAGCTCTCAGCTCATCCTCCGCTTGCGATGACCGCCGCCGTCGTATCCAGCTGGGCTTCTATGCCTGCTGTGGCTGCGGGTATCTCCAGGCTCTCGGCTTTTCCTTCGCTTGCGGCGATCAGCGTCGTCATCGGTTGGGCTTCTCCGCCTACTGTGGCTCCTCCTGCTATCTCCAGGCTCTCGGCTTCTTCTTCGCTTGCGGTGATGATCGCCGTCGTCTTCGGCTGGGCTTACATGCCTATCATAGCTGCTGGTATCTCCCTGCTCTCGGTTGGTTTTTCGCTTCCGATGGTCACTGCCGCCTTCAGTTGGGCTTCTCTGCCTGCTGTAGGTGCTTGCCTCCCTAGATGACCTTATCCTCCTTTGTGATTCTTCCCTGTGGTCATGGCTGCTTTTGCGCCTGCGCGGGCTGCCTTCGTCTTCAGTTGGACTTCTCTGCCTTCTGTAGGTGCTATCAGCCCTGTCCTTGGACCTTCTCCTAGGTGGTGGCGACTCTTCCCTATCAACATTGCCTCCTTTTCGTCTCGGTGGTGGGGGAACCTGTGATGGTGGGAGTTGACAGCGTTATTCCACTCCATGGTAGTAAGCATGGAATAACTAAACTATACCCCAACTACAACACACATGAATGTAAATGTAAGGCATATCACAGGACAGCAGGTGAATAAAAATCTAGTCTGCTTTGTGAGCACACACAAATGCAATGGTTAACTTTCCAGTTTTCCTCCATGTCCATGCTCATGTGGGTTCAATAATGACAACAATGAGTGAATATGTGTGCTAAAAGTACATACAAGAAAAATGTTACTCCTTTCTTCTTAATCTTTCAAGATAATAACAGTTTCACTCTCTCTTTATAATTTCTATGAGTAAATGTTTTCTCTGGAAAATATCATAAATTTGCTCTTTGCATCTTTTACCATTTAAAGATAGATTGACATGTTCACAGTTCTAACAGGGTTAATCTTAGAACATTTTAGTGCTAATACCTCGTATATTTAAACATCTCCCGTTAGCAGTACAAGGTAAGAGTGGCAAAGTAAAAAAAAATACCTCAAAACGTGTCATATACCGCCCCTCAGGTGGCGGTGGGATCCCGAGCTTTTTGAGTTCATCATAAGGAATAGGCCGCCTGCGTTTTGTAGAAGTGCACAATGTTACTGCATGCCCAAAAACTCCAAAATGCAATTCGCCCAAGTGTCAAAGCTCTTCTAGTAAGAAATATTGAAATGTAATAGATGCTTGGGTTCATACAAGGGAGCACGAAATGGCCTCTCTCGACCTCCAAACCGAAGCTGGCCAGACTCTTTCTTCCCTCCAAGTCCTCCTCCTATAAAAGGACAATTCAAAGTAGCATGAAGATCATCTCAAGTGTTCTGCCTTCTATATTACACTTCAGCAGGGTCACATACCTAGCCTCCTTGGTATCCATCCAGGCATAAGTTGCTGCCTATAGTAGTCTACAATCACTTCGCTGCCATCTATAATGGAATGGTGTGCATCCTGGAATAGTTTTCCTTTAGATTTCACATATACCTAGAATACAGTAGGAAACAAACAGGCAAAAAAACTTGAGAACATTATACGGCCAATACCTCATAGGCACGGCGCATCTCTTTGTCTGTTTCATACTCTACAAACGCATAACCGCGGGAAGCACCAGTAACTGCAAATAAATAGTATGATCAATACAAACTAGAGTTGCAGAAGGCAAATAAATAGTACGATCAATACAAACTAAAGCCACACAATGAAGCAATGATGTTTATTGTCTACTGGCAAGAACAACCGAGACAATGCTGCGACATTAGCTAGTAGTTGATCTGAAAAACTGAAAACTCATGCTATATTTCTAAGATTGTTGAGAATATAAAACTCCCCATTCATTCTTTCATTCTTATGAGGAAGTAATGCATTGTTCAACGCTGTGCTCACTGCAATCTCCATCGAGATGAAGTGTACTGATGCTATTTTCACTGGAACAGTAACATGCGCTACAAAAGCAAGGTTCGCTCTCGACTAACACTGAAAAATTTCGTGGAACAAAATGCTCAACTCACCAATATCCCGCACGAGCCGCATGCTCTTCACTTTCCCGTACCTGCTCATGGCCTGCTCGACACAGGGAATAGATGGAACAGCAGCTCCGACCATCAGACAGGGAGGTCACAGCATCAAACCCACCGCACCAGCAAAAGAGACGAGAGAGACGCGCACCTTCCGGACTGTCTCGTCGTCAGTGAGGCGGGAGAGGTGCCCGACGAAGACCGTGCAGTAGGGGTCGCCGGCGGCCTTGGGGTCCCCGAACGGATCATCTAGAGAAGGAGGGGGCAGGGGGGAAAACAGATACAGAGTGAGTGAGCCGCGCAGCGCTGATGCGCGAATGGTTGAAGAGCGGAACGGGAGGAGAGGCGGGGGAGGGGGACGGAGAGGACGCACAGAGGCCGGCGGTGGAGCAGAGGAGGGCGCGGAGGACGGCGTTGTCGTGGGGTGCGACGTCCGTGCCGTCGATGCTGCCCGCCTGGATCGGGTGGTACTTGTCGGCGTAGAACACCGCGCCCGCGCTCCCGCCGACGCCGACTCTCATCCCCCCTCCACCGCCGCCGACCGCTACCTGCCGACCAACCTGCGCCGCCGGTGGGAGAGAGAGAGAGAGAGAGGGGGAGCTGGGGGCTGGGGCCGCGGCTGCGCAGGAGGGCCTGGGGAAGAGATGGGCCGGACCGGACCGGATCGGCAGGTTGGCTCGGTCGGTGAAGAGTGTGGTGTTCACACCGGAATTCCGTTCACACAGTGGCAACCTGACCAGTTCGAACTCCAAACGAACTTATTTTGGCGAGTTGTAGATCAGAGATGTTCTTCTTGCGTACAAGCTCGGGTGAACAATAATATAAAAAACTTGAAAACAAATTCAAAAAATTCTGAATTTTTGCTCTGACAAACATTGACAAGTGGTGTCAATACTTGTAAAGTTTCATCGTGAAATGACACATGTAGAAGACATGGCCAAAAAAAAAACGATGCTCCAAAAATGTCATTTCCAAAACCATTTTGGAGGGTCAATTTTGTTTTTTTCCCTGACTTCTACAAATTTCATTTAACTTTGAAATTTTACAAGCACTCAAACATCTATCAATGTTTGCACAAAAAAAATCAGATTTTTTTTAATTTGGTTGCAATTTTTTGTGATTTTACTGTTTATCCCGAGCTCATTTGAGCTCGGGGCCAGAAGAATACTTTTGCTTAAATTCGTACAACTTGTGCACGTATTGCACTATCATCCTACCAGACACCAGCATTACAACGCATCACAGGTGCACGGATAAATTCAACCCTTCTACATGAGATCGATACAAAACCTAAAATTCTCCACAATTTCCTTGGAAAATTGACTACCCGAGAGGCCAACGGCAGCAGTACCGAGTCTCACATAATTCGGAGAAGGCAAGCAGATAACAAAAAGAAAAACAATAATGTTGCCATTTCTCACATCTCACACCAACTTCGAGTTCAGCATATACAAATCAAATCGATGAGTGTCAGCTCAAAATCACAATGACAAACCCAGAAACATCAAGCCACGGACCAACTACAACCTTCCCAAGTTCCCATGTTACAGTTTATATATACGACTGAGAACGCAGCTTATTAAGGTGATTGCCTACGAATGCAACAAGAGCACATCACTCGGCAGAACCACGCAGCCCCGTTCTTGAACTCAGCAAAGCGACGGTGCTACTCTCGGTAAAAACAAAACAACGCACACGCCAGGACATGCGTCTTAGCACTCATTTTTTTTACATACATCCTTGTTGAGCTGGACAGGTCAGGCGTCTGAAGTCGTTGTGTTAGGAGCAGCGGCCGGTGGAGCTTGAGGTTTCTGCTGAAGAAGGGGCGAGAGCGCCTTGACGACGATGCTCATGCTGGGTCTGAACTCCGATTCGTACTGCACGCAGAGGGCTGCCACTGCCGCAAGCTGCATTCAACAGAAGAAAAAAACATTCAGTGTTCAAATTTGTTTCGAGCTGTTTCTTAGCTAGTGACCGTGTAAGAGGGAGAGCGCAACATAGAAGGGAGGGAAGAAGAGAGGCAGACCTTGGCAACGCCTTTTGGGGGACACTCGCCCTTCAACCTTGGGTCGATACATTGTTTCACTGTATCCTCGGTCAAACGAGGCGTCGCCTGTGTCCACAGAAAGTAGCAGGAACCAGTCAGAAATATCCAAATCAGACAAGTTAGAATAATTTTGTTTTGTAAACCGATAGTACAGGAGCACAAGGTAAGCACCCTGAACTGGAGGACACAGAACAAGAACAACAGTAAATTTTGATTCAAGTTCCGCCCATTTTTTGAAGTTTGTTTACATGATGTTGTAGTCTAGTCTGAGACTCTGAAGTTCAAACCATTGAGTTCTTCAGTGTTTATGCCCTAGAATCTTGTTGCTAATGCATGCTTTCCTCGTTTTATCCAGAACAAGTTTATGAATGAAGTACTTCTCTTTACCATTAAGTTGTAGCTGGCAAACAAAACGTATGCTGAATAATCTAGTATTGGCAGATCGTTACGAACCAAATACTTACCCATGTAACTAGAGACTGCTGACCTCTAGGCATTGTATGATCTACTGGTTTCCTTCCTGTTAGAAGCTCTAAAAGAACAACTCCAAAGCTATATACATCACTTTTCTGAGTTAGCTGCCCAGTCATGGCATACCTGCATTGTCAATGAAGGGCACTTCTTAAATGAAGCAAGAAACAATATACAATAATAAATTAACAAAAGGTAGTGCAATGGCAGATCTGCATAATCTGCATATCTGCACATAAATCTATCAGCAATACCTAACATGAAATGGAATAAACAGGTACTCCCTCTAAAGAAATATAAGATCGTTTAGATCACTACTTTAGTGTAAATAATCTTATATTTCTTTAGAGAAGGAGTATCTTATAATAATAATAATTACGGGGGATATCTCTATAGCAGAAACAACATTTTTGGTTTTCTTGGAAGAACAATCTACAAATACATATTATGTTCAAGTATTCAAGTTGAGTAATTACTCAGGAGCATGATAGCCGAAGGTTCCAAGCACACGGGTGGAATGCAAACGAGCAGCCATATCAGGAGACTGATTTGAAAGATTAAAATCTGCAACTTTCGCTCTGTAGTCCTCAAATAGCAGGACATTGCTAGACCGGATGTCCCGATGGACTATCGAAGGTTGAACCTTCTCATGAAGATATGCGAGCCCTTTAGCAGCATCTATAGCAATTTTGACTCGCTGCATCCAGTCAAGTGCTGGGCCAGGCTGTGCACCAGGAACACCTTTTCTTCCTTGTGTATGGTAAAAAAAGCAGAAAAGATGTCAGAGTAGATCAGACCACCGTGTTACATGAACTGTTTTGATCATGAGGATCTAATGAAAAAACAGGCTAGCAGATTACATAACATAGCAAGCTTACCATGCAAAATATCATGTAGAGAACCCATCGTAGCAAATTCATAGGCTACCAGACGTTGATTTCCTTCCACACAGTAGCCAAGCATTTCCACAAAATTTTCATGCTTTAACATCGACACAATAGAGAGCTACGACCAAAAGAGGAAAATAAGTTCTAGGGTAGAGGATTGTAGTTAATACGAAAAAATAGCGAATAAAGCTATCATAACTAGCAAAAGCTGGTTATTACTCGGTACCTGTGTCAGAAATTCGTTATCAGGCTCAGGGTCTGCTGAGGTATCAAGTTTTTTAACAGCAAGATGTTTTCCACTGTCTAGAATAGCATAATACACTCTACCATATGATCCTTCACCGATCAAAGCTTTTGACCCAAAGTTGTCGGTCTTTTCTTTCAGTTCATCAAGTGACAATTCAGGTATTTCAATGGGAGGAGGTGCTTTTGTTGGATCACTTTTGGTATCAAAACCATTTCCTGTTAACCATGTGTTTACAAATAACTTTAGGCCCAAGCAACAAAAGCACAACAGGAAAACAGAGGATAACTAGAAAGCAATCAGGAATGCACAATACAATCCCTTCTGATAAACATTAATTTATAATAAAACAAAAATAAATATCTAGCCAAACGTTACAAGATTCAGCTGATAGAATAAGATAATCTGAAAAGGTGTTGACCAACAACTATGCTGAAAATGCATTAGCAGTAAAAAAGCATGGTTTCGCCTTCTTATCCATGTTTTCCTTCACTTACGACGTTAAAATAATAAAATCACAGGTCCATTTTGGTGCTCATGCTTAACTTGTTCTGTATTGATTAGCAAAAGATTGTGAATACATGCTAGGTGGAGATACTACAATTTTTTCAAGATGGGCTTTGACTTCTAAATTACTAGAAGAATTTTGTTGAGGAAACACTAGCACATGATGTTCTACAGCACATCCTGATATCATGGATATATTAAATAAAATTACCGAAAGTGAATGAGATGATTCTGGAGAACCCAAAACGATTACAATTAAATCCAGCAACTAAAAATCAAGTTTGCAGAAGAGTTTCAAACCCATTTCCAGGTGGTATTATGAGTATAGATCATAGGTCTCAAATTAATACACTTGAATATGGGCTGATTAAACACGAGACAACAAAAAGCAAAACGGAGGAGGGGTACCTTCTTTCTCATCTGGGCTTGAGGGAAATTCGTGTTCATGTTCACGATATGAAGCATGAAACTGACTGCAACAAAACCACCGGCGCATAGTGACCTCCTTTTATTTTACTTCTTCCTATCTATAAGCCTCCGGTTCCTAAGAAAAAGGGGAAACACGACAACAATTTGGCATCAATACAAATGTTTACAAGAGTATTAATCTCAATCAGGACACTCATAGCCAGCATGGAAATATTTAAGAGAGAAAAAGTATTACATAAGATTTTAGGTAATGCATGATAGGTCAAAGATTACATTTGCACTGACTGGGAAATGGAGATGAGGTTTTGCATCAAGTTCTGACAATCAGCCCTGTAAGTGAACACTTAGTGCGGTGTTGTGCCTTTTGGTTCTTTCCAGGATTTTTTATACTAACATGTAGTGAGCTGCAAGCTTTTATATGTCTATGTCCTAAACTCATTAATAACTTCGCAATCTCAAGCTGATAGCCAAACTATGAGTGCACATTGCATGCGTTGTCATTTTCAGTTTCAGTTTCTACCATAAGCTGATGATGAAGCAGTGGTGCAGAAACCTCAGTTACTACCCAGCTCTGGAAGTCTGAACTGAAAGCAGAAAATGGAGGCGAGGAGAAACAGGGTAACCAGATGGCACCAAGTTGGACATGCTAGAACAAAGCAGAGCAAGCCAACCTTAGACAGACAGCCGCAGGCAAGGCAATCTCGTGCTATTTCTATTTGTTTCGGTTCATGCGCAACCTTGTGCTGATGGCCAAACTACAAGTGCACATTGTCTGCGTTGCCATTTGCAGTTTCTACCATAAGCTGATGATGATCCAGTGCTGCAGAAACCTCAATTACTACAAGCCAAGACTGGAAGCGGAAATTGGAGACGACGAGACCTCCCTGACCCTGAACCAGACCAAGTTGGGCACCAAAGCGGCGAGAGTGAAATGACGACGCCCCCCAATCCAGCATGACAAGCAGCAGCAGCTGAAGGCGGTAGGCTCAGTCGCGCGGGCAAGCCCCCGATCCCACGCTGACCCCGCCCAATGCGCACCGCACGGCTAAAATCCCCTTGGCGCGCCCACACGCCAAATTCAGGCCAAAATCGAGCGCCATCCGCTGCCTCCTCCTGCCCCTCGAATCCCCGGAACCCCGCCGCGTCGCCTCTACTGGGGACGCGGCCCGACTGACCATCTCAATTCTCACACGGTACACAGCTCACCAGCACGGCTCCGCTGTACCGGAAAAAATAATCTAGCGAAGCATGCGCGCAGCGCCAGGTCTCCCGCTCCACAAACTCGCCGCGCGGAAGGAATGAAGGAAGGGGGATGCCTGGGAGGGTAGGAGCAGGAGCGTCACCTGCGAGGGGTCAACCCCGGGAGGGCTGCTGGGCTGGTGACGTGCGGCGGGCCCCCGATCCGCGATCGGGCTCGGCCTCCGGCGCTCCGGCGGCTCGGCGAGGAGGAGGAGGAGGAGGGGAGGCGCGGCGGGCGACGAGCCGGCAGGCAGCTGGGGTGGGCGGAGGGAGGGAGAGACCAACTATTCCTCTCCTGGTAGTGGTGGTGGGGGAGGGGTTTAATTCCGATTCCGAGTGTCGTTGGCGTGGCGTAGCAGGCAGGAGAGAGAAAGAGGAGACGACGAGGCGGGGCGAGGCGACAGCCGTCGTCGCGCGACAGCGGGGACGCGGGACCGCTGTTTCTGGCTGGCCGGTCCAGCCGTGCCGTGCCGTGCGCGCCCGCGTTTACCCGACGCATAACTGCCTCCACCAACCCGCGCACCCGCCGCCGCCACCACCACCACCGTAGTATCCGCACCGTGTGCCGCGCCGCCGCGCCCCTTTCTTGTTGCACTTTCGGTTCGGTTTGGTTGGCTTTTGCTAGCCGGCTAGGCTAGGCTAGGCGGCCGCGGATGATGCGTTGCTTGCTCGTTGCTGCAACCGCAAGCATCCGTGCGTGTCCTTTTAGCGGCCTAAACCCGGCCCCGGACGTGGTGTGCTACGCGTTCGCCCGTCGTGCTGGCTGATTTGGACGCGTGGGAGTTGGCGTGGGCTTTGGTTTGGCGACTGACTTCGGGGCACGAGATAGCCCCTCCGGTTGATAAGGTTGTGTCGTTGGGTCAGCGGTGTACTAGTACTTTGGAGGAGTTGGGATGGCCAGGAAATGTGCTAGCACGCTGTTTTTATTATTAAAAAAATATCCAAATCTATCATCAGAGTTCACCGGAGGTACAAATCAACTTAAACATAATAAAAATTACATTAAAATTCCAAGACCGCCGAACAACCACTACCGTCACTTGTCGCCGCTCCTCTATCGGAGCCGGTTTGACCTTGTTGATGACAACCTGAGTTATCGTGCACGTGCCCATAAGGACCAGAATCCTGAAGCCACAGTAGTCGTCGTTGAACCCTTAAATAGATCTGAAGCACCTGGCACAAAATCTTACCACACGACGAGAACCCCTAACCTCACAGTCCAAAGAAGACATCAGGAATCTACACCAAAACCCCGTCGACTACATCCAGATGGACGAAACCGAGGGAGGGTCGAAGCCTGAAAGACAATCTCGAAAAAGAAGTGCCGTCATCCGCCCGAGCGCCGCACTTGCGATGACTAAAAAACCTAACATAAACTACTAAACGGAGCCAAGGCACCAGGATTCCCTCCCGTCACCGGCTGTCGGAGTGGCAAGCAGAGAGGAGTCGAAACCAAGGGCTCGCCAACGAAGCCTGGAAGGAGGAGTTTGCCCTAGTCGTCAAGGGTTAGGGAGGGAAAAGCTTTCAATATTTTGTGTTAGTACGTTCTTTTTTTACGGGTTGTGTTAGTACGTTTGTTAGCCTTTGAAGGAAGGCGAAATCACTAGTTAAGGGTTACCCCTCGCAAAGGTCATTCCCCACCTTCTCAAGTGTGACGCCCCCGGCTTAATCGTGCACTAATCATACACGCAAATGCACACGATCAAGCCTAAGGATTCACTTGAAGATATCACAACACAACTCTAAAACATAAATAAAGTCATACAAGCTTTATATTACAAGCCAGGGGCCTCGAGGACTCGAATACATAGCTCGATGGCATACAAGTGTGACGCCCCCGATTCAATCGTACACTAATCATACACGCAAATGTGTACGATCAAGATCAGGGACTCACGGGAAGATATCACAACACAACTCTAAAAATAAATAAGTCATACAAGCATCATAATACAAGCCAGGGGCCTCGAGGGCTCGAATACAAGTGCTCGATCATAGACGAGTCAGCGGAAGCAACAATATCTGAGTACAGACATAAGTTAAACAAGGTGCCATAAGATGGCTAGCACAAACTGGGATACAGATCGAAGAGGCGCAGGCCTCCTGCCTGGGATCCTCCTAAACTACTCCTGGTCGTCGGTGGCGGCCTGCACGTAGTAGTAGGCACCCTCGGTGTAGTAGGGGTCGTCGAAGGTGGCGTCTGGCTCCTGGGCTCCAGCATCTGGTTGCGACAACCGGGTATAGAAAGGGGAAAAAGGGGGAGCAAAACAACCGTGAGTACTCATCCAAAGTACTCGCAAGCAAGGATCTACACTACATATGCAATGGTATCAATGAAAAGGGTAGTATCTGTGGACTGAACTGCAGAATGCCAGAATAAGAGGGGGATAGCTAGTCCTATCGAAGACTACGCTTCTGGTAGCCTCCATCTTGAAGCATGTAGAAGAGAGTAGCTGGTAAGTTCACCAAGTAGCATCGCATAGCATAATCCTACCCGACGATCCTCTTCTCGTCGCCCTATGAGAGAGCGATCACCGGGTTGTATCTGGCACTTGAAAGGGTGTGTTTTATTAAGTATCCGGTTCTAGTTGTCATAAGGTCAAGGTACAACTCCGGGTCGTCCTTTTACCGAGGGACACGGCTATTCGAATAGATAAACTTCCCTGCAGGGGTGCACCACATTACCCAACACGCTCGATCCCTCTGGCCGGGCACACTTTCCTGGGTCATACCCGGCCTCGGAAGATCAACACGTCGCAGCCCTACCTAGGCCTAACAGAGAGGTCAGCACGCCGGTCTAAATCCTATGCGCGTAGGGGTCTGGGCCCATCGCCCATTGCACACCTGCACGTTGCGTGGGCGGCCGGTGAGCAGACCTAGCAACCTCCATTACAAAGGAAGTTGCGTTACGCGGTCCAACCCGGCGCGCGCCGCTCAGTCGCTGACGTCTAGGAGGCTTCGGCTGATACCACGACGTCGAGTACCCATAACTGTTCCCGCGTGGTGGTTAGCGCGTATAGGCTCGTAGCCAGACTCAGATCAAATACCCAATCTCGTTATGCGTGTTATTTTGAAGTAACCGCGGACGCCGACCAGGGCCAGGCCCACCTGTCTCCTAGGTGGTCACAACCTGCCCTGTCGCTCCGCCACAAAGTAACACTCGGGGGCCGTCGGGAACCTAGGCCCACCTCTGCCTGGATGGAACCACCTGCCCCTTCAGCCCCCATCTCCGAACAGTAACATAGGTAATGTAAAAGTATATAGTATATGTACCCGTGATCACCTCCCAAAGTGATCACGGCCCAGTAGTATAGCATGGCAGACGGACAAGAGTGTAGGGCCACTGATGTAATTCTAGCAACCTATACTAAGCATTTTAGGATTGCAGGTAAGGTATCAACAGTAGTAGCAAAGACAGGCTATGCAGCAGAATAGGATTAACCGAAAGCAGTAACCTGCTACACTACTCTAATGCAAGCAGTAGAGAGAAGAAATAAGCGATATCGGGCTGATCAAGGGGGGGGCTTGCCTGGAAGCTCGGCAGAGAAGGACGGGTCGTCAACGCTGTAGTCGTACTGGGGGTCGCCGGCAGTCTCGGAGTCTACCAGAGAGAAGAAGGGGAAGAAACAATAAATATAATGCAAACAGATGCATAACGATGCATGACATGACATATAACGGTGCTAGGTGTGCCCTAACGCGGTAATAGGTGATACCGGCGAAGGGGGGAAACATCCGGGAAAATATTCCCGGTGTTTCGCGTTTTCGGACAGACGGACCGGAGGTGAATTGTTGCACGTTCGCTATGCTAGGGACATGTGGTGAATGAACGGACTGCGAAATTGGATTCGACTCGTCGTTCTGAGCAACTTTCATGTAGAAAGTATTTTCATCCGAGTTACGGTTTAAAAGATATGATTTTTCAAAGTTTATACAATGTTCTGAAATTATTTTAAATCCAGAAAATGAATTATGATGTCAGCATGATGCAATGCTGACATCAGCAGTCAACAGCAGTGTTGACTGGGTCAAACTGACAGGGATGGCCCACATGTCATTGACACACTGTTAATCCAGGGTTTAAATTAACCTAATCTAATTCAAACAGTGGGGTGGCCCACATGTCAGTGACCTAACTAACTAAAATTAATTAACCTAATCTATTTTTAATTAAAACTAATTAAACAGGTCATTGACCGAGTCAACGGTCAACGACGGCCCCACGGGCCCATATGTCAGCGAGCCAGGGGAGGGCCCAGGGCGCCCACGTGGCGTGCCACGTCGGCCAGGCCGGCCGGAGCGCCCCGGCGAGCGCCAAAAACGTCGGCCGAGCCACGGCGAGGCTCGGGTTTGCTCTGTGGGCGGCCGTTTCGAGCACGGCCGGTGGCGTTCAAACCGCCCGAGCGCCGCGGTTCGTGTGGTGGTGGTGGTGGCCGGAACAAACACCGGCGACGATCGAGGCGGAGCCGAGCTCCGGCGTGTGATGGGGAGGGAGCTACGGCGTGAGTTAGCGAGGGGTTTTGGTGGCGCTCGAACGAGCGATCCGTGGTGGTTCAAACGGGGCAAAGGCCAAGTAGAAACGACGACGACGAGGGCCGGACGGTGAAGAGCGGCGGAGGACCCAGCACGGGCTCGCGGCGAGCATTCCACGGTGAACGAGGCGGCGAGCAGAGGAGCAGGGGAGGAAGGGGGATCTCACAGCGAGGTGTAGCCGACAGAGTGGGCTCGGAGGAGAGGCGGAGCAGGTGGTGGCGGAGGAGATCGACGGCGGCGTCCCGAGGTGGGGGGACGAAGCAGCGGCAGCGAAGGAGGGCGCCCGGGCTCGAATCGGCGGTGCAGCCCGACGTAGTCGACGTCGAGCGAGCTCCCAGACAGCACGACCGAGCGAGACGGGGCCGATGGCCACATCTACGCCGGCGGTGAGGCCATGGCCGCGTCGGCTAGGAGGAACAGAGGGGTGGCGGCGGATCTGGGAGAGAGGGGAGGAGTGCTAGGGTTCGGGGGAAGGCAAGGGGAGCCGGGGGAGGCGCTTTATACCGCCGGCGAGCTGGCTGGGCGGCGACGGTGCGCGTCGAGCACCTGTAGCGACCGCTCTGGTCGCTACAGGGGAGGGAGATGAGCGAGAGGGGTTAAGTTGGCCGGGCCGGCGCAGAATAGCAAGAAATGCCCACCTCTCCCTCTCCTTTTCTGTTTTATTTTTCTGTTTTGAGTTTTTGTCTTTTGTTTTTATTTCAAAATACTTTTGTAAAACATGGCACTAGTCCAAATAAATATGGTGCTTTATAAGCCACAGCAATAAAATGGTTTTGAGTATAAATGGTTCCATATGGATTTTATTTAAATAAAATGGTATTAAATAGTGTTGATTTGCTGTTGTTCCTGGCTGTTTGAGTTACTTAAGCAATTCAATAAATGTTGCTGTTATTTTTATATTTGCCACTGGATTATTTGCAACATGATGAACATTTTTGTTTCTGGTTTTGAACAACTTTTATTTCTGCTCTAAGTTTGAATTTCCTTTTGAATTTGAACTTGAAATTACTTATGATGCAAATGATGATTAGGCACTATTAATCATGATGACATGGCATCATCAGTAGGGGATTACTGTAGCCAACCCCAGGGGGTGTTACAAATCTCCTCCACTACAAGAAATCTCGTCCCGAGATTTATGCGGGGGAGTAAGGGGGGAAGGTTCTGGTTACGAAATTCTAACGAATCTTTTCAGTCTTGGTTGCTCTTCTGGAAGAGGTCAATCCATTACATTGATTTCTTCATTTCTCTGCTTCAGGTCATAATGGTGAAGTCGTCATCCTTTCTCCGGGAACTCCATCGTACTTACGAATTGGTAAGGGGCAGCTTGGCAGCGACAGAATGCTGTATGGGGTAATCATCTGGGGTTATCCCATGAATGAACATATGAGTACCTCTCGAGTTGGAACTCAGGAATGCATCGAGAGAAGTAAAAGTAGGCATGAGAATTTTCAAGCGGATAGGCAAACGTTCGATGCCTGAAACAGAGTGTGAAAGGGGTTCAGAGCAACGGGAATAAGTATTGCGTCTGATACCAGAATAGAGCACTAGGAAGGTGGCCCATGATTTAAATAAAAAGCAAAGCATGAGGAATAACTTTTAGAAATAGGGGTGTACAGGAGAGTCAGGTTTCGATCCTGTGGAACTGTGGGTTATGGACCCACCATGTGGGTTAAAGGTAGAAGGAGCAGTGACCTCTTGTACGGTCATGATAGCAGGGCAGGTCAGAGAATAGCCTGCCAGTTATATTGGCAACATCGTTGGTACCAAGGGCGAGGGACGAAGAGAACCATTTTCCTGCTCGTTGAAACGAGGCGGACCAATAGGCAAGGTTCTCGTCCATCGGTGGTTACCAAAATGTTATCAACAATATAGTAACAGGGTCTTACTGACTGAGTTGTACAACGAGGTGTTTACAATAGCAGAGAGTTATTACTGCTTAGTTCATATAGATCAAGAAGGTTGAACAGAACAATGGAAAGGAAAATGTGATCAACACATTAATCAGAACAATGGAAAGGAAAATGTGACTTAACACAAGTAGTAGTAGTATATCCTTCCCATGAACAAGCAGAACATGGTATACAGGGTAGGAGAGCAAGTACCCAACCATTTAGATAAAAGGCAAGGAATAATCATGATGTCACCCATAAAACGGTGTTTGGATAATTGACCAAGAAACATTTAGCACTGTGCTTCCAATGTTCTTGTTGAAGATCGGGGTATCATAGTCATGCTTCGAGGTAGCAATGGCATGGTGTTACAGGCAAGGACCAGACTTTGGATACACAAACGATCTAGCAGGAGCAACTTATAAAATAAGTCTTACAATTTCCTCATGGAAGAATGGTTAACCTTGCTAAAAAGGAAACTATATCAATAGGTCCTCCGGCCAGGTGTGCTAGGCATGACATCACCTTACCGGGTCATCAAAGGACCAATATTATAACTCCTGGAATTATGTTCCAACCATCATGTCTGACCGAGTCTCAGATCCGATTGGTGTCAGGATACCTCAGACTCGGGATGCCTGAGAAGAAAAAGGTGCAACACAAATTGACGGGATGACATTGTAAGATTCTCGGGAAAAGAACTATGGAAGCAAGTTCCGAAACAAGAGTTCATCATTTAATCAAAGAGAGGGGAAGGAGGTGGCTGATGGACTCAGCGTCAATTCATCGAGATTTCCAAAAGATGGATTTTCACAATTATGTGAACAAGGAGATAACCTTTGTCAGATCAAATGATATAATGATGTTTGCTCGAGGAAAACATACACAAATAAACATTGGTTGAAAGGTGCACCTGAAATATGGGCTTAGGTAGCTTGGTCAAGGTTAGAATGGTGATTCTATAACCAATAGTCTAAGAACGAACGGTTGACCATTAACTTCAAAGCAATAGGGTCGCTAGAAGTTTTAAATTTACACATCACAGACCATTTGTCGGCATTCCGGTTAGAAACAACACGGAGACCAAGAAAAGAATGGTGATGGTAATAAGTATTACTTGTATCAAGAATTCTGAATGGGTGGTGAAATTCTCGCGACATTCTTGACATAAAAGACGGTAATACTCCAAGGTAAAGAAGAACACATGCTGGTTAGCAAGGAACTCAAGGTACAACACAAAACAAAAACAAGTTTTGTGTTGGAAGGAATGCAATAATGTTGTCGATGATAACACAAATCATCGAGGGGCAAGGATGATATTTCTCATCATGAATTCAATAGATATCTTGGAAGAGCTCAGAATGTTGATGATGAGCACGACACATTTGTCGAGAGATTTCATGAAGATGTAATCGATCGGCGATGACATCAAGCCAAAGGTATGATGAAACGAAAAGTTATCAGAACCTTGGGTATGACACAAACTCGAAATCAAGTTTGTTGTTCAAGGCGAAAAGATATGACGAGGAAGATCGACGTAAGCTTAGCTCATAGTCGAAAGTTATGCCCCAGGAATAAGGAGCAGGTAGCATAGTTAAAATAAGCACGATGATGATATAGCCAATCAGGCTAATAATGACAGGAGTTGAATTTAAATTTCCCAGCAGTACATTACTAGGAGTATTGAATCACAGGGTGGATTCGATTCACTTATCGATGTTCTCAGTTGTCAAACAACTCAAAACCCGTGGGATACTGAATCAGTGAGAATGAATACTTGATGAAGTCTCATAAGAAGTATTGCAGCCCCGTGATATTATCGGGATACCAGGGGGTAACATTCAAAGGTAGACCCGAATAGAAACTAAACTGGATCATTGACTTGCGATAGCGGATACTTTAATCTCGTTAAAAATAGACGAGGCACTGGAACGGTTTCCTTTCAGATATAATGAATAAGGTTAGTATGGTCAGGACCATAACTGCAAGGGATCCAATTCAAAGACACCTGTGACGACCCCGGCTTAATCGTGCACTAACCATACACGCAAATGCGCACGATCAAGCCTAAGGACTCACTTGAAGATATCACAACACAACTCTAAAACATAAATAAAGTCATACAAGCTTTATATTACAAGCCAGGGCCTCGAGGGCTCGAATACATAGCTCGATGGCTTACAAGCGTCAGCGGAAGCATCAGATATCTGAGTACAGATATATTACAGAGAGAGAAATAGGCCTTCACAGAGGCGGGGTAAAATAAAAGCTATGATCGAAAGGCGTAGGCCTCCTGCCCTGGACCCTCCGATCCTACTCCTGGTCATCAAACGGCTCCTCGTAGTAGTAGTACTCACCAGGCGGGTAGTAGTACTGGTCGTCGGCTGGGGCGTCTGGCTCAGGGGCTCCGTCGTCTGGTGGCATCAAATGGAAAATGGGGGAAAAAGAAAATAAAGCAAACGTGAGTACTCATCCGAAGTACTCAGCAAGCAAGGATCTACACTACATATGCAACATTGTCAAAGGAATGGCTGTATATGTGGACTGGGCTGCAGAAATGCCAGAATAGAGGGGGAAAGCCTAGTCCTATCGAAGACTAGCATCTTCAACAATCTTCGACAGTCTTGCAGCAATAGAAGAGAACAGATGAACATAATGTAAAGTAGTAGTAGTAGTAGTAGTATCATCAACCTCGACCTGAGATCCTTTCTCGACTCCCTGCGAGAAAGCAATCCCAGAGTCGTACTATCCAGTTCTCATCACATGTTCTAGTTGTACCGATTGGGATACAACTCCGAGTGTCCATTACCGTAGGACAGGCTATCGATAGAAGTTTCTTCCCTGCAGGGGTGCACCAACTTACCCACCATGCTTGCTTAACTCCGGCCGGACACACTTTACTGGGTCATGCCCCGGCCTCGACCAAGCAACACGCCGCAACCCGACCTAGGCTCTAAAGAGAGGTCAGCACGCCGGACTAACCTATGCCCCCGGGGGTCTTGGGCCTTCGCCCCGGGAACCCTGCACGTTGCGAGGACGTTTCGGAAGCAGACCTAGCAACCCCTTAATACAAGCGTAGTTGCGTTCCCAGTCCAATCCAAAACGGGCCGCTCCTCGCTGAAGTCAATAGAGCTTTGGTTGATGTATACGACGCAGAACGCCCATACTATGCCCACGTGATGGTTAGTGCTATCGGGCCAGAGGCCCCTCGGATCAAATATCCAAATTGTAAAGTGGTTTAGGAGCGCGCGGAAACGAGCAGAGACTCACGATCGATGTGACCCCGTCGCCCTGTATCGAGGACTTGCGGCAAGGGCTAAGAATGCCCGGCCACGCCTCGTAGTTATCTCGCGGGCACCATCCAGGTCAACCCGACTCCACATCACTTCGCATTAAGCTCGCGCGGGTACCCCTCAGGGCCGACCCGTCTTTAGTAACATGGTTTAGTGCAAGTCACAGTATCAATGGTATCCGTGTGTCCAACACCAAGAGGGAACCCTGAGGAATCACCCTCGATGGAATTCCCGCTGATGTTACCGTCAAGGTGAACGAAGGAGGAATCACCCTCGAGGTCCACACTTGAGAGGTTGCACGACGATGTCGTTATCGGGGGTGGTATAGGAGGAATCACCCTCGCTTACCACGACCGAATAACTAACCTACAAGGTTAACATCAGAAGTGCTAACGAGGTATCACCCTCGGCACTCGATAGTAACCCAGCAGTGTCGAGCAACATAGGGAGAAGTGATGTGCGGTGCCAGGGTCTAGTCTTCAATCCCGATGATCGGGTCTTCTGACATCCAGCGAGGCAGTCGGGATCAAGTGGGGGTCTCTGTCGGGTCTCTACCCAGCCTATTCTAAACAGTCTAGGATAACCAGTAAGGTAGCAAGGCAGGTTACAATAAACAGGCTATGCAACAGATATAGGAAACAGTAGCAACAACAGTTCTAATGCAAGCATAAGAGAGAAGAGAATAGGCGATATAGGCATGCTCAAAATGGGGGTGCTTGCCTGTTTGCTCTAGGGCAAGGGCAAGGTCGTCGGTGGTGTCGTCGGGGACGTAGTCGTACTCCTGAGCTGCGTCTGCCTCGGGAGCTACGTCAACGTCGGGGTCTACCGAGAGAGAAGAGGGGGAAGAAACAGGTAAACATAATGCAAACAAATGCAATACGGTGCGTGTGATGCTATGATGCAGTGCAGGGTTGCCTAAATATGCATCTAAGTCATTTTAGTTATTTTTAGAATTATTCTGGGATTTAATAACCAGGGTGTGTGCACTATTCATCTGCCGGATACGGGTCCGGAGTTACGAGTTCTTCTACGTAGGGGGTTCCGATGAAGAAACAGACGGCACGATCAGACTCGTCTCGTCGTTCTGAGCAACTTTCATGTTTTAAATTTTTCGATCCGAGTTACGGTTTAAAAGTTATTAATTTTCAAAGATTAAATTGATTTTCTGGAATTTCTGGATTTATTAATTTGAATTTAAACAGTAACCGGAAACGCTAGGTGCACCCGGTGCACTGCACCCAGTGTGCACCAGAGACTGACCAGTGGGGCCAGTCAACTGCCCAGTCAGCAGTTGACTGGTCCACGGTTGACTAGTCAAAGGGGCCCAGGGGTCCCACATGTCATAGATTGGAGGTGCCCAGTCAGCAGGTTGACTGGGTCAACTGGGTCCAGGGGGACCCAGCTGTCAGCCTCAGAGCTAAATTAACAACGTTTAACTTAATCTAACTAATTAATTTAGGCTGTGGGCCCGCTCTGTCAGCGACATAGATGAACAGTAAAACTATCCTAAACTCTAATTAGCTGCAGTGCACGGGCCCACTCGTCAGCGTCTCGGCGGGGCCGTTAGTGGGGCAATTAGCCGAACCGGCCGGCGTTTAAACGACGGCAGCAGCCCGTCGCGGCGGAGCAGCGCGGGATTCTTCCACGGGCCGCGCCCCGGCGAGCTGAGGCCACCGGAGCGTAGCCCTCGCTCGCCCGCATCCGAAGGTGGCAGTAGTGAGCTACGGGGTGGCCGGAAGCGGGCCGAACGACGGCGCCGGGCGGCGGTGGAACTACGGCAAGTGTGAGCACGGCGCAACGGCACGCCAACTACTGAACTAAGCGGCTGGGTGAACCCTGCCGAGCGCGGGGAGCACGTCGACGCTACTGGTCCGAGTCGGAGAGGCTCGGGAGCGCGAGCTCGCGGGGAACGGCGGACAGAGGAGCACGGTGACAAGGGAAGATAGCTACGGGGAGCTAGGAGGGGAGAGGAGGTGTCCAGGTGGACTAGGGGCTTACAGCGGGTCGGCGGGGCAGGCAAGCGTGCGCGGGGAGGCGCCGGAGCTGTCGGAGTAGCCGCGGTGATCTCGCCGGCCCGAGGAAGAGGAAGAAGACGTAGGCGAGGGTGGAGCGGCTCCCGTCTCCGTTCCGAAGACATCGACATCGTGGCAGAGCTCGCTGAACCTCCTGAACACGGTTGCGGCGTTCGGGGCCGCCGGTGACCACGGATCCGCAGTGGCGAACGGCGACGGCGCCGCTCGGACGGAGAGGGGAGAGACGAACGAGGGTGAGAGAGAGGGGAAGAGTGCGGGCGAATGGAGGAGGGGCCAGGGGAGATGGCCCGAGGCGAGGCTTATCCCCTCATTCACTTACCGTGTTGCGGTGGCAAGCGGTGACCGGCGCGGGAGCGCTCGCCCACAGAGACGATGACACAGAGGTGAAGAAGGATGACGGGCAGGTGGGAGTGGGCTGGGCCAGCGCGGCCCAGTTGCCAGGTAAGTGGCCTCTGGCCCCCTTTTCCTTTAGTTCCTTTTCTGTTTTCTTTTATTTGATTAACAGAGAGGAGTAACAGAATATTTGGGCACACTATTCACCTTGGGAAAATATGGAAAGTATCCCATTAATTCACTGGTGGGTTTAGACAGTGCCACAAATATTTTGGAGGTAATTGGAATAGTTTTAATATTTTTAGAAATTGAATGAGGTGAGTTAAATGCTGCTGGACTACTGTTGTAAATGTCCAGGGGCATTTTTGGAGTTTATATGAAGTTGGTTTCAATTTTATAAAGGCCTTGGGAATATTTGAAGCATTATGAACAATTTAATTCTGCCATTTGAAGAAATATTAATTTGACTTGCATTTGGAATTGGAAATTGAAGTTGAATTATTTCCTAATGCCATTTTATGAAGATGATCATGATGACATGGCAGGTTAAGTAGCTTAACCAGAGTGGGGTAACCTAGGGATGTTACAAGTCTCCTCCACTACAAGAAATCTCGTCCCGAGATTTAAGTGGGGAAGAAAGAGTAACTTCAAGAGAACTGATCCTTATAGGATCGATTAGCTGGTGAACGATTCAGGGAATGCGGCAGAAGAATCTCTCGAGTTGAAACTTAGGAAACGTCGAGAGCAAAGTATGAAAGTACGATAAGAGTTATCGATCGAATGGACATTTGATCGATACCTGAACAAAGTGTGAACAGGGGTTCAGGGTATCGGGAGTAGATCAACTCTCGAGGGGTGGCTTGGAATAACACACAAAACTAAGAGCAAAAGGATGCTTCAGAATCAAGTATGTTAAAGGAGAGTCAGGTTCCGATCCTGTGGAACTGTGGTGAGGTGTCGATCAAAGGTAGGGAGAACGGTGATATCTTACTGGTCTCGACAACAAGGTATGTCAGGGGATAGCATGTCAATTATGTCAGCGACAACATCGGTACCAAGGGCGAGGGACGAAGAGAACCATTTTCCTGCTCGTTTGAACGAGGCGGACCAATAGGCGAAGTTCTCATCCATCGGGGATTACCGGAATGTCATCAACAATAGTAACAGGATCACACGGTCAGAGCTGTTGACCGAGGTGTTTTATAAGCAGGGATTCGTTTCTGCTTGCATTATATAGAACACAGGAAAGGTTAAACAAAACAATGGAAAGGAAAATGAAATTATCGGATTCAACAGACCAATGAAAAGGATAGATGTGCCTATACACAAGAATTAGGGGTATATCCATTCCAGGGAAAAGTAGAACACGATATACCTGAACAGTTCAGCCGGTACAAAACCATTTAGATAAAGGGCGAGGGAGAAATCAAGATGTTACCCGCACAATGGTGTCCGGATAATAGATCCAGAAGCTTTTGGCAATGTGCCTCCAATGTTCTTGTTGATATTCGGAAGTCCACAGTCATGCTTCGTTGCGGCAATGATATGGTGTCAAGTAAAGATTGGGTTCGAAGATCTCAAGAGATACCGAGAAACATTTAGAAGGGTATCTCGGGACGTAGGGAATAAACAAACACAATCAGGTTTGTGTTGGCAGGAAGTCAAGGATGTCATCGATGATATCTCAAATCATCGAGGGGCAAGGATGGTATTTCTAGCCATGAACTCAATTGATATCCTGGAAGAGCTCAGAATGTTGATGATGATCACGACACATTTGTCGAAATATTTAAAGAAGATGAAATCGATCGGCGATGACATCTTAGCCAAAGGGGGAATGAAGCGAAAGGTTATTGAAGCCACGGATTCGACACAAGCTCGAAATCAAGCTTGTTGTTCGAGGTGAAATGATAAGATGAAGAAGATCGACGTAAGCTTAGCTCATCGCCGGAAGTTGTGCTCCGGGCATAAGGTCCAGGTAGCACAGTTAAACGTTGGCATGATAAAGATATAGCCGATTAGGCTAGGGATGATGTGATGGGGTATTAAACTTCCCAGCAACAAGTACTAGGGGTAATACCAGAAGGTAAATTCGGAATAGAGGTTGGATGGGGGAAATAATTTGCAGAAGGCAAGTATTTTTCTCATCTAGGAAATGAAATCAAGGAGAAAATATAGTCGGAACCACGATTGCAAATGATCAAGTCATAGATACAAGATGAACTTGTACCAGGGAAATAATTATTTTTACGAGCAGCTTCCATGATAAGTTCTACATCGGGTCCATGGGCATGAACACATAGGTTCACAGTCGACCCCCACTTCTTCAATGCATAACCTTTCATTCACTTCTTGTTTTCGAAGAAATTTTAGTGCTGAGAATTTATCTGGTGAAACACCAGAAGAGTAGGACTCATAAAAGTTTCTGCGTTCTCGCAGATGGCAGAAGCATAGATACAACCCATCGAGACATTTTTACGAAGCCATACAACCACCATCCAAAGCAAGGGATACGAGTTCGAAAGCAGGGGGTACCGAAGTCAAAGCTTGATGATACAATTTACCAAAGGCATCATGTATCAGAGGGGGAACTGTCAAGGTTATGGAAGAGGGAGGACACTATCAAATAATAACCCACCAAAGGAACTGGCAGGCCGCAAAGGATGTGATTGTGAGTACCGGCACTCAACCAGAAGAAGGAAACAGGTAACGGGAACAGATTATAGAAACATCGGAATAATCCGATGCTTAATTACAAAGAAGTAATGGTTCAAACGAAGAGTCAGGAGCAGAAGTTCCGATCAAAAGACGATTGGGTTGAGTAGAATTAGATGGACAAGTTAAGTGCTTCATCTTGCAGAGATCTCCATCCATGGTTACGTGACATGTCCTGGTCAGTGGTCAGTCCCAGGTCATTATGGGAAGGCATGCACTGCCCTTCCGTGTCATGCAGCAGGGTGAATAAGCGGACGGCAAGAAGTAGAGAAAGCTTCAGCGTCAAAGGTAATGGCAACGAGGAAGGAACCGATAAGGTTCTTAGAATAGAGAAGAATCGATCGGATAATTGTCCTCAAAAGGAATCAAGTGATCCGTGAGAGCTAACGGGGTAAGGTTTTAACAACTGGTTCCTCTTGAGAGTCCTCCTGAGGAAAATCGGGAGGCAAGCACATCGGATTAAGGAAGCACTTGAACAACCCAAGTATAAAATTCAGCGGGTTCACGATTTCCAAAGCCAGGAGTGACAATTAGTTTACCTGGGCAGAGGGACGGGTAAGTTGTAGATGATTAGCTACTAATAATGCCTTCACAGATAGATGCTAAAAGTAGTCATTCAGACATACAGATCCATACACAGTCAGTTACAATCGGGCAGCATAACGGTGCAAATTGAAAAGCTAGACACACTAGGCGGCACGCAGGCACGCGGTAAGGAAGTACACAACGTGACATAGCAAAGGCTACATCAACGTCGGAGAAAACCACTGAAACGGGGTAACTGCAAGTGCGGACGACGAATGTTCGTCGCGGCAGGATCCTGTGCTCCATGTGCACTCTGATGCAGAACCCGGTCTCGAACTGTAAGAAGAGGTCCACGTGCAGGCGTGTGACCTCCCACTGCAGGCCAATCAATACCTGGCGGCATCTCGGTCCTGCGTGGGTAAAGAATATACTCCGGATGTATCCCTGCACGAACAGCTGGTAGCAACTGTGTCATAGCCTCGTAGTAGCGTGCTCGAGTGGCGAACAACTCGACGGCAAGAGCCCGAACAGTGCGATCCAGAGCCTGAGTGCACTGAATCAGAATCTGCGGGTCGTAGCATCGAGACTCGTACAGGGCACAGATAGCTGTGTAGTATCCAGTAGCATCTCCAACAGGTGCATACGGAATGTATCGATACATAGAATCATCCAAGCTAGCATTGTGCTCTCCTCGGAGACGTGCGACAGCAGAGTAGGCGGCATCATGTACTACCATCTCAATCGTCACGCCTATTCCGTGAAAAAGGTGTAGCTCAGTGTCTGAGTCGTTCTGCTGATCATAGATCCGAACTTCAGCATAGTACTGCTCCTGGTTGAACTCGCGGTAAACCTCATAGACCATGTACTCGGGATACCAGCGGTAACCCAGTCTAGTCAGGAGGGCGATCAGAACAGCTGGAAACCCAGGGGCATCACGAGCCCAAGTGCGAAGCACAAGCTGGGTCGTAGGCCGCGGTGGAAACAGACGATCCATCTGAAATAGAGAAGTTCAGGGTTGTCATAAGACAATGAGAATTATAACCGATCTCGGAAGGAAAGGTTAAACAAAACAATGGAAAGGAAAATGATTATCAGACTAATCAGATCAAAGTCAGGGAAATCGCACTGAATCCAGCTCTCCGGGTGGATAGAATTAACGAGAACCTAAATGTCGATGTTAGTAAATTTTATTAAACCCGAATAGATGAGAGATTAGAATCCCAGAGTAAAGACGAGGAATAAAAGATCCTAATACCACCCAGTTGGCGACGTGGGCCCGTAAGCCACACAGCCAAGTTAGTAAAACAGTTTTGGACCACTAGACTCAACTTCGGCCAAGGAATTGGGAAGGGGGATACCTAGGGGCAGTCGGCTCTGATACCAACCTGTGACGACTCCGGCTTAATCGTGCACTAACCATACACGCAAATGCGCACGATCAAGCCTAAGGACTCACTTGAAGATATCACAACACAACTCTAAAACATAAATAAAGTCATACAAGCTTTATATTACAAGCCAGGGCCTCGAGGGCTCGAATACATAGCTCGATGGCATACAAGCGTCAGCGGAAGCATCAGATATCTGAGTACAGATATATTACAGAGAGAAAAATAGGCCTTCACAGAGGCGGGGTAAAATAAAAGCTACGATCGAAAGGCGTAGGCCTCCTGCCCTGGACCCTCCGATCCTACTCCTGGTCGTCAAACGGCTCCTCGTAGTAGTAGTACTCGCCAGGCGGGTAGTAGTACTGGTCGTCGGCTGGGGCGTCTGGCTCAGGGGCTCCGTCGTCTGGTGGCATCAAATGGAAAATGGGGGAAAAAGAAAATAAAGCAAACGTGAGTACTCATCCGAAGTACTCAGCAAGCAAGGATCTACACTATATATGCAACATTGTCAAAGGAATGGTTGTATATGTGGACTGGGCTGCAGAAATGCCAGAATAGAGGGGGAAAGCCTAGTCCTATCGAAGACTAGCATCTTCAACAATCTTCGACAGTCTTGTAACAATAGAAGAGAACAGATGAACATAATGTAAAGTAGTAGTAGTAGTATCATCAACCTCGACCTGAGATCCTTTCTCGACTCCCTGCGAGAAAGCAATCCCAGAGTCGTACTATCCAGTTCTCATCACATGTTCTAGTTGTACCGATCGGGATACAACTCCGAGTGTCCGTTACCATAGGACAGGCTATCGATAGAAGTTTCTTCCCTGCAGGGGTGCACCAACTTACCCACCACGCTTGCTTAACTCCGGCCGGACACACTTTACTGGGCCATGCCCCAGCCTCGGCCAAGCAACACGCCACAACCCGACCTAGGCTCTAAAGAGAGGTCAGCACGCCGGACTAACCTATGCCCCCGGGGGTCTTGGGCCTTCGCCCCGGGAACCCTGCACGTTGCGAGGACGTTTCGGAAGCAGACCTAGCAACCCCTTAATACAAGCGCAGTTGCGTTCCCAGTCCAATCCAAAACGGGCCGCTCCTCGCTGACGTCAATAGAGCTTTGGCTGATGTATACGACGCAGAACGCCCATACTATGCCCACGTGATGGTTAGTGCTATCGGGCCAGAGGCCCCTCGGATCAAATATCCAAACCATAAAGTGGTTTAGGAGCGCGCGGAAACGAGCAGAGACTCACGATCGATGTGACCCCGTCGCCCCGTCTCGAGGACTTGCGGCAAGGGCTAAGAATGCCCGGCCACGCCTCGTAGTTATCTCGCGGGCACCATCCAGGTCAACCCGACTCCACATCACTTCGCATTAAGCTCGCGCGGGTACCCCTCAGGGCTGACCCGTCTTTAGTAACATGGTTTAGTGCAAGTCACAGTATCAATGGTATCCGTGTGTCCAACACCAAGAGGGAACCCTGAGGAATCACCCTCGATGGAATTCCACCTGATGTAATTTTCAAGGTGAACTAAGGAGGAATCACCCTCGAGGTCCACTCTTGAGGAGTTGCATGACAACGTCGTTATTGGGAGTGGAGAAAGAGGAATCACCCTCGATGACCACAACCGATGAACTAACCTACAAGGTTAACATCAGAAGTGCTGACGAGGTATCACCCTCGGCACTCGATAGTAACCCAGCAGTGTCGAGCAACATAGGGAGAAGTGATGTGCGGTGCCAGGGTCTAGTCTTCAATCCCGATGATCGGGTCTTCTGACATCCAGCGGGGCAGTCGGGATCAAGTGGGGGTCTCTGTCGGGTCTCTACCCAGCCTATTCTAAACAGTCTAGGATAACCAGTAAGGTAGCAAGGCAGGTTGCAATAAATAGGCTATGCAACAGATATAGGAAACAGTAGCAGCAGCAGTTCTAATGCAAGCATAAGAGAGAAGAGAATAGGCGATATAGGCACGCTCAAAATGGGGGTGCTTGCCTGTTTGCTCTGGGGCAAGGGCAAGGTCGTCGGTGGTGTCGTCGGGGACGTAGTCGTACTCCTGAGTTGCGTCTGCCTCGGGAGCTACGTCAATGTCGGGGTCTACCGAGAGAGAAGAGGGGGAAGAAATAGGTAAACATAATGCAAACAAATGCAATACGTTGCGTGTGATGCTATGATGCAGTGCAGGGTTGCCTAAATATGCATCTAAGTCATTTTAGTTATTTTTAGAATTATTCTGGGATTTAATAACCAGGGTGTGTGCACTATTCATCTGCCAGATACGGGTCCGGAGTTACGAGTTCTTCTACGTAGGGGGTTCCGATGAAGAAACAGACGACACGATCAGACTCGTCTCGTCGTTCTGAGCAACTTTCATGTTTTAACTTTTTCGATCCGAGCTACGGTTTAAAAGTTATTAATTTTCAAAGATTAAATTGATTTTCTGGAATTTCTGGATTTATTAATTTGAATTTAAACAGTAACCGGAAACGCTAGGTGCACCCGGTGCACTGCACCTAGTGTGCACCAGAGACTGACCAGTGGGGCCAGTCAATTGCCCAGTCAGCAGTTGACTGGTCCATGATTGACTAGTCAAAGGGGCCCAGGGGTCCCACATGTCATAGACTGGAGGTGCCCAGTCAGCAGGTTGACTGGGTCAACTGGGTCCAGGGGGACCCAGCTGTCAGCCTCAGAGCTAAATTAACAACGTTTAACTTAATCTAACTAATTAATTTAGGCTGCGGGCCCGCTCTGTCAGTGACATAGATGAACAGTAAAACTATCCTAAACTCTAATTAGCTACAGTGCACGGGCCCACTCGTCAACATCACGGCGGGGCCGTTAGTGGGGCAATTAGCCGAACCGGCCGGCGTTTAAACGACGGCAGCAGCCCGTCGTGGCGGAGCAGCGCGGGATTCTTCCACGGGCCGCGCCCCGGCGAGCTGAGGCCACCGGAGCGTAGCCCTCGCTCGCCCGCATCCGAAGGTGGCGGTAGTGAGCCACGGGGTGGCCGGAAGTGGGCCGAATGACGGCGCCGGGCGGCGGTGGAACTACGGCAAGTGCGAGCACGGCGCAACGGCACGCCAACTACTGAACTAAGCGGCTGGGTGAACGCTGCTGAGCGCGGGGAGCACGTCGACGCTACTGGTCCGAGTCGGAGAGGCTCGGGAGCACGAGCTCGCAGGGAACGGTGGACAGAGGAGCACGGTGACGAGGGAACATAGCTACGGGGAGCTAGGAGGGGAGAGGAGGTGTCCAGGTGGACTAGGGGCTTACAGCGGGTCGGCGGGGCAGGCAAGCGTGCGCGGGGAGGCGCCGGAGCTGTCGGAGTAGCCGCGGCGATCTCGCCGGCCCGAGGAAGAGGAAGAAGACGTAGGCGAGGGTGGAGCGGCTCCCGTCTCCGTTCCGAAGACATCGACGTCGTGGCAGAGCTCGGTGAACCTCCTGAACACGGTTGTGGCGTTCGGGGCCGCCGGTGACCACGGATCCGCAGTGGCGAAAGGCGACGGCGCCGCTCGGACGGAGAGGGGAGAGACGAACGAGGGCGAGAGAGAGGGGAAGAGTGCGGGCGAATGGAGGAGGGGCCAGGGGAGATGGCCTGAGGCGAGGCTTATCCCCTCGTTCACTTACCGTGTTGCGGTGGCGAGCGGTGACCGGCGCGGGAGCGCTCGCCCACAGAGACGATGACACGGAGGTGAAGAAGGACAACGGGCAGGTGGGAGTGGGCTGGGCCAGCGCGGCCCAGTTGCCAGGTAAGTGGCCTCTGGCCCCCTTTTCCTTTAGTTCCTTTTCTGTTTTCTTTTATTTGATTAACAGAGAGGAGTAACAGAATATTTGGGCACACTATTCACCTTAGGAAAATATGGAAAGTATCCCATTAATTCACTGGTGGCTTTAGATAGTGCCACAAATATTTTGGAGGCAATTGGAATAGTTTTAATATTTTTAGAAATTGAATGAGGTGAGTTAAATGCTGCTGGACTACTGTTGTAAATGTCCAGGGGCATTTTTGGAGTTTATATGAAGTTGGTTTCAATTTTATAAAGGCCTTGGGAATATTTGAAGCATTATGAACAATTTAATTCTGCCATTTGAAGAAATATTAATTTGACTTGCATTTGGAATTGGAAATTGAAGTTGAATTATTTCCTAATGCCATTTTATGAAGATGATCATGATGACATGGCAGGTTAAGTAGCTTAACCAGAGTGGGGTAACCTAGGGATGTTACAACACCGAAAGAATTATTCAAATGATTAAATATTCTTGCAAGAAGCTTTCATGATAAGCTCCACATCGAGTCCATGGGCAAGAACACAAAGGTTCGGGGTCGACTCCCACTTCTTCAATGCATAACCTTTCATTCGCTTCTCATCTTCAAAGAAGTTGTAGAGTTTAAAAATTTATCCGACAAAACGCGAGTAGATATAGCCCGCATAATCTTTGGGATCACACAGCTTATGGAAGGCATAGGTTCAACCCATCGGGGCATCTTAGAAACATATAGCACAAGCTTCAGGAGTAAATAACTCAAGCTCGGAAGTAGAGCATGGTTGACAAAGCAGAGGATACAATTTACCAAAGGCATTATGTATCCGAGGAAAGACTCACAAAGTTATTGAATATGAAGGACACTGTCGGATAATAATTCGAAAAAGGGTCTGACGGTCAATAGCGGAGCTGATGTGAGCATTTGCACACAACCAGATGAAGAAAGAATGCAAAGGCATCGGATTATAGAACATCTGAATAATTTGATGCTTAGATAATAAAGGAAATATGAATTCCAATATGAAGGATCAGAAGCAGACGCTCTGATCAAGGATGGGTAACTTGAATAGACCTAAGGGTATGATCGACGGCAATTAGATTGGTCGAGAACCAGCTCATGTTCAAAATGATGTCTGAGCCGGAAGATAATTTTAAAAGGATCAACTGATGACTGTGTGCATCCGCACTTATGTTGAATCAATAAG